>CM027834.1:15711563-16311563 GCA_016097485.1 Eucalyptus sideroxylon x Eucalyptus melliodora | reverse complement strand
ATTTTTATAATCATCAATCATCGTCAAAGAAGGATTATCAAGAGAGACAACAATGAATGGGCAAATGATTTGGATTTCAAGCATATTTTGAGTTATGATGGCAAAGTTTTCTATGAGCGAATTGTCAAGGCCACAGAAGGATTTGACTCCAAGTACTATGTGGGTGAATGAGCATATGAAATTGTTTATAAAGCCAAGATATTAGAAGGTCAAACGGTTGTTGTCAAGCAAATATATCCATCCCAGGAAGATAGTGAGATTGTTGAATTGATACCATTTGAAAGGAAAATTCAAGCCTTAACAAACTTACGCCATTGCAACATCGTCAAATTTTACGGGTTCTGCTCTCATGTCCAACGTTGTTTTTTGGTGTATGAGTACATGGAAAGAGGAAGCTTGAGAGCAATTTTGAACAATGATGAAAGAGCAAAAGAATTTCAATGGGACAAGAGGGTAAATATGATCTGAGGTGTTGCGGATGTATTGTCCTATATGCATTACGAATGTTCACCTCCATTGATTCATCGAGACTTGACTAGTAACAACATTCTATTGGATCATGATTATGAGGCTCATGTTTCCGATTTTGGCACTGCAAGGTTGTTGAGGCTAGATTCATCAAATTGGACTATTATTGCTAGCACCATTGGGTATATTGCTCCAAGTACTTCATAAGCTTTTTTCAATTTCAATGAGCATTTAGTGACAAGCATCCCTTCTATAATTGAACCTTCTCTAGGTTCTTTGATTATTTAATCTTCTTATGGAAATTAGTTTACTAATTTAGAGATTTCAAGTTTAGTGTTGATGATAAAGCTTTCTGATTTCCCAAAAAAAAAATGAAAAATGAGGAAAAAATTAGAATTGATCCTTTTTTAGGATATGAAGATCGTGTTACCTTCGACCAAAAAAAAAAAAGGTTCGGGTTACCTAAATGATGTTTACTTTAAGCGTCCATCAAAATCCTTTGAACTTCGTCAAAGATTTAAACTCCCCTGCTCAAATCAGTTTTGTAAGCGTAGATTAAGTAGAAATTTGTACTTGTAATCGTCACCTTATGAGAAGCAATGTTTCAACTTGAATACAGCATGTGATTGAGCTTATAAGAAGATAAAAATTATCCTCTTGCAGAGTTGGCTTATTCTACAATTCCTACAGAAAAGTGCAATGTGTATAGTTTTGGAGTTGTTGCATTAGAGACGATAATGAGAAAGCATCTAGGAGATCATGTCTCTCAGGAATGTTCATCGTTTGCCCAAACTAAGTCTTCGATCATGTTGAAGAATGTGCTAGATCAACATCTCTCACCTTCTAGAATTAGTCTTCGAGATGCGCAAGACATGGTCTTAATTTCCAAGCTAGCATTCGCGTGCCTTCAAGCCAATCCACGGCTGCGACCGAGCATGGGACAAGTCTCACGTGAGCTTCGCGTTCAAGTACCCTCGAAAACGCCACTCTCTACAGTTAGCTTAGAGCAACTTCGCAATCTAAGTGTTGGGAATTTTGGAGCATTCACAGGAGATGGTAAGTTTTAAATTTGCTTTTCATGTGTTATTTTTGTTTGGTTCATTATAATGATGACGATTGCCTTTAATATCTTCTTAGTTCTCACTTATCCCAACCATGTGATTTATGATGTTCACTGCAGAGCCGGCTTCTCTTTGAACTTTACGGGAATAGTGTCGTGTTTATTCTTTGGAGTCGTGGCACCAAAAGTAATTATAGGAAGGCTTCGGGGAGACCTCATTTCACAATTATTTCTAAATGTTTGCAGAGCAATCAAGAAGTAAATTTGCAAAGTGCATTGGATCAACATCTATTGCCTTCTTTTAATTGAGATATAAAGAAGATGTAGTTTTTGCTGTTGGAAGAGATAATGATACTAGTTATTTGTGAAATTTTATCAAAGTGCCATGTCATATTTGAACTCTCATTTAGTTCAATTAAATCAATTTTGACTAATATGCAATACCATCCTAGAAATTTGAATTGGTTCAATTCCATATGACAATTGGATCTACCTGATTTTCAGATTCAATCAACATGAGTTTTTTTTTTGCCGAAAGGATGATAATTCCATTACTAGCCCATAAATGGGGCACCATTAGAAGTAATGTCTAGACATAATATGGAAATTAAAGGTTGGGGGGGAAATAAAACCCAATTGTTTGGGAGGGAGTTTGCTCGGTAGGCTTTGGCGACCCAATCCGTGGCCTTGTTGTTTTCTCTCAACTCGTAAAGAACCGAGACATTATTGAGCTGGGCCATAATTCTTTTACAATCCTCTACTACTGGTTGGGCTGGCCAAGGAGGTTCAACCCGGCCCAGTACACACTCAACCAATGGTAAGTTGTCAGATGAGATGGTCACCTTCAGATCAGTTCCCTTGAAGACTTGCTGTTGAAGACCCGCACGAGCAGATCTACTTTCACTTACCCTCACCAAGACCTCTCTCAAAGCAAGGGTTTCGGCCACAGCAACCGTCGAAGCTTGTATCTTTTTTGCGAATCCGTCCACCATAACTCTAGCAGCGTTTCTGCAGATGCCGGCTACCGTTCCAGCGAGCGAAGATCTACACCACGAGGCGTCTATGTTCCATTTCAGCTCCTGCGGGCCAGGTGAAACCCATTTCGTCTGGATCTCAGCTTCGGCTTGCTGCCTTCCGCTTCGGCTTACACCTTTTTCTGCTATTTTCATGTAAAGTTAAGCTGCTGTTCGGGCCTCTGTTTTGGTGGTCATCTGGTCGGGTTTTCGTCCTTGGAAGATCGCTGCGTTGCGAGACTTCCAGATCTGCCACAGAATACCTGCAAGGAAGGTCTTTTCATGTGAATCATCTTTTGAGGTAAGATGCTCGAAGACCCATTTTTCCATTCGAGTTACCCTTGCTGGAGAAGTATCAGCTTTGAGCTGGGGATCTGACCATAGTCTTTCTGTCCATTCACATAGGAGAAATAGGTGCTCGGTTGTTTCCGGTGCTCAGCCGCAAATCTGACAAGTTGGATCAGGTAACATTTGCCGCTTGTACAAGTTTTCTTTTGTTGGGAGAGAGTTGCTGCATACCTGCCATAAAAAGAACCGAATTTTTTGGGGGGTCGGGAGTTGCCATATCTTACTCCATAATGCTCTTGGAACCTGATAGGAGGAGGATGGAGTGTTTTTGTTAGATAGGTCGTCTTTGGTATGTAGTCGATTGTAGCTACTTTTGACGGTGTAGGAACCCGAGCTACTTGCTGTCCATATAATCTTATCTGAGTTGGGGTGCATGCTAAGAGGTTGCGCAAGAATTTCTTTCACAACATTTTCATCAAATAGTTCAGTGTTGACACCTAAATTTTGACTAATCATTTAATAATTAATTGCATAAAAATTTAGGGATTAATCTTTAACTTCTAAGAAAAAATAGTAAAATTGCATTTTCATGTAGTCGCATTTGCATCGATACTAAACGGCAACAAGACGCAGCGGCTCGTGGTCAATTACATGCACAAAAAAGACGGTCTCTCTTTGCTAGTCTGAGCACGCAAAAGAGCGAAAAAAAAAAAAGAGGAAGGAAGTTCTTGCACGTCCGTTGTCTCTCCCTCATTAATGCATGCACATGCACGCACAAATTCAGCAGACGTGCGGATGCTAGAGGAATCCTCAGAGAAGCAAAATGAGCCCATGAAATAATATTATATAATATGCTCTCTCTCAAGTGTGGGTTGTCTAGAAAATCAACGAGAAATTTGCTGAAGGAGGAAGCAAATAACAAACAAGAAAAGTCAAAAGTTGTGGCTATCATATAGAAGGGAGAGACAAGTAGCCGTATAAGAAACCCCAAGCATGCAGAAGAAAGAAGAATCCATGAACGTGCATTTTCTTCCCCTCATTAATGCCTGCACATGAATGGGGGACGTGAAAATTCTACAGACGCATGCAAAAAGATGGGCTGACATTTTATAATACTTTCCTTCCTAGAGAGCAAATCGGCTGGAGAAGAAAGAAATTCATACATGTCCATTGTCTCACGCTCATTAATGCATGCACATGCATGCACACAATTTGGCGGATGTAACGAGCCTCAAAGAAGCAAAATGAACTCATAAAATATTATAAAATAAGTGGGTTGTCAGGCGGTGGCCACCATATTTAAAAAAAAAAAAAAGGAATCAAACTTGAACAAGCAAGGAAAAGTTGCGGCTGCCTCCTGTTCACCTGTTGCCTATAAATAAGCGAGGAAAGAGGGAGCAAGGGGAGAAGGAAGAAAAAATTCACTGGGGAGGTTTGTGAGAGCTATTAAAAAAGAGAGTCCGTAGAGAGACACACGAGTTGAGAGAAAGGAGGAGATTAAAAAAAAAAACAAGGGACTCTCGTCAGAGAGGCTGAACGAAAATTTCATGGTGAGGGGGCTTCTCCTTCGATAAAAAAGGAAATAGAGTCTTTAAAGAGAATAAAAAAAGGTGAAGTCAGAGAGGGTTTCTAAACAAAAACAGAAAAGAAGGTCCACTGAAAAGTACATAGAGAGAAAAAAAGTGAAGTTAGAGAGGGGACGTGCAGCAGAATAGAAAAGAAAAGGAAAAGGCACTGTTCATCTTCTTCCTTGCAAGTTCTTCTTCTGCTGTCGACCCCTGCTGCCCGAGCTTCCGCGCCGCACTACCGCGCCCGTACCTCCGCGCCGCGCCTCCATCGCCCATCATCCCCTCGCGCCAATCACCGCACCAGCATCGCCGTTCGTCGCCCTTGTTGCAGCCACGACGACCCGACGCCCTTTCTGCCCGAGCGCTGCCCCGTCGACCTACCCCACCTCCACGCCCGCTGCTACCTCGTCGTTCCAACAGTCACCGCCACTCCGTCGGCCATCCCCTGTGCGAGCACCACCAACAAGTTCGCGCTGCCGTTCGTCGCCCCTACTGTGGCTGTGACGACCCGCGGCTTCCGCTCCTGCAAACCACCGCCATGAGCACCCGCCTATACCCCTGCAGCCCGTGAGCCTCCTCGCCGCGCCACCGCATCGGTCCAAGACGAGCAGCACCTCCGCAGCAACCCATCATCGCACCGCAGCACCTCCACCCGCGACCCAGCGTCCAGAGTCCACGCCGACATTGCCCGGAGCTGAAGACCAGCAACCCGACGCTGCAACCTAAGCCGCTCCGCCCTTGGCTGCTGCTGCAGCCCGCGCCGCTGCCGCCCCGTCGCTTCACCCTTCCAAGCTCGAGAACATTGTTGAGTTCCTTGCTCCAGTTGACCGCGTTGCTACTTCCTGGACTTTCATGGCAAGGAGTCCAAACTAGTCGCCGTTGCTTGTTGTATCACCGTGACCGAGCAGCCCAAAGCCGCTACCATCCCGCTTCTATCCGTGCGCTACTGCTTCTTCCCTGTAGGTCACCGGCGACGACGAGCCATGCGAAGCGCCTGAGCCGCCCCCACAAAGCCTGCGACGAGCTTGACCAGAAGCTGCTGTGGCCTTGCAATCGCCACAGCCCGACCCCGACGCGAACCACCATTCGTGAAATTTTGGCGCGGATCCAAATAAGGTAGTTTTCTTTAAGCAAATTTCTTTTTAAATATTATTATATAAACTGAAATGTTTGATGTTAATTGAGGTTTTAGGCATTACGTAAAAATCACCATAATTATTAATTTGGTTCATAAGATTTCGGACCATTTTTTTAATTATGTTGATTTTGATAGTATTTTGGCTTTGAAATCATTATAATTATTAAGTTGATCCGTGAGATGACGGATTATTTTTTCGATTATTTTCACCCTTCATTTGATGAATATCCCGAGTGAGTTAGGGACAATGCTTATATGGTAATTGCTTGTTTTGGAAAATACTAAAAAAAATGGTTGTATAATGGTTTTATAAATTAGGATTGCATGTTTAGATAATTTTGGAATAGATTAGGATAGGATCTAAATAACTTTTTTAATAGGGTTTTAGATAATGTTTGCATATTTTAATAATCTCATTTAATAATAATAATAATAATAATAATAATAATAATAATAATAATAATAATAATAATAATAATAATAATTTTCTTAAATAGGATAGGGTTACATGTTTAGAATTTATCTAGTTAGATTTTAATATTAGATTGCATGTTACAACTACTTAATTAAAATGAGTTTTCGAATTAAAATGGGATTTAATCTAAATTATTTCCTACCTTGAGTAAGACAACTTGTCAGGTTTTGTAGTCAATCTTCAGCAATTATTTCGAATTTCAATAAAAAATAAAATACAAAAAATATCATGTACATGTTATCTAGGTAAGTTTTCATTTTTTTTTTTTTTTTGGTATTGGAGGAACCGGCTTGCAGCCGATAGATGCGCCGTAAACCCCCAAGTGACACTTAACCAGGAGGACCCACCACCCCTAAGTCACACTTAATACACCTAGCGCCTCCCCTGGGTTTTGAACCCTTCACCTCTTCGTTGAGGATCAACAGAGTCTTATCCAGTTGAGCCACCGCGGCCGGTGGTGGTAAGTTTTCATTTTAAAACAAGAGAAAACCCAAAAAAAATAGTTGCTTGCCTTATTGTGTTTAATTCTGCAATGTTTTTTTTCCTTTTGAATGTTATCTTTAATGTTTGTGCAGCCATATGATCACTTTAATGTTTTAGGCTAAAATCAATTCGAGCTACCTGCAAAACATTTTTTAATAAAAGAGAAAAGGTACCGAAAGGGCGTTAGAGAAATCTAGCGTAATCAAGTCCCCGAACTCATTTAATCTCTGGTTCGTAGGAGTGAAGTAATTCTCCCATTACTTTACTTGGGTTTCTAATCGACCCACCAAAAAATAGATTAGTGGTGACTCTAGGATAAAAATCATCTGCATGTTAAAAACTCAAACCCTAAGTTGTGAATTGGTAAGAGCTTGGAAGAGCTCGAGCTAAGTCTAGGCTTAGCAATCCATTAGCCAAACCCTTAGGTGGTCCAACCCGCTTCGGGGAGGTCGCGACAGCTTGGCGACTCCACTGGGGACCTAAGTTAAAATTCTTAGTGGACTTAGGCCAATTTTCTCTTATATTTGAAAAAATGTTTTTGTTTGGCAGCGAGGATCCCAGGTACGTCCCTAACGTTTAAGGTGTTAAATGTTCTTGCAGGATGGGAGGTATAAGGGGAAGTGCTTGCTAACCTTTGTTTTGTAGGGAGGTGTAGGAATGTATGGTTTATTTTCATGAACGAAGTGTTGTTTGATATGAACTGTTGTGCATGCCTATGCATTTACACGACACTATTGCACACACAACCTGCTACCGAACCTGGGCTGCGATAGGATTTTTAGGATGGTGTTGAGAAGGATACTTCCTTAAAAGCGAGACTGCTATGTAAAGGTTGACCTTCTCTTCCCCAAAAGTTTTTCATGGTGTCGACTGTGTTTGTCCATATTCGCGAGATTGCGTGATTATAGGACATTCCTTTCGACTGAGCCGGAGTTAGGAGGACCTGACACGTTAATGTGAGACTGCAATGGTCAAATCATCCTCTTAACTCCACTTTGCTAAGCCGTCTAGGTAGAAATCAAGCCTCACATTTCATGTGTGTGTCTATGTGATTGTCATCCATTTCAGGTGAAAGTAAGTTGTCTGAACTCTGACTTTGCAATTTACTTACTTCATTGCATTTTTGTCAGTCCATGATAATAGGTTTCGTCACCAGTCTTGTTTTATATGCAATGGGGAAAACCGATGTACAGTTCATTTCCACTCCCAAAAAAGAGCTCAAAACGTGGTTGGACCAATTAGATCAAGAGGGCCAAAGATATATGAAAGCAAGAATCGCCCGACTTCTCCCATTGCTAGAGATCAACATCCACTCTGGTGTTATGCAGGCGCTACCACACTTTTGGTGTCCGCACACTTCCACCTTCATATTTGGTGAGTACGAACTAACCCCAACATTGGAGGAATATAGTGTTGCCATTGGAATGCCTCTTGAAAAGGAACTTGTTAGGCCGCCTATAGGTATAGATTCTATTTTTGAATTATCACAGTTTTTAACAATCAAAGCTGAAATGGTAAGGAAGGTTGTCAAAGTCAATTGTTATGCATGCCCATTTTCTTTTTTGGCAAAGTGTTTTGCAAATCAGCCAATGATTTCAAAGGCTATGATTTTTATTTTAGCATTTTTTGGACTAATTGTTTTTCCTTATCGAAAAAATGCAATAAATCCTTCAATTTCATGGGTGGTTAGCCAAGTTTGTGACGGGTTAAATTATGTCAACATGATTTTGGCTGAAACATTTTTGTCATTAAACTGTTTCAAACAAAATGAAGAAAGGACCATGCGTGCCATCCCTGAACTTTTGCAAATATGGCTTTTCTCCCACATAAAAGAGTTTGGGCACCTTATGAAACAATTTAAAATAGATGATTTTAGACATCCCATACAAAAATTTGAGGTCTTGGAGCGTTTTGCCCCGAGTAAACAATACTCAGGTTGGATCAATTTTCTGAAAAATCCTAATCCTGAAGTATTCTTATGGCATGCTAAATGGTTCCATGTTGAGGAAGCTCGTTTCTCTCATAAATATGATGAGTCAATCCCGCTGCTGGGTCTCTCTGGTACTACTTCTTATTACCCATATAGGGTGGCCTGTCAATATAGAGTTTTACAAGAAATTCCTCCGCCCCTCAAGACAGAGTTGTTCCAAGATCGTTTTACTCGAATGGGCTATGACTACTTCAGCGACATCCAGACAATCATTGCTGCATGGAATGAATGTCCTCCAGAGAAGATTTTGGTGCCCAAGAGACTGAAAAGCGAGGAGGAGATTCACCATGTGTCGACATTCTATATCCAACAACACCGAATTCCTGCCGCCTTGCGTCCAGTGGTCCCTGATGTGACTGAAAAGCCTACTCAGCAAGCACGAATTGAGCATCTTAAACGGAAAGTGGAAATGGCTGAAGCTGAAAACAAAAAGCTTCGCAAGGCATTGGCCTCCCGAAAGCATATAAAATGAGATGTTCCCTTAGTTTCAATGTTTAGGAAGTTTGATTTCAATTTTTAAATTAGGGGATTTGCTTTCAATTCTTAGTCCAATGTTTAGGGAATGTTTATTTCAACTTTTAATGGAATTTGGTTTCAGTCTTAATTTCAAATGTTAATGAGTTTTGAATAAATGAGGCGAATAGACCATTGTCATGGACCGTTTTCCTATACTTGGTTCTTATATTACCTATGTTATTTTTAATAAGGTGATAACGGATCCTCCATGTTTGCCCATCATTACACGATCAAGAGCAAAAATGGCCGACCAAACCGAAATGCATGATCGTATGACCGCCATGGAAAACCAACTCCAGCAGTTGCTCACCTCTATGCAACTTATGACAAATCAAATACAATCCCTCTAAGTGAATCAAACTCTTGCGCCCACTCTCCCCGAGATAGTAGTCCCAAAGCAGACGGACAAGGCCCATATGGGTGATGACGACATGCCTGAGCTGGAGAATGACCCATTGTTCGTCACAGCCGAAAAGGCTAAGCCCGACAATGTCCCTAAGGCGAAGCAAGATGAATGCTTCGCCAAACTTGAAGAGAAACTGAAACAATTGCAAGAGTCGCGGAATTCACTCCCGTTCGACTTGTCGGTTTATGAGAAAGTCAAAATGCCGAAGAAGTTTAAGATGCCGGAGTTCGAGAAATACGATGGTACTTCCTGCCCAAAAGCTCATTTGCAAATGTACCACGTACGCATGGCCCAATACGTCAAGAACGAGCCTCTCGTGATCCAATCGTTTCATGCAAGCTTGACTGGGCCCACACTCAACTGGTACATAATGAAAAATGTAAACATTCTCGACACCTAGAATGATGTGGCTGACGCTTTCCTAAAGCAGTATAAGTTCAACATGGACATTGCACCTTCCTGAGAGGATCTTGAGCGGATGGAGAAAAAGAAAAGTGAGTCATTTAAGGAATATGCTGTAAGGTGGCGAAACTTGGCAGCTCAAATCACTCCTGAGCCTACAAACAAGGAGTTGATGAAGTTGTTCGTCAAGACTCTCTCGTATGAGTTTCGTAACCGGATGGCTAGCACATACGTTGAGAACTTCAACCAACTTATCCCAGTGGGTGAACAGATCGAGATTGGGCTAAGGGATGGATGGTTCAATGAACCGACTCATCAAGGCAAAAGGTTCACCATGAAGAAAGATAAAGAACCGACCACTGAAATCAATGTTGCATATGCGCAATCAGCCCCTAGTAAGCCTCAAATGGTTTGTGTCCCTGGGAATCAGCAAGATGGAGGCCGAGTGCCTGCACCGCGGCAATTCACCAAAAGGCAATTCTCTCCTCTTCCTGGCTCTCTATCTCAGGTCTTGCAGATACTCCAAAAGAAGGGATTGATCTCCCACGAACCAAAGCGGCCAAATGTTGAAAAATTCTCCAACTACGATCCCTCCAAAAAATGTGAGTATCATATGGGAGAGGTCGGCCATTCAACTGATGAATGTTTGACTTTGAAGCACAAGATCCAAAATTTATTGGATACTAAGGCATTTTCTTTCCGTACCACCCAACCGAATGTCAAGAAGAATCCGTTGCCGGAACATCAGGGAAACGTGAATGCAATCTTTGAGTTCAATGCTGGCAAAAAGATGAACTTGAAGGTGTCTGTCAAAGATATCTATAGCAGATTAGTTAGAGTTGGTTACTATCCGACAGATGAAAATCCTCCCTTGCCTACCATGAAGGAAAGGGTTCAAGAAATGGTTAAGGCTGGCATGATCGTGTATGCTGATCAAGCTGGAATAGTATCAACTATCTCCGAAGTCATCATTGATTGGGAGAAAGAATTTGCTAAGCTAAGTGCTGAAAAGAGTGAACCAAATCCATTGATCGAAGACATGCCCCCACTTGAGGACGCCTCCGACCATGAAGGACTGATAGTGGAAGTGCCTTCAACTGATGAAGAAATAATTATTGAGATGCCCCAACTGTATGAGTACAAGGATAACAAAGCAGTCCCCTGGTCATACGAGCTAGATGTTGACCTGATTACAAGGTCTGGTTGGACCTATGCTCAAGCTAATGCCCAACCTGCAAAGCCAGTTACTGACGAAGAGGCCAAAGAATTTCTAGCTATAATCAAAGCAAATGAGTATAACGTGGTCGACCAATTACGGAAATTGCCCGCTCAGATCTCTTTACTTGAACTCTTGCAAACGTCTCCCACACATCAAAAGTCTCTAATGAAGGTTTTGAGCGAAGTTCGTGTACCAAAGACGATCGAGGTAAACAGGTTGGAGGAATTTGTAGGGTCGACTCTTCTTAAGGATTTAATAGCCTTTTCTGATGAAGAATTCCCTCTTGAGCGGAGGGGACATACTAAGGCGTTATATATATCCGTCAAGTGCAAGGCTTCCCATGTGGCTCGAGTACTCATTGATAATGGGTCTACCTTGAATATTTGTCCATTGGTGACTCTTCACCGCCTTAAAATAGATCCTTCAAAAATAAATGCTGCAAAGACCTCCGTCCGAGCTTTTGATGGTACAAGAAAGGAGGTGATAGGGGAGACCCACCTTGATCTGCAAATAGGCCCGGTGATGTTCAACGTCCTTTTCCAGGTGATGGGCATTCCTACAGCATTCAATTTCCTATTAGGTCGCCCCTAGATTCATACTGCTGGAGCTGTGCCATCAAGTCTCCACCAAAGCGTGAAATTTGTTGTCAAAGGAAAGCTAGTCATTGTTCATGGCGAGGAGGATCATCGAATCTATCATGAGACGGCCATCCCCTACGTCGAGCCGGAACGTAGAGAGGAGTCGAGCTACCAATCATTTGAGCTTGTATCCACTATTCATGCATCTTGAGGATCGACAGCACCTACCCCTAATGTGTAAAATGCAGCAGTTATGGTAGCAAGAGTGATGGTTGGAAACGGCTTTATTCCTGGCCATGGACTTGGTAAAAAAGAGCAAGGTATCCGGAATCCTATTGAAGCCCCTCGAAGGTCTCATTCCACCGGATTAGGGTACCATGGAAAAGGTGGAGGAAATGAACAAGAGAGGAAAAACTCATTACTCCTCGATATCCGCAAGACATTCCCCGGCCCTGCTAGAATCATGCATGATGAAGGAGGAGCGATTGCCACCCGAGGTTTCGAGCCCAATGGATGGAGTAGCATGGATGACCCGACAACTTCAAAGACAGAGGATCCAGATAATGGGATGGAAGGGATCACAACCCTATTCGATGATCTCCTTATAGGTGCCATTGACGAAGAACCATCGGAGAAAATGGGTGCTGGCCCACAAGAGTAACACATTTACTTTTGTGCACTCCCCTACGTGGGAATCTTATCACTTTTAGGATTTGATGTTTTCTAGGGTTTGCTTATCGTATTTTGCATATCGTTTGTCAGGAGTGGATGTTTGTTAGGGTTTCATTTCACTTTGATTGCCGTACTTTTCAATCCAATAAATGTAATTTGGTTGATGAATATCAATTACAATTACAAGTTTTATTTTGAGGGCATGATGGGGTATACCAAACCAGCCCATTGATGATATCCAATCAATGAAAGAAAAGAAAAATCCAAGGAGAATTCTGAGGCCTGGGCTTCATCATGCTTCCTCGTGACAAAAAGCTTTTCCAAAATGTTTTGCCAAAATTTTTAAAATAAAATAAAATTTTGAAAAAAATAAAAAAATAAAAAAATAATCAGAAAGATAGATAAGAAATCCATGCCGTTTGGCCCTGTTTGTCTTTTTGAACTATCCATTTTATGTTTCAGGAGCAACCCTATGGCAGGCAAGGAGGTGGAAATGGTCCAATCCAATGCCATGAGCGATAACGGTGATGACCCTGATGATCCAAATGGTGACTCCATTAAAGTACAACAAAGTTAGGAGCAACATGAAAAACCCAAAGTTCTCACCTCCGAGCAAACCGTCACTCTCAATTTGAGTGATGCCGAAGATCCCAAAGAGATAAAAATCGGGGCAAATCTTCCCAAAGATGACTCTGAGAACCTGACTCAGTTGCTAAAAGAATATCAAGATATCTTTGTCTGGACATACGCTGATATGCCAGGTTTAGATTCATCAATTGTGGAACATTGTTTGCCCATTAATCCAGACATGCGTCCTAAGAAGCAGAAGCTTCGGAGGACTAAACCAGAGCTCTCGAAGAAGATAGAAGAGGAAGTAATGAAACTTCTCAAAGTGGGATTCATCGAAGTCTCGCAATATCCTGAATGGGTGGCCAACATAGTACCGGTCATGAAGAAAGACGGTCGAGTCCGGGTGTGTGTTGATTATCAGGATTTAAACAAGGCCAGCCCAAAGGACGATTTCCCATTGCCACATATCGATGTTCTCGTGGATAGTACTGCCGGATTTGAATTATTCTCTTTCATGGATGGTTTTTTTGGCTACAACCAGATAAGAATGAAGGAGGAAGACAAAGAGAAGACAGCATTTATCACCCCGTGAGGAACCTTTCATTATAAGGTTATGCCCTTTGAACTCAAAAATGCAGGGGCAACTTACCAACGAGCCATGGTTACATTATTCCATGACATGATGCATGAAGAAATTGAGGTATATGTGGATGATATGATTGCAAAAACCCGACCTGGGAGAAGTCATGTCAAAACCCTCAAGAAGTTATTTGATCGGCTTCGTGAATTCAAGCTCCGTTTAAATCCTGCCAAGTGCGTGTTCGGGGCAGCGTCAAGTAAATTACTTGGGTTCATTGTGAGTAGTAAAGGGATCGAGATTGACCCATCTAAAGCCAAGGCAATATGTGAATTGCAACCTCCGTTGACAGTGAAGGAGGTCCGGAGTCTCCTAAGGAGACTGAATTACATTGCACGATTCATTTCCCAACTCTCTGAGACCGCTAAGCCGTTCTTCAAACTCTTGAGAAAAAACGTACAAGTTGAGTGGAATGATGAATGTCGAGAGGCGTTCGATAAGCTGAAGCAATATTTGATGAATCCACCAGTTCTTGTCCCACCAATATCGAGGCATCCTTTGATTTTGTACCTCACAATCCATAGTGAGTCACTCGGCGCGATGTTAGCTCAGAAAAGTCCCGTGGATCAAAAAGAACGGGCCATCTATTACCTCAGTAAAAAGTTCACTGTCTCGGAGCTAAAATATTCTGATACTGAAAAAACTTGTGCTGCGTTAGTATGGGTATTGCATAGACTGCGACAGTACACCTTACATTACCAGACGTTTCTCGTGACTGAGAACGATCCCATCAAGTATTTATTTCATCAACCAGCTTTGGTGGGAAAGCTAGCCAAATGGCAGGTCTTGATTTTGGAATTCGACGTGTAATTCATGCCACAAAAACCAGTTAAAGGCCGAGTAATTGCCGATATATTGGCTAAGAATCCTAAAACCTTGAACGATGATGATTGTCCTCTGGATGACCGTATTTTGGCAATAAATGAAGATGCATGGTCTATGTTCTTTGATGGAGCTGTGAACTTGTCCGGTTCTGGTACTGGGGCAGTACTAATATCCCCAGACGGACAACACCACCCAGTAGCCGCGAAATTAATATTTCCATGCACTAACAATATAGCTGAAAATGAAGCTTGTATTCTTGGACTTCAGGCCGCAATTGAAATGGGAGTGGCCAAATTGAAAGTATATGGAGATTCTGCACTGATCATACTCCAGACTGTAGGTGAATGGAAGACCAAGAATGCCAAATTACTGCCGTATCATAAGTACCTCGAAGAGTTGGTGAAAGAGTTCGACGAAATCTCATTTGACTATTTGGCTAGATCTCATAATCAGTTCGCCAATGCCCTGGCAATGTTGTCATCTATGTTGCAAGTTACTGATGGTTTAGAAGTTGAGCCTTTGAAAATTGAGGTTCTAGCCAAACCTTCTTATTGTATGGTCATGAATGAAGAGCTTGATGAGAAGCCATGGTATTACGACATCATGAACTATATTCAAAAGCAGGAATTTCCTTAAGGGAGCACTCCAGCTGATAGAAAATACATAATGAAGATGGCCTCAAAGTTCTTTGTCAGTGGTAAGAATTTATACAAGAGATCTTATGATTCAGTTTTATTGAGATGCGTAGATGAAGCAGAAGCCACCCAAATCATGCAAGAAGTGCATGAAGGAGTTTGTGGCCCACACATGAATGGGCACATGTTAGCCAAGAAGATCATGAGACTAGGTTACTATTGGCTTGTGCTGGAAAGTGACTGCATACAGCATGTTAGAAGTTGCCATCATTGCCAAATTCATGGAGATAAAATAAATGTTCCTCCAACGGAGTTGCACCAGCTATCTGAGCCATGGCCTTTCTCAATGTGGGGGATCGATGTGATTGGCCTAATAAATCCCAAAGCTTCAAATGGGCACCGATTCATATTGGTGGCAATAGATTATATTTCAAAGTGGATTGAAGCTGCATCATATGCTAATGTCACGACCCAAAATGTTGTGAAGTTTATTAGGCGCGACATAATCACCCGTTATGGTGTCCTCGAAGCAATTATCACTAACAATGGGACAAACTTGAATAACAAGTTCATTGATGAGTTGTTCAATAAGTTCAAAATCAAGCATTTGAATTCATCACCATACCACCCACAAATGAATGGAGCTGTTGAGGCAGCTAATAAGAACATCAAGAAGATCCTGGCTAAGACAGCCGAGAATTATCGAGATTGGCATGACAGGTTACCCTTTGCTCTAATGGCATATCGAACATCGATCCGAACATCTACCGGGGCAACCCCTTTCTTCTTAGTTTATGGCATGGAGGCAGTCTTGCCTGTGGAAGTAGAAATCCCCTCTTTGAGAGTCTTATCCCAAGTGGAATTGTCCGAGGCAGAATGGACACAACAAAGGTTCGAGCAGTTGAATCTGATTGATGAGAAAAGGTTAAAATCTCTTTGCCATGGTTAGATGTATCAACAAAGAGTAGCCAAGTCTTTCAATCGGAAGGTACGGCCGAGACATTTCGAAGTGAATGATCTAGTTCTAAGAAAGGTGTTGCCGATTTTTCCTGATCCGAAAGGCAAATTTGCTTCAAATTATAGTGGCCCGTATATGGTGAAGAGGGTACTCCCTAGAGGTGCCTTAATCCTTACAGAAATGGATGGTTGGGAGTTTTCTAATCCTGTTAACTCTGATGCTGTGAAGAAGTATTACCCTTGATAGACTTTGTTGTGAATTGAGGGTACTTCATTTGTGTGGGAATGGATTGAATGAGATGAAAAGTAAGCCATGTTCCATGCACATATCGAATTCATGAAAAAGAAATGCCCTGTGGACACTATCCAGCGCCTCGACCTGGTGGTATGGGGAATGAAAGGGTCCGAGAACAACCAGGGTTCGATCCCTGGAAACGGCAACAAGGTTGCCACACACAAAAAAAAAACAATTTTTTTTAAATCAATCCTTTTCTTTCCTCTTGAATTGCAAACTCTTTGTGCTCAAAGCTGATAAGTTCATGAAGTGATTGTGACCTTTCAAAGGAGAATTTTGCATTATAGTTTTATCTGTTTGAATTACCAATTCCACTGAAGATTATCATCGCAGATCAAGTTAATGAATAATGTGGAATGGATTGAACATGCTAAATGAGACATGTCAGAATGATGAAAGGCAAATCCTATCCCATACACAGCCCCTTGCTCATACACCGGTAAGATGAGTGTAGGAAGTTCCGTGTTTGTAAGGTAAAGAGTTCTCTCGCAAAAGGTACGATAATCGAAATGATGAGAGGCGGTTCATTCTCTATCCCAAATACTACATGCATAACCATTGTTTAAACCCTTTTGAGCCCACACACGTGGATAATTTTTAAATTATCCCTGTCAAGAACCACCCCACATTGGGGTAGGCTGGAGATAAGACGACATCATGAGGCGAGGAATTGATAGGAATATTCTTGCTCTCACTTGCATCAATCTTCAAGTGTTGCTATTACATTGAATTCATACGGTAATTTAAGTGCCTTAGGATGATGAAGAGTAGTTCTTTCTCTATCCTACACACTTTATCCATTGCGTAGCCCTTTGAGCCTGTAAATTCGTTTCATTTAAACTTAATTGGTGATCATCCCCCACACTGGGGCAAGGCAAAAGGCAAATGTTCAAGCAGCAGAATCCCGAGTGCTGACAAAAAATGAAAACTCTTCAAGAACCCAAATGTTAAAGTATTACGTGGTTATTCAAAAACAAAAAAACAAAACAAAACAAAACAAAAGGGGCATGAAAAAGCAGTGTGCCTAGTAAAAGCAAGGCCAATGCCCATAGAAAATGAAAGAAAGAGTCAAGACAAATGATTATCAATTGTAAAAGAGTATATTCCTAATGGAGTGGTACTCAAAGAACTTAGATGCAAAATTTTTGTAGTACCTATGAGGAAAATCCCAATGGTGAAGAAGAAGACCAGTGACAATGCCAAGATGATCACCAATTATCATCCCCCTATACACATGTTGAGCCTAATGATTCATTTACTTCTCAACCCATGAACTTAACCTACATTACGTCCCTTACAAAGTCTCTTTAGATTAGGGCACCGAAATTAACGTAGGAATTCATATGCTTAAAAGCAACGCGCGAAGAAGTGCAAGCAAGACCATTTCTATCTCATTTCGCAAGTTCCTTGACTTGTAAACCCGGAGATGATTGCGAAGTATTGTTCTTTCATTAGCCTTGACTCGAAGAGTCCCACTTTGTTGAGCCATTGACCAAGCCTACATTACAGTCCTAATAAAAACCTCTCAGACTGATAAGGTCGTACCGCTTGCGAGAATACTCGAACACTTATCGACATGATGATGATAAGATGGAGTGATTCTTGTGATCCCACATTAATGGTTGGGGAAAAATAGCCTTCTTAATGAGAGTGAGTGAAAGTCCTTTCTAACTGAAAGTCTCTCATTTGGTATTCTTGAAAATCCATGTCATGAGTGAAAGTTGTCTTAAATGATGATTTACCCCAGTGGAAATTCGGTGGTGCAAATATGGTAAAACCATCATGCATAAATCTTGATTGAATGGATAAAAGCTTCAATGGACTTTCGAGTGTGTTGAATTGCTTACTTCTCTGGCGAATGCATGTTTTTTGCCTCTAATCATATCTGACAAGTAATGTTTCCTTGAAGACCCAAGAGCTCCTGACATTTATGTTGCCTTTCAGAAGCCTCGAGGTGAGAAACCTCCATGAATATTTGAAGCACATCCTCGATGTTCCAAAACTTCTTTCTACCAAGAGATAAGTGACCTTCACGAATATCCCAGGTTTGTCCTAGGTATTCCCAAATTCTTGATATATGTCTCAAAACTCTTCATTAAGCATTTCATTCTGGATATGAATGTTTTCTTATCTTTTTCGTTATACCTTAGTCTGGATCTAGGTATTTCGAATCTTCTTAATCCAATATTCATCTCACCTAACATTGAGTGTTTATTGGTTAAGTTCCAAAACTCTTCATTAAGCATTTCACTCTGGATGTGAATGCTTTTCGATCTTTCTCCTCATACCTTAGTCTGGATCTAGGTATTTCGAGCCCTCTTAATCCAATATTCATCTCACCTAACATTGAGTGTTTATTGGTTAAGTTCACAAATTCTAGACATCTCAGTCTGGATCTGGATGTCTCAAAAATCTTCGTTAAGCATTTCATTATGGATATGAATGCTTTCCGATCTTTTTCGTTATACCTTAGTCTGGATCTAGGTATTTTGAATCCTCTTAATCCAATATTCATCTCACCTAACATTGAGTGTTTATTGGTTAAGTTCACAAATTATCGACATCTCAGTCTGGATCTGGATGTCTAAAAAATCTTCGTTAAGCATTTCATTCTGGATATGAATGCTTTCCAATCTTTTTCGTTATACCTTAGTCTGGATCTAGGTATTTCGAATCCTCTTAATCCAATATTCATCTCACCTAACATTGAGTGCTTATTGGTTAAGTTCACAAATTTTTGACATCTCAGTCTGGATCTGGATGTCTCAAAACTGTTCATTAAGCATTTCATTCTGGATATGAATGCTTTCCAATCTTTTTCATTATACCTTAGTCTGGATCTAGGTATTTCGAATTGTCTTAATCCAATATTCATCTCACCTAACATTGAGTGTCTATTGGTTAAGTCCCCAATTTCTTGACATCTCAGTCTGGATCTAGATGTCCCAAATCTCGTTGATCTTACTTGCAATACCTTAGTGTGAACCTAGGTATTTCGAGTCATCTGAATTCAACAAGGCATCTCACCTAACATTGAGCGCCTGTTGGATAAATCCATTGTGGACTCTTCAAGGAACCTGAAATGAAAACTGGACACTTGTTGAGCATATGAAAATTCGTAGCGATGCTCTGACTGGTAAGTAATTACAGGTATGCTCTCATTTTCAATAGCTCACATTTGCATTACCATTTACATGACATTGCATAAAAAAAAAAAAAAATAGTCCTGCCAAAGTATCATCCATCGCATGTTCATGGTCAAAATTTAGGTATCATGTTATCTTTGAATGCAACATCTGCGAGCTCACATTCAAAGAGGGGCAACTGTTGACACCTAAATTTTGACTAATCATTTAATAATTAATTGCATGAAAATTTAGGGATTAATCTTTAACCCCTAAGAAAAAAATAGTAAAATTACATTTTCATGTAGTCGCATTTGCATCAATACTAAAAGGCAACAAGACGCAGCGGCTCGTGGTCGATTACATGCACAAAAAGCCGGTCTCTCTTTGCTGGTCTAAGAACGCAAAAGAGCGAAAAAAAAAAAAAAAAAAGAGGAAGGAAGTTCTTGCACGTCTGTTGTCTCTCCCTCATTAATGCATGCGCATGTATGCACAAATTCAGCGGATGTGTGGATGCTAGAGGAATCCTCAGAGAAGCAAAATGAGCCCATGAAATAATATTATATAATATGCTCTCTCTCAAGTGTGGGTTGTCAGGAAAAGCAACGAGAAATTTGCTGAAGGAGGAAGCAAATAACAAACAAGAAAAGTCAAAAGTTGTGGCTATCCTATAGAAGGGAGAGATAAGTAGCCGTATAAGAAACCCCAAGCATGCAGAAGAAAGAAGAATCCATGAACGTGCATTTTCTTCCCCTCACTAATGCCTGCACATGCATGCATGAATGGGGGACGTGAAAATTCTATAGACGCATGCAAAAAGATGGGTTGACATTTTATAATACTTTCCTTCCTAGAGAGCAAATCAGTTGGAGAAGAAAGAAGTTCCTACACGTCCATTGTCTCACGCTCATTAATGCATGCACATGCATGCACACAATTCGGCGGACGTAAGGAGCCTCAAAGAAGCAAAATGAACTCATAAAATATTATAAAATAAGTGGGTTGTCAGGCGGTGGCCACCATATTTGAAAAAAAAAAATCAAACTTGAACAAGCAAGGAAAAGTTGCGGCTGCCTCTTGTTCACTGGTTGCCTATAAATAAGCGAGGAAAGAGGGAGCAAGGGGAGAAGGAAGAAAAATTCACTGGGGAGGTTTGTGAGAGCTATTAAAAAAGAGAGTCCGTAGAGAGACACACGAGTTGAGAGAAAGGAGGAGATTAAAAAAAAAAAAAAAAAAAAACAAGGGAATCTCGTCAGAGAGGCTGAACGAAAATTTCATGGTGAGGGGGCTTCTCCTTCGATAAAAAAAGGAAATAGAGTCTGTTAGAGAGAATAAAAAAGGTGAAGTTAGAGAGGGTTTCTGAACAAAAACAAAAAAGAAGGTCCACTGAAAAGTACATAGAGAGAAAAAAAGTGAAGTCAGAGAGGGGACGTGCAGCAGAATAGAAAAGAAAAAGAAAAAGCACTGTTCATCTTCTTCCTTGCAAGTTCTTCTTCTGCTGTCGACCCCTGCTGCCCGAGCTTCCGCGCCGCACTACCGCGCCCGTACCTCCACGCTGTGCCTCCATCGCCCATCGTCCCCTCATGCCAATCACCGCACCAGCACCGCCGTTTGTCGCCCTTGTTACAGCCATGATGACCCGATGCCCTTTCTGCCCGAGCGCTGCCCCGTCGACCTGCCCCACCTCCACGCCCACTACTGCCTCGTCGTTCCACCACTCACCGCCACTCCGTCAGCCATCCCCTGTGCGAGCACCACCCACGAGTTCACGCCGCCGTTCATCGCCCCTACTGTGGCTATGATGACCCGTGGCTTCCACTCCTGTAAACCACCGCCACGAGCACGCGCCTATACCCCTGCAACCCGCGAGCCTCCTTGCCACGCCGCCGCGTCGGTCCAAGATGAGCAGCACCTCCGCAGCGGCCCGTCAACGCACCGCAACACCTCCACCCGCGACCCAGCGTCCAGAGTCCACGCCAACGTTACCCGGAGCTGAAGACCAGCAACCCGACGCTGCAACCTAAGCCGCTCCACCCTTGGCCACTGCTGCAGCCCGCGCCGCTGCCACCCCGTCGCTTCACCCTTCCACGCTCGAGAACATTGCTGAGTTCCTTGCTCGGCCGACCCCGTCGGCCGCTTCCCCGGGCTTTCATGACAAGGAGTCCGAACCAGTCGCCGTTGCTTGTTGTAGCAGCCCAAAGCCACTGCCATCCCGCTTCTTTCCGTGTGCTGCTGCTTCTTCCCTGCAGGTCACCGGCGACGACAAGCCATGCGAAGCGCCTAAGCTGCCCCCACAAAGCCCGCGACGAGCTTGACAAAAAGCTGCCGTGGCCTTGCAATCGCCACAGCCTGACCCCGACGCGAACCACCGTTCGTGAAATTTTGGCGCGGATCCAAATAAGGTAGTTTTCTTTAACCAAATGTCTTTTTAAATATTATTATATAAACTGAAATGTTTGATGTTAATTGAGGTTTTAGGCATTACCTAATAGGATATTATTGGTAAAAATCACCATAATTATTAATTTGGTTCATAAGATTTCGGACCATTTTTTTAATTATGTTGATTTTGATAGTATTTTGGCTTTGAAATCATTATAATTATTAAGTTGATCCGAGAGACTTCCGATCAATTTTCTAATTATTTTGATTGTTATGATGTTTAGGGTTAAAATAATCGCTAATTTAATCCGTGAGATGACGGATTATTTTTTCGATTATTTTCACCCTTCATTTGATGAATATCCCGAGTGAGTTGGGTACAATGCTTATATGGTAATTGCTTGTTTTGGAAAATACTAAAAAAAATGGTTGTATAATGGTTTTATAAATTAGGATTGCATGTTTAGATAATTTTGGAATAGATTAGGATAGGATCTAACTAACTTTTTTAATAGGGTTTTAGATAATGTTTGCATATTTTAATAATCTCATTTAATAATAATAATAATAATAATAATAATAATAATAATAATAATAATAATAATAATAATAATTTTCTTAAATAGGATAGGGATACATGTTTAGAATTTATCTAGTTAGATTTTAATATTAGATTGCATGTTACGACTACTTAATTAAAATGAGTTTTCGAATAAAAATGGGATTTAATCTAAATTATTTCCTAGCTTGAGTAAGACAACTTGTCAGGTTTTGTAGTCAATCTTCAGCAATTATTTCGAATTTCAATAAAAAAAATAAAATACAAAAAATATCATGTACATGTTATCTAGGTAAGTTTTCATTTTAAACCAAGAGAAAACCCAAAAAAAAATAGTTGCGTGCCTTATTGTGTTTAATTCTGCAATGTTTTTTTTCCTTTTGAATGTTATCTTTAATGTTTGTGCACCCGTATGATCACTTTAGTGTTTTAGGCTAAAATCAATTCGAGCTGCCTACAAAACATTTTTTAATAAAAGAGAAAATGTACCGAAAAGGCATTAGAGAAATCTAGCGTAATCAAGTCCCCGAACTCATTTAATCTCTGGTTCGTAGGAGTGAAGTAATTCTCCCATTACTTTACTTGGGTTTCTAATCGACCCACCAAAAAATAGATTAGTGGCGACTCCAGGATAAAAATCATCTGCATGTTAAAAACTCAAACCCTAAGTTGCGAATTGGTAAGGGCTTGGGAGAGCTCGAGCTAAGTCTAGGCTTAGCAATCCATTAGCCAAACCCTTAGGTGGTCCAACCCGCTTCGGGGAGGTCGCGACATTCAGTTACTCTACTTAAATTCCAGGCCTTAGCTTCATGTTCAATTAAATCTGCCACCATTCTTGGATCATCCCTATTAGTCGGACCTATAAGTTTCCCAAAGGGAAGCCAAACATCTTCTCTGATTCTGATTGACCAACCATCACCAACCTCCCATTTAGTGGCTATTTCTATTGTGTCTCTCCGCACCAAGAGGCTTTGCCATCCCCACGAAGGACAGATACCTTTTTTTGCTGTCCAGATATCACCTCTAGGATAATAGATGTTTTTGATGACTTTGCACCATAGGGCATTCGGTTGTTGGAGTATTCTCCAAGCCTGCTTCCCCAACATAGCTTTGTTAAAATCTACCAAGTCTTTAAAGCCAAGGCCACCACAGTCCTTCCTCATTATTAGGTCTTCCCATTTCTTCCAATGAATTCCTCTTCTATCAGAATTCTATTTCCACCAAAAAGAAGCTATTCACTTCTCAATAGCATGACAAATAGAAGTTGGAATCTTGAAAATAGACATAGCATATTGGGGTATAGCTTGAATAACAATTTTAATGAGGATTTCTTTGCCTGCCTTGGAGATCAACCTTTCTTTCCACCCTTCAAGTTTCCTCTTGACCCTAGCAAGTATCCAAGCGAACACTTGTTTTTTTGTTTGGCCCCAATTGGATGGAATTCCCAAATATTTCCCTAAGTTTTCAGAGATAGGGACTCTCAATTCAGCAGCTAAGTTTCTTTTGAGGTTCTAAGGGCAATCTCTCCCAAAGAGAAGACCTAATTTATTGAGGTTTATAGCTTGTCTTGATACAAAACAATACTGGTTCAGTATATTTGCAACATTCTGAGCTTCTAGTATCGTTCCCTTTAGGAAGAATATTGCATCATCAGCAAAGAGGAGATGTGAGAGGGTTGGGCATGTAGGGTTTAGACGAATCCCCTGAATACTTCCATCTTGTACAGCTTTTCTCATAAGAGTTGAGAGAGAGTTGGCCATGATTATGAATAGATAGGGGGAAAGGGGGTCCCCTTGCCGGATACCTCTAGTGGGCCTAAATTCAGCTGAAGGTTCACCATTAATTAGGATGCTGAAAGACACCGATGAAATGCAATATTTAATCCATTTGACCCATATCTCATGAAAACCCAACCTCAGCATGTGGTCACATAGAAAGTCCCACTCTACTCTATCATACGCTTTTTGCATGTCTAATTTTAAAATGGCTTGAAATTGGCGCTTCCTTCTTCTCTCCCTTAGTTGATGAATCACCTCTTGAAGGATATAGATATTGTCTTGGATCTGCCAATTACTAATGAAAGCAATTTGCTCTTCAGAGACTATGTTTGGCAGCCATGGTTTCAACCAATCGGCCAACACTTTAGCAATAATCTTATAACTGAAATTACAAAGGCTGATAGGTCTGAATTGGGTGATGTTCTCAGGGTTTGATACTTTAGGGATGAGAGTTATGTGGGTTCTATTAAGTTCTGACTCAAACGTACCTTGGCTAAAAAAAGAGTGCACCATTCTGAATATGTCATCACTGATGATAGGCCACTACAGCTGCTTTAACTTCCTCTTTTGTGACAAGTTTGATTAATTCTGTGTTCATCTCCTCAGTAACCACTGTTGTGCATTGATCTAATATAGGTTGGTAGTTCCGGGCACCCACTGAGGTAAATAAAGATTGGTAGAAGCTGTGAATATGCTGACTAAGAATCTGGGAATCCTTGCACCAGGTATGATCATCAATTCGCAACATTGATATTTTATTTATCTGTCTTCTTTGAACTGTTGTTGCATGGAAATACTTGGTGTTGTGATCCCCCCATTTCAGCCAATCAATTCTGGACTTCATACACCAATACATCTCTTCTTGCCTCCACAGCTCTTCAATTTTCCTAACAATGGCACTGATTTCCTGTCTGTTTTGGTCTCCAATTGTTGTATTTGTTAACTCCACAAGTCGAAGTTTAAGGGGAGTAATCTGTTTTTGGGCATTTTGAAACTTCTTTCTGCTCCACTTGTGGGAATGCTCTGTTCCATGGGTCTATGAGCTAGCCAAACTCTCTTTATCACCTCCTCGCACTTAGGGTCTTCGAGCCAAACTAGTTCAAATCTAAACATTTTCTTGCTTTTCTTCTCCTTTTGGTGTAGGGATAGAATAATTGGGCTATGGTCTGATCCAATTGCCGGTAAGGCAAAAGCCATCGCATTTGGATATAGTACTCTCCATTCCATGTTACATAATGCCCTGTCTAATCTCTTCTTTACTAATGCGATGCCTTCTCTTCTATTTGACCAGGTATACACGCAACCCTTGCTTTCAATATCCATCAAGGAACAATCATCTATAAATCCCCAGAAGGCTGCAATTCTACCTCGGTCCACCTCTCTACATCCTACCTTTTCCCAATGGTACAATATTTCGTTGAAATCCCCTATACATAACCATGGGACTGGATTGTTGTGGTTCCTGTCTTTAACATCCCGCCAAAGCCTCATTCGCTCTTGAAATGTTGTTGATGCATGAAGAAAAGATATCCGCATTAGGTCTCCTCTATGAAGGTCAGTGCATTTTATATTAATGAGTTCCCCGGAGCTTCCCTCCACTTCACCTTGACCTCCTCATCCCACATTATTGCCAGACCTCCTGCTATACCTATTGGCTCGATAGTAAATAGATTTTTGAAATGATTCCTTCTCCTCACTCTCTCTAGAACATTATGTTTGTTTTTTGTCTCCATGAGGAAAATCAGGTTGGGCCTTTCTTGAGCCACTAAGGCTCATAGGTGCTGGACTGTCAAGGGAGTGCCCAACCCTTGACAGTTCCAACTCAATAGCTTCATGTATCCTGTGGTGGCTTATTAGGGCCAGCCACCATAGCCCATGCACTCACCCCTTCCCAAGCCTGAATTGGGGCATCCAATAATTGGTTCTCATCCACCACAAACTCCCCTATAGTTTTCTTCTCATAGGGACTGACCCGCTTTTGTTTTTTTGCCACTAGAGTTTTATATATTGCCTTGCCTTTGTTTGTCTTCTGTGATTGTGTTTCATTCCCTGGCAAAGGGGGAGTTAATAGTAGGTTCTGTTCTGTATTGCGCCCCCTATTTTTACTGATTTGCTCTGTTTCTCCTTGCTGGACAGGAACAATTGCCATTGCATTTGGTTCTTCTTCAGCTGTTCTCATTGGAGTTTCATTCACCACTGGTTGAGTTTCCATCGCTACTTTTTCATCTGATGTTAAGAGGTCAAATTTACCATAAAAAGTCTTCCAATAAGGGCTGACTTCCCGGACTTCCGCCTTTAGTCACGAGCCAAACCGGCCTGGTTGATCCTGAGCGAGTCCAATTTCTTCATATGGTACTTCATTACAGTAGTTGGCGTAATGCCCTATACGACCGCAAGAAAAACAGAAGTGAGGAAGCCTTTCATACTTGTAATCTATCCACCACTTTTTGTCCCCACAATTAATCACAGATCCTGTTTTTAGAGGGCTGGATAGGTTGAGCAGGACTCTGGCTTTCCCGTTTTTCCGGGAGTTGTTGCTTTTCGACTCAATTTTTATCTCCTCAACTTTCCCCAATCTGGAGGCTAAAAGGCAGATCACATCTTCAGTAATTCGGGCTCGTGGGAGACCTATAAAGTGTACCCAAAACGCATAGTGCGTGAATTCATAACAATGCTCAGGTATGTTTGGGTCTCCCTCTCTAAGTACTAGAAGATTGCTTGCAAAGGACCACGGTCCCGAATTTAGAATCCTCCGTTTCTCTTCACATGATTGGAATATGAATGAGAAAAGGCCTGGTTCGATTAATTCACACTTTACAGAATCTGCTTTCCATACTTTTTTCATAGTCGTAGTTAAAGCTTGGAAATTAACGTTGGGCTTTGAGTACAGCTTACCATAAAGGGTTAATTCACTTTCTATTTGTTCTTCTTCTGGTATTTCATCCCCTAGGTCCGTGATGTCATCTTCATACCACAGATCTCCCATGCATCGACAGAGAGCTGCCAGTCGAAGCTGATTGTTCTCCCGCTCTTCCATTTTCTGCCTTCAGTTCTGTTTTGGCCAAGCTACTACAGAAATTTGATTGTGGAATGAAGGGAACTCTAGCGGTGATGGATGAAACACCGCTTTTCTAAAATGGGTCATTTCTATTTGGACGCAAAGGCAAACTCCAGAAGACAGCGTTACATAAAACGTAGGTGTTGCGGTAGGATCTTGGGTTTTGGAGTAGAACAAAGAACCAGTGAATCTGCAAGGAACGCCGGGAAGGAGGAATGGGAATGGGAAGGCTTTGATCGAGATATACCTTGACTCCAGAGTTCGAGAGGGCTTTGATCGGGGCACCTTCGAATCTGCAAATCCAGCGAAGCTTCAAATCCTTCAGCACCTGGGATTCAACAAAATAGAAAGACCCCCGCAAAGCTTCTAATCCATGGAGGCGGAAGAACCAGGGTGGGGTTTAATCGGGTGGGAAAACCCTAACATCTGCCATGATTTGCAGTTTAGGGATTGGAAGTTTAGGGATTTGTTTGACAGGATCAGCTATCACCCAGAGGGATAGAGAGAGAGCTCAACCCAGGTTGAGAGAGAGACAATCAACATGAGTTGATTATTCAAATTTATGGAATCATTAAACTAGGAAAGCTGGACATATTCCGTATTTCTTACACAAAGTCCATTCTCACTTCTTTGAACCATTCTAAATTAACGATTACTTGAGGCCATTTCATCCTAAAACCGTGTGTATCTTTACCACTTTCATTGTTTCAGCGTCAATTCTCTTTGGCTCCGCGCTCATTATCGCCACCATTGCCTCTGCATGTTCGCTTCACGAAGGTGACTACATATTTCGTAACTCCTCGTCATTGGAGATATGCCACTTACGCAATTTCCAAACGAGCTTATTTAAGTCCTATATTTGATAAAATTTAATTTCTATCTTATTCAATTACGTATTTGGGCAGTTATCATACCTACGTATGACCTCAAATAAACGACGACGTGCCACTACGGATTGGAATTTCGGATATTCAATTGCATAGTATATAAAGGCATAAAAGACAGAAACGACGCTTCTATATTTATACCAAAAACTTGTAAGTGCCTAGCATTTCCCCGTCAAATACAGATACTTGTTTATGAAATAAACCTCTTTGCATTTTCACATAACACATCATTTTTATATTGTATTTCTTTTATAATTTATGGGTTGAAGCAAAACGAATATATATGATGAAGTTTTCTAATAATTATGTTAGTTTATTTAATAGTGATTTTAAATTAAAACTATTGTTAAATGATTATTTGTAGTTTGTCTTGATTTCAAGTTGTTAGAATTTAGAGCAATTTTTCATGGATGATTGAGAATTAAAGTTCTACAACTTAGATTTCATGTTATGTGTTTTGAACTTTTTATTATTTATTTTATTTCACATGTTCTTTTATGGACTATTGCTATTGACAAATGAAGATTTTTGTTATTGCTTTCATTTTTTTTTTGGCTAAATTAAAAATGAAAAAAAGAGGAAAAAATGAAACAAAAATGAAAAAGGAAATTGGCATGTTCAATCCTAGAACTGATTAATAGGGGTAGGTTCCAAGGTATGCATGATTGGCTTCAATTCCAAAAATTGGGGAATCAATTCGAACAAAGTAGGTTTCAAATTCAAGACGGGGCATGAACCAACCTAGAACTGCTCACCCTTCCTGTTGTCTATTAGCTACTATCCATAACTTGTTTGATGTTTTTTTTTTTTTTTGATACCGAGGAACCGCCATAGCCTCCCTTCAGGAGTCACACGACCCGCCGATGCCCGATGACACCCTCGAGTCTCGCCACAAGCCGCTATTTAGACATAACTTGTTTGATGTTACCGCCATGTGAACCCCAAGTTTCAATTTGGTTCCATTTCGATAGCAAAACTACATGTTCTCATCGTTTCTTCTCTTTCTAATCATTGATTAGAACCCTGCATCTTGTTTGATGGGGTGAAACGAAATGTGTAGACTTTGATCAGAAGAGATTCCAAGTCAATGAATTCTTGCTAAATGTTTGCATAGAAAATCATTCCTTGAATATTTTTAAGGTTAATATCCTGAAAAACCCCAAACTAGTACACCCATGACAAATTTATCCCAAATTAATTTTTTAACTACCAAAAACCCTAAACTAGTATACTTGTGATAAATTTATCCTCTATTAGTTTCCATTAAATTTTGTTGTCAAATTACCAAGTTAAATGACATATGACAGTTGACTAGTGTACCAATTTGGGATTTTACTCTCCATTTGTCACAGTTATTTTTTGTTGTATTAATATAATTTAAAAAAGGATATATATATATATATATATATATATATATATATATATTGTCACAAATGTACCAATTTAGGGTTTTTGGTAATCAAATAATTTAGTTTGGGATAAATTTGTCATAAACATACTAATTTAGGATTTTTTTTTTTTTGATACCCAGGGAACTCCGTACAGCCGGCAGCTGGCAAGTAAACCTTGGAGCGACGCTAGCAGAGGACCCACCACCCGACGCTAATTTAGGATATTTCATGGTTAGTTTGGGTAAATTTACCACAAGCGTACTAGTTTTGGGTTTTTCATCTTCAAAAAAATTAGTTTTGGGTGCTTTTTTTTATTATTTATTATTATTTAAACTTTCTTTCGTGTTCTAACATAAATAAAATAAAAACCATTTGATTTCATTTCAAATATGGCAGTTGCAATGAGGAAAGTAATGGATTTTTTTTTTTCATGAAGAACTTGGATTATAAAAATAATTGTTGACCAATCTTGTTTTACAAACATAGAATTTAATTTTGATCGGTGAAAATTAACTCATCATTCGACGTTCGGTATGAGAACATTTCACAGGACTCGGGTATATCGAAGATCCAAAAAACTTATGATATTTGGACTTATTAATACTCAACTTCTGGAATCAAACGGAGTCTAATCAAGCTTCAAATTAGTTTTTTGAAAATATTTGATAGTCATAAAAAAAGACACAATTTTTTTTTAATTATTAAACTTTTGATCTTATTAAAATTATAACAAGAAGAGGATAACAGCCTCGCTTGATTTAAAGTAGAAACGACTCTCATGATTGGAGGGCCGATTCCATCAAGGATTAACATCTCTAGACGATGGATTGATGAACGATGCTTCTTTGCCATATATCCAAGCGGAAGAACCCATGAGTATACTAGATGACCACACTATGACCACATCATACAAGTTTCATCAATCTCTTTATTTCAGTTTATTTAGTAGTCCGTCCTTATAGGCTAATTTTTTTTATTTTAAAAAAGAATCTAAAAAATAGGCCCATATAAATCACCAGATCCCATGTGTATTTATTGATGAGAGAAATCTCTTTAAAAAATATAAAACATGAAATCATTTTTTTTTAAAAGAAAAGGATAAAAAGTTAAAATCAAACTAAGCCAAATTATTGATTTGGAAAATCAAGTCAACTAATATAGATAAAGAATATGTGAGAAGTGGAGGATAACGTTACTATATTTGATAGAAACAACACGGAGTAATACATATAAGTCTTACAAAAATAAGAACCTAAAACCCAATACAATATGATGATTGGGGATATGTGCTTCCGCATCAGGTCGAGGCGAGACCCCATTTGTTTCGGGTCAACTCGAGCATCCCCAAGACTCTACTCGACTTATTGACACCTATAGCTCTAATTATTCCAATGACTTAGTGCCATGGTAAGAGTAATTGATGTTTTCCTCAACTATTTCGGCATAGGGGACTGAAAAGAAGTGCAGTGACAGCCATCAAGACGAGAAAGGGCACTTCACTTCAAAATGCGAAACCTTTTGTGATGAGGCAGAGTGCGGACTTATCCGAGTGAATTGATAAAGGTTGAGATAGTTTTAGACCGTAGGTGACAATGTAATTAATGTTAAAGGTAAAGAGCAAATTGGGGTAGAATAGAAAAATTAATTAAAGTGTAAATTTTTGTCCCCCATAAATGCACGACAATCCCACCCAATAGTGCTGGGATTATCCTCCAAAGATGAATTGTATAAATACTTTATAACTCGAAAACATCAGCTCTCAATTTTTTTTTCTCCTTCCTTTCAGAGCTATCCTTGCATAAAATAATTAAAAGAAAAGCTGACGAATAGATTTCAGTCAAACCCACGTTGGCTTATAATACTGACCGGCAACAGCAATAATTTCTCAGAACGTGAAGCGCAATTCTAGACGTCCCTCCTGTCTCTCTCCTGTCCACTCTAGAAGCGCAATTCCTCCGATCATAGAATGACATCCTCTCAATTTCTTTACCCACTTGTCTGCTCCAAAAGGACAAAGCAATCTTTGCTGAAACCAAAACGTCAACCTCAATTTCCACTCTGTTTCATCGCCCACCCGGCTTTCAGTTTTTTAAGCTTCGAATCGCGTTTGAGTTCCAGAGCCATTCTTCTTCCATATGGGGCTCGCTCACTTGCTGCTGTTGTCGCTCTCTCTCTTCCGCGTCTGTGTGTCGTGCGCTGCGGAGCTCAAATCCGAGCCCCAGCTCAGGCCTTTGACCCAAGACTTGCTGGAATCGGCCAAGGACCCGGAGTTTTTCCGGTGGATGCGGGACATCAGGAGGAGGATCCACGAGTACCCGGAGCTCGGGTTCGAAGAGCACCGGACGAGCCAGCTCATTAGGGACGAGCTCGATTCGCTTGGGATCAAGTACAAGTGGCCCGTCGCCAAGACTGGCGTCGTCGCTTTCATGGGGTCCGGAGAGAAGCCGGTGTTCGCTCTCAGAGCCGACATGGATGCTCTGCCATTGCAGGTGATCAATCTTTAATAGCATAGAGCACTGGGATTTTGGGATTTCAAGTCACATTGTTCAGAAGCCCTAGAAGGTTTCTGTCGGTGTAATGGGTTTTGGGTTATGCAGAAAATGGAGGCGAAGTGTTTGTTCTTTGATAGAAATAGCGAATGCCTGTCAACTGTGGGCAAGTGCTTGAGTAAAAGTAATTAATCGGTGATGTCTGATAGTAGAAACGGGGGCATGGGTTTCGGGTATATACGTGTGGCTAATGCGATTGATCTACCTGTAAAAATCACGGGTAAGCCTAGAGTAGAGGCGGGTATTTGCTGACATTTAGTAATTTGAAGGGGGTGCTTTGAAATTCCATGTGAACCATGAGAAAATGCAGAGTAGTTCTTGTTTCGGTTCCTTGCTATCTTTATAATGTGCATTGATGATCACATGAAGGAACTAGTGGAGTGGGAGCACAAAAGCAAGATTGATGGGAAAATGCATGCCTGCGGCCATGATACCCATGTGGCTATGCTCCTCGGGGCAGCTAAATTGCTCAAAGAGAGGGAACATACGATCAAGGTGCTTCTCATCTCACCCTTCACCATCTCAAACTTAGATGCTAAAGCGGCTGGCTTTTTTTCACCTTCAAGACAATTAACGCAATTTTATTGGGTCCTGAATTCTTAAGGGAACTGTAAAGCTTGTATTCCAGCCTGGAGAAGAAGGTTACTCGGGTGCTTATTACATGTTGCAAGATGGAGTTCTTGACGACCTTGATGGAATCCTCAGCATCCATGTCTTGCCTACTGTGCCGACAGGGTTCCTATCTTCCAGGCCTGGCCCAATGCTTGCAGGTGCTGGGGTATTTTCGGCTACTATTCAGGGGAAAGGCGGGCACGCAGCACTTCCACATCACAATATAGACCCCATTGTTGCAGCTTCATCTGCAATCCTCAGTCTTCAGCAAATTGTATCAAGAGAGACCGATCCTCTTGAGGGAAAGGTACTTTCCTTCTTGTCTGTTTTATTCATTATCCTAAGCTTCTAAAGGTTGGATAGGAATATGATTATGCATGTGCATGTGATTGCAATCATACAAGAGTACGATATCTGCAGCAATTTCATATCCCTGCCAAACTTGTCATCTGAATGTACTTTTTGTTGTTTGTTAACCATGCATTGTGCTCTCAGAATAAGGAAACAGAAGGCCTAAATCTCGTTTGAAGCTATCATTATAGAATGCTAAATTCCTCTCCATGAAATTTCTTATTCCTTTAGTGCCCAAATGCGACAGATCATTGTGTATGAACTTCCTTGGCAAAATGTGTATCTGACTAAAGGAATCTCCAGTGATGCACTATGTGTGTCTTTTCTTGTTGCATGTTATGGTCTAGCTTTAGCATCATCTTGAAATTCCGTACATTAAATGGACAGGTGGTGACGGTCGGGTACATCGAAGGAGGCCATACTGCTAATGTGATTCCTGAGTCTGTCAAATTTGCGGGAACCTTTAGAAGTTTGAGTTCCAGTGGTCTTTTATCCCTTCAGAAGAGGATAAAAGAGGTAAATCGATGAATTCATTGGCCAGTCTTTTACTTTCAAGGTGGTTGGTTTTCTTATTCTTGCAAATACTTTGTGTTACGATTACAGGTGATAGAAATGCAAGCGGCTGTTCACAGATGTAAAGCTGTGGTGGACTTCGGAGAGGATGGAGTGCCTCTTTACCCTGTGATGGCTAATGATGAAGTCCTATATGAACACACGAAAAAGGTTGGAGAGATCCTGCTCGGTGAAGGCAAAGTGCAACTTATGCCAGTGACAATGGGATCCGAGGACTTCAGCTTCTTTGCCGAGAAGACTGCTTCTTTGATTTTCGTGGTGGGGATACAGAATGAGACTCTGAAATCGCATCATGTGCTGCACTCGCCGTACTTCTTTGTCGATGAGGAGGCTTTACCCATTGGAGCGGCTCTTCATTCAGCTGTTGCGATATCGTATTTGGATGAGCACACGGATGCCAAAAGTGTGTCCTAACTATGGCTACCCTTAAGCCTCAGCCTGTGTAATATAGTTTTAAAGGGTAACCCTTAACATCTCTGGCCAGTGTATTTGACCAGAGCTTCCCTCATTCGCTGGCCAGTCTGCAGGTTTGTTGCCTTTACAAAAGGCGCAGGATCTTGATCTCCCAATCGCCTTGAATTAACAGATATGTGTATATCAATAAGCAGTAGAGTATTGCATTCGCAAGAATTTGCTTTGACTTGCTTTCGCAATCATATCTGCAGTGGTCTTTGAATCCAGTTCAAAGTAATCTTCGACAAACCCTGCTCTTGTGCATATTATGCCCATGAGTAAGCTTGAACAGAAGATGAATCCTCCTTTCCAATCTCCTCCTTCATCAAGTAAGAATCTTCGTTCTCCAACCAAGCCCATCTTAATTTCAGAGCAAACTCAAAAGATAGATTCAAGCTTTAAGTTCTGTGAGAAATTTCGTTGAAAGTCTACATTATCTGTTTATATATACGTGTGATTTTTTAAACCTAACTCCTTGTAAATTTACATTTTGATGGTTCTTTTTTCTTGGGTATGTTAATCCATCTTATTTTACGCTCAAAGATGGTTTCATTCCAAACTGACAAATGTCTGTTAAACTCGTGGTTCAAAGTTCTAGCCAAAATTTGGAGTTTGGATGGAGCTCGGAGATCGGATGGGTCGGTGACTTGTTTGGAGGTGCCTGGGGTTCGAGGAGCCAAGAGACTGGCCGCCAGGCCGTGGAGAACGGACGGGTCGGAGACATGTTTGGAGGTGCCTGTGGTGCGAGGAGGCCAGAGATTCATTTATGGCAAAAAAGAAATCATAAAAGCTAAATTTAGGAAAAATTGATTAAGATATACAATTTTGTCCGCGACTGATATGGAAGGGTTGCTCTAATTCATCGGACCGGCTCCTAGTTCACTCTTCACCCGCGTTTAAGTCGCCCCATTTTGTCTATAGTAAGTGTTTTCCAGCGCGAGTGGGTGTGGTGAGACTTGGGCTTATTAGTTTCGTTTGAATGCGCCTGAATCTGTGTGATTTCGAGTTGATTTGGGACGGTTTCGTGGCTGAGTTGGGGCACAGGCCACAATTCGCAGCCGGACATGGCTGAAGGTGATCGAGGCGAGGCGAGTCGAGGCATGGGGTGATCGAGGCTTGAGGTGGTCCTAATCTGTGCATCCGTTGACGATGTTCTCTTAGGGCAACAACCCATAAAAGGGAAGAAAGGAAACAAGCCAGGAAAGAAGGGATACGGTTGTTTAAGGAGGGAGACGGACGGGTATCAGATTCATATATTTCTTTAAAGGAAACATTTCATATATCTTCACGGATATCAATAAAGAAAGGTAGTCCAACCGCAAATAAAGACAAATTTTAAACAAATTCAAAACAAAACAAGCTCCATAAGAAGATAAATCATCAAATTAATATAAGGATTACATATTTAAAGAATAAATATGTGATTTCTTTATATCAAAATCGGCGATCAATCACCAAATCTATCCTTAGTAATGAGCTCACACTAAGATTTCAATATGTTGCTACAGTTGCCTTTCAGTGGTGTGTGCATAGATTTGACGTCCTCAACACTATCACTAATTAAAGTAACAAAGTTTAAAGTGCATAGATTCAATGCCATGATAGTGAAACCTTCACGAAGCTCCTCTGATCTCCAGAGATCATACATGCAAAAAACGCTAAATCTAAAGTAGATCAGGATAAAAACCTTCCCCAAAACGGGAGGGAGAAACTTCTATATTTAAATTAGATCGGAAAAGAAAAGCTCATCAAAAGAAGATGAAAGCAAGAAATAGTTCAGCCAAAGAAAAAAGAAAAAAGGGAGGGGAGAGAGATGAGATGTAGCTCAAACCTTTCTACTCATGAAAGTTCAAAAGAAAACTGTGTAAAATGAGAGAGAGAGAGAGAGAGAGAGAGAGAGAGAGAGAGAGAGAGAGAGAGAGAGAGAGAGAGAGAGAGAGAGAGAGAGAAATTAATTAAGTAGCCCTTGAATAATCAACTTCTTAATTAAGTATGCCATTAATTTTTTGAAGCGATGGCATAGATTGACTATTATAGTATCTTTCAAGGAAAATTAAATAATAATCTTTTTAAGTGAGTTATAATTTTCTTTTCTAATTTCTCTTGTCTCTTTGTTAGCAAGAACTTTCTCTCTAATCTTTACTGGTCAATTTTCTTTTCTATTATGTTGCAAGGATTTACACTAGAAAAATCAAGTACTTTTTTTTTTTTTTTGGTCAGAAAAGATAATAGATAGAAAATAAACAACCATTACACTTTAGCGTTTAACGAAAGAGAAACTAGGGCATCCACCGCGAGCAAAGCTTGCATAACAGGGGGAGGAAAAAGAGTCCAATTTGGGGGCAGATCCGATCGGCCATGAGCTTTGGCCGCCCAGTCTGCGACGAAATTGGCTCTCTTGTCACAGTGTTGCAGACGGAGATTCAAGAAAAGGGGCAAGATTGACTGGATTTCGTCAAAGAGCGGGCGATCCTCCCATGGTGGCGGCCGTCGGTCGTGAAGGATTTCAACCAATTGCAAACAGTCCGATTCGAGAACGATTGATGCGGTGAGAAGTCCCTGTTGTTTGAGTCGATGTAGAGTTAGTGTTAGCGCCTGTGTTTCCGCTTGGAAAGCCGAATTTGCTAGGAATCTGGCCGCGTAGACATCAGTGAGTAAACATCTGTGATCTTGGCTAATACAGGCCATGGTGCCGTATCTATTCCCAGGGGAGAAGGAGCCGTCAATATTGCATTTGATGAAGCCCGGTTCTGGTGATCGCCACCGGTAGTCTTTGGAAGCAAGAGGGGCATATGTACGCAGACCAACTCCTTGGGAAGCTGTTTGGGCAGAGAGGGTGACAATCCGATGCTGAGCCGAGGCATCAATAACAGCCAGATTGGGGTCAGGAAGTAAGCCACGAAAAACACTGTTGTTGCGCAGCCGCCACATCTGCCATAAAACATGGGTTATCATGGGTAGTCGAGGTAAGAGTTTCTGATCTTTAATTGATTCTGCAAGCCATTGATCCATGCGAGTGATCATAGTTGGGTGGAAGGGGAACTGCTGTTGAAAATGTGACCATACTCCCGCCGTCCACGGACAATGGAAAAAAATATGTTCAACTGTTTCAGGCACATTCTGATTGCATATAGTGCACATAGGGCTTGAGATGATATGTCTGGTATATAAATTGGACTTAGTAGCTAGGGCGTTGTGACATGCCGACCATAGAAATATGCGAAGTTTCGGTGTACTGTGCATTTTCCATATGTAACGCCATAGCTCAGGAGGTGGGTGGTAGGAAGTAGATGCCATATTACCTTGCGATAAATTTGTTGGTGCTGTCAAGATTCTGTAGTTACTCTTTACTGTATACTGCCCTGTGGTTGTTGCTGTCCAAATAATCTGATCAGTTGAGTGGAGAGGTCTTAATGGAATGTTGAGGATTTCGTCGGCAATAGAGTCGTCGAACATCTGTGTAATAAGGTGGGTCTTCCAAGTCTGGTGGAGAGGATCAATAAGATCCGCCACCAACCGGGGCTCATCTCTATTGGCAGGTCCGCCAAGCTTACCTCTCGGTAACCAGTAGTGTTCCCTAATGTTAATTGATTTTCCGTCCCCAACAGACCATCTTGCATTCGGTAAGATGGCATTCCGCCCAACTAGAATACTTCGCCAGCCCCAGGAAGGGCGAGAACCAGGCTCTGCGAATTCGAAATCCTTTGAGGGAAAATATAATCCTTTAAGGATTCGGCCCCAAAGCAATTGAGGTTGCTGTAGTAACCTCCAGGCCTGCTTGCCAAGCATGGCATTGTTAAAAACTACCAAATCCCGAAAGCCTAACCCACCAGAATTTTTGCCTGTCGTTAGCAAGTCCCATTTCTTCCAATGCACACCATTCCTGTTCTTGTCATTCCGCCACCAAAAATTGGCAATCCTCCGCTCAATTGTTCGACATAGAGACAGGGGAAGCTTAAAGATTGACATGGCGTATTGCGGCATAGCTTGGATGATAGACTTGAGAAGGATTTCCTTTCCACCTTTTGATAGCAACATTTCTTTCCAACCCTCCAACTTTGCATGTACTCTTCCTAATAGCCATCCAAATAATTCTTTTTTGGAATGACCCCATTCTGATGGAACTCCTAGGTACTTGCCATAACCACTCAACACCGGTACACGCAATTCAGCAGCCAAGTTAGTTTGAAGACTAGGTGGACAGCCTTTGCTAAAGTAGAGGCCAGACTTATTGCGGTTTATGACTTGTCCAGAAGCGTGACAATATTGGTTTAAGATATTGGCCATATTCTGACATTCAAGGATAGTACCATTGAGGAAGAAAACAGAATCATCAGCAAAGAATAAATGTGAGAGTGTGGGGCATGACCTGGTAAGTGTGATTCCGCGAAGATGTCCCATCGTAAGAGCGTTCTGAATGAGGGTGGATAGAACATTGGCCATTAAAATAAAGAGATATGGAGAAAGAGGGTCTCCTTGTCTGAGTCCTTTTGATGGCTTGAAATAGGGTAGAGATTCCACTCATTGTCGTCGTGGTAATACAGTACATCACCATCTGAACCCACCAAGGATGAAATCCCAATTTGAGAAGGTAGGCTTGAAGGAAATCCCATTCAACTTTGTCGTAAGCCTTCTGCATATCAGTCTTAAGAATAGCTTGGAAGTGTCTTTTCCGATGCCTCGTTTTGAAATGATGGAGGACCTCGTGTACAACAAAGACATTATCTTGTATTTGACGGCCAGATACAAAAGCAGCTTGCTCAAGTGATACCAGCTGTTCTAACATAGGTTTGAGTCGGTTGGCCATGACTTTAGATATAACCTTATATGCAAAGTTACACAAACTTATCGGTCTAAACTAGTCAAGACTTTCAGGATGGTGTACTTTGGGAATCAAAACAATAAGAGTCTTATTGAGGTCTGGAGGGAACTTACCATAGTGAAAAAAGTCGTTGACCAGACAGAATAAATCATGATGGATGGTAGGCCAATGGGTTTGGTAGAACAGACCATTAAAACCGTCGGGGCCCGGAGCTTTTGTAGCACCCAGTTGGAAAGTAGCTTGTCTTACCTCTTCAATCGTCACTTGGGCCAATAATTGTGCATTCATTGTGTCTGTTACAAGTGATGAACATTGATCTAGGACGGGGCCAAAGTCGCGGTGGCCTGCTGATGTATAAAGCTGAGTAAAATAAGCAGAAGTCAGCTCTTTTAAATCGACTATATCCATCACCCATTCATTGTCAGCCTTCCGAAGCATTCCAATCCGGTTTCTCTGCCTACGTTGAATTGTAGTGGCGTGAAAGAACTTACTATTTTTGTCACCCCAACGCAACCAATTTATTCTGGACCTCATAGCCCAAAATTGCTCTTCTTGCTTCCAAATTGTCCTCAACTCATCTTGGATATGAGATACCTCATCGCTGTCACTGTTAGAACAATAAGGATGATTAATTAGGGACTAGAGGCGTTGTTGTAATGCTGTAATCCGCGAGTGTCCATTACCAAACTTGGAACGATTCTAGTGGCTTAAGGCTATTCTTACTTTAGATAGTTTGTGCAGGAGATCAGAGCTTCTGGACTGATTAGAAGGCCAAGTTTGGGATATAAGGCAGTAAACTTCATGATCATCGTTCCAAAAAGCTTCGTAAGCAAAGATGCGTTGACGATTTTTATTAACCTGCACCGTAGAGAGAAGTAACGGGCTGTGATCAGAGCCTATTGGTGGTAAGGCATACACTTCAGCAGCAGGATAAATGAGACGCCAATCCATAGAGCAGAGGACTCTGTCCAATCGTTCCTTAACGAGATTATTTCCTTCACGACCATTTGACCAAGTGTACATGCAACCCTTACTCTCGACCTCCATAAGAGCACAATCGTCGACTACATCCCGAAAAGAGGAAAGACGAGAACGAATAGGGGATCGACTGCCCACCTTCTCCCAAGGATGAAGAATTTCATTAAAGTCCCCTACACAAATCCAGGGTAGAGTATTGAAAGCACTAATTCTTCGAAGGGTCTCCCAAAACAGTTGACGATTGTGATAGGAGGGAGGGGCATGTAGGCAAGTAATCCTCATAAGGCGATCATCACTTGAATCCCTACAGACCATATCAAAAAAATCTTCCAAAAAGCTTTCAATTTCTAGAGACAAAGTATCATTCCAAAAAACTGCTAAACCACCAGCTAAACCAACAGGATTCTGAACAAAAGAACCTTTATAACGAAGCTTATGCTGCAATCTGTTGAGAACCAGCTCCCGGTTCTTAGTTTCCATCAAAAACAAAAGATCGGGCTTTTCTTTGGCTGACATAGCCGTAAGGGCTTGGACTGTCAGGGGATTGCCCAACCCCTGACAGTTCCAACATAAAAGCTTCATTTGTAACTTGGTGGCTGTTGAGGGCCAGCCACCAAAGCCCGATGGAGTGCTTCATCTGCTGCCATTACCGGTGTTTCCTGGAGACGTGTCTCATCTAACTGATCAAATACAACACTACCCTTATCATAGGGAGCGTAGCGTTTTTGTTTCTTTGCATGTCCTGCTCTTGTAGTAGTACGGGTGTTTTTTGCTCTTCGAGATTGCTGAATATCCGTTGGAAAGTCGCTAAGACTCTGTTCTATGTCTATTGCAGGAATATGACAGGAGGGGATAGTGCTTACCTGCTGCTGCACGTTCAATAGATGAGGTTTAAACAGCCGGATTGCTTCAGAAGAATTAATGTTATCGTCAGATTTGCCTTTTGCTTTGACATGTGCATGAATCAAAGCCGTGGTGGTGGGCTGCTGCTGATGAGTAACAGCGTTAGAATGGCTGGGAAGATGTTCTGTCACTGCAGGGGTTTGTCTTGGAAGAGCTGCATCGGTAAGTTCTTTGTCATTAGCTACCGGTGGGGGTAATAGGGGTGGATGTTGTAGTAAACCTGGAGGAGTCTCGGGTATGATTTCCTGAGTTTGATCCATTTCTGGAGGGGTGTAGAAAGCGGTCCAATAAGGACTAGATTGATGAACCTCTGCTTTCAACCACGGGCCAAAAGCCAATTTATCTTTGCCGTCCTCCTTGGCCAAATCAAAAGGAATGTCTATACAGTTAGTTGCATAGTGGCCAATTCTGCCGCACGAGTAGCAAAAGTGGGGAAGTCGTTCGTATCTGAAATCCAACCATAACAGTTTCCCAGCTAAGCGAATCAGTTTGCCAGTTTTCAGAGGTGTACCTAGATTGAGTTCCACCCTGACTCGCCCTATTTTAACTGTGGAACCCTCCTTGCTAGCCACTCTTACCTCCAGAATATCCCCGAGCTGATTAGCCGCCTTCCTCAGAAGCTGGTCCGTCATCCACTCTAAAGGCAAGCCGAGAATTTGGACCCAGAAAGCACACCGAGTAAAATCATAGCAATGGAGCGGAGTATTAGGGATCCAAGGCTTGAAATTGACTAAGTGGCTAGAAAAAAGCCAAGGACCACCCTGTGAAATGCGTTGGAAATCCTTGTCCTGTTGGAACTTTGCTAAATATAAGACACCTTCATGTTGAGAGAATTCAACCAAAGTAACTCGCCATACTCGTTTCATTACTTCTTGGAATGCCTGGAAATTAACATTAGATGTAGTAATAACCTTCCCTAAAAGGGTTAGTTTGCATTCCGCAATTTTTTCTATCGCAGGTTCATCCTCCCATGTCTCAACCTCCTGATCAGAACAGAGGCGTCCCAAGCGTTGACACAGAGCATTCAAACGAACTGATTCATCAGGATCGTCCGAAGCCATGACGAAACCAAGTTGAATTGAACAGAAGGCAGTAGCATGTAATGCAAGTACCAAGTCACGAACAGCAACCCCAGTTACGAAGAGCCACAATTGCCAGGGAAATGAAGTAATAGTGTAGATTCAGCAAGATAAGGCATCGTTGGAAGTAATTCACCTCTATACGGTCCGTTGATGATCTTCGATGATGAATTCCCGTACATGCAACCAAGAATTGGCATTCCAGAGATGGCAAGATGCAGGGATACTGGAAGCTTAACGGAAGTGGAGGCTATCTAGCGCAGAACCCATGGAGATTTGCACCAGAAGAAGAGGTTGACGAAGCACGGCGTCGACTATGTGGAGATGCTACCATGGATGGTAGACGAAGCTCTGCATGTGAGAAGAGGGAGTCCTACCATGAAGCGGTAGAGAGAAAAACGAGAGTTCGACTCATTAAAAAATGGAATTTCTTGATCTGTATTGTAGACATGGGTTGTCGCAAATTAACTTAAAGTTTATCTCCACTAAGAAAGTGGGTAGGATCACTCACGAGAAGATGATGAAGGGGTCTAATGAAGAAGGCCCGAGAATGATCCACCTAGTGCAGCGTCAACATGTGTACGATCATCTAGGGTCCTGCAAGGTCCGCCATTGCCACTGAACCCAAGGTCTGGCCTGAGAGTCCTGAGAAGGTCAAGCTTATCATCAAGCAAAACATGAGCAAGAGGGCTGACTGCCGTGCCAATAGGATGGTCGGCCATGTCAAGAGGGCTGACCGCCATGCCAAGAGGACTCGAGGAAACTGTTGGCCTCTCTAAGGCACAAGCTCGAAGCGGCCATGGCGAGGCTGACCATGATGAAGGAAGACGCCATGAGGAGATCATCGAGCTGTATGTATGATCGTCACATACCTGCAAATGATCATATGTGTCATCATCATCAGATGCATTCCTTGTTTCAGGATCACTGCCTTTTTGGTGACCCCCCGCCCGGGCAAAACTTCCGCCGCACTGGAGGGGATGATGCTCTCGGAGACGTCGTCGTACGGCCCCATCACGGGCGTCATTGGGAGGTGCTCCAAGCTTCGGGGCGTGCTATATCGCGCTGATGGTCCAGCCAGCCAGCCCCGCCCCCCGAACTGGCCCCCGTGACGCTATATCTTGACCAAAATGATGCAGGGCTTCTTCACAGGGGACTCACCCATTTCATTATTATCACTGAGCTTCTGAGCGACGAGTTTGATTTACTTCGTTATGCATTATTAAGCAACTTCAGCCATTTCCTTTAGGTGGTTCGTTTACAATGTGTAAGTATGTCAACATTTATTGCTGCAGTAAGGTTTTCTGTTCACATGAAATCGTTCAGATGGGCAAGTGAGGAGTCATATAATTTTTTCTTTTTGGAAAAAAGGGAAGAAATTAATAAAATTTGACTGATTGATGTCTGGCGCCAAGAATATATGAGATTAAGGAAAATATGCTTTGTTGGAAATCACTCACGATTCTATTCTAATAAATTGCCCCTATTTATTTTTCTGTCTGCATATTTTGTAATAAACATAAGCATATCAATTGTTCATACCATGACATCAACTTAGGATCGGTTTGTTTTCATTCTTTTTTTATGTTTTTGAACAAAATTTCTGTTTTTTTGTTCTAGGGAACAAAAAAAGAACAGAAACGCGTTTGTTTGTATTTTTGTTCCAAATCTATTTTTTTGTTCCCAGAAACACATTTGGAACAGAAATAAGAAACAAGAAAAACGTGTTTCTTGTTTCTAGAACAATTTTTAAGAACAAATTTTCTCTCTCCTCTCTTTTTCTTCCCTTTTTTTTTCTTCTTTTCTTTTTCTTTTTTCTTTGGCTTATTGCCGGCCTCGGCCATGGCTGGCGACCGGCCGTTGAGGGCTGGCAACCTCGTCGGAGCATCGCCGACCCCTGGCGAGGCTCGGGCTCGCCTTGGCTGGGCGAGCTTGGGCTCGCCCAGATTCGGCAAGCCCGAGCTTGCCTAGCCACCAATAAGGCTCGCCGGCTTGGCGGTGGCCCAGCGAGGCCAAGCCCCGCTGGTGGCTGGGCGAGCTCGGGCTCACCGAATCTGGGCCAGCACAAGCTCGCCCAACCAAGGCGAGGCCGAGCCTCGCCGAATCTGGGCAAGCCCGAGCTCGCCCAGCCAAGGTGAGGCCGAGCCTCGCCCAACCACAGTGAGGCTTGGCCTCGCCGGGGGCCAGCGAGCCTCGCCGTGGTTGGGCGAGGCCGCCGGCCCTCGTCGGCCGGTCGCCGGCCATGGCTGAGGCCAGCGATCGGCCAAAAGAAGAAAAAAAGAAAAATAAGAAAAATAAAATAGAAACAAAAAAAATAACATAAAATTACCAAACGTGTTTCTGTTCATTTTTTATTCCAGGAACAAGTTTACCAAACGCGTTTTTTTATTCAAAAATTATTTCTCGGAACAGAAATACTTTTTTATTTCTTCCCTGAAACAATTTTTAAACAGAAATGTTACCAAATGCACCCTTAACTTGTCGTCTTTTTTATTGCACTAAAGTTTCACGTGCATCGAAAATACTCATTTTTTTAAATAACGGAAAAGAAAAATGGAAAGGGAATGGAGTTAAATGCGGATGTGTTGAAATCAGTCATCATATTTCACACTTGGGAAACATAGAGATGGATGTGAGGCTTTCGAGGAAATTAGAGAGCCATGGCTTTTGCATCTTCAAGGGTATGTCTTACGACTGAAAAAAGATAAATGGCCACTACAAACTTAAGTAACTTTCTACTTAACATAAATTTCCATCCTGTGTTGCTTTTTGCAGTCTACATTAGTCATTACATTGAAGATGTAAGCTTTGCATTGTCTGTGTTTTTTATTTTTATTTTTTTTGCATGTACTTGTCAATTAAGAAGCATTAGTTAACATAAGAAGGTACTTCCAAGACTTTGAAGTGGAGTCAATTTGACTGAATGTACTCGTATGATTTATTTATTGAAAGCGCTAATATAAACACCTAGAGAGGGTGAATAGGTGTGAAAACAAGTTTTACGAAATGCTGTAAAAATACTTTACTTTTAAATTGAGTCTGATGAACAACAGACTTTAAAAGAAGGATTCAAACTTTAACAACTACTTCGAAATACAAAAGATATCACAACAAATAAAGTAAGGGAGTTCAAGGAAGAGAAAATGAACACAAGATTTATAAGGGTTCGGCTTAGAATAAGCCTACGTCCACTCTCTCATGCTGACAGCCTTCTGGGTGGTTTTCACTATGAATTGAAAAAGAGTGTTACAGCCTTATAATATTGACTTTCGGTGAAGAGTTTCTACTACTCTGATAAAGTCACTCTTTAGTGTTTTCTCTCTTTTTCGAATACAAATTTGAGCACTGTGTGAGGAAGAATAAGTGATTTGGGAAGCTTCAGATTTTGGAATTCTTTTTTCACGCACTTTATCAAATGACTTGAAAAACCTCCTTAAATACTTTTCTATGCCTTTTCGACTGTTAGCACTTTCTAAAGAAATTTTTCCAATCAACCCGTTGAACATAATCAATTAAGGAGATCTCGAGTTGTTTGAAGATTGAGATGAAAGTCCAATAATCCTGGTTGCCCATACAATCAAAATCTTGATTTCCATAAATAGATTATTTCCAAATAAACTTTCCTTCCAAAAATGATTTTTCTACTCCATGATTGATTGCAATAATGATAACGAAAAAGGTAAGTGATATTTCTAACTAGAAAGCCATATATGTATCCTATTCATACCAAAGCCTTGAAGGAAAAAAAAATAATAATCCTGAGTTTGATTATATCTTCGTTCTTTACTTGCATTTAGTCTGAGTCTTCATTAGAGTGGGGTAGACTTCTGATGTAAGATAGACACAGAAGTCTCGTATTCCTCATAATGAAAATGAGAATAGAACTAGAAAAGTTTTGTCAGCTTCAAAATCTAATAGGAGTTCTCTCCAACAATCTTGCATTATTTTATATCAACTTTTAGTTGAATATTATTCTTCATATGTTTGCTATTAAGAATAACGAGGACAACAAAGTTAATGAATCTTTCCAGAGTTATAGCTGCTTTGTGTCCCTTTTTTGCCATGTAATGTTCTTCGAACTTAGTACATGTTAAAGTTGATAGTTTCATCCGAAAATAACATGAACCAAATTTTCTTAACAAATTTAGACATGGTCTTATTCTTTAAGTCTCTCTAACAGCATGTTTGTGTCTTGAAGGATAGTGATACTAAAGATTATTTACCGTGCTTATTACCATTGAAAATAGCTAATACTCATCTTTGGACAATGACAATTAGCTTAGTTTTGAAACTAGGCGTAGTTCCATAGCTATTAATGAGTGGTTCCATGATTTCTTATAGGTATATGCATCCCAAGTAATTCAATCTTATGGTTCTTCAATGCTAATTCATATAGAGTCATCGAACCAGCCTAATTAGCAATCAAAGCTATTTGCATTATATGGATAGAAAGCAAACAGTCAGGATCATTCAATACGATGGTATAAACACATTACCAAGGTAAACCCCTCCTCAGCCTATGGGGTATTAACAGCCATTTCCAACTATTGTTCCCCACCCAAGGGCAAGTTCTTACTCGTCCTTAATTTGATTTGTCTATCATTATAAACAATAAATTTCATATTATCTATGGAATTTGAACTTGAACTCTAAATTGATAAAATCAGGTGGACGAATTTTCCACCTCTAAGGAAAACCACTCTGATCTCCTATTAAAAAACTTCACAATTTTCCATTTGGGGCTTCAACTCTTACATAAAAATGGACTTAATTGGATTGAGCTTTGGTATGGAAACCTACTAAGAGACAACTTTCAAATTTAGAGAAACACTAGAATAAAAATGGGTAATTCTGAACCAAATCCTATCATCTTACATTGGCATTAACTTGGTTCTTCTTTCTTTCTTTACCCTCCTTTTAGAAGTCTAAACACCTGCTGAAGACAACAGCAATAATTCTTGCATTCTCCGATCCATAAAAGTAGAGGAGAGGAGGGCCTAGTCCCACTCTCAATTATTTACGGCCTTGTACCATATATTTCTATTTAAATTTCTTTTCTTTGATTTTGACTTTTCAAAAATCAATTTTTCCCTACTTCTATTTAAACTTTCCGCTCACAGAATTATAGTATAAAAGGTGACCTCGAACAAACCTAAGCAATTTGCTCTGTACATGTGTCGTTTTAACTAATGTTTCGCATCACTAGTCTCTTTGGATTTTACTTGCTAACACATTAATATATATATCCACGACACACAAGAAAGACATGGATCCCACATAAATTCAAATAATTGATCGTTATGCATTTTCCACGTTTAAATTCACACCTTTGATTTTTAAAACATTTCGAGAAGTGTCATTTCTATTTATAATTGATGGGCATCTTAGAGAATATCTATTGATAAGACTCTCCATTGATGAGAATTCGACCGGACGAGATTTTCCCACAAAACTTTAGAAAAACCAAAAAGAAGGAAGAAGAAAAATTCAAAGTGAGGCTCATATAGTAAATGACCACAAACTTTCCTCGGGAGTCTCCGTGTTCATGTGTCCCCATCGCACACTTTGTCATCCTAGACCCGGTCAACGCAAGCCTTCTGCAAACTTTGGATCGAAATCATGTCAAATGGAGGAGGGAGCATTTTTCACTATGCTTCAATGCATATTATCCTTATTCTTCTTGGGACCAAACCTAAAATTCTTATTCAAGAAAGTCGTCCGGATGATTAATGTGTGTTGAGAAAAGAACAAGTTTTCTGGCTGAATAGTGCACGTATTAAAGGTATGGTATTATAGTTTTACAAAATCAAATCAATATGACATGCACAAATCTACGTATTTCCATCAAACTTCAGCTTTACTAAATTGGTGTCCATGGCATAGTTCATTCAGAATAATTAATGCTAGGACGACAATAAATATGTTCAAATATATTAGGGATCTAATTGGATCAATTGAAAGTTCTCGAAGACATTGCATATTGGTCAAAAGTGATACAAATGAACAAACTGAAAATTCAAGTATGATATGACACATTGATAAAAGTTCACAAATGACTAACACCAATTGACAAGAGTTGTTGACACGGAATTTAAGTTATGCAAGTCAGTTAACTATGTAATTTAATTACCATGTTGGCATTGGTCAAATATGTGAGAGTGCAAAGAGGTTTATTTAATCATTGGGATTTGTCCCAATGATCATCCTTCTTATATGGGAAGGGGGAGGTAGGGGATTCAAATCCCCATCTTCTTAAGGGGACTTGGGTGGGGATGATTTAGTTTCAAATGTGGATTTCGACTCCCATACCCTATAAGGAATAGTCTTTGTCATCAATAGATTACCAACAAGTGTAAATTCGAATGGTATGTTTGGTTACACAGGTCAGTCACCTATCTATTTCATCTTAAGACATACTACTAACTCCTTTGAAGCTACTACCATTACCAAAGCCGACTTGCTTCTTTTGCTTACGGCAAACCTAATGGATCGGATCAATCTCCTTCAAGCAAGTAAAAGCTAGCAATCGTAGGGTAAGCCCTTTTGTCAGCCATTGAGCAAGTGGAAGATAATATTGAAAGAGAAGAAGCCATTCCTTTGCTGATTGCCTATTGCTCCTGATCAGGATTGCTGAGACCAAGTCAGCAAGATTTTTTGAGGACGAAAAAGTCAGTGGGGTCTTAGAACCTCGATACATTGTCTTTGAGGAGTTACCAAAATTGGAGGTTGCTTTCAGCTTCCTAGCAAACTGGCCTTTGCATATTCGGTGGAACAGCCAAGCGCTGTGGAAACTCAGCCAATGCTATCCGCCCTAAAACGCTGATTCTCCTAGAGTTCCGAAGTGATGCTCATTCTCATTGCAGCATTCTTAAGCCAAAAGAAGGCAAGAATCTCATTTTTTCCCGAGAGACATGATCTCCTTGATGCTTTCCATAATTGTCTCTAAAGCAATGACTCCAAAGCTATACGCATCGCACTTTTCCGTAGGAATTGTAAAATAAGCCAACTCTACAAGTGGAGAAATCTTATCTTCTTGTAAGCTTGATCACATGTTGTATTCAAATTGAAAACAATGCTTTTCATGACGTGACGATCACAAGTACAAATTTCTACTCAATCTACCATTACAAAACTGATTTGAGCGGGGGAGTTTATTCTTTGACCAAGGATTTTGATTGATGATTAAAGTACAAGCATCGTTTAGGTAACACGAACTTCTTCTTTTTTTGGTCAAAGGTAACACGACCTTCATATCCTTAAATTGGATAATTTATAATGTTTTCTCTCATTTTCCAATTAATCTTTTTTGGGGAAATCAGAAAGCTTTATGATCAACGCTAAACTTGAAATCTCTAATTTAGTAAACTGATTTCCATACGAAGATTAAAAAATCAAAGAACCTAGTAAAAGTTCAATTATAGAAGGGATGTCTATCACTAAATGCTAATTGAAATCAAAAAAAGATTATGAAGTACCTGGAGCAATATACCCAATGGTGTTAGCAATAATAGTCCAATTTGATGAATATGGCCTCAACAGCTTTGTAGGCCAAAATCAGAAACATAAGCCTCATAATCACAATCCAATAGAATGTTGTTACTAAAGTCTTGATGAATCAACGGAGGTGAATATTCGTGATGCATATAGGACAATGCATCTGCAACTCCTTAGACCATACTTACCCTCTTGTACCATTGAAATTCTTTTGCTCTGTCATCATCGTTCAAAGTTGTTCTCAAGTTTCGTCTTTCCATGTACTCATACACCAAAAAACAGTGTTGGACATAAAAGCAAAATCCATAAAATTTGACGATGTTGTGATGGCATAAGTTTGTTAAGGCTTGAATTTCCATTTCAAATGGTATCAACTCAACAATCTCATTGTCTTCCTAAGATGGAGACAATTGCTTAACCACAACTGTTTTACCTTCAATATTTCGGCTTTATAAACAATTCCATATGCTCATTCAGCCACATAGTACTTGGAGTCAAATCCTTCTATGGCCTTGATGATTCGATCGTAGAAAACTTTGCCATCATAACTCAAAATACACATAAAATCCAAATCATTTGTCCTTTCGTTGTTGTTTCTCTTGATAATCCTTCTTTGATGATGATTAACTATTATAAAAATGATCAAGATGCAAGAGAGAAGGAGAAACCCGAAGAATGAGAGAATGAGGATAACTATGATTTTAGCTCCAACGTATCGATTGCATTTCTTGCCCTCAGTAGAATTGCATTTCAGCAAGCCAACAACATTTCCACAGAGCCCTTTGTTATGTTGTATTGCCTCAGACGGAGGATCATCAAAAGCCTTGACATTGGGGAGAGGACCTTCCATGTCATTGTAGGATACATCAATAGAAGTCAAGGCCATCATATCACCAAAAGTAAGGGGGATGGAACCAGACATGCTATTGTGGAGATATTTAGAACATGCAAGTTTCTCAATTCTGCAAGCCTTCCTGGTATAATTCCAGACAAATTATTATAACTCAAATCGAGAACCTTGAGGACTTGTGTGTTGCCTATGTGAGGAGGAATGCTTCTTTGAAATTTGTTTTTGCTCAAATTTAAGCTCAACAACATCGTGCATGAACCTAGTTGAGTCGCAATTGATCCACTTAAATTGTTTGATGCCAAGCTTAGATGTGCCAAGTGGGATAAAATTCCAATCTTAGTTGGGACATTTCTCGTGATCCCATTGTTGCTTAGATCAAGTTCTAACAACATTGACAGGATTCCCATTTCCCTTGGAATCTCTCCACTTAGATTATTTGAAGAAAGGTCTAGTCGCTATAATTGAGCCATCCTTCCAAATGATGCGAGTATCTCACCAAAAATGTTGTTGTTTGATATCTTGAAGCTTGTCAAATTATGAAAATGCCCCCATTTCCACGAAAGTTTTCCATTCAAATGATTGTGGCTTAAGTCCATATAAGATGCAGATATATTCTGAAAGCTTCGATTATGTTTCCTGTAAGTTGGTTTCCTTCTAGCCTCACTCTAAATAATGAAGTATAATTCCTCAAACTTTTGGTATAGGACTTGTAAAATGATTATTATCAACACTTAATTATCGTAATGATCCCCAAGGCATACATCTTTTAGTAGTATTACTGAATATTAAATTCAGAAGGCAAGGAGCCAAAAAATTGTTGTCACCAAAGTTTAAATCGGTTAGATTGAGTTGGTTTCTGATTGAAGCAGGGATTGGATTGGTCAAACTATTACTGAATATTTTTAATACTACAAGAGAAGTGAGCCTCCCTATTTCCCAAGGAATGGATCCTAACAATCTATTTCTATTTAAATAAAGTTATTGTAAACTTCTCAAGTTACAAATCTCTCTCGAAATGGAACTAGAAATGTTATCGTTCCAAATGCCTAATGTAGTTAAATTGCCTAATTTTCCAAGAGATGCAAGAATGGGCTCGAAAAGTTGATTTCGAGAAAGACTAAGTAGCAAAAGAGAATCCAACCGCTCAATCTCCTGAGGGATGCGTCCACTCAGGTTGTTTGCAGTTAGGTAAAGATATTGAAGACTCTCTAGCATACCTATACCCGGAGGACTGTTCCCGATAGTTCACTAGAGAAAAGATTAAGAAAGTTGAGTTTGGAAAGGTTACCAATACTTGAGGTAATGGAGCCATAGATCGAGTTATAGGAAAGTTCAAAGCTAACCAAATTGGTTAAAAGTGCAAGAAGTCAAGGCCATCTAGAGTTCCTCTCATACCAAGATTGGAAAGATTTAGATTGTTGATAGCTCCAAATTCGTCGCAAGTGACATCGCTAAAGCTGCAAGGATTGTTGTCGTGCCATAAAGAGAGGAGAGATTGGCTATGGTTGTCAAAAATAGATTTCCAATTTAGGAGAGCATTTGCTTCATCCTTACTCTTGGTCATGTTGATGGCAAAAAGGGAAGTGAAGGAAGCAAGATCACGTGCTCCGTGAAATGGAGTGGTGTCAACTAAGAGGAGCGAGAAGAAGAAGCCGAGCGCTAAAGAAGGCTGGCTGGACAGCAGTAAGGAAGAAATCATAATTTTTGGGGATGCTTGGTCTTTGGGAGGTGAGAGGTTCAGGTCTACATGTTGAGTTAACGAGGTTGATGACATATTTATAATTGGAGGAACATTCTAGAAACTTCAATTGAGGCCTTGCCTTTTATAGATGTGCAATGTTTTTCGACGAATGGCACCTTTCATGGAGAAAACTTTTTCTAGTTCATGATAAGATAAAATCTTGTCCTTTTTCCAATTAGTTTAGCGTGGGCCGTGGGAGATAACGAAATAACAATACATAACGATAAGATATAAATTCTATTTGTTTTGCAAAAAACAAATGACTTGAATAATATTTTTTTTAAAAAAAATTGAATGGATGAAAAATATTTTCATCATTCACGAAAATATTTAAACATAAATTATTATAGATTATGATATCATTTTTCATTGACTAATTATAGCAATACAATTGATCGTTTTTAAAAAAGTATTTTTCAAATTATTTATATTTCATGAAATATACGGACGCTTGAATTACTTTTTCAAGTCTTCACCGAGAAGGGAAAAAATTCTGGCTCTTTTCTCAAAATATCTTTAGAGTGGGGTTTGTTCGTCTCGGTTCATCGTATCACCAGCGGCATAGATCTTCACTAAACAACAATCACGACGTGTCACCTGCCTAGTATTTACGTCACCAACCAGGGCATCCTCGCCTCTCATCCTCTGCCAGCAACCACCGTTGTTCTCGTCGACGCTGCCACTTCCCGGGGTGTTGCCATCGGGAGCTCATTCACCAACCTCTGGCCTCCTCTCCTTGCTACCGCCTCAGCGTATCCAAAGGGGACTGCGCCCTAATCATCTCCTTAATTCACTTGACATTATGATCCTCTCTACCTCTCTCTCTCTCTCTCTCTCTGTTCTGCAGCATCATCACGGTCTCACCCCGCAATTCTACCAGCACCGCGCTGGAGATTCTCCCCCTAATCTAGTTCTTGGGACCTTCAATAGTGCTCGCCATGTCCAAAACTACTCACAACGTCCACCCTGCTTGGAACAATTCTCATTGACTTGCCAGAGTTCAAATCTTCCACGAGCGGTGACTCGAACTGGCATTTTCGACAGAATCAATGCCTCACAGTCAGACCCAGCTTCAAACCTGGTACTCCGTCGGAAAGTGTAAGGGCAGCACTAACCCAACCTAACTTGATAGGATCAGTTTAGTGTAAATGCAAAATTTGGGGTTTTTGTATATTAGGGTTTAATTTTGGGAAATTAGGAAATTGAGTTCATACCATTTCGGACTTGATTTTGCTTAGGGTGCAGAAAAGCCATGATTAAGAAAAAGTGGTAATTTGACATCAGTTTCATCTCTATTGTTTCCATAAAAAGATCATGAACGCTACTGATTAACTTAATGGACATACCAAGTAAATAGATTTTGTTTCATTAGTACTCACATAATCCAAAACTTACTCGGCACCAACGTAATCATTTAACCCAACGCCTTGAATCTAAATCTAGTTATTATTGTAATGTCTATACGAGGGTCATGTAGTTTAATTAAAATCACTTGGTCGGACATTTGCTTCATCTATATTTTACGATGGATGCACTTCTGCCTTCTCTTAACCCAAGTTGTTTGAAATATTTACAACATCTATAAATATTGATTTGTAAATTCACATGCAATCATTTCATAATTTTCACGATATGATTAATGGCACTCTTCTACGGGTCCCTTGAAGCTCTAGCAGATACTCCTTGCAAGCCTACTGTCCTCTGGTTTAATGGGGCTCTCTCTTCCCAAGTAGTGCGGGTCTTCCTCTCTTTTTGCTCACCAAGTCTTCCCCAGATTTCATGGAACTCTCTTTTTGTGTGCTTCTCTCTCTTCCAATCAATTTGTCTTAGTAATGTGGAGGGCCCCGACCATGAAGACATTCACTTTTTCACCTTCTTTTCAATCCCACCCTTATAAATGGTCTAATGATGTTATTTTTAGGGCAAAGCTATTCAATTTCACAATCTTGGATCCAATTTTAAAGCAGTCATCATGCTCCGACATCCTCCATTTTTTTAATGATGGTTTCCTTAATTCCCTTTTTTTTCAACCGATAAGTTCTTGACTTATTTTCTTAGTCTTTATGGGCTTAGTTCCTCATGCATCATGGACTCTCTCTGTGTTACACATGATGGGCAAAAAGAAGAAAAAAAAAAGTAAAAAGTTTCTCTGGAAAAAAAAAAAAAACTCCAAAAGACGAAAAAAAAAATGGTTAATCGCTTTCTTCTTGCCCAATTCTTACTCTTACAATATTTAAAAGAAAATAAGAACCTAAAAACCGTGCCTCTCGGTTCTTCACCGGTAGCTTGATAAATGAAAAATCACCACCTTTTAGTTGAAACTTAGATATATTGCATTTCATTCTAGTAGTGAAATATTATACAGGTACGATACTTCTCAGAAACCATTGAATCATCTCACATAGTTGATTTATTTCACAATTTTAAACACATAACTATATCTATATCAATGGCAACAATGATGAATTCACTAAACGACAATATACATAGCCCATTATTAGCTATATAACTTTTTGACTACACAAGTCATTTTTTTCACCGCTATTTTGGTAGTCGGTTGATCTCTAAAACAATAAACTTTTTGACGACTTGTAATTTATATTCAGCGGTTCCACAAATAATTTTTTTTTTCTTCAAGTGTTAGCACTATTGTTTCAATTACTTTCCGCGATGCACGTTACAAGGCAAGTAAAGAACTAATGGTCAATTATTCTCTTGTTTATCAGTCTGTGTGGCAAAGGGAAAAAGAAGCAAAAAGTTGCTCGGAAAACAAACTCCAAAAGATAGAAAAGATTATTAATGGCTTTCTTTTATCAAGTGCGCTGAAAAAGAAAATAAATATACTGATGAAAATCTTAATGGTCAGCAAGTTTCATTGACAAGTGGAGGTTTTATTGGAGTTAGATTCATGTAATTTCCCAGAAAAATTCAACTGAATGATGCTATAAGCCTCAAAAATCTGTTTTGAAGTCCCACATACATCTTCACTTTTCTAGCAGATTTCCTTTGCTTATTTATAATTCAACCGCAATATTTGAGTTAAAAATTAACTTATTTAATAAAATCATCCACCCCTCTCTTTTCCTAGCAACCTGTATAGAAATCTTAAGGTATTTCAAGTGCAATATTATAAAAATAAACCACCACCTAGAAGAAATCCCTTAACACCAGCTTAACAATAAAAGTACACCAAAAATCAATCTTTGCACATAATGCAATTAAGTCGTAATTATTTGATTGGCACAATAAGTCATCAACCTTTCCAAAAGTAAACTCAACAATTGCCCACATAGAACTCAAAGCCTATGCGGCAACATTAAATTGTATTTCTTGATATAGGTTTAGGACTTTATTGCACTTTGCAGTAAAGGTCTATGACTTGATTACACCAACAAGACTCAATTATGCTTAATTTTATTTTTATCTTCATAGGATCTTATTGCAGCAATTGAGAGGTGAGAATTTATTACAGTCCGTACCTAAGATGAAGATTTTTTGTGCAATTTCCTTCAAAACATGACCACGGCATTTTTCATAAAGCAAACATTGCATGCCAAAGCATGGCATTATGTTGAAAGGAAGGGTTAATCCGCAAGGTATCAAATTCAAACAATTGATGGGCATGAGAACAAACACATGGTTGGATTAAATTCAAAATTGCGTTACAAACTCATTGAAAAATCAAATTTACTTTGGCGGCACGTGAGCAACCTCGTTAAGATTAGGATTGATCAAAGTTGGCTTTATAAAATGGAAAAGATAACTTTTGGCGTGCAAGTTCCGTGGAAATGACCAAAGTTCAAAGTCATCATCCTCATGTGTCGAGAAAAGAAAAGGTTGGCTGAGTGAATGATGCACAAATCATATTTGTCACTGCTTATTTGGTAATTGATTGATTGCTAAATTAATAAGCTTTTTGATTACTTGTAATTTCCATTTAATGGTTTCACATATGATAATTCTTTTATTATTTCTCTAAGTGTGCAAATTATTGTTTCAATTACTTCTCATGATGCATGTTACTTGCCCTAAGTGGCAAGTAAACAACTAACAGTCGATTTTTATCTTCTTTATGAATTTGTGTGCAAAAGGGAAAAGGAATCAAAAAGTATCTTGGAAAAGAAATCCAAAAGACGGAAGAGATGGTTAATGTCTATTTTCCTCATCATGTGAGGTGAAGGGGGCACCCATTCTCTCCAAATGCACATACAGATGCACACCGTCCACCGGTTTGTGATTTTCTTATTGCCCAATTCTTACTCATACAATAGATGGGGTTAGTTAATATCTCATTGGCACGTTACTTGCCCTGAGTTAGAGCCGTTAAATGGGTGGGTTGGGTCGGGTTTGGATCGGGTCATTAATAGTCCAACCCAAATTGACCCATTAACCCATTTATGACCCATTTATACTTAATGTAAATTTTTCGACCCAAACCCAACCCGACTCATACCCAACCCATACCTGACCCGACTCAACTCATATTAATAAAATATTTTCATATTTAACCAAATTTAGAAAAAATTATTCCTATGTTTTTTTAAAGATTATATTATTAAAATACTTCCAAGCTTTTATATATATTATTTTTTTAAATTGTATTATTAAAATAGTTTTATACAATACAAATTTAATGGACAATTTTTATAAATTTTAAAATAATTATTTTTAAAAAATCGAAATTTAATTATTTTAATTATTTTTATTTTATTTTTAAAATATAATTTTTTTTCTTTTTCTCTTTTTTCTTCTCCTCCTTCTTCTTCTTTGGCCGGCTGTCGACTACAACGATAGGCGGCGATCGGCTCACGGGCGAGCCTTGAGCTCACCGGGTATCGGCGAGCCTCGAGCTCATCGATGCCGGCAAGGCCTCTACCTTACCAGATCCGGCAAGCTCGAGCTCGCCCCTCACTGGAACTGGTGAGGCTCGAGGCTCGAGCCTCGCCCGACGCCGACGAGCTTGAGCCTCGCTGGGTGTCGGCGAGGCCCCGCCTCGCCGGATCCCGCGAGCTTGAGCTTGCCGACGCCGGCGAGCTCGAGGCTCACCCGGCCGGTCGCCAGCCATCGCCGTGCCGACGACCGGAAGGAGGAAGGGGAAAGAAAAAAAAAAAAAAAAAAAGGAAGAAAAAGAAAAGAGAAAATAAAAATAAAAAACTATAATTTCGATTTTTATAAAATATATATATATATATATTTATAAAGTTAAAGAGAGAAATGATGGATTATAATGTTTTTGTTGAAAATGAGTTTTCAATCCAACCCATTTAAAAACTCACTTAAGACCCACTTATCTTAAACCTTTAATTGTGAAACACATTTAACTATCTTTTGTTATAAACAAGTGACCCATTTATGACCCATTTAAGATTTAAATGGGTCATAAATGGGTTTATGACCCATTTTAACACCTATACCCTGAGTGACAAGTAAAAATCTAAAGGTCGATTATTATCTTCTTTATCAATTTGTGTGGGAAAGGGAAAAGGAAACAAAAAGTAGCTCGGAAAAGAAATTCCAAAAGACAAAAAAGATGGTTAATGGATGTCTTCTTTGCCATGTGTGGTGAAGGGGCCACCCTTTATCTCCAAACGCACGGACTGATGCACACCGTCCATCGGTTTGTGATTTTCTTCTTGCGCAATTCTTACTCTTACGATATTTAAAAGAAAAGAACTTGAAAGGTAGACTAGTATAATATCCTGTAAAAATTCAGCTGAATGACAATACAAGCCTCAAAATCTGTTTTGAATCCCATGTACATATTTACTTTTCATGCAAATTCCCTCGGCTTATTTATAATTCGATTGCAAGGACCTATATTTGAGTTGAAAATTAACTTATTTGGTAAAATTATCCCGGTTCTTTTTTTCCTAGCCAATCTGTATAAACATCTTAAGGTATTTCAAGTGCAATACTTTAAAAATAAATCACCACCTAGAAGAAATCCCTCTACACCAACAACACAGAAAAATTGCACCAAAATCTTAAACTTTTGCAAAACATGCAATTAAGTCATAATTACTTTGATTGGTGAAATCAAGTCATCAACCTTTGCAAAAAATAAAGTCTTTTCCCATGGAGAATGCCGAACTTTTTGCTTAGATAGCACTCGAAGCCTAAACCGCAACCTTAAATTGCACTTCTTGATATAGGTTTATGACTCTATTGCACTTTGCTATAAAGATTAATGATTTGATTACACCAACTAAGAGGTTTATGACTCTACTGCACTTTTCCATTATCCTAGGACTTTATTGCAGCAATTCAAAGTTTTGCTTGATTATAATTCGTACATAAGATGAAGATTTTTGGTGCAATTTCCTCCAAAACATGACCAGGGTATTTTTCATAAAGCAAACATTGCATGCCAAAGCACGGCGTCGCATTGTAAGGAAGGGTTAATCCGCTATAATATAGCCGGCGAGCGCTCTCCGCCATGGAGCTTCCTCTCTACCGAATGTGTAGTCCTCCTCTACCAAATGGGTAGTTCCCTGCAAATTCACTCAAATTCCATCTTGAAACCTCTGTTTGCTTTGATTCTTCGATCCCCCCTCCCGCTGATCTTTGGGCGTTGCGACGTCCAACCTCCATCCCTCTTGAAACCCTAATTTCTGCCATCTTCTCACCACACATCACTCTTCCGATTCACCCTTATGAGCTCCCTTCAACCCATAAATCCACGAACCATCGACCCAAAACTCCATTAATCAACGATCTATACAGAAACTCACCCCTACAGACAAAAATGGCAAATCATAACACTAAAGACAGAAGGCTTGCGGCTCTGTGTAAAAGCATGGGCAATCTATGGAACGCAGTCGAAGTTGTCGATCTCCCAGGTATTATCTCCCCCGAAAAACTCAGTGAGTGCCGCAAAACACTTTTCGGCAGATTCTACACAAACCCGACCTTGAACTACAATGCATTCCTAACCCTAATGAGGAAAGCTTGGAGAACAGAGAACTTCACCTGCGCAACACTGGAACCAGGTTTCTTCTCTTTCTCCTTTCATTCGGAAGCAGAGGCTCGGAGAGTGCTCCAATCGAGACCTTGGTCATTCTCCAACCATCTCCTTATCCTTAGGCAGTGCGAACCTGATACACCAGAATTTTGTTATGATTTCAATCACTGTGATTTCTGGGTAAAGTTCTTAGGCTTACCTTATGGGAGAGTTACCCATGATGTGGTAGAAGAAATAGCCTCCAAATTAGGAACTGTTGTTGAAGTAAAGCTCGAGGATAAGGGAAACAGCACCTACAAAATGGGAAAAAGCCTGAGTGACACTGGCATTAGAAAACCCATTGAAAACTGGAGTAATCATGAACCTAGAAAATAAGAAGCTGTGGGTCGAATTCAAATATGAAAGACTGCCCTATTACTGCTACTCATGCGGCCGAATAGGTCACTACGCGACGGAATGTACTGACATACCTTACAAGGAGTCAGGGCTGGAACAGAACTTACCGGCTAGATGCGGGGACTGGCTGCGTGCTGAGGTGAAGGCTCTAAGCCCTTATGGCCAAATATTCTATGGAAAGAAGGAAATTCCTCTTGATGATGTAGATGTAGTGCTTGAAACACCACTTTCTCCGGTGCCTGAAATAGAGCAAATCAACTCATCATCATCCCAGCAAACTCAGGTATGTGATCCACGCCTAAAAGGAAAGGAGATTTACCTGCCCTCCTCAGCTCGAGACCTACTTCGAATAGAAGACAGAAGTCCCCAGAAGCGAGGAAATACATGTATTGACGAAGAATCAATCTTGACACTCCATGAGGAACAGATGAAGGAAGCTGAGATTAAAATGGAGACGACCCCCCCTACAAAGTTAAAAGGAAAGAGTGTGAAGCCAACAAATTCAAAAAAAGTTAAGCGATTCTGTCCCTATGGAGCACAAACATCAGCTCAACTGTCAGAGAAAACCAATCAACTAGTGGCTGCACCTATTCGGGTGGCAGAGAAGTCAGACCAATGGGCTCTGGTGGCTAGCCCTAATAAGCCACCAGCTTACCCATGAAGATCTTAAGCTGGAATTGCCGGGGGCTGGGCAATCCCTTGACATTCCAGGAATTGCGAGTCACTATGACTCAAGAACGGCCCAATATCGTTTTCATTATGGAAACTAAAAACTCAGAACAGAAAGTGCTCAGGATAAAAAGGAGGCTAAAGTTCCAAAACAGCTATATAGTCAATCCGGAGGGAATAGCAGGGGGCTTAGCTTTATTCTGGGATGATCATCTGCAAGTATCGATTGACTCCTCCTCAACCACGGCCATATTTACACAATGCCACCTGAAAAACAGCAACCAGGAAATGAAAATTATTTTCGTCCATGCTCCAACTGTATTTAGGGAAAGAATTGAGTTATGGGAACAGATCTCCTCAGTCAGTATGCATTACCGAATACCTTGGTTGTGCTTGGGAGATTTTAACGAGATGTTAAATCACTGGGAGAAAGTAGGCAAACACAGAGCTGAAACTTACAGGCTAACTGCTTTTCGAAGCTTCGTCAATCAATGCTCCCTCATGGATCTCGAAAGCAAGGGGTGCTCCTACACCTAGTCAAACAAACGTGAGGGAGAAAATTTGGTCAAAGAAAGACTAGATAGGGCATTTTGCTCGCTTCAGTGGAGAATCACTTACCCAGAGGCCGAATGCACTGCTCTCCCGGCGATAGGTTCTGATCATAATCCTCTCTTGTTATCCCTGGCTCAACCTAAGAGAAGGAAGAGCAAGCAATTCAAGTATGAAGCATACTGGAGTGAAGATGGAGAAAGCAAAAACATAGTCACAGAAGTATGGAACGACCCTCTCACAAAGGATCTTACCTCGGCTGATAAACTGAAGCAAGTACAGTAGAGGTTGACACAGTGGAGCAAGCGCAAGTTCGGCCATGCAAGGAACGGGGTTAACTGGCTCAAAGGAGAACTCCAAGACCTGATGAACAGAACACAAAATACTGGAGAATCAGGTAAACAGAAAGAGATTATCAAAGAAATAGATAAGCTATGGCGTCAAGAGGAGATGTTTTGGGGTATGCAATCACGAATTAGCTGGCTAAAATGGGGCGATAGAAATACACGGTTTTTTCATGCGACAACAGTTCAGAGGAGAAGTCGAAACCAGATAACAATGCTGAAAAATGAGTATGAAGTATGGATTCGTGGGGAACAGCAAATACAGGGGATGATAGCACAATATTATAAGAATCTATACACTTCAGTGGGCTTCCATGATTGGCAACCTATAATACAGAACATCCCTACTCTAGTTGATGATCGGATGAACAATACCTTGACAGCCCCACTCACTGAGGAGGAAATTACCACAGCAATGCTACAGCTAGGAGCTTTAAACGCTCCTAGTCCCGACGGATTTCATGGAATATTCTATAAAGAGAATTGGCTAGCAATCTCCAAGGGGATTTTCCAAGAAATACAGTCTTTCTTCAATTCCGGAAAGCTTGATCCTGCATTAAACAAAACACTCATTACACTGATTCCAAAAGTCCCACAGCCTGAAAAACTATAGCAATACCGCCCAATTAGCCTATGCAACTTCCTATATAAAATCATCTCCAAAATACTCACAAACAGGCTCAAACCAATTCTACCACACATAATTGCAGAGGAACAGAGCGCCTTTGTGGGAGGTAGGCAGATTCAGGACAACATACTGATGGTTCAGGAGGTGCTGCATAGACTGCGAATCAGTAACAGGAAGAAAAAATTTCAAGCAGTCCTAAAACTAGACATGCAAAAGGCATACGATCGCATCGAGTGGGACTTTCTACAGGCTTGTCTAACACAATTAGGCTTCTATGATTTCTGGATTCAGAGGATCATGCAATGCGTCAGCACAATAACTTTCAGCATAAACTTAAATGGAGAGCCTTTACCATCTTTCAAACCTACCCGTGGATTGCGCCAAGGAGACCCCCTCTCACCTTACCTCTTCATCATTGTCGCCAATGTGCTCTCCATTCTAATGAAGAAAGCAGTCCAGGAAGGCACACTTACTGGGATAAAGTTGAACAACCACTGCCCTACCTTATCGCATCTACTCTTTGCCGATGACTCTATCTTCTTCCTGCATGGAACAATTGTTGAATGTCAGAACTTGGCTGGCCTCTTAAACCAATACTGTTTCGCCTCTGGCCAGGTAATAAACCTCAACAAATCAGGCATCTATTTCAGTAAAGGATGTCCTACAGCTCTACGAAGAAACATGGCATCAACACTTCGAGTGCCAGAAATTACAAAAACAGGTAAGTATTTGGGCATACCTTCAGACTGGGGGCAATCCAAGAAAGACATGTTCGCATGGATCCTAGCTCGGGTCAACTCCAAACTGGATAGCTGGAAGGAAAAATTGTTGTCAAAAGCAGGGAAGGAAGTGGGACTTGTTAGAATTACTTCTAAAAGCAGTAATTCAAGCGATCCCACAATATGCCATGTCAATCTTTAAAATTCCTACGTCGATTTGCAAAGCAATTGAGAAAAAAGTTGCAGCGTTTTGGTGGAAAAGCAATGAACAAAAGGCTGGCATTCACTGGAGGAAGTGGGACTTGTTAAAAACCAGAAAGAGTGAAGGGGGCATGGGTTTCAAGGACCTCCAAACTTTCAATATAGCAATGCTAGCAAAACAGATGTGGCGAATAATCACTAATCCAGACCTACTGGTAACTCAGTTATTGAAAGGCCTTTATTACTCACATGGAGATTTTTAGCATGCTGGCAGAGGCTCACAACCCTCGTGGGGATGGCAGAGCCTCATCAAGGCAAGGGAATCCGTTGCTCCTCAAGTGATGAACCGGATTGGAAATGGAAAACAAACATCAATCAGAACAGAGAGGTGGTTAAAAAGCGGCATAATAGGAGGAGCAGCATCAAACCATGAACCAAACAAAGTATCGGATATAATCAATCCAGACACAGGAACATGGAATGAGCCTCTTATACATTCAATGTTTGAAGACAGTACGGTACATGAAATTCTAGCCACACCCATTGGCTTACCGGATGAAGAGGATAAACTGGTATGGATGCACACAACATCAAGTAATTATTTAGTAAAAAACGGATATTTTACATTCCGAAATGTCTCCGTCACATCACAGAACACACAAGCAACAGCATCTTACACAGCCAATCCCGATCTCTGGAAATTTATCTGGCAATCCACAACCCCACCCAAAGTAAAAAATTTCCTCTGGAACGCATGCAACAATGCCCTTGCAACTATGGAAAATCTACACCACCGAAGGATCGTACCTTCTCCGATATGCCCCCTGTGCAAACTGGAAGTCGAAACACTAGAACACACGCTCCTCCTCTGCCCATGGACAGCCAAGGTTTGGAAGTCCGCCCCTCTGCATCTACGAATATCCAGATTTGGACTCACCCGAATTGAAGATTGGATCTGCAGCATAAAACGGAACCCAGTCACCTCAGGCAATTGTAACCAAATAGCGGTCGTACTATGGAGTATCTGGAAGTAAAGAAATCGGAGCATCTTTAACCATCAAATACCCAGATCACAAGACACAATAGCCAGAGTAGAGGCGTTCGTAGAGAGCTTCACAGAACTAAACAAAAAACCAACAAGCAAGAACAAATCTGAAGCCTTATCTGAAGCCTGGGGTCCCCCTCCTCCGGGATCGATACGAATCAACCTCGACGCATCTTTTGAACTAGATCCGGACAGAGATGAAGCACTCAGCGAAGTAAGAGAAATTCCCCGGCACAGAGCTGCTATCGCTGGAGTTTGCAAAGATCACAGGGGGTTCCTCGTCGATGGATTCGCCAAGACCGTCGAGGCCACTTCGCCTCTTCACGCGGAAGCGATCGCGATGGAAGAAACCCTAAAATTCGTAAGAAGCCGTGGATTTCTCTCTCCTCAAGTACACTCTGACTGTTTGCCTTTAGTGCACACGCTAAAGACTTCAACTCAACTGAGTTGGGAACTGGAACCGCTTCTAAACCGGGCCCGAGCACAACTTGATCATCTACCGAGCCTATCCTTGGCCCACTGTAATAGGAGCACGAACCGATCCGCGGATTGGATAGCGAAGGCCTGCCGAACAAGTAGCCTACCCCAGAATTGGATATCTAATCCCCCCCCCCCGCCTTATTTGATCTTCTTTGCACTGACGCTCTGAGTGTAATTTTCCCTTGCATTAAATAGTAAATCAAGCGATGATGTTTGCTGATCAAAAAAAAAAAAAAAGGTACATTCGAACAATTGATGGGCATGAGAACAAACACATGGTTGGACTAAATTCAAAATTGTGTTGCAAACTCATTGAAAAATCAAATTTACTTCAGTGGCATGTGAGCAACCTCATTAAGATTAGGATTGACCAAAGTTGGGTCTTTAATTTGCAAAAGACAAATTTTAGGGTGCAAGTTCCGTGGAAATGATCAAAGTTCAAAGTCATCATCCTCATGTGCTGAGAAAAGAAATAGTTGGCCGAATGAATGGTGCACAAATTAAAGGAACGTATATTCTGGTTTTGCGATTTCTATTCAACACGACACACACGAATCTAATTTTCTCAATCAAATATGAGCTTTATTGAATTGGTGTTTTACCATATTTCATTTAAGTCCAATAATAAAAGGATGACAAAAAGCATATAGAAATATATTAAGAGTCTAATTGGACCAACTGAAAATTCTAAAATAATATTGCACATTAGTCAAAAGTGATTTAATTGAATCAATTGAAAGTTCAAATATGCTACTACACATCGATAAAAGTTAATAGAGTACCAGTATTATTATCTTTTCCACAACAAAAGCTACACGTTCTTTACATTTCGGTTCAAGGAAGGTAAGAAAAGCTGATATAATGTGTTTTGCGTATTCACTTCCTGATCGATGTACAAAAAGATGGAAATAATTGTGAGATGAGTTCTCCTGTGAAGCCTTCCCGTAATAATTTATGGTGCCACAACTCCAAACTATAAACATCGCATTGTTCCTGTAATGTTCATAGAGAATTTGGCTCTGCAGTGAAAATCATATATCACATTGTTGGGATTAAAGAGAACTAAGAAGATATTCAAAAGGCAATCGTCATGACTGCAAAGAGTGGCATTTCCATGGGGACTTCAACGCAAAGCTTGTGTGAGACTTGCCTCATAGTTGGTCGATGCCATGGGTTGGCTTGCAAGCACATGAATGCTAGCTTGGCGATCACGTCTTGGGCATCTCGAAGACGAAGTCTAGATGGTGAGAGACGTTGATCCAGCATATTCTTCAACAGAATTAGCAACTCAATTTGGGTGGAAGATGAAGAGTCTTGAGGTTATAATGTCATGCTATAATGTCCTCAATTTTTTAGGTTATCGCTTCCTTCTGTTTGACCTATAAGTTCTTGACTTACTTTTGTAGTCTTCATGGGCCTAGTTCCTCATGAGTCATAGATTCTCACCATTTTACACATGATGGGCCTAAATAAAGTCTGGCCCCACTATAAAATTTAAAAAAGATATACTTTTCATAATGTAGGAACTAAAGTAAAAATTTAGGTCTAACCTCTTATTTGAGTTCGAATCGCCTCTACTTTTATAATCCATTGGAAAAATGTTGTAACTCATAATCACACGAGTTTTATCGCAACATGTGTTTTATTTAATGACATGTTTTTTTTTATATGTAAATCGAAGAAAGAAAAGAAAAAGGAAAGGAAAGGCTAAAAAAATTCAAAAATTCAGAAATTTCCAAAGAAAATTACAAAGATGGTCTATATCACCACCATCATTGTTCATGCTAACAATTCCAGTCCAAAATTGGCTAGAATGATTACATTAATAAATTACCAAAATGTTAAAATTAAATTTGCACAATTAAAATATTTATGACGTTGCATTATTAATGTAAACTTTTTTGATAATTTTCCTGATTTACATAAAACACTAATAAATTGCCACCTGTGTAGACTAAGCCAAACTCATTTTCTTCTGACCAGGACTGGGTCCTACCTCACCACCTCGATCTCCACAAGTTTGATTAACAAGTGGATCTTTCATAAAAGTTGCCTCACAAAATTTCCCAAGAAAATTCAGCTGAACGACACTGTAAGCCTCATTTGATTACACAAGTCATGTTGGTCACTATTCATTTGGTAGTTGATTGATTTCTAAAATGGTAAACTTTTTGGCCTAATTGTAATTTCTATTCAACGGTTTCAACCACAATAAACTCGCACAGGACATTTTGTATTTATTCTTTAAGTTTTTGCACTATTTTTTTAATTACTTCGCACATTGTGTGTTACTTGCATCCTATCACATAGACATCATTTTTAAAACGAGGAGCAAGGCTCCCAATTAAAGTTATTATTGGGGAAATCTAAGGTGGCATGTCACTTGGGGGAAAATACCCAATTAGTTCTAAATCTATTGTACAAATGTTAATTCAGTCTTAAACTTTTCAATTTTGCCAATTTAATTGTAAATCTTTGCATTAAATTCCAAAGTAGTCATCATAGCCAATTTTCATTGAAAATCACTGACGTGGTGTGGCGTGGTGTGGCATGGCAATTTAATTATCATTGGCCATTCCAACGAAAATTGGCCATAAGAACTATATTGGATTTTTGTGCAAATGTTTAGGACTAATTTGACAAAATTGGAAGGTTTAGAACTGAATTGGCATTCGTACAAAAAGCTTATGACTAATTGCAAATTTTTCCTCAACTTGCAATGAACATGTTTTAAAAGTTATGGTATTCAAGTTATACAAAAAAAAAAAAAAGTTATAACATTCAAGTGAGTGTCACACAAAAGTTATAGAACTCAAATTATTGAAAAAAAAAATGTTATGACACTCAAATGAAAGTTGCGAGAAAAATTATGACACTTATAGTGTTCCTTTTTTCATGAAGATTTGTAGTTAAATCTCAAGTGTTAATGCAATGAGCAATAAATTCCAATTTATCTCTTTTTACATGAATTGATCTAGATAATTGAGGTTTGAGCACGGTCAATGACTTTCTTCTTTATCAGTATTTGTGGCAAAAAGAAAAAAAAAATTGCTAAAAAAATGAAACACCAAAAGACAAAAAAAGATGGTTAATGGCTTTCTTCTTCAAGCATGGTCAAGGAGCCAAACCTTATAGCTAGACACATGGACAGATGCACACTATCCCTGGTTTGTGATTTTCTTCTTGTCCAATTCTTACTCTTGCAATAATTGAAAGAAGAGAACTTGAAAGGCAACTTATCATAAATCCACTAATTTCTGCCGCTTCCATTATTGCTGCTGGGTTAGTTGTCAGGCTTGCTTCTATTGGACCTGGAGTTGGTCAAGGTACTGCTGCGGGCCAAGCTCTACAAAATGATGAAACCCTTTTTTGGTCCGTAAATTTGATTGCCAAGTGCAGCTTGCATCAGAGTTAAAACTCATGTAAATTCCCCATAGAATTTGGCTGAATGACATAATAAGCCTCAGACTCTATTTTAGAGTCCCACATACATCTTCGGTTTTCAACCAAATTCTCTGCATAGCAATCCTCGCCTCATATGTTTTAATCTTTGGTTAAAGACGACACGCCCTCAATTCTATAAGACTAGTAGGTAATTTTTCTTTTTGAGTGGAAATTTAACAGTTTTTTCTTTTTCTTTTTTAGCTAATGGGTAACTTATGGATTTAAAAAGTAGATGGTATGGATATAAACAGATAAAGGATCCATTCAATATAAATACCGGTTGCTCGCTTGAACATGATAATGTGATGGATTAGCTTAGACAAGATTCGGGTGATGGGCACCCCAAGCAGACTCCACCAAAGGAAAGAAAGAGACTCAATGGAGTAATTAAATTAACCTTATTCCGTATTTAAGTAATGAAATATGATGCAATATGCCCAAATGCAAGAACAACAGAAGACATGGTTGTCGTCATCCAGCTCTACTTTTTTACATTGTTCCCATTTCAAGAAATAAGAGAGTGGTTGCTTACTGGAAAAACACTCTTCAAATCAAAGTCGCTAATCCGCATTTTGACGCCACCAGAAATTGTCTGCTGTTTCGTAAATCAGACACCAAATCTCCTTTAAGTTCCAAGTTTTTCATTGTGAGCGATGAACAAAAGGAGCATCGCTCAAGTATTACACTTAAAAGGGCAAGAAAGGAACGAATACCTTAAGCTAGTAAAAAAAAGTCAACATGCATGCACCCCACAAAGATGCTAATAAAACCCGTGAGATAGCCTATGGCTTATCGTTTCTTCATCATCCAATGTAAGATTTTTTCTGTTTCAGCATGTAGGACTCTCAACAATCTCATATAGTAGGCAACCTGGCAACATAACGGTTGTGTATGAATCGATCCCTAACCAAGCCTAACTTGTGCCAAGCTACTCGACCCTCTTCCTGTTTGGAGGTTTTGGACCTCTAGACTTAATCACATGTCAAACATTTACAGCAAAAGCAAGACCAAAGGTAATAAACTGACACGTTATTAAAGCAACGAAGTGAGATGCAAAAACATGCAGGAGAGCGCCGGAGGATGGAATTACCCGAGTCATATATGAAAGATAGAGAAGCCAATGGACAGTCTTCGGCCCAAATAATTTCAAGCGAAATCTAGTATCGGTCCTCTCGGGATAGTCTTCACCATGCACAAATTTCAAGTGCAGTCTAGATTAGCAACCCTCTCACGTCCAGCACATATTTTTGCTAACATAATTTTGGAAGTAACTTGGATTATAACCTTTTCTTCTCACATTTGAGTCCGAAATGTCCAACCACAGGACAGCAGCAGCGGCAACAAATAAGCCGGCTATGTAGTATGAGGCATATGAATAATTTTTTATGCCATTACACTCAATTTCATATCAAAGTCAAAGATCAATAAGACTACAAAATTTCGAGCATAGCTACATGTGACTCAAAGCCAAGTCAGATGCGCAACAAATACACAATTATTTGCATTCAAACATCCTCACCCTATTTCTTATCAAAAGAACAAGCATCCTCACCTTATATGAAGATGAGAATTCCAATTTCAATCTCCTAGAGAAAAGAAATTTTGGCATAGTATCTCAGTTCTTGTGAGTTAGGTTTGGAGCTCAATAGCTCTCAATAGACATTTGCATTTTGGGCAAACTAGAGATGCGATGACACTTATAAATTAAAGAGGAAAACACAGCACATATTTACCTCATCTCCAACTCAAATGGTTGCGCAAGCCATACGTGTTTCTGGAAACTCAATTTCTAGCAATGATGCAAGTTCGGTCAACTACTTAATCAATTTCAGCTGAGGTGAAGACTATGACCTGCCTTTGCACTTTCAGTGCCAACGTTGACTAAAAAACAGATATAATGCAGGAATTTCACATGCCCAGCAAACCATATTTTGCACAAGAATCGTCCACAATTATAAGTGCACATACGCACAAAAGCAAAAATTATCTCTAAGATAAAATCATAGACCTAATCTTTGAATTCTAACAAGCTTAAGGACTAGTGTTTCAGATTTCCATTTGATAGTATAGGAATTATTAATTTCTCATGAGTTTATCAATTTGGAATTTCTCGTGGTATTTACCCGTGGATTTTCACGTGGACTTGCAATGTCACCATTTCATGTCACTATGTGTCATCCGTGTCACCAAATTTTATGGCAAAATTTTACATAAACTAACAGATGATAAATTTATCATAAATGTACCAGCTTTGGACTTTAGTTTGGAGTGAATTTGTCATGAATGTAACAATTTTGGATTTTCTGTTGTCAAAAAATTAATTTAGGATATATTAATCCAATAGAAAATATGAAAGTTGCCAATAAGCATATCTTCTCGCGAGCTTTTGAGGTGCTTTTTGAGCACCGGGATTGAATGCTTTTCCCTCTTAAGACTTAGTGATTGATTTGGCAGGAATTCTTCTAGGCTTAGCTAGGATGTCACACTGCCACACCATTGTGGTATTGTTAGCCACATCAGCTATCGCTTACAATTATTTGGACGAGAAAGATAACAATGGCTATTTTTATTACCCCCTGTCACGCCCCGAACCTCGAGCGCGCTAACATCCCACCATGGTCATGCAAATGCGACATTCCCAGGTAGTGTCGTCGACCCCATTCATTTATTATTGCGCAAGCGGAACGTATTATAAAACCCCTGACAATGAAATACGAGATAGAAAGGCAGGAAGCAAAACCACAACATATCACTTTCATAAATCAACAGAATTACAAACAGAAGCCTACAGCCAAAAGTCTACAAAAGACCGGCTCTTAAAAATGAATTGTCCTACGACCTACAAGTCGGACACATTCTCCAATCCTTATGACTTCACCTCTGCAACTCCTCAAAGCCAACCAAAGCTATCTGGTCGCTCCGTCCACCAGGGACCTGAAATTTTTAATCCCACAACCGGGATGAGACGATGTCTCAGCAAGTTCAACCCCCTAAACCCCTATTAGAAAGAAAATATGCCCCAGGGTGGCCTAGCCACATCACACAGAGAACTTACCTCGCCTCAGTTCCTTCCTGCAGGTTAGCACAATTCAAATCACCAAATCACATATAGTAATAGGAACTCAAACAATTGGAACGCACTTTCATATAATCACAATCGCACTTAACATGCATTCCAATTATTATTCACTGCCACACAATGGCATAGCCTACTCGCAGTTCGGCTATCTACTGGCATATAGCCAGGCATCGCATCCCCCCATGGAGCGCGGCTTCGTCAGTACGTCGACGGCATTCCCGAAGGAGCATGGGCCCAGAATCTACTGCGACCCGCAACCACCGCGTGGGCATCCCATATAGGGGCAAGTCCAGCTCAATAGCCCAAGACGATTCCTCTTAATTATCACACAGCCAAATCATACTCGGCCCTGGGACACTTTGCATTTAACTCAACGCTTCCACTTAAAATAGTGATCCCGGCCATTTTTCTTCATATTAAAAATATTCCATAAATTACTCACGTGTGTGGGGACACGCTAATTTCGAATCAAAAAGCCAATATCTCACTTTTTCAAACCCACTATTTAATATAATCATTAAAATCCAATTTTTGCATCAAAACTCGACATTTGGGTTTTTATGAATAAAATCCTTATTTATCCCAATCAACACTCAATTTGCCACAATCAATCATCAAATTCAAATTCTAAATACACAGCAACGATTGGCACGAAATTCTGAGAGTATAAGGTTCCGACGAAATTTTCGAATTTTAATAAATAATTAAATTTATTCCGAAAACTAATTAAATAATAATATTCGTATTTTTCGCAATCCACATTCAATTTATAATATCCGACCATCAATTTCAAAATCCGAATACACAGCAGCGACCGGCACGAAATTCTGAGAATTTAGGGTCCCGACAAAATTTTCGGAATTTAATAAATAATTAAATTTATTCCGAAAATAATTAAATAATAATAATTTAATAATTTTGAATAATAATATATTATTAAATTATTAAATAATTTCGAGATATTTAAATAAATCAAAAGTAAATTCATTTATGTCACATCAAGGCTTATATTAATATAAACATTCATTTAGCCTTAAATTAAACTCACTTTAAGTTAATCAAGCACATTAATCTAATCTACACTTAAATAAATTAAACTAACCACCTAATAACACTTAACATAAACTAAACACACCTAAAGCATCATTAACCCTCTAAGCGAGGTTTAGTGAGTTAAACTCACCGGGTTAGCGAACCGAGCGGACCAAAATGACGAGGACGATGAGGGGATCGACTTTCTCCAAAGCGGGCCAAGCATCCGAGCTCGGGAAGGTGGCCGAAACGGGCCACGAAGGGGCTGCCATACCCATTTTCTAGGCTGCTGATCGGGGCCGAGAGGGAGCAGATCCGGCGCCGGTTCGAGCGACCAAGGGCGGCGGAGGCAAGGCGAAGCTCCGACGGGCTAAGGCGGGGGCACACGGCGGCTCACGGTGGCTGATCCACGACCTAGGCTGGTCAGACAGCCTCTCAAATGTGAAGACGAGCGAGGACGATGGCAAACGAGGGAAGAGCAGCGGCGCGAGCGGGCGAAGGAGAACCGGCGACGAGCTGGCTTCAGCGGCTTCGGCTGTTCCGGTGGCCAAATCGCAGCGATGGACGCTCTGTTGGACGGAAGCCAGCGACGGACGAAGGGAAGAGGGCACGACGAAGGAACGACGAGCGCACACACGAGGCTTCGCACGCGGACGGGCGGCAACGGCGACAACGTGCGGCGGCGGTGAACGGCGAAAGCGAATGGCCAAGCGGGCGGAGGGGCGGCTGGTCGAGCGTGCGGCTGGCCGGCCGGTCGAAGCTCCCCCTTCTCTCTCCTCCAAAGTCCCAAGCTTGAAGATGATGTTGATGGGTGCCTTTCCAAGAGCCAATATCCACCCTCCACTTGTCCAAATCTCATTCTCTTTGGCCCAACCACCATGACATCATCCCATGTCATCTTCCACTAACTCATCTCCTCTACAACCTCTTCCAATGGTTGCATTTTATTTTTCCGCCGAGGCATGAAACTTTGTACATTAATTTCTTTAATTCCATTCAATTCTCTTCCAATTGAGTCCAATTGAAGTCCATAAAATTAATCCAATGTCACCACACTTTAATTCACATCTTCACTTGTCCATAGAACCAACTTAAGTCCTAAAAGCAAGACCAAGGGCGGGCCTACTAATTTCTCGGGTCAAATTAACCATTTTTTGATTTAATTGCTAAAAAACTCTAATTATACGAAAAATCTTCCAAAGATGAGTTAATATTCCTAAAATGATTTGTGACACATCCAGACTTCCAATTTCTGAATTCGATCTCAATTCCACGGTTAATTTCACTTTGGCACGATACTAGCGCGGTCCAACCTACTGGGTAGCCTTTAGAAATTTTCATGCATTTGACCTATGGTTGATCATCTCAAGCCACAATGTACATCTTTGAAACATTAGCGACTTTCGGTTGTCGGGGTAATCTCAAGGTCTCAAATACGAACACAGGGTACCCAATCGATAGAAAAGTCGGTCTAGTGCCGATTGACAAGAATTGTGCAATCCGGTGGAATCACCCACACTCGATCACATGCCTCTGTCGAGTCGACCTATCTCCAGCCTTTAACCAATTTTTATTTGTGCCGTAATGACCCTTGCAAATTAGCTCGGTCGAAAGGTCGCTTCCTGGTCAAATTCTCGAGTTTAATGCATTAGAAACTCTTAACGGCTTCACCCGATAGACTAGTTTTCACATGAGTGGCCGACTCAAGGAAAAGAACTATATGCGTGCCAACGAAATACCCGTCTTAATTTATTGAAAATAGAATCGGAAAATCAGGATGTCACACCCCCCCTCCCCTCATTAGAGTTCACGCTTCTTTGGGGACATTTCCAAAGTAGGGTCAAATTTGTCCTGCAAGTATAAGTACATGATTCTTTTGGGATTTGGCCAATAATTAAATTATAATCCATGATAAAATGATCAATTATAGAAAATATGAATACAATCAATGTTATAAATTTAGTTACCTGTAATTAGGAAATCATCAATCATGAAATTTCAACTTGTAGTTATAACTAATATTATAAATTGGGAACATGACACAAATGGTCCTTGGAATTTGGTCCAATATATAATGTAATCTTTGAACTTTTAATTTGTCTAATGAGGTCCTTAAACTTTAACCCGATGTGCAATGTAGCCTCCAAACTTTTAATTCGTTTAATGTAGTCCTTGAATTTTTTTTATGCATATTCAATTTAATCTCTATAACATATAAAAATGTTTAATATTATTCCTAATATTTAATTAATGAATTATAACATTAACATTTTCATATTATTTAGGACTACATTGAATATGTACTAAAAATCTAATGACCATATTAAACAAATTAACAATTTGGAAACCCCATTGCAAATCAAGCCCAAATTTATGGATCATATGTGTCATTATCTTTTATAAATTTGGTTACATGTGATTATTAATTAAATTTATATTATGATATATTTTGAACTTAGATTTACTCATTTTAAAGGTTAACTCAAAGTTAAGAACCCAATTTATCGATAGTTTTTATATACCCCCTTCTACAATATGAAATAATTAATTTATAATCAATATATTGTTATTATGTAACAGTGACTATTAATTATTAATGAATAAGAACAGTAAAATACTTTTAATCAATATCTAACTTAAATAGCATAGTGTTTGATTAGTTATGTTTTTTAAGTTATGTATATTAAATAAATAACATTATGAAGAAAATATTACTTGTTTTAGATTATTAATTTACACGGTATATTTAATAAAAAAATTAACATAATTTAGGTATAACATAATGATGATCATATAGTAATCACCATTTGAAATGAAAGTACCATAATTAATTTACAGCTCATAATAATATTTCATGTATGATTTCTCTTTGTTAATAGAAGGAGTTAGGCTATGATTATTTGTCATCAAAGACTGCATTTGGCAGTTGGAAAAAAATTTGGGATAGAATAAAGTTTATCATATCTTGCATTTGGTGTCTATTCAAGACAGAATAGAGTACGATAGAAAGAAGATATAAATTGGATAAAATTATCTCATAAATGAAGTGGGAAAGATGAATAGGATTTTTAACATTCATAGTAGAAATAATTATTTTCCCTAAATGACAATATTCTTAAAATATTTGAATTCTAATACAAGAAATTTAAAATATCAAAAAAGAAAATTTTAGTTATTTTAATTTACTCTTATTTTTATTCATATATTCAGTTTTATTCTATTTTATAAAATAAAATAAAATAAATATATATAAATATATATTTAAATTTATTACATATTTGAGAATTTTAGGTATGTTTGTATAGTTTACTATTTAATAAAATTTTATTAGAGAATGATGGAAGGGGAAGAAAGAAATAAAAAAAGAAAGTAATTTAAAAAGAGAGGAAAATAAAATAAAAAATAAAAAAAATAAAGTAGGCAAGAGTATCGCTAGAGACTTTTACTTTCTCCGTTTGTAAAATTTTTTGTTTATTTATATTAATATGTCATTTATACCAAATAATATATATGATGGTATATGAATATATCCGATTTTATTACTGTAATCACCAAATAATGGACATGATATAGTAAAATCCCTGAATTTCATATTATATCTTATTTAATCATATCCTAGTTAGAAATCTGGACAACCTAACGCGGTCAAAGAGTATATAAGGGTATAATATTCCCAAAACCAAACTACTTGTAACCCATCCAATTACGGTAAACCAAGTCTTGGAATAATCATAATATTCCCAAACCAAACTCCAGATTCGCTCTTTTCAATAATGAATCGGGGCTTGGCCCACCGGGCCGAATCAATTCATTAGAGGCCGAAAGCCTTCGGTTCGGTCCGGGCCTTCGAAATCGAGCCCAACACCTCGAGGCCCGATCTTCTCGGGCGGGCTTAGAATTTGACGGAATGCAGGCCCGACCGGCCCGTTTATAGTGGCGAGGCCAGAGGAAGAGAACGAGGAAGAACGGCAATGTGGGCGTACCCGCCGACGCGGAGGCAACTAGCGGCGACGATCGGCGTCTTCGCCGCCGGCGCCACCCTGATTGCGGTCGGCATCCACCTCTCCTTCGCCAACATCGCTCCTCAGAAAGCCCGTGCCAAAGCTCGGGGCGAATTCGTCAGGTCTCGCCTCCGGACGTTCCTCGAAGATTGACGACCCTCCTAAACCCCCGCCGACCCCCCCACAAGTAACGATTTCGCACTCTGCCGGCGTGGGTCGCCGTCTTTCCGTCCATCCCCGGCGAGCTCTTAATCTGCCCCCGTTTCTGCTTCTTCAACGGCATGGTGCTTGGATATGTTGAATTGACTCTGTTTTCGGAGTGAGACTTGAGTAGATCAGCTCCAAATTAGCCTTTTTCGCTTTTGTTTTGTCGAAGAATGGGGAACCCAATTGTCGATTCACTGCGCCTTTCGAAGCGTTCTATCCATGCATGTTCATCTCATTTTGCATCAGCCGATTTTGTGTTGCATGCCGATTGTTCGATAAAATGATTGAGTCAAATTGGGGACATTGCAACGACCTTGTTATCTTGGTTCCTTTTTATATTTTTGACGACAGAGAGGATCATTAGGTACCTTTGTGTTTTTGAGTGCATCCTGTCTTCAATGACTTCTTTTAGCATGTCCATCATTTGTATAGAGAAGCCGATTATTATTGAGGGAAAAGGAAGAAGGTTTGTTGTAACGTGCAGAGATATTGAGGGGTTTGTGTCTCTAGAAGCATGATGTACTTGCTGTACCTATCTAGTTTCTCCTACTTGTTTCTTTATTCATGTACTTTGGAACATTTTCTAGCATTTTGCATCTTAGCTTTTCAAAGAATGGTGGTTATTATCAGCGTATTGGTAAATTGCTTGTTAAATGCACATGACCAATTTCAGTAGCGCTTCTCTTTGATCTTACAATTGAAGGCAAGCCAAATTCTCTGCTTCCTTTGAAATGATGGTGACACAGACAGTTTAAGCACCTTCTGGTGTTCTTGTTGCGATCCAAGACCCTTTTATGTGAATTTCATTGATGATGTAAGCACCGAGACAAAAAGAAAGGGTAGGATCCAGAGGAATGATCGACAGAATCTCCCATTGAACATGGATTTCACCTTATCAACTTGCCTATTAAAACCTATTGATCCTTCTACATTCTTGTAAAGAAATTGGACCACATGGAGGATGGCCAATTGAGCAGCATAGTTTGACATACAAACTTATTGAACCTATGAAATGTCTCCACCTCCTTTTCACTAAAACATAAATCACAGAATGTAGTCGGTAGTATTGGATCTTAATTTACATTAAGTTTGTCGTTGAACCCTGTTCAGGTGCACCTCTAATCATGATGGGGAGGCCATAATCAATGGTATAAGTCACAATCTTAATCAGTTGAATACATGCACTTGGTTGCAGTGCTCTCATTCTAGCTCTCACATCAAGGGTGTAATGTTGTGAGGCTGTTAGATTAACACTCATGTTGCCCTTAGGCTTAGCTTTGCTCACTTGAATCAGGTTAAGTTCAGCTTGAGTAAGGCACTGAACAAAGGCTGAACTTACCTTCTTCTCAAGAGAAGATCAGCCTTTGACATTCACATCATAACTCCTAATGAACTTCCTCAGTTTATGATATCATTAATACTAGTGTGGTGATAAGCACTAAGTAGAAAGATTTCCCAGATTGCTGTTGAAGGTTATATGGTTGTCAATCATGATTCTGAACTTATAAGAAGGAACTGTTTGGTTCTTTTAATAGAAATGTTCATTTATTAACTACATTCTCTTGGATGAATAATCTCCAGTTCTTTCTCAGAATTTGGAACTTCGTGCAAATGACAAATACAGCAATCTAGATCTTTAATATTATGCTTAACATTGATTGTTTTCAGGTTTTATTGCGGTACTCTTCTTTAATTTTCACACATTTTCTGGCTCAAATACACAGTCAGGAACTTTTGATGCGCTTAGTTGCCTGACAGATGGTTCATTTTTTTTATTATTATCCAGGAAAGATCTATGCTTTATTCGGTATGGAACATTCTTATTTTTTTCCCTACTAACCTACAGCTGGTTCATTGCAGAAGGACAAAAGTGACTGTTGGTGTAGTGTCCATGGATCCTCCAACATAAAACACATCGTTGCATCGGCTTCAAAATGTTGAGAAGAGAATTATAAAGGTTTTGGAGCCAGCCAGTGGAGTGATGGACGAACTAGCTAGTCCTGCTGGTCCCAGAAAGGAATTTATCAACAACTATTGCCGTAAATTCATGCAACTAATCAAGGACATCCAAGTAACACTGAGAGATGAAATCAAAAGTGCATGTGAATACCGCCCATTTGAAAAGTGCGGTTAAGTTCCCGAGTAGCTGATGAGATTTGTCTCAAAACGTCATTTCTCAGCTAGACGGAATGAAAGAAACGATTGAAAAACACGATAGTGAAGCTTGACCACCTAAAGTTCAGCCCATTAAGAATAGCACGAGATTCGGTATACTGGTACACTGTAGTTTTTGTTGGAACATCCACCAAGGGAAATTATTGCGGGATATCCATCCTTTTCAGATCAGAAGCACTTAAAGTATAAGATGGGAGTTCTATTGTGTTTATGGATGATGCTTTGGTCTGGCCTTTTCTCTTGGATTTGTGTAAGGTGGATACACCTTTCTTGGCTTGCAGCCAAGTCTCAGTGCACTAGGAAGACTTTAAATTCTGAGCACAAACTCATTGTATTGACAGGTCCGAAACAGCAGTCTATGGCCGAAACAAATCATTTAAAAAGCACTGCACTCACCATTCGCTCGTGCTGGTTAATGCGAACAACAGAGGCTGAGATTTCAGATCCATGTGAAGAACCATGCAACATTTTAACCTAAAACTCATGTTGTATTTATTCAACATTTTAATCATACAACAGTTAACTTTAAGAAGATCGATGGATGGCGACTCCAGAATTGTCACTTGCGTGTTGCTTCACATGTTACCTAAAAAGAACAAAGGGAGCATCGTTCCTTAAAACTGGAAAGCTATCAACTAGAAAACCTTCTTGTTTCAGGATTCTACCCCGTACGCTATGGTTACTTAGAGCTATTCTATTGCCAATGAGATCAATCGAAGCCCATCGTGGTAACCTCTTCACCCCACACGCAACTGACTTGAGATGGCTAGTTATGTCATGTCGTTGAGACGTGAATTTTTGTTAATTTGGCATATTCAGAAAAAACTAATGAGAATTTAGAAAGCGTGTTTGACAATTTTAGCGTCATTTTAAAAAGCGTGTTCGAACATACAAGAATGACGTATCATGTTCGCTATAATTAGTATAGTTGGTCCCATGTGCTTTAGTCATGGACCTCGATGATTTGTGCTTCGAAGGCTCATCCATAAAGTAGACCTCCGCATAACTCGGATGGACTTTAGATGCTAATTTTTCCCGATTCAGCTAATTTAGGTATAAACAATGTAAACCTTTGAAACATCCTCAGTTCAAAGGAAGGGCCAGGCCAGAATCCTCATCTGATTCTTTTCGAGTACTAAGAGAGAGAGAAAGTTTAGCATACCCTATACAGAACATGATAATTATATGTAGAGAAGTAAATGACTATTCGAGTTTTTAAAATTTAAATGGAAAACCAATTGAAATCATGCCGTGTATTGTACAGTTATAATACAGTTCCCCCCGTCCTTGGACTCTCATAATAACCTCAAAACTCTCCTGATCTCCATCAAAATCACCTTTTGATCACATTTTCCTGCCAAATATAGACCCAGCTCCTCCTCCTGCTCCTCTATTTGTCGACCAAAAAAGTACCTTTTTCCCATTGATATCCACAGACCCATCTGCCTGTAAATCCAAATGAACCTAACTCTTGCAGCAACTTTGACTTTGATTTCGTAAGCACCGGCCTTTCATTTCAGTTCACATGTCCTTTTTCGAGGAGGACGTGCGTGATTTTTCTAAGTCCCATTGACTATTCGGGTCGCGTAAGCATTAGAGGATGTGGGTAGGAAAGACAGGAGATATGTCTGACCAGTTTTGGAAACTCGGAAGGGATGAGCAATCAAGCATTGAGTGCGACATCAGGCCCCCGCGGGTCCTCGGTCCGTTTCCTTTCTCTTTCGAGTTAGGCATCGATAAGGACAGCGCCAACTTGATCCCACAATTCACTCAGATCAGCCAGTTGAAAACATTAATGTTATCAGATGACAAATTTATAAAATTCCACGACCATGTATTAGGGCACGAGGAACGAAACCCGAATTCAATTCACAAAGACCTCGAAGTTACCATTGATAGATATGTTTTTGCATTTTCACTTTGCTCGAAGGTGAATAAGTTTTACAACGCTCATCACGGGATTACAGATTCTTGTGCGGGGACTTTCCCGGTGATTCTACAAATATCTTGATATGAAAGCCGAACGTGGCATGCCTTGTTAGTCTTGGAATTCCCACAAATTTTTTTTTTTTTTTTTTTTTTTTTTTTTTTGGTTTTTTCTGTTTTTCAAAGAAAGCCTAACATGTTTTACTTAGACACAGGTTTAGAGTAATAATTTATGCTATCTTCCTACCTACCTAGTCGTAAGCTAAGAGGTAGGCCAAGTCGTTATCGTTTTGAAGACTGAAGAGCTGTTTCCCAAATGACATTCTCACAGGGGAGATGCTTTTTGTGTTCATTAAATATGCAGATGGCGTCCTGGACCAACCATGACCAGCGAGGTCCTTATCGATTAAGTTGTATTTAAACAGATGACGTAGTTTGGCAATTCGTGCATGATCATAATTCAATGAATTTCACTATTAAAAGAAGAAGAAGAGGTTAATCAGAAGTAATTGTACCGGAAATTGCTGACCAACAACTACCACTATTATGATTTTCAGATGAAGATTTGCCAAATTAACTACGTTGAAATTTCGTGCAAAAGTCTTGGGGCTAATTTGGCAAAATTAAAAAAATTTAAAGTAAATTGACATCCATACTACGGTTTAAGATTGATTGGATAATTATCTCCATTGAAGTCTACCTCTCCAATATACTTATAGGAAAAGAGCATATCGTCGATTAGACATAAATGAGTTTAAATCAATTACTATAAAATAAAAAATAAGTTAATGTTACGAAAAATCCCAAATTAATATACCTACGAGAAATTTATCTTAAACTGATTTTTTTATTATCAAAAATCTCAAACTTGTATACCCGTAAAAAAGTTATCTTTCGTTAGTTTTTATTAAATTTTTCTATTAAATTGCTAAGTTGGATAATATGTGGTAATTGACGATATACCGATTTTGGGTTTTACTCTTCATTTGTCATAAGTGTACTGATTTGTGATTTTTCATTATGATGAAAATTAACGGAAAGTAAATTTATCACAAACATTATAGTTTTCATGGTTAAAAAATTAGTTTAGTGTTAATTTATCATAAATGTACTAGTTTGAAGGTTTTGGCAATTAAAAATTAGTTTATAGTAAATTTATTACAAATATATCAGTATAGGGTTTTTTTAGAGTTAAAATATTTGTATGATGCAAATTTGTAACAATTTAAGATTTTTTGTGATATCCTAGCACAAAATTACATCAATCCCATATAGTACTCGCACAAAAATGCGCTTGGGATTAGGCTCATAGAATCGGTACTATGCAGAAACGTGCGCTTACACTATTAATCAAGCAAACTCTCTACCACACTTCCGCCTCAGACTTTTACCCATACATAATATATATATATTCATGAACAATTCATCCATATATATTAAAATACTCTATGAGCACAAATTATTATGGATGAACAAAATTGCAATTTACGATAATCATGATGATTGGCAAATTAATTAATCAATGGATTTCTTTTTTTTTCTTTTTTCAAATTTAAACTCCAATAATTGTCAACTACGTCTACTTTCGTCCTCCATTGATATGTGAACTCCAAGAGTATAATCGAGCCAAGCTAAGTAAATACAATCAAATTCATCTCAAATTGAAGTACTAGGTGCCCTAAAGCTCCACTCGAGCTTAATCGGTACTAAATTTTGATTCTACGTATCTCGTTTCAACCCATCAAAACTTAATCAATAATTAGAACGAGAAGAAACGGTGAGAACATGCAGTTTTGTTAGAGAAACTCAGGGTTCACAAAGCAATAACATCAAACTAGTTATGGATAGTAGGTGATAGAAAACAGTAGGGGTGAGTAGCTCTAGGTCAATCTAAATTCTACCTTGAACTTGAAACTAATTTTGCCGGACCCATTTTCCACGTTTTCGAAACTTAAAGCTAATCATGCATACCCTAAAATCTACTCTTTTAATCGGTTCCAAGATCCACTAAGGAATATGCCAATTTTTTTTTTCTTTTCGTTTCATTTTTACTTCATTCTTCTTGTTTCATTTTTTAATTTAGTAAAATAAAAGTGAGTGCAACAACAAAAATCCTCATTTATCAATAGAAACAACTCCATAAAAGAAAAAAAAAACACGTGAAATAAAATAAACAATAAAACATTCAAAACACGTAACATAAAATCTAAGTTGTAGAACTTTAAATTCTAATCAGCTAAAATCAAGACAGACAACAAACATAGATGATCATTTAACAATAGCTTCAAGCTAAAATTACTATTAAATAAACTAACATAATTATTAGAGAACTTCACCATATATATATCCGTTTTGCTTCAACCGGTAAATTATGATAATCTCCTCGTTAAATATATTTATAAATGAATTACAATATAAAATGATATATACATCACTTAAAATTTATAATCTCCGTTCCAGGTCTGATTCTTCAATTCTTATTATAGTTTTCCAGGTCCTAATTCTTAATTCGGTTCCTATTGAGATCCAAATCGCATGGTACCGGTTCTGCTTTTTTCTTTTTCGTGAAATAGAAACTAGATTGGTAACCATGGAAACTTGAAGTCAGACAGGTTCTCGTGGTTAGTTTGGTCCAATTTTCGATTCCATCTTAAACCCATGCTTTCTTCTAGATAAAAAGAGGAGGTCCACGAAGTCGTCGGCGTGGAAAGCAGGGAGTCGCACGGAACAGGCGGTGGCCTCATCCCGGCCAGCACGCGCACCGAACGGCCCACGTTCTTGCACCGTCCTATCGCTGTCGTCCTCGCCGCAACTCGTGTCAGAGGAAAAAGCATGCGCCATCGTCCCATCCCACGGAAGAAATAAAAGAAAAAGGGGGGGAGGCTCAGGAAGAGTGACGAGAGAACAGAATTCCGGCCTCTCCTGATTTAGTGGGGCCCGCCTCAGACCGACGCGCTGCTCGACACGTGTCGGGACCCACGTCCGAATTTCGGCACGCATGCTAGGGGACGATTTGGGCTGCCGCGATCGTGCCGATTTATTTTCCTTTGGCATCACGTTCATTTTTTCGCTGGCAGCTCCACGTACCAAAATAGATTATAAAAAAGAGCGAGAGAGAGGAAGGTAGAAGAAAAAAGAGGGATGACGTGGCCTCTTTTCTCGACCTCTTTTTCTTTCTTTTTATTTTTCCTTTTTCTTTTCCCTCAATTAATTCAACACTTTTCCCTTCGATCTCTATCTTTTTAGATCTCATTCTCCGATGAGTAAAGTCGTTGACACGAGATTGAAATCCACTGAATAACGACAAACTCATGTACCGTCATTTGTGATCATGACCCGAGACTTCATTTTACAGTATTACTCAATACGCATTTAAAGTCTTTTTCAGTTCTATTATCGAGAACAACTCTAAAATAAATTAATACTTTTCTCTTCAATCTCTATCTTTTTAAATCTCATTCTTCAATGAGCAAAGTCATATCAAATTCTCATTTAAAGCTTCTTTCAATACTATCGTCGAGAATGACGCTCCATACACATTTTTGTGGATCATTACTTCAGTACAAGTCTCTCAAATATATACACATTATTGTTGCTCATAATTTCAGTATATATCTTTCAAATGTATTATTTATTCGTTGCCTTATTTTTTAATTATTATATTCTTTCCTTAGGATTTGTGGCCCAGAGAGTGAGATGTTGCGCGTAGCCATGCCATGGAAAGATTAAAAATGTTTTAATAAAAAAACTTTATATTGAACCCAATTGATTTTTTTTGGCAGCCCAAAATCAGCAGGCCAGGTGGTCTCCAGCTGCAAATTGAAGCCAACTAAAACATATTTTTTGTGCCTAGCTGCTGTTTGAATGTGGTACACATGGGGAGGACCGATGCCTGACTTCCTATTCTGTCTTACAATCAATAACGTGAGGCTACAGTATATGTACATGTAGATTGCGCTGAAATTCACTCGTGTCGGAGAAATATTACTTGTACCGCGTCAGTTGTCGCTTCACTTCAACTAATCGACAACTTTCGCGCCACCGCAATTAGTGTGCGTTCGACAAATGATCGACAATCAAGAAAGAAGGGCGGTCTCGATCTTGGATTATGAATTTGAGGTTTGGAATGTGTCAAGCACTCAAACACAAGCTCTTGAATTTGATGGCGATAGATCTCGAACGAAGAGTTTGGTTTTGACTACATTGAATTCACATCACCAAAAAAAAAAAAAAAAAAAAAAAAAAAGAGGTACAAGAAATTCAAGAGCATAAAATAAAGAATAAAGATGAAATTCAACAACACTGTGCCCCAACAACCTTACAACTTGTTTTGCAACAAGCGATGTAGTCACCAATATTATGTTCTTAGCTGACTGAGTTTTGTGATTACAATTGAATGTTTTTACCAGACTGAGTTTTGGACATTCCTTTTCCACTTCAACTTAGATCGAAGGGGGATCACAAATGCGACATGACTTCTATCCTAAATCTTTTCAACTTGGATCAAAGGGGGATCACAAATGCGGCATGACTTCTATCTTAAACCTTTTGAATGGATGTCAATTCAGTTATAAACTTTTCGATTTTACCATTTTAGTCTTAAACATTCACATAAAATTCCAATATAAGGCAGTCATCGCTGGCTTTTCTATGTGGCATGCTAATGTGGATAATTTGTAGTCTATCACATCAGTATTTCGAGTAAATGTTTAGAACGAAATTAGTAAATTTGAAAAGTGTATGATTGAATTGATGTCAACATCGTGCATACCAGATTCACGAGATTGACACTCAGTCAACGATGGCTTCAACAAGTCCATCCTTCACCTGATCGCAACCGCGCTAGCCTTGCAAAAAGATATCTGACATTTCCTAATCAACCAGATATGCACCTGCGTACTTGAAATCGCGCGTGATTTCACAGTCTCTCTTTCGAATTCTTCGTGCCTACCTTAGAAACGACCGGGAGTTGATATTCCACATTCGACATCTTCTTCAATCTAAGTCCCATCGGGTAAGCCAGTTTCTCTGCGCTAAAATCTAAACGGGTTAGGGAAACGATGCGCATGCCACATTGATCGTCGCTTGACTTCAACCAATCAAAAGCATCGGCACAAGCTTAGTCCTTGTGCATTAAACGAAAAAAAAAATGACAATCGAGAAAGGAACACAAACTCGATCTTGGATTCTGAAGTCAAGGTCTAAAAATGATTAGAACGCCTAGCCGCAGGATCTCGACTTCGATGGGAAGAGATTCAGTCGAGATTCGGAGCAAAGAGTTTGGTTTTGACTGAATGAGGAACATATGAAAGTGTAGAAAATTGAAGAATATAATAGTCAATGGGAAACTAAAGTGTGGTTACATAAAAAAGAAGGAGGAGGAGGAGGAGGAGGAGGATTGACACATGCTTCACAAAATATCGTAATTTCCAAATAAGTTCTAAACCTATTGCACTTGTGCTAATTTAGTCGTGAATTTTTCAATTTAGTCAATTTAATCTTAAACATTTTGAATTAAAAAAAAACTCAATCTCATCAATTTTGGCCGAAAATCACTTATATAGACATTGTCCATCCTACATGGAATGATCGACATTGACCTAAATAATTGTTAAATATTTTTCTATTTTTTATTTTTATTTTCTCTTTCCTTTTTTTCTCTTTTCCTTCTATTTTTTTTCATTGTGGCCAACGAGGATCATGTCTCTTGCTCATGACTGTGATGGTCTAGGCGAGACCTTGCTAACCATAGGCGAGGTAAGCCTCTCCATGGGCTCACCTAGACCATTGTGACCGCAAGCGATGCCCACTTGCCTAGATCTAGGCAAGGCAGCCTTCATTTGTGACCACAATGATCTTGCCCAGTGGCCAACAAGCTCCAGCAACCATCACAACCACAGTGAAAAATAAAATAAAAGAAGGAAAAATGAATAAATATAATATTTAATTTAAAAATCGTCTATGTCAGTGCTAGACATATAGCATAGAATAGCTGTTGTCCCCATTATTGGCTAGATGAATTATAATGGTAGATTGTTGAAAAGTTTAGCATTAAAGCGACCAAATTGAAAAATTTATAACTGAATTGATACAAATATAATAAATTTTGATTTTTTTTTTTTTTGATAATTTTCCCTTCACGAAACCCTCATCGTAGACTACACAAGGCCTATTTACAGGCTGCTCCAAACGGAACTTTAATTTGGAAGCAATGTACACAAGGAATAACGCAACAATTACACTTCACAAAATAACTAATGTAAACTTCTCGTTGAAGGAAGATTATATCCACTTACAACTTCAAGCTTTCCATATCAAATACCATTCTTGTATCTCAAAAGCTACATTTTCCACCTCCAAAATCTAAACTCTCTCTCTCTGTGGTAAATTATGTGCGCCTAAAAGTTGCAACTGGAAAGCCAACGAAAAATAAGGATAATAATTGCATGGGTTTTGGAAATGTGAGAAGTGAGGATACGAAAGTTATTAGCTTAGTGGTTAGCGGTGATTGCGTGATAGAGGTTCGGTTCGTCTGGGAGGGCGCGCACTTATCGGAGAGCCTCGTGATATATTACTTCTCTTTACTAATTTAAGTTTAGCCCATTGTATTAGAGACCGGAGTCGAGTGGCTGCAAAGGCTCACAACAAGAAGCCCTCTTCCAAAGCTAGCTAGCTTTCCCATGAAGAAAGTATAAAAAAAATTATAAACTTATTACATTGATATCAATTCAGTTTTAAATCTTTCAATTGAGCCAATATAAGTTAGAAATAGTTGACATGGACATATTTTATTTAATAATTTTTTTTTTTTTTTTTTGAAAATTTTATTTTTATTAAATTTTCTGTTATTTTTCCTTGTTTTCTAATTCTTTTTTTTTTTTTAATTTCTCCACGGCCCATAAGAGTCGCCAAAGCTTGCTGGCCATTGGTGAGGGTTGCAAAGCCCTTGCCTGGGTTGCCCAAACTTTGGAAAGGCAAAGATGGGTGGAGGTGAGGCCGCCTCACCTAGATTTGGTGGCTCACCTCGCTAGGGCCTAACGGCCACAGGCAAAGGCAGCTATGACCTTGCTTGCAACTGGTGAGGTTTTCTCCTTCTTGTTGATCTACGGGCAATGCCTTGAAAAGCCTACTGATGATTATGGCTTCCTTCCTCCACTCCTTCCTCCTCTCCGTCCTCTGCAACACACCTCTATGGTGCAAAACCCAATAACCCATCTCGTCGAGATGATAGGGAGGTGAGGGTGCAAGCAAGGCCATGACCGCCTTTGCCCACTGCTAGCAAGGCCTTGGCAAGGCAGCCTTGCCCACACTGGCCTCTACCTTGCCCACATTTAGGTGAGACAAGGCGAGGATCACGACCCTCCGTGGCGGCTAGCAAGGGGGATGATGAGGTTCGATGACCCTCACTGGACATTGAGGATAAAAGAAAAGAAAAAAAGGGAAAATAAAAATTAATGAAAAGTTATAATTTTTGAAAAATTATTAAAAAATGTCAAAGTCAGCACAAATGGTGCCACATATAATGGTCATTGTCCACATTAATGATTTTCAGCTTAAATTGGTTAGATAGGCTCAATTGGCACAAACATAAGAAGCTTAGTATTGAATTGATTTGATTGAAAAGTTTAGATTTGAATTGATACTAATATAATAGGTTTAAAATTATTATGAGAATTTTCCCACCCGCCCTCCACAAGCCCTTTGAGATCTGTTTTGTTGTGAGACCCCATTGGTGGGTTTCAATATTTACAGCTAGTAAATAAAGACTAGTTGTTAGACAAAAAAGAAAAATATATATTATCCCCAAATCTATACATCCAACAATCCAAACAAAAAAATAAAATAAAATTGGAAATTGGGCATAATTGGACTTTTATAGATTTGTGAATTAGAGTGCATTTAGTGATCATTCTATTCTCGAGAACATTTTTTTTTATCATAAATGGTTTTTCTTAATTCTATTTCCTGGACAAATTCCTAAGCATATGAAGACATTTGGTAATTGTCCAAAATTTATATTCTCGAGATAGAAATGCATTTGGTAGGATTATTAAGTTGTTTTATTTCTTTTAATTTTTTTTAATAATTCTGTTATATTTTGTTATATTTTTTCCCTTTTTTTCTTTTTCCTTTCTTTTCTCTTCTTCTTCCTCTTCTCTGTGGCCTATTGTTGGCCACAGTGATGGCTAATGACTAGTTGGACAAGGTTGGGTGAGGTCACTAGATGTTTGCCTGGCCACCGCGAGCCTCGGCCTTGCTAAATCTAGGTGAGGCTCGCTAGGGTGGGCAAGGTTCGCTTGGCCATCGGCGAGGCACAACCTCACCCAGATTTGCAAGGCATGACTTCACCCAAATTTGTGAGGCTCAAGCGTGAAGTTGGGCCTCGCTAAGCTAAGACAAGGCCGACCTTGTGCCACTTGAGCAAGGTTGAGCCTTGTTGGTCAGTGAACCTTGTCTGGCCACTAGCGAGACTTAACCTCGCCTAGATTTGCTGGTAAGGCTAAGGCTCATGATGGCTAGGCAAGCCTCTAGCAAGCTCGTTAGAGCTCACCCAATCAATCGTTGGTGACAACGGTTGCCAATGACTAGTTGGGAGGAAGAAGAAGAGAAAAGAAGAAAAGAAAAGAGAAAAAAGAAAAAAGTTGCGCTTGATTATGAAATTATTCCCAAGAATAATAAGTAACTTTTTTTATACTTCTTGATTCTGTTCCAAATCTATTATCGGGAGCAAGAAAACGGATTGTTGTTTTTGGGAATAAAAAAAATTATCAAACGGATTTTTGCTCTTTTTTTGTTCTTGGGAACAAAATAATAGAATCGAGCATTGTTTGAAATGTTATCAAATAGGGCCTTAGTCACTCAACATATCTTTCAATTTTTTAAAATTTTTCATTATGATTTGTGCACTTTGACAGGGATTCATCAATTTGTCAATGAAATGCTTATATTCCACATATATATGGCTCATACTTTTAGTGCCGTGTCATTGTTGCATTACCACCATTTGGATTTTTGGTCAAATCATCGACTATTTGGAAAAAAAAATTATTGAATCGATTTTAAATCTATTAGGGACAATTGTCCGAAAAATCATAAACTTATTGTACTTTTATCAATTCAGTCCTAAACTTTTCAATTTTTTCAATTGAGTCATAAACCATTTTACGTTTTGTTGATTAAGTCCATTCAGGTAATTTTGGCTAAACATTGTTAATATAAATGCCAATTATCCTACATGACACGACTAACACTAACGTGGATAATTTTTAATAAAATTTTAATACTTTCTTTCAATTTTTAATTTTTTTTTTCTTATTCTCTTTGTTGACCACTGTTGGGCCTCGTTGATGGCTGACAACCTTAGGTGAGGGACCACCCTTGGGGATGCCCAGCCTGGGGCTAGGAGGGTGGCCCTTGCCAGCCTAGGCGAGGGTGACCCTTGCTCCCCGCCCATGGTCGGTAGAGGTGGCCCTTGCCGGAGGTCGGTGATGACCATTAATGAGGTCCAATGGAGGGAAAAAGGAAAAAAGAAAAGAAGGAAAAAAATAAGAAAGAAGAGAAAAGGGGAAAAAAGGAAGGAAAAAAAGAAGAAACGAAAAATAAAAAATTCAAAAAAAAATATTAAAATATTATTAAAAATTTTCCACATCAATGCCAACCATGCCACATAAATAGTTGATGTCCATGTCCATGTTAGCAATTCCTCACCAAAATCGATCATATGAACTTAATTGACAAAACATGAAAATGTATAAAACTTTATGCTTTAGAACTAAATTTGCAAAAGTGTAATAGGTTAGTAACTTTTTGGATAACTTTCCCAAACATATTGTATGGTAAACTTTTTGATTTTGCCAATTAGTTCTAAATCTTTGCACAAAATTCCAATGTACTCTTTCTACCTAATTTTCGCAAGAAATTGCAAAGATGGCAATCATGCCAAGAAGAGACTCAAATGGCGATTACAGCCACATTACCATGTATTTTTGGCAAAAATTGATTGGAAGGATATTATTGAAATTTCACAGAAATGTTTAAGACTAAATTTGCAAAATTAAAATATTTGTGACTAGATTAACATCCATGCAATAAGTTTGGGATTGACTGGACAGTTTTTTTTAGCTATTTTGCTTCAAATTATATTGACATTGTAGAAAGAAAAGGAATATTGGGTTAAGTTCAATGAACACTCACTATTAGTGACATTTTCCATGATAAAATTAATTGGGGAAATGATATTACAAGTGTTATACCTTTCTTATGGTGCTCACTTGAGGGTCATAACTTCTTCTTTTTTTTTTTATCACTTGAGTGTTAAAACTTTCATACGATATTCACTTAAGTGCCATAACTTTTAAAAAATATTTATAACAAATGCTATGTCACATCGGATTTCTTACACTTAGTTGAAGGATTTTAAATGTTTTGGCACTTGGATGATTAATTTAAAAATTATGGCACTTAAATGGTCCGGAAAAAAGATTATGACATTTAAATGAACGGCCTATCAAAATTATGATATTTGCGTTGTCCTTATTTTAAATTAATTAATATAGCTTTTGTACACGCAAAAAGGTTTTTCGAGATGCAAAGAAAAAAATAATCAAGATGCCCTTTAAAATCCACCAAAGAATCAAGTCAAAAATAGCGGCTCCATCAACTTACATTTGAAAACTGAACCCGAGTGTGGTCCATGTGGAGACATGTAATTGCAATAAATAAATATATACACACGAGGCCGAGGGTCCCCTTGTCTGGTCACCCTATATCTATCTACATATAGAAAGCGAAAGTATTAAGGACCTCTAGTTCATAGCACGAGGAAAAACCGGCGAAGATTCCCTCCGGCTATTGTAGGAAATTTTACGTTTTACACGATTTACGTCTTTGTATATACAGTTCTCCATATCATTACATCGCTGTAAAGCTTAAAATTACTTTTGAAAAACAACTTTCATTATAAGGGGAAAAAAGGGTTGGGCAGAGTGATCAATCATGATAATTTCCTTTATACAAACGTTACCATAATCATCGCACACCTAATATCAAACGTGTGAATGGAACCCAATAAGATCAGAAGTTATTGAGTTGGCGAGCCCAACTCACATAAATACAAATGGTTAAAAAGTCTTTTCATATAAGGTATGTCGCAGTCAATGCATGCCATTTAGAGGTTTGGTTATGACATGAGTCGACCACGTGACCTCATAGAAGATAGGTAACTTGATCATCACAAGATCGATTAGGCGACCATCCCATGGTCGAGATTAGGCAACTGCCTTGATGTAAATAAAAGAGGCTAAAGAGGAGAGAAGGGAAAAAACCCAGGAGTAAAAGGAATATACCTTCTAAACTTTCTACTGACGTCGGGCCATGTTAGGGGATCGACACTATTCTTCTGAATAAACAATACACTCTTTCGTATGTACCGTCCGCCAGTTCTTTTAAAACCACCTGTTGGGAATATGTGCGGATGCGTAGCGGCCTCAAGGATTTAATACATTGTTCTTGGCCAAAAAGGGAGCATGTTCAGGGACCTTCGTGCTTTTGCTTGCTGTATTGGACTGGTACACTCCCCATCTGAAGCGCATGCAGCCTACCTAAATCGCCATTAAAAAAGCCACCACCCCTAGCCTGCTCATCTTTTCTTGGAAAGGGGCGCCGAGGGGCAAGTTTGTTTAATCGTTCTGCAGAAAAAGAGACTCGTGGACACGGTCCCTTTGCGCGTGGAAAGTCTCGCGGATCGGTCCAATGATCATAATCAAACCAGGTGAGAAGGCGTCCGCCTGGGGAAATGAAAAACTCCGGATATGGAAATAATTAACCCTTGTTTGCATGGTAGACCCGCCCTTCGGTCGCTCTTCGCTTTCCTTTTGGACACCTCATGCAGCTGTCATCTATTCCTCAGCACACGATAATCGATAGTTTAAATGGAGGCGTAATCAATTCGGGTTAAAATACAAAAGCCTGCCTCCACTACTTGCTCGGCAGATTCCTTTTCCCTCGAAACAGGTTTTCTTTAAGTTCATGGAATCCTCTACTTGCCCAAACAACAACTTTTCCGAAAAGCAATACAAAATTCCAGGTTTCGGCATCGCTAATTATTAAATGTTCCTATCATGTAGCAGTAAATGTTTTCTTCTTTTCCGGCGGACGATGAATTGATCGTATGTGTCTGTCATTGTTTACATTATTCGAGGACTGTGGGTACCCTTGTAGCGAAGTACGATTAAATGTTAATCTGAAGATCTCTAAGAACAAGGACAGGTATGTGCTTTCATGTGTACGATCTTCGCTTGATCAAATGCCCAATTTGATACGAGGCAAACATTGCATTAGCATATGGAAGCTAACTATTCTAGTTACCAATATATCACATGAGACTATTGTCCCCACATGCTAAGGATGAGAAAGAAGTATCTCTTATATACTAGACTCATGATTTCACTTTAAAAAGTTCTATATGATTTAGATCATTTGAGCATATGTTATACATGGAACTGGGGTATTCTCGCTCCTTGAAATTAGAAAATCCGGTTCAATTTGCATTCTTTCCACTAGTTTCAAGATGAATTAGAATAGAAAATTTTCTTTTGGAGGCCTTTTATCAGAGCAATTTATAGGAATTATTAAAGTACAAAAAAAGAAGATTATTAGACGTTTTCTAATGAAATCAAATCATTATCATGAATCCTTGTTAGGGAATGTGGTTTCGGGAACATTGAGTCAATGGGAAGATGGAGTTTTAGGAGTCTTTGTTTTTTATACAGTCGATATTTGCTCTAACAGTAGTGTCGTTGGTCTCCTACGTCTCTCTCTCTCTCTCTCTCAATTATTTTATTTGTTTTTTTTCTTAACATGGCATCTTGTGCTTCTAACATACGGCAATGAGGTCGATAAAAGAAAAGGGCAGCAGCAGGTGCAAGATAACTTTTGTAATGTCAGAGGAATGCAATTGCCGATGAGTTAGATGACACAAGGCATCTTGTCTGCATTAGGAACAATTTAAGATCTGCGGAAGGAAAAAAACACAATAGCCTCAACAACCTCTCCATTATGTGCTCCCCTTATGATGCACGTACTTAAACAACGACTGGCCGACCCCTCCTCGGGTTTGAAAAGGGTGTCTGAATCCACCTGGAGATCGAGGTGTTTTTGTCTGAACCTCTCTCTCTGGAAAACCCTAAAAAAAGAAAAGAAAAGGAGAAAGAAATTGTCTGACTTAACCATATACAAGTACAATAATGTCATATGGAACATGTATGAATCGGTACAGTGACACCCAGAGAGACAGACGCAGACACGGAACCCATCAGTGATGGAGATAAATGAGAGGGAGGAGAGAGAGAGAGAGAGAGAGAGATTTGGAGTGCGAGGAGAGGATTGAGACACGTAAGAACGACCCAACATAAAAGTTTGCAGCGTCTCTCAAAATTTGGGGAGATCTTATCCCATTCTTTTTCTACTTATTGGAAAGGGAAGGTATCTCTAGGGATTTTTTTCTTCATTAAACTAGGAATGGCCGAACATCATTGATGCTGTCATGCACGTGATCATTATACTACTCTCTCTCTCTCTCTCTCTCTCTCTCTCTCTCTCTGTGGCGTCCCTTTGCGAGAGTAGAGTCTTCGCTGATTGTTGGGGATAGGACCACTTCTTGGTAAGGTCGACGATCCAGCTAATGTCTTCAGAAAAATATCCTTTGGCCCTTGCGATGGCACATAGAGCTATAACAAGAGACACAGATGAGACGTCCATACCCCATGGTCATGCGTATATTTTTAGGAAGTTTGTCATTAGTTTGCCCCTATGATCCGCTTGTGCCTAGGGCAGATAGAGCTACCCACCGTCCAATTTTTTTCCACTTCTTTTTCTATGTCGAAAGTTGCCTGTAAAGGGTTCTCTTTAGGCACAGAGTACTATAAATTTGCGGTGTAAACTTGTATTTTCAATTCATAAGCTCTCAAAACTTTTAAAGCATTAGCAATCAAACAAAAAAGGTCTAGATTCAACCACATCACATCATCCCGTTTAACTTGATTCGTTAAACGTGCCAGCACCAAGCAAACATGCACCAAACCCTAATCCTTAAAATCTCTCTCTCTCTCTCTCTCTCTCTCTCTCTCTCTCTCTCTCTCTCTGTTTGTATGTGTAAACAAACGCGCACAAAACCCATATGCTTTTCCAAATTTTGCATGAAGAATAGTCTTGGTACTGATCTTTCTCATGTGAATTCATGAACATCTTGTTGCAGCTTCGCTAGCCTCTCGTCTCTGCCTCGAGATAGCATCTGAAGTCTCCCTTTACGGGTCACCCAATATCCTTATCTCTCATATACGGAAGCATTCGGAAAGTCTTTGAACCTACCAAATCCGATTCTGTCTCAGTTGCCTCACATACATGCATCATGAAAAATGTTAAGAAATTGGTGGCCGATAAGACTTGATCCTTTTCATTGCAATTAGTTTATCATTAAGCAGCGATGGCCCACATCCATTTTATTTTGCCCTCAGTAACATGGGACGTCCAGAAACATCCAACATATCTTTTTCCAAAGATTCATGATATTGAAGATGATGCATGTACTGATTCTGACTCATTGGTAATATCTTTCTTGCGTCGCCTTAATGTATAGTACGTATCATTGAATCCCTAGGCTTAAAATATAGATGAAGCAACTGAAAAAGATGGAATTGGTCAATAAAGAAGAGCACATGTGCATTTTACGAAGACAATAACAATTGCACTCTCTTTCAAAGGAGATTCTCTGCCAAATTGTCAATTAAAAAAATCCCACTATCGCCAGCATTGCCGCAAAATAGGTAGACCATTTATCCTGAATTGCAATAAATTATTTTATAGATAAATACCCATCGACCAAGTTAGAGCCTGCTCAAATGAAAACCATTTCTCCTCTACTCGGTTCCGTACACTAACTTAATCTAAATAGATCCACCTTCACCTTTTGGTGTCGCAATAAGATGGAATTAGATCATGACCATGCATCAAAGTAAATTCACTTTTTCGATTTGGTCAAAGACAAAAACAATTCGCCTTTACTGGGATAATAGAATTTGAGAAAGCACTTCAATTTGTTGTGGTATCCAAGTACAAGATCAAAAATGATAAATGAAACCATGATTTCCGAGACAGAACTTCAAAACCATATGAGCACTTCTACCGTGGCCGTGGTTATCTGATGTGTCTTATCCCAATGCTATACGCAATGTCTAATAAATAAATCCAAAGAAAAGAAAGAAAAGCACAAAAATACAGACACTTTCACTCAAATTGGAAAGATGTCATATCTTTCTACGTCAAATAGTTTCCACAGATTCCGCATAAAAAGGCATCATCATCACGTCTCTCTCCCTCCTCTCCCCATCTTTTCCATAGCAAATTAGACCATTCTCTCTCCCTCCCCCTCTCCCTCTCCCTCTTCCCCTCCCCCTCGCCCTCGCTAAAATGTCCATAAACCATTTCTCTCAAGACCTTCCAGAAACACTGTGGTGGCCTAACTCTCAAAACCACCATCACCACCACCTCCACCACCACCACCAACAGCAGCCCTTCATGGACATTCCTTCTTCATCGCCTTCCAAACCACACCACCACCAATTCTCAACCGCCCCTTGGACCTTCCACCAGGGCCACAACAGCACGACCCTCAATTTCAACCTCAACCGCGAAGACGAGGACGATCTCGACGAGCAAGTCATCGACGGTGGCGGCGTCGGCGTCGGCGTCGGCCAAAGCCACGGCGAAGGGCGGGGGTTGCCGTCGGAGCTCGACAAGGAAGTGCTGTTCGAGAAGCCGCTGACGCCGAGCGACGTCGGGAAGCTCAACCGCCTCGTCATACCAAAGCAGCACGCCGAGAAGTACTTCCCGCTGGGCGGCGACTCGGTCGACAAGGGGCTGCTCTTGAGCTTCGAGGACGAGTCAGGCAAGTTCTGGAGATTCAGGTAAATTCTTCATGCTCTTAGTCCTCGGCCGGCCCCTTTTTTCCAGCAATTTGGACAAGTCAACACGCGTTGCAAAGACTTTTCTTTCGCTTTTCTTTGTCATTTTCGCACTAATTCTGGTTGGAGATGGAAAATTCGTACATTAATTATCGTTGTGTGCATGGCGAATAGTAGAAAAGATTCTCCGCAAGCTACCTTAACACGTTACATGACAGTGCACTTCTACGAAATGGGGGGACGCATGGTTACATAGATATTTACATAGACCAAGACTTTTCCTTTTTTATTTTATTTTATATTTAATGTGTTCGCTATCATTTTTTTTTTTTAATTATTTTGCTTCAGGTATTCGTACTGGAGTAGCAGCCAGAGCTACGTGCTGACCAAAGGGTGGAGCCGTTACGTGAAAGAGAAGAGGCTCGACGCCGGCGACGTCGTCTTCTTCGAGCGCCACCGCGCGAACGGCGAGAGGATCTTCATCGGGTGGAGGCGGCGTGGGGCGGCGGCGGCGGCTGCTCAGGAGGGCGGCCGCGGCGGCGACGGGTGGGGGAGGAGGAGGGCGTTGTACTCGGACTCGGAGCACCACCATCACCATCATCCTCAGCAATCGCATCACCATCCGAATTACGCTTACCCTACGCACCAGGGAGATGATGGGCCTCCTATGCCATACCGACCAGACTGTCCTCATGCAGGTATAGCGATGGTGGGTTTGACATTGTCCAACCCAACTTGTCTTTCTCTTCTTTTTACCTTTTCTCCTTCCTTTTTTCTTTAAAATGTTTCTTGGGTTTTAAAATGGGTTTTTGCTTAATAAATAAATATCTGTGTCGACTGCCTTTAATGCATGGCTGCAGTCAATCTAAAATAACTTTTCGAATTTCAGATGTCCATGTGCATCCACCACTGATGAGTGGCTTTCATCAGCAGAATTTTTAAATCCGCTAAGATTAGTGTTCATTTCGTCAAGTTTCACCCCATAAATTGTTTTATGCCTCGTGATATATATGCATTTTAAATACGATCAAGAACTACTCGCACCGTGATTTCGGAGAGCCAAACGACTTATCATGTGCACGTCCATGAAATGTGTAATTTTTCAGGGTCCGACGGCAGACGACCGGGGAATTCAAAAGGGCTGCTGAGGTTATTCGGGGTGAACATGGAGTACCAGGTCGAAGAGCCCGAGATATCGACGTCTGAGGGCTCGACCCTGTCGCCTACCCACCACCATCCGTCACAGCACCATCAGTTCTTATTCTGATTACCTTCCTCCCGCAGCGACATGGTACGTGCACAGCAATAATAGTACATAACTGCAATTTTGGACCATAATTGGAATTTGGAGCACATTCTTGCCTGGGATATTTATCCTGTGAGGGGGTAATAAACTCGACACTTTATTAAGTTCGACTCCCCTAAAAGGTCCACATTCGTCTAGGTGTCTAGTTTGCATTAGGTCACCTCGCATTTTTTTAGTATCTTGGTTTGGTAGACACATGGGCACTAGTAACAATTAGCTAGCCCTGATTAAAAAAAGGGGGGTAATGTCGTTCGCACCGTCCTTTTTATTTAGACTGGCTCCTCTATCTATAGTTGCTAAATCTTGTTGAAAATCTGGCTAGATAGGGTTGGGGAAAGTTCCTATTTAGATGACCTCAATCTTCTCGTGCTTCTTACATAGGAGTGTCGACAATTTGAATCCTGCCTAACTCCACCGGACCTCTTAAAAGCCTCTAGTTGTATAGTGGTTACATCCTTTACCGTGGGCATAATTGTTTTCAATCTTTTCTTCAAGAAGCCTTGCGTTTCGAGCGACAAGTGCGTGTTCTCGCGTGTTTTATAGTTTAGTTGGGTTTGGATACGATCCTGATAAGATCAGCATTTGCATAATGAATAGGAAAAGGCACCCAAATCCTCGTTTCAAAAGCGGTTTTTCGTCTCAAGAAACGAGAGATTTTCTAGCCCCCTCCGAGACACCCTCAAGAGTCATGGATACGCGCGACTCTATAATTATCCGATGTGGGTGGAACGAACGGATTGCCATATCAATAAGGACGTGTATCATGTCGATAATATAAAAATCTGGGCCTTATTATTTAGTGACAGGAAGGTGAAGAACCGTGCGGAGGGAAACCAATGTTTATTACTTGTCTTGCCTGTTCCCGTAGAAAGGAGATGATTACTCTGTGTAGTCTGTACTTGAGAAGGTCATGCATACCATATAGTTTAATCATTCGACTGCCTAAATTGGTCTTCAAAAAGGCAAAGCAGCAAGGGTCGTAGAAACGACGTATATCTACTCGTTACCCTCTACTTATGAAAATAAAACTTTCTTTGTCCATAAGTAAAATTGATACTGTCTTTCTGTATTACGTATCGATTAAGGAGATATATATATATTAATTTATGTGAAGCAACGCCATCATAATCATTGATCATATTGATTCTACCATGAGGCCCATGCTTTCAATATTTATGATGATGTTAAACTAAGTAATATTTCTCTATCGACTAAGTTTTCGTTAGCTATAATTTGCCGTGCTTTTGCACCTTCTTGGGGGCAAACAAGGCATGGGGCCTCGGCGATTTCAGAACCACAAGGGCAATTTCCTCCTGAAGACTTGAACATTAGGTGGTAGACAGGGTAGTTTTGGCCATAGAAAATCCTCCGTTGAGGGAGCAATGCCTCTGAATTTGGTCCTTGAGAGAGGAGCAATTCATCTTCCCCCCGAAATCCGTCGACCTGGTTCCGTACTCTGTTATGTCCCATCAATCGCCTGCAATGTTCTTAGGCACGCCCGGTCAATTCCATCATTTCTTAACCACACATTTATCTCTTATCACCACGTGTTAAACAAACGATGTTTCGACCACACCTTCGTTTGGGAGGTGGTGATTGCCGACCTCTCGTGTTGCGTCAATGCTTAGTCAAGTTCGCACGTGAAATGTTGGAGAGACGCTGTCTCTTTCGTAGAAACATTATAGATTTTTTGAAAAACTCGGTTATCTTAGGCACTCTTGTTATGCAGCTAAGTTCATACGTATGTGAAAGGATTAATAGCGGGCATTTGCTTTATGTCATGACATGTGGAGTACGAAGAGGGTTATCCTCATGCTGCTGCTGCTTCTGAAACCGTGCAATGCTCTCTCTTTTTCATTTTCAACATCACGCTGAGGATTCAAGATTTGCGTAGTTACAATATCATGAAAACTAGGTGTCCCATCTGTACTGTTCGTAAATGATGTGACCCGGATAATTGATTGATTGTGAATAAAAGAAAGAAGCTCGTGGCCGAAACAGTGAAGCCCATAAGATACACGCTTGCCTAAGATCTTTCGATCTTGGATGTCTGTCATTATGTGTGGACTGAAAACAACATGTAGCCCCCCCACCCCCCTCCGAAGACAACGAAGTGAGGGGGGTGTGCGTGTGTGATTTGCTTTAATCAGATAAACGAAGATGTGTGAATCTCATGATGCTCTTGGAACAGGACATCACTTTGTCTCAAGATGTCAACCGGGTGGAGAGAGAGAGAAGTTGCCGAGGATGGAGATCTGTTGGATGTGACGTCCTCTTCTGTGTTTTCTTGATGGGCAAAAGTTGAACCCCACACTTGGGAGGTCAAAAGATTTCTGTCGAGAAATGGAATGGATTCCAGATTGTTATATATTTCTTTTTCGCAAAGGGCTCAAGATAGAGAGAGAGAGGGGGAAAAAAAGAAATGGAGGAGGAGCAGAAAAAATCCCAGATTTTCTGGGGAAAAACATATGAATTTTCCTAGTCCACAAGACAAAAAGGGGGACCGAGAAAAGAAAATCGTGAGGTGTGGGAGGTTTTCATGATGAGTGGAGGAAGAGGGAGCGAGGGGGAAAAGAAGAACTGCAGACGAGGGATGGGAAACGGGGTCCACGAGGAGGAGGAGAAAAAAGAAGAAAGGTCGGTGACGTCAGCGATGGAGGGATTTTTAAGGGAGGATTTGGGCCGTGGAGATGAAGAATCTTTCTTTCTGTTTTGGTTTCGCTACTGTTGAGATTCTGCCTGCAGATTTTTCATGCAGGGTGATAATGATGAGAGCGTGGGGAGGGTATAATGTATGGGTCGTGGGGGTGGTGGTGGAGGTGGACGTGGTGGTGGAGGGGGCGAGGCATGTGTTTTGCTTCGCTTCTTTGGCGTTGGTGGTGGGCGTTGGTGTTGAAATGAATAGACTAATGCCCACTTCTCTCTCCTCTCTCTCTTTCTTTCTCTCTCCATCTTTGATGTTCGCATCCTCAATGGAAGCTATATGCTGGTTTTCTACAGCGATGATAGGATAGCATGTGCTCGGAGGCAGCGAAATGAAACGCACTAACGGGGGCCGGGCACTCATGATGGGCGGGAGCATATCCCCCACCATCAGTATCACCAGATGGAAACCACACAGCATGATACGCCTAAGTGACCCTAAATCGTCTTGAAATTTTACACCGCATCGGGTTCGGTCTTGAGCAGATGGTCGCGCTCAGCGTGCGTCTGAAACAGATGCCCGAGAATCCGTGGAAAGGTCCCGCTTGGATGATCGCATGCCCCACATGGCACCTGCATATCTGCACTCAAACAGTCACAACAGTAATGGAAATGTCATTGTAACTGCAACAGCAATTAAAATGACGCTAGAAATATAGCTTTCAGTTGAAAGAAAGAGGCTAAAGCATAATCGATCTTTGCCCATGTGTGTGTGTGATTCGGTATTTGAACATGGAAGAATCAAGCAAATTCGTAAACCGATTAAGTTCAGCAGCAGACCAAAAAATTGCGCTGTCAAAAGCGTCCGTGTTTTTAGTGCCGGTGTGGGGGCTCATTGAAGAGAAGCAGCTATAGCTTCCAAGACCCTTTAGGACATTGGAGATATGGCGAAGAGGATCCAGAGCTACCGTTAGCTTGGTCGCGTGGCCGGTACTAGTCTTGCATTTTTGCTCGGTAAACTGAGGAGAAAATGAGGCTCAGTAGGAAGATAATTATGTAATGGAGAAGCAAGGATATCAACTTCATTTGAATTTATGCTATATGGCTTACGTACATTACTTGGACTTTGATATTAATTCGAACGGTTCATCCCTTCCATGAATGTAAAATCCTTGGTAGACTGGCAAGAGAATGTAAATTTATGCTCTAACCATTCATTTCAATTTGTTGTCTCAAGAAATCCGTCACCAGGATGGACGCAGTGAACATACTCATGCCATCGCCTGAACATGTCGCACGCGATTTGCTTAGGTCTATAATCACCAATTAGGCGAAACTTCTAGCCGAGGACCGAATGAAGAAGCAGAACTCATACGTGCTTTCCCCAAGAGAGAGCTTCGAGTGCCGGGGACATTGCAAGTATGTATCGGTCCGACCATTTTGCAGGTCTGTATTGATACCTTATGGTACTCTGACGGGCTCCATCAAGCTAAAACGAGTCTCACATGGAAATATTTCCATATAGAATTCCAAAATTTGTGACTGCAGGTGCAGGTGGGTTTCCTATAAATAGTACAACTCAACAATAAAGAATACTACTCAAGTAGAAGTGGGTGAGCCTGTCCTCTTCTTGTTGATTTCCTATAAATAGTACAACTCAACGATAAAGAGTACTACTCAAGTAGTGTTCCTTAGACACGTTTCAGTCCTGGTCTCATTGAATCGAGACGGATGGAGTTGCTTGGGTCAGACAGAGGATCGACAGCTGTCCGCACTTCCCCTTCGCTTGTTTCATAATTGCACACTGACAAAGATGTCTAAATGATGATCGGCAGGCCATGAAAGCAAACGTTCCTTTACGCGATCCTTGGTAACCTTACAGTCGTTTTTTGCTCCCAAAGTCGTCCTCCGAATATGGATGGGAGTGATTAAGATTGAGGTCCCTTCCGATCAATATATTTGCTTGTGTATATTAGCTTTATGATTACCCACTTAAAAACATTCTAACATGCTTTTTCCTTATTGAAATTCAAAGCGAGGCCATCGGGAACTTGCCTCTGGAGCACGAGAATCTCGGTGCCTACGACGATAGAGGAAAACACGCCAAGAGAAGAAATGCAACGACCCGGATCAAACTAAGAGAAATTCAAGAAGACGAGCAAGGGAGGGAGTCATCACCTGATAATAGGAAATGGGAGCATTTATAGGCCGGGGGACTTTTGACTTGTAGTGGAATTTGCGAGTTCTTGACATGTTCATGAATCTATGTTATGATGCATGCTTACCAAAGATGAAATGATTGACATGTTAGTTGGGATCAGGTCATGGGTACTTGACTCGTCGAAATTACAATATTGTATTTGGCAGGTAATCATATTACTTTATTGTGAGTGTGTAAAAAAAAATTAAGAAATAAGGTTGATATATATCGTATTCTTATCAAATGAATGACTGACATGTTTTAAATTATAATGATTCCTCAAAATGTTATGCAAGTTATTCTTCACATTATTATTAAGCTGATTAAAATGATCTCCTGCTCTACATCTAGCAATTTCATTTACTGAGTTTAGGCTCATCCCAGAATACTTTGTAAATTTGTCGAGTTTGGACTTCTGGATTAGAGCTTTTGAAAGAGATCTTTGAGGATGGAATTAGAGTGCACAGCAAGAGTGGGGGACTATCTCCTCTGCCTGGAGTCTCGACTGTGTACATCATTTGGGGCTAAATTATTTATTAATTCGCAGTTCAAGTTGTATGGAAAATTCAGGTTGCGACATGGTCCGTCACTCTCAGTCCCATATTAGAGGTCTAGAAACTAAGCGATGATTGAGGCGCCAATTAAGGAATTCGCCTGTGGCTTGTGAGGCGATGATGAACGCCACGCAGCAGCCATCTCAGTTTGATGCTGCTTGCAAGCTGACAATGGACACGACGCTGTGGCCAATTGGCCATCACCGTGGCCCGAGGCTTGGAGAATCCAAAGCAAGATCACCTTGCGACGGTGGTCAATTTCTTCGAGAGTCGTGATTATTGTGGTCCTTTTCTCTTTGAGAAGAGGGGGCGGTCTGGTAAGCCTGCTGCGACCGTAGCCGCTTGCGGTTGACGTGGCGTGAGACTCATAGGAGAAGTTCTGGCCTAAACCCATGTTTATGAAACCATTGCAATCGCAAAAGCCGATTATGTGGAAGTCAATGTGGCATGAGACTCAAAGGAGAAATTCTTGCATAGACTCAGATTCATGAGTACGACGCGATCACAAATGGTGATCATGTGGAATCCATATAATCGACGGTTTTGATGGACTCAATTTATGTGAATGTTAATCTAGGCAAGAATTTGCTGGCTCAAATAGCTATCTGTTAAATTAGGGCTGTTAGAAACAAATTGAAAAACTGAATTGAAATTGAAATCGAATCGAAATAATGAAATAATAACTACTTATTTATTTATTTATTCTAGTTTGGATAGTTCTGTTCATCGAACCAAACTGAAAATCATTCATTTTCTTAATATAACAATTTATTTCTCTCCTTTTTTCACTGAATCTTATTCTTAATATTATAAAAAAGAAAAAAAAATACCAAATTTGACCAAACTGAACTAAACCTAGTCATTGGTTTGAGTTATATTTGAGTTGGGTTGTGGTCTGGTTCAAAGATAAGGTACATTCAAATGATTCAATTTGGTTTCTTGAAAATCTATATTACAGATTAGTAGTTTCAGGTTCCATATATGTTCCAACACACCCATTGGAGCAAGTTCTTCTTCTTTTTAGAATCTAGAACTTACCTTGCATGCCCCAGAATTTGGAACCTATCCCATCATAGGTTCCGGAGTTAATTCTAAGGTCTACCTAAGTTTCACTTATATTATTAATTGAACAATTGTAGTGAATTAAAATATTTAATGATTATCACTTGCTATTATAATTCACTGACCATAAAGACATATAGAAAATATGAACATTAATAAAGTAAAAGTCTCAATCATAATATAGAAGCTCAAACTAATGCTTCCGGATTATATATTCATTATTGAATGGTATGAAATGTACAAGATCGCGTGAATACATGAACTAAGAAAAACATTAAAACTTATCCCATATTCTATATTCCAGGTTCCTCAAACTAAAAACCTACAACCTCCCTGTCAAAATAGGTTCATTATCTTTTGGAACTTGAAACCTACCATGTATACCTTTGAACCTAAAACCTATACACTCCCACCGGTCCGATTCTCAAATTCCAGATTTTATCCTAGAACCGTGCTCATCCCTAATCCATACTGAACCGAACCGTAAGTACCCATTAGTTTGATGAAAATATTCTTTTATGAGGGCTAGCACTCAAGAAATTGACCGAAAGACGGGCTTCCACTGGCACTACCCTCTGGCTCCACTGAACGACCGATCTTCCTCGGCCCATCGAGCCCAAAGTCATCAACCCGTCTCTCGTATTGCTCTTGCTCCTCCTCCTCCTCCTCCTCCTCCCTCTTCACCATCTTCGCTGCTTGCAATCAGCCGAGCATGAAGTCACTCGCTGATCACCATAAAAAGCTGCAATCACCGCTCATTCGGACATACTCCCCGATCACTTCGGGTCGATTACATCCATGCTTTAAGCAGAGATCAGAGACTTGTAGGACCATACGTAGTCTGAGCTGTGTGCAGAGAAGGCGGTCATCGTCAGCTCCATTCTGACTAGAGCCGGTTTCATCCACTGCGCTTATTTTCCATCCCTGATGCCGGAATAGTTCTGGAAAATATTGCTCGCTTATGCAACGGTCCGTGTTACTGGAATAATTAGAGCTGCAGAAGGTGATGTGAAAGAAGCTATCATCTCGGCGACAACTTATAACTACACAAATGTTGTTTCAGCTAATCATTTATCTCGGGGCATTGCATTCTAGGAAGATGGTTGCTTTCGCTGCAGCATCTCATTCTCTCTTTTGGCTTGCTGCCCGAGTTTGACAGGTGAGGATTCGCATAAGGTAACTCTGTAAATAATTGGAAGAAAGACTCATTCCTCTCGAGCTCTCAGTTCCTGGGGTATGCATTGGTTCTATGATCTCGAACCCTCTTGCATATACCAGGCAATGGGGTGTGTGCCAGCCTCATCGGGAACTTCCGTCGCCAGAAGATTACGCCGTGTTATGCTTATCTTGGTCCTTCGAAGCCTTTTTATCTACCTATATGTTGTCTGGATTGGTGGTTCCAAAGCAAATTGTTAAATTTTTTTAATAATGCATTTATGTAACAGTTTAAGCTTTAAGAGCAATTGACAGTGATTCCACAAAATTTCTCATGATATTAAAGCTATAGGTCTTGAGTTTGAATATTTCTAGTCCCCATTTGTTTTCCCAATTAAATTTCCAGATAGATTATTGGGAATGAGCACTTGAGATTCGATTTATCACGTATCAAGAATTAACTCTAATGACTGCACTCCTTTTGTTGCAAAAATACAAGCACATATGATCCATGAATTCAACTATATTGTCGCGAAATATTATACGCTTGAAGTGTGAAATAGAATGGTCCATCGCAATGCAGATCTGCAAGTGACTCCATTGCCTCTGTTTTCTTTCTCCTGTTTCATCTGAAAATGAGTGTTTTCGATGCACAGAGAATTTTAGTTCAACAAGAATGACATACAAAGTTCGGGGAACCTTATGGTATGAACAGTTGATATGCCTATGTTTATTACAAAATATACAAATAGATAAATAAATAAGGGCAACATATTAGAATAGCACCATCAGCGATTTCGTGTAGTAAAACTACAACCGGCCAAATTTTATTTATTTTTTCCTTTTTTGTCAATCTTTTTGGACATCCGGAAAAAAAATAAAATTACAAGGCTCCTCAATTGCCAAGATGAACAATTCAATGAGGAGAGGAAACGTAGTATTTCGCCCCTAATAGAAGAAACCAACCTTAATGCAGTAAAGAAAAAAAAAGCTAATATCAGGCAATAATGCATGGAGAACCTGCATCATTCAGGTCAGGAACGGGTCGCTCTGCATCACCGAGAGCAGCACGGGGGTGGGCCGGCTGGACCATCGACGCATCGTTGCATGCGCTGGAGCTCGGAGTACCTTCCGGCGACAAGTGATCCTGAAACGAGCCCGCATCATTCAGGTCAGGAACGGGTCGCCCTGCATCACGGAGAGCAGCACGGGGGTGGGCCGGCTGGACCATCGACGCATCATTGCACGCCCTGGAGCTCGGAGTACCTTCCGGCGACGAGTGATCCTGAAACGAGCCTGCATCATTCAGGTCAGGAACGGGTCGCCCTGCGTCGCCGAGAGCAGCACGGGGGTGGGCCGGCTGGACCATCGACGCATCGTTGCATGCCCTGGAGCTCGGAGTACCTTCCGGCGACAAGTGATCCTGAAACGAGCCTGCATCATTCAGGTCGGGAACGGGTCGCCCTGCATCACGGAGAGCAGCACGGGGGTGGGCTGGCTGGACCATCGACGCATCGTTGCATGCCCTGGAGCTCGGAGTACCTTCTGGCGACGAGTGATCCTGAAACGAGCCTGCATCATTCAGGTCAGGAACGAGTCGCCCTGCGTCACCGAGAGCAGCATGGGGGTGGGCCGGCTGGACCATCGACGCGTTGTAGCACGCCCTGAAGCTCGGAGTACCTTCCGGCAACGAGGGATCCTGAAACGAGCCCTGCATTTGATGTTGATCATAAATACGTTCGTTAGCATGGACCTGACGATCATTCATATGGCTCGATGATGTCCTCACTGCGCCCTCTTTCATCACGGCCAGCCTCGCCTTGGCCGCCTCGAGCTTGTGCCCCAGGGAGTTCAGTAGCTTCTTCAGGTCCTCTTTGGATAGGCCCGCAATCAACGACTCCGAGACCGGATACTTGGCCTTCCGGTTCGCCGGCCGAGCCTCGGTGAGCTCGGCATCGACCTTCCTCTCCCGGTTCGCAAAGAACTCGGGCAGCCTAACCGTCCTCTTGGCACAGCGGTCCGCCCCTTCGCTCATGTATCGCTCGATAATGCGCTTGACCTCCCCAGGGCTTGCGGGCCAGACCTCGGGCTCGGTGGCGGTGGCAGATCCCGTGGGGCCATAGATAATCATGCACGTGTCTAGGTCGCATAGGGTGGCGAACTTTTGGGCCTTCTTCATCACGTTCTTTTTCCTCTTCTCGTAGGCGATCCTCCGTGCTTTCTCGTTGAGAATAAGCTCTAAAGCTAATTTGCGATGACCCATGTCTCGGAGTTTTTGAATTTTTTTTTTTTTTTGGGTACTAATCCTGCAACAAAACAGATACGGAACCATTTATAAAAGAATAATTGACCTGTACAGATTAGAGCAAGAGTTCTTGCTAATAGAGAGACGAGAAATTGAAAAAGAAAGAGGGAAAAAAGCATTCTTCATTATAACTGATTTAAAATAACTTGCATGTTAATCCTGCTTGAAAGATATTATAAAAGTCAACCCACACCTTGGCTTCAAAGATATTTTGTATGCGTAATAAAAGACAGAATCCGAAAAGGATCTTGATTTTCTGAAGACTAATGGGAAAACCAAATGCAGACACCAACGGAGAATAACCCCAAGATTCAAGACAGTTGAAGTTGGTTGAATGTTTCAAACAGTAGAGCGATAGTACTGTATCACTTTCAGGTACAACCTCAATGAAGAATTTCCTCTGAATGATCGACGCCTAAAAGATGGATGACATGGTATAAAACAAGAAGAGAAAAGGAAAGAAGTTTTAAAGATTAGAGGAGGGCTCCTCCTTGAACAACATCCTCACTCTACTTTCTTGGCTTGTTTCTTTCTTCCATCTTATGCGTTGCCCTACAAGAACGTCCATCTCGATGAGTCGAAGGACGCAATTGAGAGTCACCCCGGAATGTCAATATCCAGACGAACTTGGAGAAAAAACCAATGGAAGGAAAAAAAATTCACGAGAAGAGGTTGCGGGAAAATTTCAGAGCAATTCTAGAGAGAGAAAGAGAGATGTGGAGCGATTCTTAATCGGATCTTTTGAGAAAATTATTGGACGAGAACCTGAGATTAGCTGCAGACAGAGAACAGAGAACAGGAGAACAGAGGAAACAGTTGGATGATCACATGCCGATTGAGTCGTTAACATTTACGAGAGAGAGCAGAGACAATCGCACACCACAGAGATACGGTGACTGGAGAGAGAAAGCACTCACCAATTCACAATGCCATCGACAAAGATCTCGTCGCTCTGCAATTCGATAAACCCCCTAGAGCTTCAACGGAGAGAGACAGAGCACAGAGAGAACGTAGGCGTCTCTGTTTCTCGTTGCTCTCCAGTTCAAAACAGAGAGATGGAGAGAAGAGAGAGAAGTGACCGTTGTACGTCAGCTGATTTGCGAGTCAAATGTGAAGGACGGAAGGAAAGCCAATTTATAGAAAACGATCATATTTTAGATCTCTTCTATATTCACAAAGAATGCGTAATTATATTTTCTGCGTATTCGCTTTCAATGGCTTAGTAATAAAGATTTAATTGTTACTCGATAAAATTAACTGGTATGGTTTTATATCTTGCAGAATCTTGAATTATAAAATATCTCTGAATTTTTTTAATCTAATTTGGAAATAATTACTAAGTTAATTATCTAGGGCTTCTTTTTTGCCCCTAATGACTGGGAGGTGAATGTAACTTAAAAGGGAAAAAGAAAGACTGACTTCACATATAAACCATGGTAGGGAGATATTATACATATGATTGATTATAGTGAACCCATGACCTAATTGATTAATTATCACATTTGTGAAGAAATGAGTCTTTAGAAGGGCCTTCAAAATGTGCTTGACTTTTGCAATTGACAAGGCCTATTAATTATAAAGCTCAATTAATGTATCTTGAATTGTTCCTTTTTTTCTTTTTTCTTTTTTTTTTCTGTGCTATGAATAATCTTTGCTTTTTTTCCCGTTTTGCCGTATGTCTCTTCATTGCTTAAATGCGTGCTAAAAAGTCTAATATAAAAGTTTAAATTTATAAGTGAATGAAAATTACAAATATGTAAAGTGCATGAAAATCCCGTGTTTTTTTTAAAAATAATAATTTGTTATTCGATGTTTTTGTGCCAAGTATAACTCTTACCCTCCGATATTTACATTCTAAGTGGGCAACAATGAGGAATATAATTGAGGATGCCCATAATTGTGACATTATATATTAAATGGAACAAGTAAGTTGATATAATATCCACTACTTAGAATACATATACAAAGAACAAACCAAATTTTTAGAAAATAATCTTTTTTTAAATAATCATCAGTTTTAGATTTTATCTTAAAATATATACATAAGTCGTTATGATCTATGGTTATACAGTTATAATTTAGCTACACAGGATTAGGCTTAGTTTGTTTGTTTGTTTTTTTTTTTTTTGGGTCAAAACCAGGCATATTTTAAAAGATTTGATTTATCATATGAAGAAGTAACAAAACATTAGACTCTTCACCTATATTAATAAAAAGGATAAGTCAATCAGATAATCGCAACCCAATGAATTACAAATACGTAATTAAGAATATATATATATTATGGATACATCAAAATGGTATGATTACAACATCCCAAGACTATGTGAGTGTAAATGGACCCTCACTAAAGGATATGCATACTAATCACAACTTAGTCAAGACAAGATATCTATTAGGAAAAAAAAGAAGAAAAATCGACAACAGCAAATCAATCTGAGAGAGGCAGACAGAGACAAAAGTGGACAAAAAATTTACACTCTATTTTCTCTTTTGAAAGAGGATAAATACATTCCCGAGAAACTTGTAAATTACTATAAGTACTTATTCATTTTCATAAACAAAAGGAGGAAATTCTAAATAAAAATCCAAAGTGAATATTGTGTCAAATAAGGGTTTGAAATAACCATTGTTATTTCAAATAAGGGCATGAGATAGCAATAATTATTTCAAATAAAAGCTTGACTTTGCTAGTCGCCAGTTGGCTAGATATTATGACTTGTCAAAGGGCATTTTCGTCCGAATACAATTTTAATTTTGATTTTTATATTATTTTCTCTTTTTCTCTCTTTTATGTTTTGCTTTTTCTTTTCTAGCGAGGGCCAATAGTCACAAGCGAGGACCAACGAGGGCTCGATGACCCTCGTCAGCTATTGTTAAAGGCATGCGAGGGCCTGCAAGCCTTTCTGATCATGGGGGAGGCCATCCTCGCCATATTTAATGAGGGTCGGTCTCGTTGGCTACTAATGAGGTGATCTTTGCCCTGGCTATGAGCAAGGTTGCCTTGGTCAGATTTGAAGAGGGTTGGCCTCACTTAGGGCTGGCAAAGGCAGCCTCACCCAAGGCGAGGGTCACCTTGCCGATGGTCACAAAGGTGACCTCCCCCAAGATGAGGCTGTTTCTCACCTATGATCGAGAGAGTGTGACCCTTGCCCATACCTCTCCAAGAATCATTGATGGTTGACTAGTCATTAGTGAAGGAAGAAAAAATAGAAAAAGGAAACAGAAAGAAAAGGAAAAAAAATCAAAAAAGGTAAATGACGAAAATGCCATTATCATCGGAAAGTCATGTCCTTATTTGAAATAGATATAGCTATTTCAAGCCCTTATTTGAAACAATGATGACACTTTAAGTCTTTATTTGGAATATTTTCAAGAAAATATAAGGGTCTTGTTCTTTTTTTGGGTTGAAATAAAAAAGAAAATTACGTCATCGAATGTTTTTAAGCCAACTTGTCGAGCATCTATAAGAACGAGTGTTTCGATTCTAAAAAGCATTAATTACAGCCTATTATGAGAAAAGTCAGTAAATTTACCGTTTCATCTTGGCATTAAAATTGAATGATATTAATGAAAATAATATTAACACGTTGTGATTTGAATATAAGTTGAAATCTTCCAGAAAAGTCTATGATTAAAGAAAAAAGCAAGCACGCAGGAAAAGTCCACACTATCTCCGACTTTTATCTTTTTATCCTTTGTCTCTTAGTACTTCAATCACAATATCGCCGCACAAAAGGTTAATCACTAAATGATCTGTTGAGATTCCGAATGAACGTATTTTTGAAAAATTTAAATAATCTTTTCCTGCGAAAGAAATCGAATGATCACTTGAAGACGACTAATTTCCTGAGGGCAACAAGCACGCCAGCAATCAGTAAATTAATTAAGGCCTTCTTTAAGTAATGTTATTAAAGGGAATTACTTGAAGCTTCTCGAATAGTTAGCTTTGCATAGTTTTAAAGACTCATGAAAGTAGAGAAGCAAGAATAAGAAAAGGCAAAAAGAAAGTACAATCATGGAAAGTACGAATTTAACTCTTGCAAAGGAACTAGTAGGGGAGCGCCGCACACCATGAACATCGTGCATCACTTCCAACAAGCTGTACATGGTGATTGCATATTAGTGATTCGCGTCAAAGCTCACATCCTAGGGCACACCTAGAAAGGACAGTCGCAGATGCCAATGTTGATCACCACCTAAGCTCCTAACACAGTGCCTTGTTGTAGTCGTCGCCATTGCATCGTCATCGAAGGAAGGCCAGTGTAGTAGATTGAGAGAAGAAGAAGAACAGGGGTGCTAATCGCTAGGCGCCATTTGCATCAATGTCGTTGTAAGCAACGTTGTTGCTGCCATTGTCAAATTGCGCAATTCAGATTGTGCAAAGTCGAGCACAATGAACAGAGAAGTCTAAAATCACAATGTGGTCTTTTTTTCAGGATGCATAAAGTATGAAGTCCATCCCACTAAAGCATTTATGCATACTCCTACTTTATTAAAATATTTATAATAAAACTAAAATAAATAAGAAACTAACACTGAAAATACTAACTAGATAAAATAGATTACAACTTAAACATGGGTAAAGAACGCATTAGGAGCCGGTCCGATGAACAAGACAAGTGAAGTAACCCTTGTGCGGGAAAAAAATGTGTCATTTATTTGTCCTTAATCTAGCTTTTACGATTTTTTTTTTTTTATAACCAAAAATGAGTCTCTTGCTTCCTTGTATCACGGCCGATCAATCTAGCGTTCTCTTTTATGATTTTTTTTTTTTATAACCAAAAATGAGTCTCTTGCTTCCTTATGTCATGGGCCTTTCTCACACTCGACTTACAAGGATCTTTAGAGAGAGAAACTCTAGAAAGAGAAACTTTGGATTGTATTACTTAGAATTGTATTACTTGTGAATGAGATGATACAAAGGGGGAGGAGACCCCTATTTATGCAAAGACAAGGCAAACCATATCCGTAGATCTCTTCTTGATCTAACGGTGGAGATTACGTCTTTCCAACTGCCAACTACCCGCTTTTATTATTACATACGAATACATTTACCGTATCGCCCGCCCCAAGAGTATTCTAGAAGACTTGAGAAAACACTAGGTCTTGGGATACAAGTCGAGGGTCGCTTGATCCATGGACGTATCATGGCTAACCCTTAGAACCCTCTTGGATCGTCGTTCTTTTAGGCCGTGACACTTGCATCATGGGCACCTCCAAACATGTCTCTAAACCCATTCGATTTCTGAGGCTTGGTGATTAGCTTCTTGCCTTCACGAACCAGCAGCACCTCCAAACGCATCACCAATCGATCTGATCTCCAAGCTCTGTCCAAGTTCCATGAACTTTGAGCCGTAACTTCAAAAATTTGTCGAAAAGAGTTTGGGACGAAACTATTTCAGGCTTGCTTTATCTTGTAGTATAAAATGATTAACATAGCCAAAAATAAGAAGTATTTAAATTTAAATCAAAAGAGTTAGGTTTAAAAAAGTCATATAAAGATATATTTGATATAATATAGAGCTTCAATCTATCTTTCGAATTTTCTTGGAAATATAGAGAGATTACTTCTCTTTCATCCCACATCCAAACAAAATCCCGGGTTCGGCTACAGTAGGAAGATTCTTCCTTGATGAGGGAAGAGATCGAAAAAGAAGATTCATCTGCTATTCAAGCTTAGTCATATGTTGCTAAATATATATCTCAATTCATTAATGGTGATTGGGAGATTAAGATCTAGGAGTCTCTGGTCAATGAGTAACCCTTCGTAAATATCCAACACAAGTTGAGGCTTGAGGGTAACCAACACGCACGGGTTGCATCCACTTGCTTCCTCATCCAAGTATGATATTGCAACAGCTACATGAAGAGCTGCTCCAATCGAGAAAGCCTCCTTGTCGACAAAGAAGTAGGGCAAGTGCAGCATGTGATGTGATTTCAGAGTCTTGCTTTGTATCCCCACCACGAAAATCAAAGAAGCAGTCTTGTCAGCAAAGAAGCTGGTGGAGTTCTCAGCTTCGATTGTCACGAAAATCGAAGAAGCCTCCTTCATCGAGTAGGATCTCTCGGACACTTTTCACGTCTTCGCATAAGACTTTGTCATTAACCATTACAGGGCGAAAAGACACTTTGTCCTCTCCGAAGTTCTTCATAGTTCTACATCTGTGAACAGTCACTTGCATTTCTATGACTTGTAACCACAACACAGAATTTGTAAGAATTAAAATACAACCACCTTGAAAGCAAAAAGACTGGCCTCCTTTCCCCTAAATAGTAGCCAAAAACCCCCCAGCCCCTACAAGCATCGGGCTAGGCCTGGAAGCAATGAACCTTGTTGGTAAATTAGGTGAAACATGGATGTTGAGGATTCCATCAAGGTTGTTGAGAACTCCATCTTGCAACATATAATATGCACCGGAGTAACCTTCTTATTCTTGAGGCTAGAATACAAGCTCTATCGTTCCCTTAAGGATTGACAACACAATGAAAATGCATAAATTGTCTTGAAGGTGAAAAATGCCACCTGCTTTTAGCATTCAAGTTTGAGATTGTTGTTTTCGAAAGAACAAAGAAGGAGTTGGCAGCAAAAGCTATGTGCTTGTTCAGAAAATTGAAAAATGTTCAAAATACATACTAGAACTTAACCATAAAGCCATGCTGTCCACTAACAGCTTGCTTGGTCCACAAAATCAGCAACAAACTAACAAAACAGCTAAAAAAATGTGCAACTAACTACTCCTACAAGATAAGATTGATCTAGTAAAACGACAATTAACCAACTCCTAAAAAATAGGACATCAACAAACTGACTAAACAAAACAAAGTAAAAAAAATAGATGGTGCAGTCTTGATACATCAACACTCTCCTCTTGGATCAGGTACTGCACACTCCTAGCTTAGCCTTGAGAAGTTCAAATCGACCAACATGAAATGACTTCGTGAATATATCTGCAATATGGTTTTCTGAACTGTAGTACACCAGTTTCACCTCTCTAGCCTTTTGTACTTCTCTCAAGAAGTAAAACTTGACCTTAAAATGCTTTGTTCTTCTATGAAATATTGGATTTTGTGAAATGGCCAGAGTAGCTTGATTATCCACCAACATTTATATGTCTTCTTCTTGCTGCATATGTAGATCATCCATTAACTTCTTCAACCATAATGCTTGATTCATAGCTGTAGTAACTACAATGAACTCAACTTCTGCAGTTGATTGAGCCACTATTTCCTGCTTCTTTGAACACCAGGAAAAACATGCCGACCCAAGTGTAAAGCAATAACCTAAAGTGCTTCTCATATCATCCACTGATCCTGCTCAATCACTGTCAGAATACCCCTGTAACTTAAACTCCTGAACTCTACAAAACTTAATCCCATATGAAAGAGTACATTTTAAGTACCTCAACACCCTCTTTGTAGCTACCATATGCAACTCACTTGCACAATTGAGAAATCTAGATAAGACACTTTATAGGAAACATGAGGTCTGGCCTAGTTGTAGTGAGATACATAAGACAACCAATCAAACTTCTATAAACTCTTTCATCGGTAGGTTCTGATGCATCCTTCTTTTGAAGCTTCTCCTTATGACTCATTAGAGTACTCACACTCTTGCACTCCTCCATGTGGGATAAGTATACTAATGGTGCCATAAGTTGTGTACAGCGCTCACTTTGGTGCCAAAAGTTTCTGTCGGATCACTTAAGTGTCAAATTGGAGGAAAAATGCTCACTTTGGTGCCACCGGCGAAAGATTCCGGCCACCGACGAAAGATTCTGGCCAAAATAATTACGTGGCCTTTTTTTTTTTTGTAAATCGACAAGGCTTTAAACGACGTCGTTTTGCCGTCCTACATGGATGGCCTCACAAAAACGACGCCGTTTAACTCATTGGGGATTGAAATTAGGGTTTCGACTTGGCCGTCAAGTGACTGTCGTCGGGGTTGGGGTTGGGGTCGAGGTCGAAGTTGCGGCCTCCGAGTGGCCATCATCGAGGTCGGGGTTGGGGTCGAAGCTGTGGCCATCAAGTGGCCATCGTTGGGGTCGGGGTTGGGGTCTAAGCCGCGGTCGTCGAGTGGCCATCGTCGCGGTCGGGGTCGGGGTCGAGGTCAAAGTTGCGGCCGCCGAGTGGCCATCGTCGGGGTCGGGGTCGGGGTCGAGGTCGGAGCCACTGCTGTTGAGTGGCCATCGTCGGGGTTGGGGTCGAGGTCGAGGTCGAAGCCGTGGCCACCGAGCACAAGGATCGTTGAGGACGGCGACGGTCGGAGATTAGGGTTTTGAATTAGGGGAGACACCAAACGGTGTCGTTTTGGTGTTAGGATGTTGACTGTGTTCTCCGGTGAGCCACATTAGCTTAAAAAATTAATAAAAAAGTGCCATGTCGGATTTTTGGCCAATCGGATCGGAGTTGGCACCAAAGTGAGCGTTTTTCAAAATTTTTGGCACTTAAGTGATCCGACGAAAACTTTTGGCACCAAAGTGAGCGTCGTACACAACTTATGGCACAATTAGTGTACTTATCCCCCTTCATGTTGAATCTCCTTCAAATATTTGACAAATAAAAACTTCATTTTGAGTCTGACTAACCTCCACTCTTAGAAAATATGACATCTCACCAAGATCAATCATTTTGAACATCTTCATCATGTCTTGCTTAAATGCAATAATCTGAGCACTATTACTTCATGTCATCAACATATCATCCACATAAAGAGACACCACCACTAAGTCAAATATTAACTTCTTGACATATGGAGTGGATTCATTGAGGCTTTTCTTGAAACCTAGGCCCAACAAGTGCTCATCCATCTTACTATACCATGCTCTGGGAGCTTGCTTCAAGCCATGAGAGCCTTTCTCAGCAAAAATACTTTCTCCTCTTGGCTTGGTGTGATAAAACCTTTTTGCTACTCAACATAAATCTCCTCTTGCAACACTCTATTAAAAAATGTAGATTTCACATCTAACTGATATACTTTCGATCCTTATTGAGCTACCAAAGCAAGAATCATTCTAATTGTATCAAGTCTTGCCACAAGAGCAAAGGTTTTTGAGAAATCAACTCCCCAAACCTGTGCATATCCCTTCACCACCAACCTAGCCTTATGCTTATTCACTGAGCCATTAGGATTAAATCTGGTCTTGAAAACCCATTTTACTCCATTCACCTTCCTATCTTCAAGCCTCTCCACTAGCTCCCATGTTTGGTTCTTTTCTATCATAGCCAACTCTTCCTTCATTGCATTCATCCACCTCTGATTGCTTTTAGCTTCCTCATAACCTATAGGTTCCAAAACAGCCACATTGCACCTTTGATATACATTAGTCAAAGATCAGGTATCTCTAACTGGAACATCATCCACTAGCTCGTTAGGTTCTAATGAGGCCTCTTTGTGCTTGCATTGTGGCTCATTTGTCCAGTCTCATTTCTCATCTTCTAGGAACTGAACATCCTTGCTAGTGATTACCTTCCTTGTCTGTGGTTGATAGATTCTGTAAACTTTTGACACTAAATTGTAGCCAACAAAGATCCTAGGTTCAGCTTTCTCTCCCAACTTATCTCTCTTGATCTATGGAATATGAGAAAAACACAAACAACTAAACACCTTCAAATTTCTTAGAATTGGCTTGACATCAAACCAAGCTTCAAAGGGTGTCTCCATCTCCAATACCCTCGTAGGTAGTCTATTTAGCAGAAAAACTAATGTGTTTGCTACTTCTACCAAAAACTCTTTTGGTAGATTCTTCTCATACAACAGACACCTAATCATCTCCATAACGGTTCTATTCTTCCTCTCACTAACTCCATTTTGTTGTGGAGAGTGAGGAGTAGTAAGCTAATGCTCAATTCTAGCCTCTTCACAGAAAGAATTAAACCTCTGTGAAGTGTATTTTGTTCAATTATCAGATCTAATGACCTGAATCTTGCAGTCACTTTGGTTCTCAACCCATTTCTTAAACTTCAGAAATACCTCAACAACTTCTGACTTTTGTTTCATAAAGTAAATCCAGCACATTCTAGTATAATCATCAATGAAAATAATGAAATACCTGTTGCCATTTAGTGAATGAGTCACTTGTAGACCACATATATCTGTATGAATCAGTTGTAGCTTTTCTATAGCTCTCTAAGTGGATTCCTTGAAGGTGTTGGAGAAATCTTCTTGAAGTGTTTTGAAGCTGACAAAACGTTTCTATCAGTCTAGTCTGAAGGCTTGCAGACTCTACTATTTAAAGTCTAAAGACCTCCGGACAGCTAGACTCAAGACTCAAAGTCTATCCTCATTAACAGTCTCGAATCCGTTGAAGAAAGGTTATCCAGAACTGGATGTTTCATTAAAGATATGACCTTATCAACTGGAGAAAATCTCTTGGCTGGAAAAGACATAATGGGATTCTTTGATTGATCGAGATTGACTCGAAGATTAAGGATCCGATGATTGCCTAAATATTCTTGGAAGGTTCTACTTATGGAAACCGAGATCCTGATTGTATGGACGAACATGATTGATGGGCTATCGACATGTTCCTTTAATAGCTCAAATAATCTTCTTAATTGATTCTGTCCAATGGGTAGATTGGAGGAATTCCTTTGGTAAGTGCCAACGGATATGATGGCGTAAAGGAGTATATAAGGAAGACGTTCTAAGTTATTCGAGGTGTGTGCGATAGAAGAATTCCAAAGTCTGAATCTCCTTGTTGTTTAGACAATTCCTTTGAGCGAATCCTTGTATACAAAAGAGAGTCTATATTTGTGAGAAACCTTGAGGAGGTGTGGTAGAACATCTACACTGTGGAATCAAGAAAAATCTGTGTTGTAACTTCTCTTTTGTTCATAGTGAAATCCAACCAGTGGGCTGTCAGTGTGGAAGAGTGGACGTATGCTTGAAATAAGCCGAACCACTATAAACCTTGTGTTCAATTTTCTCTTCCTTACTCTCTTTACTTTGATCGTACTTCATTTTGTTAATCAATAGAGAACTTCATTTCTATCGGTTGCCTAGAATCGCTTCTGTATCTCGATAAATTGTTTGTGCACCTATTCACCCCCATCTAGGTAGCTATACTAGTTATATCAATTGGTATCAGAGCTCGTGTACTCACTTTGTTTGAGGTGTTTTACTTCAGAGTTAAAGATCCGTGGCTAGTATGTTGGCTCCAGGGCTGGTAGAAGGGCAAAGCAATACCAGACCGCCTTACTTTGATGGAAATGACTACAACATATGAAAAACAAGATGAAGCCGTTCCTAAGATCAAAAGATCCTCTGGAATGGGACGTTGTAGAAAAAGGAATCATTCCTAAAGCTGCACCTGTCTCAAAAAGAGGAAAAGACACTGTTGAGTCTAGCGAAATGACTCAGGAAGAGATAATCAAGAGACAAACTCTTGATGCAAAAGCAATCTATTCTTTATATTGTGCTTTATCACCTACTGAATATAACAAAATATCTTCTTGTGATACAACCAAAGAAGTCTGGGATAGATTACACATTACTTACGAAGGAACTGATCGAGTGAAAGAAACCAGAATCAACATTCTTCTCGGTCAATATGAAGCCTTCAGAATGAAATCGGGAGAATCTATAACTAACATGTTTAGTCGTTTTACAGATATCGTGAATGATCTTGAAAATCAAGGTCAACCAATTTTTGATCCCATGAAGGTAAACAAGCTACTGCATTGACTCTCAAAGGATTAAAATCACATAAAGACCTCAATTAGAGAGACCCAGAGAATCATGCCACTATCTGTTGATGAATTGGTTGGAACTCTTCATTCTTATGAAGTGGAACGAATCAATGAAGACGAAAACCCTAAAGGTAAGAAATCCATTGCATTAAAATCCAATGATGACTCTGATGTTCCAAATTCTAAAGACGATATGGACGATGAGGAGCTTGCTCTCATGATAAGAAAATTTAGAAAGCTGAATAGAAAAGGAAGAAGATTCAATCCAAGGAAACAAAGTTTTCAAAAGCAACAGATTAAGTCTGTTGAAGATTATGAATCAAATAAAGATGTAGTCTGCTTTGAATGTAAGAAAAAAGGGGCACATCAGACCCAACTGTCCTCTTCTGAGGAAGAAGAAAGGAAAAGCCGAAAGGTATCGAAAGGCTTTTAAAGCAGAAACCTGGAGTGATACAAAATGTGAATAAAGTGATGATGATTATGCCAACATATGTCTGATGGCACAATTGGATTCAGATTCAAACTCCGAGATAGACTCATATTCAGACACTGAATTTGAGGTCACTATCAAGAAAAAGGTGAAATGGTATTTGGATAGTGGATGCTCGAGACACGTGACATGAGACTCAAATTGCTTCATAAAGCTTGTTCAAGTGAATGGTGGAAAAGTCTCATTTGGAGGAAACATCAAAGGAAAAATTGTGGGATTTGGAATTGTGAAGATTGGAAACCTCACGATAAGCAATGTTTCTTTAGTTGAAGGACTCAACTACAATCTGCTCAGTGTCAGTCAGCTATGTGATACTGGTTTCAAAATCTACTTTCAAGAGGGTATATGTTCAGGAACCAGTAAAGACTCTACTCAGTTAGTTATGGGACGAAGACATGGAAATATCTACCTATTGGATGTGAAACCAGATGAATCGCAATGTTTAATTTCAATCCAAGACGAAACAAGTTTATGGCACAGAAAGCTTGGGCACATCAATATGAAGCAGATAGCCAAAATTTCATTAAAGAAGCTTGTTCGTGGTCTACCCAATTTATCATATCAAAAGTTCGACCTATGTACACCATGCATATTGGGAAAACAGGTAAGAAATTCCTTTAAACAAATAAATCAAGTTTCCACTAACCGTGTACTGCAGCTTCTGCATATGGATCTCTTTGGACCAACCAGAACACAGAGCATTGGAGGTAAGAAATATTGCCTAGTAATCGTGGATGACTACTCACGATTCACTTGGGTGTATTTCCTAGCAAGAAAGTCTGAAACTTTCTCTTACTTTGAAAAATTTGCTAAAAAGGTTCAAAATGAAATATGATATGTTATTTCAAGTATAAGAACAGATCATGGAGATGAATTTGAAAATCAAGATTTTACAAGGTTTTGTGATGAATCTGGTTTTCAGCATTTGTTCTCCTCTCCGTATACTCCAGAACAAAATGGAGTTGTGGAAAGAAAGAATAGATCGCTTCAAGAAATGACTAGAACTCTTCTAATTGAAAGTAACATCTTCTCATGTTTTTGGGCTGAAGCAGTTTTTACAGCATGTTATATTATCAACAGAGTTTTTCTAAGGCCTATTCTAGAAAAAACCCCCCTATGAATTATTCAAAGAAAAGAAGCCTATTGTTTCATATTTTCATGTGTTTAGATGCAAATTTTTTATACTGAAAAATGCAAATGATCGAGTTGGTAAGTTTGAATAAAAGTCAAATGAAGGCATCTTCCTTGGATACTCAATCACAAGCAAAGCGTACAAAGTCTACAACAAAAAGACTCAAACTATGGAAGAATCTATGAATGTCAAATTCTAGGATTCGATACAAAATGAATCTATTCAGACTCATCTTGAAGATCCATAACCTACTCCAGACTCTACATTAATGAAGGAATTCGCACTAGATCCAAAAGGTGCGAAGAGTCTAGTGTTGTGGCTCTTATTTCTGAAATAGAACCCAAAAACATAGATGAAGCTTTATTTGATGAAAGCTGGATTGAAGCCATGCAAAAAGAGCTCAGGTAATTCAATATCAATGATGTCTGGGAATTGACTCCAAAACCAAAAGGTAAATTAGTTATTGGAGCTAAATGGGTTTTCAGAAACAAGATGGACGAGAAAGGAAAGGTCGTAAGAAACAAAGCAAGACTCGTGACCAAAGGATATACGCAAGAAGAAGGGATAGACTATGACGAGACTTACACACCAGTAACCAGGTTAGAAGCAATTCGTTTAATACTTGCATTTGCTTGTCATAAAAATTTCAGGTTATTCCAAATGGATGTCAAAAGTGCCTTATTAAATGGATTCATCCATGAGGAAGTCTATGTGGAACAACCACCTGGGTTTGAAGACCCAAGAAAACTAGACTCAGTATTCAGACTCAAAAATGCCTTATATGGCTTAAAACAAGCACCTCGAGCTTGGTACGACAGGCTGAGTAAGTTTTTAATCCAAAACGGTTTTGTGAAAGGTAAAGTAGACACTACTTTATTTATTAAAAGAGAAAGCAAAAGTTTTATGCTAGTTCAAATATATGTCGATGATATTATATTCAGATCTCATAATGAAAGTCTGTGCAAGAAATTCTCTAAGACTATGCAGGATGAATTTGAAATGAGCATGATAGGTGAGTTAACCTTCTTTCTCGGGCTTCAAGTGAAACAACTGAAGGAAGGAACTTTTATCCATCAAGAAAAATATGCTAATGATCTCGTCAAAAAGTTTGGTCTGAACAATTGCAAGAAGGCTAAAATACCAATGTCAAGTTTCTTGAAGATAGACAAAGATGAAGAAGGAAAGAAAGTCGATCAGAAGCTATACATGAGTATCATTGGCTCACTTCTTTATCTTACTGCTTCTAGACCTGACATTTTGTTTAGTGTTTGCATTTGTGCCAGATTTCAAGTAGATCCTAAAGAATCTCATTTAAATGCTACAAAGCGTATTATTAAATACATTGCTTCTACTTCAAGCATCAGTCTATGATATCCTAAAAGATGAGACTTTACTCTTCTTGGATACTCAGACGCAGATCTAGTTGGTTGCAGAGTTGATAGAAAGAACACCTCGGATACCTGTCAACTACTTGGAGGCAGGACAGTATCTTGGTTTTCAAGAAAACAGAGTACAGTAGCTCTCTCTACAAAAGAAGCAGAGTATGTAGCTCTTGGAAGTTGCTGTTAACAAATTCTTTGGATAAAACAACAGCTAAGAGACTTTGGAATTGAAGACTCATGCACGGAGATTAATTGGGACAACACCAGCGCTATCAATCTCTATAAAAATCCAATTCTTCACTCAAGAGCAAAGCATATAGAGATTCGACATCACTTCATTAAAGATCATGTTCAAAATGGAGAAGTTTTGATTCAATATGTTGATTCAAAGAACCAACTGGCGGATATATTCACAAAGTCTTGGGAGAAAAATCAATTTGAAACCATCCGTTCCAGACTCAACATTTTGAGGTATAAGAAATCAAAGTCTAGAGACTTTCAGACTCAGACATATAAGACACTGACTATAAGTTATTTTCTCTCGAATCTTATCTTGAAAAGTTACGATCGTCAAACCGTGGTTAATTATTGCTATGTTTAATCGACGTAATTGTTACATCGTTTCCTCTTCGAAAAAGAAGTTATTTTTTTAAACAACTATTTTCACGGAAAAAGGACAGTTATTTTGAAAAGGCAACTCTTTATTTTCCTTTGTGACGGTTTGTATACCTCTCCTTTTAACCGATCATGCACTGTTGATTTCCTTTCACTTTACTCTCAAAAACCCTAGAAAGCATCGATCTTCCATTCCCGTTTTCTTCCCTTGTTTAATCTTCGAAAAAGTAGTCATTTTTCTTGGGAAAGTCAAGCAAGGAATCTTCCAAAAAACTGAGAAAGATGTCATCTTCAAGAAAGTCTTTGAGAATCACAAGCAGGGGACCACGGCGAATGAGTGAGGGGCCTACGCACTTCGATCTCACCGAAGAAGAAGTGTCTCCAGATCAGCAGCAAAGCCCACAATATTCTCAGCAGCATCACTCTCCTCCATCTAGTCCTCAAGGCGTTAATCATCAACAAGAGGAAGAAATCATCGAGGATGCAGATCCTATAAGAGTTCAAAAACCCGCTTTTATTTATAAGCTGTATCGTGCTTTAAAAGGGACTCATACTCCTTTGAAGTATGTTGATGATTTTCTTAAAGACAAAGGGTATGGAAATGAATACATCTTTTTGCGAAAAATGAAAAGTTTGGGAATCGCTCGTAAAGGGGTGGTAGAAGAAACCCTTGCGAACATCCCAAGTGATCCTCGTGATTGGGGAGTGAATCCTGTAGATGGGAATGATGATGATAAACTGTATAGCCAATTTCAACCGAGAATGGGTGTTGCAGTTGAAAATCAAGGAAAAAGGGGAGACTTGTTCAGATCGAAGGAACAAAATGATTTGTACTCAAAATTGCTGAAGCGTGGGGGTGATAAACCCTAGGAGTGTGGATTTTGATTTTCTAGATGCTGTGAATGTGAACTTGAGGGAAAAGTTCGGTTATCTTCAACTTGAAAAGTTCTACTCCGACTCTACAGAGGCCTATGCTGAACTAACTGCATATTTCTATTCAAATCTTAGCTTCTTGGATGCGAATAGATTCTCTTTCAGCGTCAAAGATCAAGACTTTGTTGTGGATATGGATATGCTGGCAGATGTGTTAGGAGTTGAGAGAGGAAGATATCAACCGATCAAAGTTTCTATTGCTCGTGCTACATTGGAACTTATTAAGGACATGAGAATAGAGGAAAAGATTTCCTACTTAAGGATGAGTGTGTTCAACATCTTGCTTCACAAGATTGTGATCAATTGCCTCCAACCGAAATCAACTTCCAAGACTGATGTTTCAAGTTCAGAGGCAAAGCTGATGTATGCCATCCTCACTGGGAAAATGTTTTCTCTTCCTCACACTGTTATGTTCCACATGTATAGAGCCATGATGAAGGACATAGGTCAACTTCCTTACCCAAGTCTTGTGACGAAGTTATTTAGACATCTGAATATTCAGCCTTCGCAAATCTTTTGTGTTCGATCGTGCGATCATATGGTGGTAGGACTGAAAATGATGACCAAAATGTGTCTAAAGGAATTGAACAAGGCGTTGGAGAAATTCAAGGAGAAGACTCCAGTCAAAGCTCATCAACCCTCTTCTTCATCAAAACGGAAAGGAAAGGAGCCCTTGGTTGCTTCAAGAACGAAAAGAAGAGCTCTTATTGTTGAAGATGAAGATGATGATGATGAAAACCTCACCATTTCTACAATGGCTTTGAAGAATTTAAGTCGTTCTGTTCCAGAGAAAGAATTGGAACAAATGACGAAAGCAACAGAGGAGAAGGAAGCAGAGGAGAAGGGAGAAGAAGAAAGAGAAGTTGAAAAGGAAAGAGCTGAGAAAGAAGAAGAAGAGAAAAGAGAAGAAGGAGAACCTGATGAACACTCTTCTCCACCTGAAGGCATGGAAACATGGGGAGATTAAGGAAAAGAGGGAAGTCCTCATATCCTGATGCAAGTGAGGGTGTCAGTCGCTCTCCTACAGACCCAGAGGACATTTATGCCTCTCAATTTCCAGAGGAAGGTCATGAAGTTTCATCACCAAACGTGCGAGATTATGCTAATCTACCATCGTCTGCATTTTCTCCATCAGATCGGGCCGAAGCAAGTACTCAGACTGATAATGCAGCAAATTTTCGCAGAATCATGGATATTCTCTTGGAGATGCGAAGACAAATCTATGCTCTGGGATGCGAGGTTCAAAACTTGCAAAATGCGGGTCAAATTTCTTCATGTTCTTTGAATGATCAGATCCAAGCCCTCTCTGTTCAGATTCAGGCCAATGCCAAGGGTGAGTAGATTGCACAACTGAAAGAAGACTTGAAAAGGCTGGAAGGCATCGTTCAATCTATGGGAGATTTCCAGCTTGTTCGCGTTCCCAAGCAATCTTGACTTTATTCCATTTTCATCTCAACATTTTTAATGTTGACAAAAAGGGGGAGAGATGCAAGATTTGAACTTTGACTTTTAATCGTGTGGATTGTTGGATTGTTTTGATGTTTAACTCTGTTTGACTTTGTTTTTGTGTCTGGATGAGAATTGAACTAGACTTGGACTTGACTGCTTCTATTGATATCTTATGGATGGCCTTATCGCATACTAGACTAACCTATTTTCTGTGGTTGCAGATTCTAGATTCTAGTGTTATTCATTTAGCCATTTATCTCTATAAGATATGCATATGTGTTTGAGAAATGTTTTGCAAGTCAAGATTGTCCAAATTTGCAGGAAAGTTTTGTCACAATCAAAAAGGGAGAGATTGTTGGAGAAATCTCCTTGAAGTGTTTTGAAGCTGACAAAACGTTTCCATCAGTCTAGTCTGAAGGCTTGCAGACTCTGCTATTTAAAGTTTGAAGACCTCCGGACAGCCAAACTCAAGACTCAAAATCTATCCTCATTGACAGTCTCGAATCCGTTGAAGAAAGGTTATCCATAACTGGATGTTTCATTAAGGATATGACCTTATCAACTGGAGAAGATCTCTTGGCTGGAAAAGACATAACGATATTCTTTGATTGATCGAGATTGACTCGAAGATTAAGGATCCAATGATTGCCTAAATATTCTTGGAAGGTTCTACTTATGGAAACCGAGATCCTGATTGTATGGACGAACATGATTGATGGGCTATCGACACATTCCTTTAATAGCTCGAATAATCTTCTTAATTGATTCCGTCCATTGGGTAGATTGGAGGAATTCCTTTAGTAAATGCCAATGGATATGATGGCGTAAAGCAGTATATAAGGAAGACGTTCTAAGTTGTTTGAGGTGTGCGCAATAGAAGAATTCCAAAGTCTGAAGCTCTTTGTTGTTTAGACAATTCATTTGAGCGAATCCTTGTATACAAAAGAGAGTCTATATTTGTGAGAAACCTTGAGGAGGTGTGGTAGAACATCTACACTGTGGAATCAAGGAAAAGCTGTGCTGTAACTTCTCTTTTGTTCATAGTGAAATCTAGCCGGTGGGCTGTTAGTGCAGAAGAGTGGACGTATGCTTGAAATAAGCCGAACCACTATAAACCTTGTGTTCAATTTTCTCTTCCTTACTCTCTTTACTTTGATCGTACTTCATTTTGTTAATCAATAGAGAACTTCCTTTCTATCGGTTGCCTAGAATCGCTTCTGTATTTCAATAAATTGTTTGTGCACCTATTCACCCCCATCTAGGTGGCTATACTAGCTATATCAGAAGGGAAGTTTTGTTTGCTTGCCTAGTAAACAAGCTTTGCACCTTGTGATCTGCTTCTCCAGGCTTGGTAATCTAGTTGCCATTTCATTCCTCTGCATGAACAACACGCCTTTATGATGAAAGTGCCCCAACCTCTTGTGCCATATTTCTGAATCATTAGCTTGACACTTGAATGCCATCTACTCCTTCTCAAGAGGATTCAAAGAAAAACTTTTCTATTGCATCTTTATCTTGAACAACTCCTAATCACTAGAGTCAAAGATCAAACACTTCTCCTCTTCAAATATCACCTTAAATCCTCTTTCTACCAACTGTCCCACACTCAGCAAATTCTGATCAATTTTAGGCACATACATCACATTAGAACTAGCTTAGTTCCAACATAACTCTCCATTACTACAGTCCTTTTACCTTTCACTTCTAAGTACTCCCCATTCACAATCCTCACTCTTGACTTTAATGACTTGTCAAGGTTTATAAACAGCGTTTCATCACTTGTCATGTGGTTTGTGCAACTATTATCAACAAGCCAATTGTCACATGGAGTACTAGAGGAGAAATAAGAGGCAATAAACAGTTGATCTACCTCTTACTGGATTGCAGCATGTACCTCCCCTGCTGCTAATCACTCTTCTCTTTGCAGAACTTCTCAATGTGTCTAAGCTTATGACACTTTCTACACCTTACATCTGGCCTCTTCCAACATCTAAAGTATGGATGATTCTTTTTTCCACAATATCTTCCCCAATTGTTCTTGGAGTTGCCCACACTGTTCTCTCTTGTAGCGACTTCTGAACCACTACTGCCATTTCCTTTCTTCCCTTTCCACTTCTTGACTTTTCCTCCTATATTTTGTTGTTCTTTGGCCAGTAAAGCTCCTTATGTACTTCCTTATAGCCTCATTAATGTCCTCTGCTCCTGTGCTTGTAGAGCACTTAGCAATTCTGCCAACTTAATCTGAGACAAATCTTTGGTATTCTCCAAAGAGGCAATGGTTGCCTCAAACCTTTCAGGCAAGGAGATAAGAATCTTCTGCACTAGCCTATTATCAGAGAGGTCAGTGCCTAGAACTCTTGCTTGATTTGCAATACTTATCAACTTATCAGAATACTCCTTAATTGTCTTAGACTCCTTCATTTGCAGTCTCTCGAATTCTGTGATCAGGTTTAGCCCCTTCATGCTTTTGATCCTCTCATAGCTTTGAGGAAGTCCCAAATAGCTTTGGTTGATTCACAAGCCATAATTCTACTGAAAATGGTAGGTGAGATAGTAGCATATAAACAAGACTTTGCATTTGCTTTCCTTGTTGTCCTCTCCTTGTGAAACTTGATTTGATTGACAGTTGGATTGTTAGGAAGGGGAGCAACTTCATAATTTTGTTGCATAGCTTCCCAAAAATCACAACCCTCTAGATAGGCTCGCATTCTCATTGCCCAGGCTTGATAAATTTCTCCATTAAACGCTGGTGGAGCCATTGCAGAAAAACCACTTGATCTTGCCTCCATCTTACTTTTAACTTCTATGGATGCAGACACAACTCTCAATCAATCTCACAAGTCACCCACGGCCCCTTAAGATCAAGAAGGCTCTGATACCAATGTTGTTTTTGAAAGAACAAAGAAGGAGTTGACAGCAAAAGCCGTGTGTCTTGTTTAGAAAACTGAAAAATGTTCAAAATACATACTAGAACTTAACCATACACCCACATTGCCTACTAACAGCTTGCTTGGTTTACAAAACCAGCAACAAACTAATAGAACAACTATAAAAAAAACGGGTAGCTAACTGCTCCTACAAGATAAGATTGACCAAGTAAAACAACAATTAACCAACTCCTAGAAAACAGGACATCAACAAACTGACTAAACAAAACAAAGAAAAAAACATATGGTGCGATCTTGATATATCAACAAAGATAATAAAGGGTGAGATGAGAAGTGCCCTGATCTGATATTCCCTCTCTTTGAGCAATTGGGCTGCTCCGAGCAGCATAGCTACACGGGTGTCGTGGCCGCAGGCATGCATTTTTGCATTGATCTTGCTTTTGTGCTCCCACTCCACCAGTTCCTTCATGTGATCATCAATGCGTATAATAACAGAAGAACAAACACTTCACCTTTGTTCTCTCTACACCAAAGAGCCTAACCCAAAACGTTGACAAACTCTTGGTCTATTTCATTAAAGATCGATCACCTGCAATGGTAGAGCATCCATGTCGGCTTTGAGAGCGAACACCAGCTTCTCTCTGGACCCCATGAAAGCGACAACGCCTGTCTTGGCGACAGGCCACTTGTACCTAATCCCGAGCGAGTTGATCTCATCCCTAATGAGTTGAGTCCTCCGGTGCTCTTCGAACCCAAACTCCCGGTACTCGTGGATCCTCCTCCTGACGTCCCGCATCCATTGGAAGAACTCCGGGTCCTTGGCCGATTCCAGCAAGTCTTGGGTCAAAGACCTGAGCTGGGGCTCGGATTTGAGCTCAGCAGCGCACTTCCCACGGACGTGGAAGAGGGAGAGTGATAACAGCAGAGCAGGTGAGCGAGTCCCATTCGGAAGAATGACTCTGAAACTCGACGTGATTACTAGTGTGAAAAACGAAAACCGGATGCGCGATGAAACGGAGGGGAGACTTTTCGTTTTCAGCAAACATGCATTGTTCTGCTCCTTCTCGGTGGAAGGAGACTTGTGCACAAGAAAGATCTAGAGGGACGTCGTTCTATGAGCTGCACTTTGAGAGTGGAGAGATCTAGAGACCTTTGCATAGCCAACTGTTTCCACGCCTTGTAATCATTATGTTATCGAAAACAATTTATACTAAAAAATTATTCCTTTTTTATTTTGTTTCTCAGCATTTAAACTCGATTCTTAATTTTTTTTTTTGTGACTTAGAATTTCTTTAAATTTTTAATGCTTATATTATATTTATTTTAATTTTAAATAACATTTTATTTTATTTTTAAATTTTATTAAATAATTTTATCATATTTTTAATACAATTTTACATTATAATTTTATTATATTTTTGCAATCGGTTAGAGGAAGAAAAAGAGAAAAGAAAAGGAAAATAAGAAAAGAAAAAAAAAGAAGAAAGAATATAATTTAGTTTAATTCTGGAGTTGTTTTTAGGAATAAAAAAGTAATTTTTTTTTTTCTATTTCTTGATTTTGTTCCAAATCTATTCTTATACAATTTTTTTTTCAAAGAATAAAAAGGTTACCAAATGAATTTTTATTTATTTTGTTATTTTAGAAAATAAAAGAATAGAATTAGCCAAATAAGCCAAGGAGAGGTGGAGCCTGCAGCCTCCGCGTGTCGCCATTCAACTCAACTAGGGCGGAATTGCTCTACATGTGACGCAAAACAACAACCGGCTAGATTTTTATAGATTTTTTTTTTCTATTTTTTTCTGTCTTTTTGGACATCCAAAAAAAGAAGAAGAATATTACATGACTCCTAACTTGCCAATATGACCAATTCAATGAGAAGAGAAACAAAGTAATTCGCCCCTAATTGTAACCAACCTTCCTGCAGTAAAAACATGTACATATCTGTCTACCCATCGGAACCCAACCAATTAAAGAAAAACGCTAAAAATCACGCATTAATGCATTATGAAGTCGCTCAGACCCTTCTTGCTCCGGAGCTCACTGATAATCATGGAACTGATAATTTCCTGCGAAGAAGCCCGCATCATCTGGGTCGGGATTAGATCGCCCTGCATCACCAAGAGCGGCATGAGGCAGGGCCGGCTGGACCATCAGTGCGTCGTAGCACGCCCCGAAGCTCGGAGTACCTTCCGATGACATGTTGCCTATGATGGGGCCATACAACAACGTCTCAGAAAGCATCATCCCCTCCGGGATGGCGAAATATAAGTCTTGCCCAGGCAGGAAGTGGTTCTGACACGAGCAAGGCATGTGTTGATGATGATTATACGAATGATCATTTGCAGGTACTTTATGATCATTCATAAGGCTCGATGATCTCCTCATGGCATCCTCCTTCATCACGGCCAGCCTCGCCTTGGCTGCCTCGACCTTGTGCCCCAAAGAACCTAATAGCCTCCCCATGTCCTCTTCGGAGAGGCCATCAATCAGCGCCTCCGAGATCGGGTACTTGGCCTCCCAGTTCGCAAGCTGGACCTTGGCGCGCTCGGCATTGACCTTCGTATTTCGGTCTGCAAAGAACTCAGGCAGCCCGACCATCCTCTTGGCACAACGATCCGCCTCCTTGCTCATGTACCGCTCGATAATGCACTTGACTTTCTCGGGGCTTGCGGGCCAGATCTCGGGCTCAATGGTGGCAGCGGACCCTGCGGGGCCATAGATGATCATGCACGTATCGACGCCGCATAGGGTGGTGACTCTTGGGCCTTCTTCATCATGCTCTTCTTCCTCTTCTCGTAGGTGATCCTACGTGCTTTCTCGTTGCGGATAAGCTCTAAAACTAATTTACGACGACCCATGTCTCCAAGTCCTTGATTTTTTGTGTATCAATCCTGCAACAAAATGGAAACGGGAACAGTTATAAAAGCAAAATCGACCTGTACAGATTAGAGAAAGAGTTCTTGCTAACAGAGAGCCAAGAAAAAATTATAAAACGATGGAAAAAAATTCTTTATTATAACCGAAAAAAAAAAGATTACCATGTAATATTGCTTGAAAGATATTATAGAAGTCAATCTACACCATGGCTTCAAAGATATTTTGTGTCTTTCTGTGTATTAAAAAATAGAATCCACAAAGGATCTTGATTTTCTGAAGAATGATTGGAAAAACCAGATGCAGACACCAACAGAGTAGAACTCCACAAGATTCAAGCATATGTAAGAGCATAAGAAATAAAAAATAACTGAATAATTAAAGACAGTTGAAGTGGGTTGGACGTGTTAAACAGTAGACTGATAGTAGTGTCACTTTAAGGAACAACCTCGGTGGAGGGTTTCCTCTAAATGATCGTCGAGGCCTAAAAAAGGAAATAAGTTTTGATGATTAGAGGAGGGCTCCTCCTTAATTAAACAACATCCTCACTCTACTTTCTTCGCTTGTTCCTTTCTTTCCTATTTTGTGTTGCCCTAAAAGAACATCGAAGGATGCAACTGAGTCACCCCGGAATGTCAAAATCCAGACGAACTCGGAGAAAACAGCAACGAAGGAACAAAAAATTCACAAGAAGGGTTCGCAGGAAAATTTCAGAGCAATTCTAGAGAGAGAGAGAGAGAGAGAGAGAGAGATTTCTTTCCTTTTATGTGTTGCCCTAAAAGAACATCGAAGGATACAACTGAGAGTCACCCCGGAATGTCAAAATCCAGACGAACTCGGAGAAAACAGCGACGAAGGAACAAAAAATTCACAAGAAGAGTTCGCAGGAAAATTTCAGAGCAATTCTAGAGAGAGAGAGAGAGAGAGAGAGAGAGAGAGAGAGAGAGAGAGAGAGGGGTGGAGCATTCTTCATCGGAACGTTGGAAAAAAAATTGGACGAGAACTTGAGATCCGGCGCAGACAGAGAACAGAGAACGGAAAACAGGAGAACAGAGGAAATAATTGGATGATCGCACGCAGATCAAGTCGATAACATTTAAGAGAGAGAACAGAGACAATCGCACACTGCAGAGATACGGTGATTAGAGAGAGAAAGCTCTCACCAATTCACAATGCCGTCGGCCAAGGTCTCGTCAGCTCTGCAATTCAACCCCCTAGAGCTTCAACGGAGAAAGAGAGACAGAGCACAGAGCACAGAGCACAGAGAGAACGTAGGTGTCTCTGTTTTCCAGTTCAAAACAGAGAGACAGAGAGGAGAGAGAAGTGACCGTTGTGTTTCTGTAGCTGGTTTGCGCGTTAATTGTTAGGGGAGGAAGGAAGGAAAGCCAATTTATAGAGAGAGATTATATTTTAGGGCAATTCTTTATTCACAAAGAATGTGTAATTATTTTTTGCACATATTTACTTTTAATGGCTTCATACTTAAGATTTAATTGTTGCGCAACAAAATTAATTGGTATTGTCTTATACCTCACAAGATCTGAAATTATAAAATATCTATGGCTTTTTTAAATATAATTTAGAAACAATTACTAAGTTAATTGTCTAGGACTTTTTTTTTCTTTTTCTTTTTTTCACGATGACTGGGAGGTGATGAAAAGGGCGAAAGAAAGAATGACTTCGCATACAAAGTATGGCTGAAACGTATTATACATCTAATTGATTATAGTGAACTCATGCCCTAAATATGGATGAACCATCTTTGCTTTTCTAAGTTTACTTCCCGTTTTACCATATGTATCTTGACTGCTCACATGTATGCAAAGTGTATATAAAATCTATGGTTTTTAACAATGCCAATTTGTTATTCAAATTTTTTGTGCCAAGTATTACTCTAAACCTTGCGATATTTACATATCAAGTGAGCGACAATGACGAATATTATTGAGGATGCACGTGATTGTGACATTTTTTTTTAATTGGAGGCTTCGAGTAATTAACTTTATGCCTAGGACAAATCACGAATGCCAATGTTGATCACCACCTAAGCTCATAACACCAGTGCCTTGCTGTTGTCGCCGTCGTCGCATTGCCATCAAAGGTTTTTTTTTTGCCCTTAATGACTAGGAGGTGAATGTAACTTAAAAGGGAAAAAGAAAGACTAACTTCACATATAAACCATGGTTGGAAGATATTATACATATGATTGATTATTGTGAACCCTTGCCCTAATTGATTAATTATTGCATTTGTGAAGAAATGAGTCTTTAGAAGGGCCTTCAAAATGTGCTCGACTTTTGTGCTATGAATCATCTTGGCTTTTCTTCCCGTTTTGCCATATGTCTCTTCATTGCTTAAATGCATGCTAAAAAGTTTAATCTAAAAGTTTAAGTTTATAAGTGAATGGAAATTACAAATATGTAAAGTGCATGAAAATCCTGTGTTTTTTTAACGATACTAATTTATTATTCAATGTTTTTGTTCCAAGTATAACTCTTACCCTTGCGATATTTACATTCTAAGTGAGCAACAATGAGGTATATGATTGAGGATGCCCGTAAGTGTGACATTATATATTAAATGGAAGTTCCAAGTAAGTTGATATAATATCCACTACTTAGAATAAATATACAAAGAACAAACCAATTTTTTATAAAATATTTTTTTAAAAATAATCATCAGTTTTAGATTTTATCTTAAAATATATACATAAGAAGGAAGACGAACTAGAAAAAAGGAAAAAAGAAGAAGAAAATTTGAAAAAGGGTAAATGACAAAAATGCCATTGCCTGTGGGAAGTTATGCCCATATTTGAAATAGATATACCTATTTCAGACTCTTATTTAAAACAATGATGACACTTTAAGATTTTATTTGGAATTTTTTCAAGAAAATATAAGGGTGTTCTATTTTTGGGTCGAAATAAAAAAGAAAATTACGTCATCCAATGTTTTTAAGCCAACTTGTCGAGCATCTATAAGAGCAAGTGTCTTGATTCTAAAAGGCATTGACTACAGCTTATTATGAGAAGAGTCAGAATATTTACCGTTTCATCTTGGCATTTAAAATTGAATGATATGAATGAAAATAATATTAACACGTTGTGATTTGAATATAAGTTGAAATCTTCCAGAAAAGTCTATGATTAAAAAAAATCAAAATCAAGCACGCAGGAAAAGTCCACACTATCTCCAACTTTTATCTTTTTTATCTTTTCTCTCTTAATACTTTAATCACAATATCGCTGCACAAAAGGTTAATCAGTAGGAGATCTGTTGAGATTCCGAATGAATGTATTTTTGAAAAATTTGAATAATCTTCTTCTGGGAAAGAAACCGAATGATCACCTGAAGACGACTAATTTCTTGAGCGCAACAAGCACGCCAGCAATCAGTAATTTAATTAAGGCCTTCTTTAAGTAATGTTATTACAGGGGGTTACTTATAGCTTCTCGAATAGTTATCTTTGGATAGTTTTAAAGATTCATGAAAGTAGAGAAGGAAGAATAAGAAAAGGCAAAAGAAAGTACAACCATGGAAAGTACGAATTTAACTCTCGCAAAGGAACTACTAGGAACGCCATACACAACAATGAACATCGTGCATCACTTCGGACAACCTGTGCATGGTGACTGCATACGGTTAGTGAATTGTGTCAAAGGTCACATCCTAGGGCACACCTAGAAAGGACAGTCGCAGATGCCAATGTTGATCACCACCTAAGTTCCTAACACCACAGCCTTGTAGTTGTCGTCATTGCATCATCGTCGAAGGAAGGCCAGTGTAGTAGAGGATCGGAGTCACGATCGAGAGAAGAAGATGAATAGGGTGCTAATCGCCAGGCGCCATTTGCACTGGATGTTGCTGCCATTGTTCAATTGCACGGTTCAAATCGTGCAAAGTCGCGCACGATGAACAGAAAAGTCTAAAATCATAATGTGGTCTGTTTTCAGGATGCGTGAAGTGTGAAGTCCATCCCACTCAAGTATTTATATATACTCCTACTTTACTAAAAGAAATTTATAATAAAACTAAAAATAAATAAGAAACTAACACTGAAAATACTAACTAAATAAAATAGACTGCAACTTAAACATGGGTAAAGAACGCATTAATAGCCGGTCTAATGAACCAAACAAGTGAAGTAACCCTTCCATAGGAAAAGAATGTGTCATTTATTTTTCCTAAATTTAGCTTTTACGTTTTTTTTCTATTTTTGCCAAAAAAGAGTCTCTTGCTTCCTTGCACCATGGGCACTTCCAAACATGTGTCACAACCCGAAAGAAAGCCGAGAGGTTCTTATGGGACAGCCGTGACACGTCTATGGATCAAGCTACCCATGGCTTGTATCCTCGAGACTAGGGTTTTCTTGAGTCTTCTAGAATACTTCTGGGGCAAGTGATATGATAAATGTATTCGTATGTAATAAATGTGGGTAGTTGGTAGATAGGGAGATATAACATCTACCGTTAGATTGATGAGAGACCTACGGATACGGTTTACCTTGTCTTTGTATAAATAGGGTCTCATCTCCCTCATTGTATCATCTCATTCACAAATGAAATATAATTCAGAGCTTCTCTAGTTCTCTCTCTAAGATCCTTCCCATGACACATCCTCTAAACCCGTCCGCTCTCCGGGGCTCGACGATCAGCTTCTTGCCTCCACGAACCACCAGCACCTCCAAACGCGTCACCAACCGATCTGATCTCCAAGTTCCAAGAACTTTGAACCGTAAGTTCAAAAAATTGTCGAAAAGAGTTTGAGACGAAACCATTTCGGACTTGCTTTATCTTGTAGAATAAGATGATTAACATAGCCAAAAATAAGAAGTATTTAAATTTAAATTCCAAAAGAGTTAGGTTTAAAAAAGTTGTATAAAGATATATTTGATATAATATAGAGCTTCAATCTATCTTTCGAATTTGCTCATAAATTTAAAGATTACTTCTCTTATAAAAAGATTACTTCTCTTTCATCCCACATCCAAACAAAAACCCAGGTTCGGCTGCAGCGGGAAGATTTTCCTTCATGAGGGAAGAGATCGAAAAAGAAGATTCATCTACTATTATATCTCAGTTCATTCATGGCGATTAGGAGATCAAGATCTAGGAGTCTCTAGTCAATGAGTAACCCTTTGTAACTATCTTACACAAGTTGAGGCTTGAGGGCAACCATAATTAAGACACGCACTTGTTGCATCCGCTTGCTTCCTCATCCAAGTATGATATTGCAACGGCTGCATGAAGAGCTACTCCAATTGGGGAAGCGTCTTTGTCGACAAAGAAGTAGGGCGAGTGCAGCATGTGATGTGATTTCAAAGTCTTGTTCTGTATCCCCACCACGAAAATCAAAGAAGCTGTCTTGTCAGCAAAGAAGCAGGAGTTCTCAGCTCCAATTGTCACAAAAATCGAGGAAGCCTCCTTCACTGAGCAGGATCTCTCGGACCCTTTTCGCGTCTTCGCATAGGACTTCATTAATAACCATTACAGGGCGAAGAGACAATTTGTCCTCTCCGAAGTTCTCCACAACTCTACATTTGTGAACAGTGCTTGCATTTCTATGACATGTAACCACAACACAAATTTTGTAAGAACTAAAATACAACCACCTTAAAAGCAAAAAGACTGGCCTCCTTTCCCCTGAATAGTAGCCAAAACCCTCCCAGCACCTGCAAGCATCGGGCCAGAGCTAGAAGTAATGATACGTGTTGGTAAATTAGGCGAAACATGGATGCTGAGGATTCCATCAAGGTCGTTGAGAACTCCATCTTGCAACATATAATATGCACCAGAGTAACCTTCTTCTCGAGGCTGGAATACAAGCTCTAGTTCCCTTAAGATTCAAGACACAATGAAAATGCATAAATTGTCTTGAAGGTGAAAAATGCCCCCTGCTTTTTACATTCAAGTTTGAGATAATAAAGGGTGAGATGAGAAGTACCCTAATCTGATGTTCCCTCTCTTTGAGCAATTGAGCTGCTCCGAGAAGCATAGCTACATGGGTGTCGTGGCCGCAGGCATGCATTTTCACGTCGATCTTGCTTTTGTGCTCTCACTCCACCAGTTCCTTCATGTGATCGTCAATGGGTATAATAACAGAAGAACAAACACTTCACCTCCGTTTTCTCTCTACACCAAAGAGCCTAACCCAAAACATTGACAAACTCTTGGTCTATTTCATTAAAGATCGATCACCTACAATGGTAGAGCATCCATGTCGGCTCTGAGAGCGAACATTGACTTCTCTCTGGACCCTATGAACACCGGCTCTGAGAGTGAACATCCTGTCTTGGCGACAGGCCACTTGTACTTGATCCCGAGCAAGTTGAGCTCATCCCTAATGAGTTGAGTTGTCTGGTGCTCTTCGAACCCAAGCTCCTGATACTCGCAGATCCTCCTCCTGACGTCCCGCATCCACTGGAAGAACTCCAGGTCCTTGGCCGATTCCAGCAAGTCTTGGGTCAAAGACCTGAGTTGGGGCTTGGATTTGAGCTTAGCAATGTCACGACCTACCCTCGAGGGGAGGGAATAAGTTTATGAGTATTGCCTAAATAACATATCTAAAGTCCATGATTAGGCGTGGGCTCTCCCAAACCCATACCCCACGTGACGTTGAGATATATTTTAGGAACTTTGCACGAAAGGAGTCGCCACTAGCCTACTGGGGTCGGCTAGAAACAAGTGAGGCATGAGAGTGTACCTTACTTTCTACTCAACTAAATAATCTAAGATCGGGGACTTGATTACACTAATTAACCAATTAATGCCCTTTCGGTACCTAATCTTGTTCATTTTAAGAGTAAAAATTTTTGTCAGGCAGTTTGGATTAATTTTATATCTATCCACTAACATGCGAGTTGATCATGCGGGTGCGCAATCATTAAAATAACAATCATAGCTACCTAGATTCTAATTGTAATAAAATTAAACACGTGCAATCAAACATAATTAAATATGCAAATTAAACATGCAATATAATCAATATGCAAGCAAATAAAGGTCTAATTACACTAAAATGGCGATACATAGCAATTCCTAACTAAACTCTAGATTTTTGGTTTTTCGAAAAAAAATTAAATAATTTTTTAAAGTTTTTAATTTTTAAATAAAATAAAATAAATTATGGGGCCGGACTGGGTCGGGTCCAATCTGACCCGACTCAAGTTCGACCCCCAGTCGGCTTGGGTTGAGTCCGGTCGGAGATCGGACTTGGGTTCGGCCCTGTAGGGCTAGGCCTGATCAGTTGGGCCTCTGTTAAGCCTAACTTGGGCCCAAATGACAAGCCCAAGAGGGATCACAGGCCAAGTGGGCTAGATCAACTCGGCTTGCCCTCTGGTCTGTGACTAATCGGTCGTGACTAGAGGGAGTCGTGGTGGTGTCCAGCTCCGCAGGGGGTTGCTCTTGCGATGGCCCGACGGTGCCTCCTCGGCTAGGCAAGTGGGCATGCCCTCGACGTCGGAGGTCGGTTGGGTCCGGCGGTTGCGGCGAGGATTGTCCTAGGTGGACTCCGGCGATGGTGTGCGCACAAGGACCCACGGCTCCCTTTTCTCTTTGGCTTCGGCAACGTAGCTCCAAGAACACGAATCGATGGGTGCAAAGAAGGGAGAGGGATGCGAGACGAAGAGAGGGGGGTGCGATAGGGCCTCAGAAAAAGGAAAACAGGGGCGGCTTCCAGTCGGGCATTTCGTTGACTAGGTGGCGGGCGACATGGGAAACGGAGGCATTGAGCTCGGCCGAGGTGCGCGGGCGAGCCTAGGGTCTAACGAAGCAAGCTAGGGTAATGGGGAACACAAAAGGGGATGGGTGGTGGCCGGAGTCCAACCGAAACGGTCGGGGGAACTCCAGCCGGCTCAGTTCCAGAAGTTGTGCATCAAGTGTTTGTTAAAATGACAACCTGAATTTCAGGGAGATGGTGGCAGTCGGTATCTCACGGGCGGCGACTAGGCGTTCCGAGGGGGGCTCTTAGCTCCTGGGTTTCGCTCTCTAGCCTTCTCTTTGTCTCTCTCGGCTTCGGGCTCCCTGTGTTGCTGCTATCCTCCCCTGTTCTCGCTTTCTTTATGCTACTGGGTTTCGAGGGCTACGGCGGCGGTCGACGGCTCGGAGATGTGTTGGCGGTGGCGTCGATGGCCCAGAGACGCGTCAACGACGGAAGAATCGGGCTGCCAGCGTCACGGATTCAGGCGAAGGGGATTACGGCAGCAATGGTGGCGCTCAGACAGGTAACTGGCTCGGAGCGACTATGCTCGGCGAAGGAGGGGTCTAGCGCTCATAAGGTGGAGGGCAGCGACGGTGCTTCCATTCTCTTCATTTTTCCTCCTCCTCCCGGTGTCCTCTCAGTGTTTCTCTCTAGCGTGTCAATTCTGTTCTCCTTTCAGTTCTCTGTCCTCTCCTCTAGTTTTATGCTCGGCCAACAAGTGCGCATGGCCTCTGCAATTGCCAACTCGGCGGCTGGACTGCCAGCAGGGGATGGGTGGTGGCCGGAGTCCAACCGAAACGGTCGGGGGAACTCCAGCCGGCTCAGTTCTAGAAGTTGCGCATCAAGTGTTTGTTAAAATGACAACCTGAATTTCGGGGAGATGGTGGCGGTCGGTAGCTCACGGGCGGTGACTGGGCATTCCGAGGGTGGCTCTTAGCTCCTGGGTTTCGCTCTCTAGCCTTCTCTTTGTCTCTCTCGCTTCGGGCTCCCTGTGTTGCTGCTATCCTCCCTTGTTCTCGCTTTCTTTATGCTACTGGGTTTCGAGGGTTACGGCGGCGGTCGACGGCTCACAGATGTGTTGGCGGTGGTGTCGATGGCCCAGAGACGCGTCAACGACGGAAGAATCGGGCTGCCAGCATCACGGATTCAGGCGGAGGGGATTACGGCAGCAATGGTGGCGCTCAGACGGGCAACTGGCTCGGAGCGACTATGCTCGGCGAAGGAGGGGTCTAGCGCTCATAAGGTGGAGGGCAGCGACGGTGCTTCCATTCTCTTCGTTTTTCCTCCTCCTCCCGGTGTCCTCTCAGTGTTTCTCTCTAGCGTGTCAATTCTGTTCTCCTTTCAGTTCTCTGTCCTCTCCTCTAGTTTTATGCTCGGCCAACAAGCGCGCATGGCCTCTGCAGTTGCCAACTCGGCGGCTGGACCCCCCCCATGGATCATGCCGCTCGCCTGCCACCAATCCCCCTTCTCCCTTTGTTGTTACTCTGTTTTTGTTTTTCTTTGTAGGTCTTGCAATGAAGATCGGCTAGGGGAGACGACCAGCTCGTTCACAGGCTGGGTTGAAGGAGAAAATGGGCTGGGCCTGGCCCAGCGCAAAGGGAAGAGAAAAGGAAAGGGGCGGGTTGGGCCAAGGCTGGATTCGGCCCGACTCGACCGATTTCACCTTTTTTTAATTAATTTTTTTAATAATAATTTTTTAAATTAATTAAATTTTTAAAATTTTCGTTTGTGACTATTTCCTAACATTTAATGCTATTTTTAATTAATTAATTTAGGTTAAATTTAGGTGTCAACGAGCAGCGCACTTCCCATGGACGTGGAAGAGGGAGAGTGATAACAGCAGCAAGTGAGCGAGTCCCATTCGGAAGAATGGCTCTGAAACTTGATGTGATTATGGGTGTGAAAAACGAAAACTGGATACACGATGAAACGGAGGGGAGACTTTTCGTTTTCAGCGAAGAAGGTGCGTTGTTCTACTCCTTCTCAATGGAAGGAGACTTGTGCATGGGAGAGATCTAGAGGGACGTCCTTCTACAACCTGAGGAGCTGCGCTTTGAGAGTGTAGAGATCTAGAGACCTCTGCATTTCCAACTCTTTTAATGCGTTTGGTAACCATTCTATTTTCGGGAATAATTTTCGCTCAATTTTTTTTTCATTTTTTTTGGTTTTATAGCATTTAAGGGCCTGCATGGTTGCACCTTGTTTCTGTTCCCAGAAACAAAAATTTCTGTTTTTTTGTTCCTGGGAACAAAAAAGGAACAGAAACGCGTTTGTGTGCGTTTCTGTTCCTTTTTATTCTTTTGTTCTCGAGGAACCAAAAAGAAACGAAACAAGAAACAAAAAAACTTGTTTCTTGTTTCGGAACACAAATCGAAACACTTTTTTTTTTTTTTTTCTTTTATTTTCTTGTTCTTCTTTCACGGCCGAGGCCGTCGCCGGCCTCGGCCACGGCCGGCGACCGGCCGACGAGGGCCGGCGGCCTCGCCCGGCCACGGCGAGGCTCGCCGGCCCCGGCGAGGCCGACGCTCGTCGTCCCCGGCGAGGCCGAGGCTCGCCGTAGGCCGGGCGAGGGTCGGCCTCGCCATGGCCGGGCGAGCTCGAGCTCGCCCGGATCCGGCGAGGCCGAGGCTCGCCGGCCGGCGGGCGAGGTCGGCCTCGCCGGATCCGGGCGAGCTCGAGCTCGCCCGGCCTATGGCGAGGCCGACCTCGCGCCGGCCGGGCGAGCTCGATCTCGCCCGGATCCGGCGAGGCCGAGCTCGCCCGGCCGGCCGGCGAGGCCCGCGGCTCGCCGGCCGGCGGGCGAGCTCGGCCTCGCCGGATCAAGGCGAGGCCGACCTCGCGCCGGCTCGGGCGAGCTCGATCTCGCCCGGATCCGGCCTCGAGCTCTCCCGGCCGGCGAGGCCGAGCTCGCCCGGCGGCCGGCGAGCCTCGGCCTCGCTGGCGGCGGTGGCCGGCGAGGCCGCGCCTCGCCCGCCGGCCCGGGCGAGCTCGGCCCTCGCCGGCCGGTCGCCGGCCAAGGCCTTGGCCGGCGACCGGCCAAAAGAAGAAAAAAAAATGAAAAAGAAAAAAGAAAAAAAGAAAAAAATAGAAAAAATAAAAGAAATAAAAAAATTATCCAAATTTACCAAACATGTTTCTGTTTATTTTTTATTCCGGAACAAGTTTACCAAACGCGTATTTTTGTTCAAAAATTGTTCCTAGGAGTAAATACTTTTTTCTATTTCGTTCCCGGAACAATTTTTAAACGAAAACACAACCAAACGCGCCCTAAATGCATTTACTAACTGTCTAAAATTTATATTCCCAAAATAGAATTGCGCTTGATACATTCCTCAATTTTTTTTTTTTTGTGATTTATTATATTTTTATTTTTAATTTATTAATTTATTAATTTATTAATTTTTATTTTAAATTAATTTTTTAATTATTTTATTATATAAATTTTTAATATAATTTTATTGTATTTTTGCGATCCGCTAGAGGAAGAAGAAGAGAAAAGGAAAGGAAAAGAAGAAAATAAAAGAAAAAAAAAAGAATATAATTTAGCTTAATTCGAGTCGTTCTTAGGAATAAAAAAAAATACTTTTTTTTCTATTTCTTGATTTTGTTCTAAATCTATTCCTATGAAAAAATTTGTTTTTAGGAATAAAAAAGTTGCCAAATGAATTTTATTTATTTTTTATTTTAGGAAACAAAAGAATAAAATTAAGCATCATTCGGCACGTTAAACAAGCCGATTTTTAGAAATTATTCGCAGTTTCATACGAATCTCGGTATTATATCATAAGCCAAGGTGAGGTGGGGCCTGCTGCCTGCTGCCTGCTCGTGTCGCACATTCAACTCAACTAGAGCGGAACTGCTCTACATGTGATGCAAAACAACAACTGGCTAGATTTTTATAGATTTTTTTTTCTATTTTGGACATCCAAAAAAAAAAAAAAAAAAGAAGAATATTACAAGACTCCTAACTTGCCAATATGACCAATTCAATGAGGAGAGAAACAAAGTAATTCGCCCCTAATTGTAACCAACCTTCCTGCAGTAAAAACACGTGCATATCTGTCTTCCCATCTAAACCCAACCAATTAAAGAAAAACGCAAAAAATCACGCATTAGTGCATTATGAAGTCGCTCAGACCCTTCTTGCTCCGAAGCTCACTGATAATCACGGAACTGATGATTTCCTGCGAAGAAGCCCGCATATTCTGGGTCGGGATTAGATCGCCCTGCATCACCAAGAGCGGCATGAGGCGGGGCCGGCTGGACCATCAGTGCGTCGTAGCACGCCCCGAAGCTCGGAGTACCTTCCGATGACATGTTGCCTATGATGGGGCCATACAACGACGTCTCATAAAGCATCATCTCCTCCGGGATGGCGAAATGGAAGTCTTGCCCAGGCGGGAAGTGGTTCTGACACGAGCAGGGCATGTGATGATGATGATTATACGTATGATCATTTGCAGGTACGTTATGATCATTCATAAGGCTCAGTGATCTCCTCATGGCATCCTCCTTCATCACGGCCAGCCTCGCCTTGGCTGCCTCGACCTTGTGCCCCAAAGAACCTAATAGCCTCCTCATGTCCTCTTCGGAGAGACCATCAATCAGCGCCTCCGAGATCGGGTACTTGGCCTCCCAGTTCGCAAGCCGGACCTTGGCGAGCTCGGCATTGACCTTCCTATTTCGGTCTGCAAAGAACTCAGGCAGCCCGACCATCCTCTTGGCACGACGATCCGCCCCCTTGCTCATGTACCGCTCGATAATGCACTTGACTTTCTCGGGGCTTGCGGGCCAGATCTCGGGCTCAGTGGTGGCAGCAGACCCCGCGGGGCCATAGATGATCATGCACGTATCGACGCCGCATAGGGTGGTGAACTCTTGGGCCTTCTTCATCATGCCCTTCTTCCTCTTCTCGTAGGTGATCCTACGTGCTTTCTCGTTGCGGATAAGCTCTAAAACTAATTTACGACGACCCATGTCTCCAAGTCCTTGATTTTTTGGTGTCTCAATCCTGCAACAAAATGTAAACGGGAACAGTTATAGAAGCAAAATCGACCTGTACAGATTAGAGAAAGAGTTCTTGCTAAAAGAGAGCCAAGAAAAAATTATAAAGTGATGGAAAAAATTCTTTATTATAACCGAAAAAAAAGATTACCATGTAATATTGCTTGAAAGATATTATAGAAGTCAATCTACACCATGGCTTCAAAGATACTTTGTGTAAAAATAGAATCCACAAAGGATCTTGATTTTCTGAAGAATGATTGGAAAAACCAGATGCAGACACCAACAGAGTAGAACGCCACAAGATTCAAGCATATGTAAGAGCATAAGAAATAAAAAATAACTGAATAATTAAAGACAGTTGAAGTGGGTTGGACTTGTTAAACAGTAGACTGATAGTACAGTGTCACTTTAAGGAACAACCTCGGTGGAGGGTTTCCTCTAAATGATCGTCGAGGCATAAAAAAGGAAATAAGTTTTGATGATTAGAGGAGGGCTCCTCCATAATTAAACAACATCCTCACTCTACTTTCTTGGCTTGTTCCTTTCTTTCCTATTTTGTGTTGCCCTAAAAGAACATCGAAGGAACAAAAAATTCACAAGAAGAGTTCGCAGGAAAATTTCAGAGCAATTCTAGAGAGAGATAGAGAGATAGAGAAAGAGAGAGAGAGAGGGGTGGAGCATTCTTCATCGGAACGTTGGAAAAAAAATTGGGCGAGAACCTGAGATCCGGCGCAGACAGAGAACAGAGAAGGGAAAACAGGAGACCAGAGGAAATAATTGGATGATCGCACGCAGATCGAGTCGATAACATTTAAGAGAGAGAACAGAGACAATCGCACACCACAGAGATACGGTGATTAGAGAGAGAAAGCACTCACCAATTCACAATGCCGTCGGCCAAGGTCTCGTCAGCTCTGCAATTCAACCCCCTAGAGCTTCAACGGAGAAAGAGACAGAGCACAGAGCACAGAGAGAACGTAGGTGTCTCTGTTTTCCAGTTCAAAACAGAGAGACAGAGAGGAGAGAGAAGTGACCGTTGTGTTTCAGTAGCTGGTTTGCGCGTTAATTGTGAAGGGAGGAAGAAAGGAAGGAAAGCCAATTTATAGAGAGAGATTATTTTAGGGCAATTCTTTATTCACAAAGAATGTGTAATTATTTTTTCCACATATTCGCTTTTAATGGCTTCGTACTTAAGATTTAAATGTTGCGCAATGAAATTAATTGGTATCATCTTATACCTCACAAGATCTGAAATTATAAGTTATCTATGGCTTTTTTAAATATAATTTGGATAAAATTACTAAGTTAATTGTCTAGGACTTTTTTTTTCTCTCTCTCTTTTTTCACGATGACTGGGAGGTGATTATAAGGGCGAAAGAAAGAATGACTTTGCATATATGGGTGAAACGTATTATACATCTAATTGATTTGCTTTTCTAAGTTTACTTCCCGTTTTGCCATATGTATCTTGACTGCTCACATGTATGCAAAGTGTACATGAAATCTATGGTTTTTAACAATGCCAATTTGTTATTCAAATTTTTTGTGCCAAGTGTTACTCTAAACCTTGCGATATTTACATATCAAGTGAGTGACAATGATGAATATTATTGAGGATGCACGTGATTGTGACATTTTTTTATTAATTGGAGGCTTCGAGTAATTAACTTTGGAGGCTTCGAGTAATTAACTTTATGCCTAGGACGAATCGCATATGCCAATGTTGATCGCCACCTAAGCTCATAACACCAGTGCCTTGCTGTCGTCGCCGTCGTCACATTGCCATCAGAGGTTTTTTTTTTGCCCCTAATGACTGGGAGGTGAATGTAACTTAAAAGGGAAAAAGAAAGACTGACTTCACATATAAACCATGGTTGGAAGATATTATACATATGATTGATTAGAGTGAACCCATGCCTTAATTGATTAATTATAGCATTTGTGAAGAAATGAGTCTTTAGAAGGGCCTTCAAAATGTGCTCGACTTTTGTGCTATGAATCATCTTTGCTTTTCTTCCCGTTTTGCCATATGTCTCTTCTTTGCTTAAATGCGTGCTAAAAAGTCTAATCTAAGAGTTTAAATTTATAAGTGAATGGAAATTACAAATATGTAAAGTGCATGAAAATCCCGTGTTTTTTTAACAATACTAATTTGTTATTCAATGTTTTTGTGTCAAGTATAACTCTTACCCTTGCGATGTTTACATTCTAAGTGAGCAACAATGAGGTATATGATTGAGGATGCCCGTAAGTGTGACATTATATATTAAATGGAAGTTCCAAGTGAGTTGATATAATATCCACTACTTAGAATAAATATACAAAGAAAAAACCAATTTTTTTATAAAATATTTTTTAAAAATAATCATCAGTTTTAGATTTTATCTTAAAATATATAGATAAGTCGTTATGATCTATGGTTATACAGTTATAATTTAGCTACACATTATTAGGCTTAGTTTTTTTTTTTTTTTTTTTTGGTCGAAACCAGGCATACTTTAAAAGATTTGATTTATCATATGAAGAAGTAACAAAACATTCGACTCTTCACCTATATTAATAAAAGGGACAAGTCAATCAAATAATCGCAACCCAATGAATTAGAAATAGGTAATTAAGAATATATATTTTATGGATAGGTCAAAATGGTATGATTACAACTTTCCAAGAGTATGTGTGTAAATGGACCCTCAACAAAAGATATGCATACTCATCACAACTTAATCAAGACGAGATATCTGTTAGAAAAATAAAATAAAATCGACAACAGCAAATCAATCCGAGAGAGGGAGACAGAGACAAAAGTAGACAAGAAATTTACACTCCATTTTCTCTTTTGAAAGACGATAGATAGATTCCCAAGAAACTTGTGAATTACTTTAAGTCCTTATTCATTTCCATAAAAGAAAATAGGAAAAATTCCAAATAAAGACCAGAAATGAATATTGTGTCAAATAAAGGCTTGAAGTGACCATTAATGTTCAAATAGGATTTGAAGTAGTAATGATCATTTCAAATAAGAGCCCAATCCCTCCAATTGCTAGTCAGCTAAATATTCTAACCTGTCAAAGGGTGTTTTCGTTTGAATACAATTTTAATTTTAAATTATATTTATTATTTTCTTTTTTTTTTTTTCTTTTATTTTTTTTTCTTTCTTGTGAAGGTCGACAATCACAAGCAAGGACCAATGAGGGCTCGACGATCCTCGTCGGCTATTGTTAAAGGTCGACGAGGGCTTATAAGTCTTGCCAGCTTTGGGGGAGGCCACCCTCACTAGATTTAGCGAGGGTTGGCCTCATTGGCCGCTAACAAGGTGACCCTTGCCTTGGGTACGGGTGAGGCCACCCTTGCCAGATCTGTAGAGGGTTGGCCTCACCTAGGGCTGGCAAGGGCGTCCTCACCCAAGGTGAGGGTCACCTCGCCCAAGCGAGGTCGTCCCTCACTAGCCATTGGCTAGGTGACCCTCGCCCAGATCTGGCGAGGGTCGACCTCGCCGATGGTCTCGAGGGTGACCTCCCCCAAGGCGAGGCTATCCCTCACCCGTGGTTGACAAGGGCGGCTCTCGCTAGATCGAGTGATCGAGCGAGGGCGACCCTCGCTCAGATCTCTCTAGGAATTGCCAGTGGTCGACCGGTCATCAACAAAGAAGGAAGATGAACTAGAAAAAAGGAAAAAAAAATTGAAAAAGGGTAAATGACAAAAATGCCATTGCCAGTGGGAAGTTATGCCTATATTTGAAATAGATATACCTATTTCAGACTCTTATTTAAAACAATGACGACACTTTAAGACTTTATTTGGAATTTTTTCAAGAAAATACGAGGGCGTTGTTCTATTTTTGGGTTGGAATAAAAAAGAAAATTATGTCATCGAATGTTTTTAAGCCAACTTGTCGAGCATCTATAAGAACAAGTGTCTTGATTCTAAAAAGCATTGATTACAGCTGATTATAAGAAGAGTCAGAATATTTACCGTTTCATCTTGGCATTTAAAATTGAATGATATGAATGAAAATAATATTAACACGTTGTGATTTGAATATAAGTTGAAATCTTCCAGAAAAGTCTATGATAAAAAAAAAAAAAAATCAAAATCAAGCACGCAAGAAAAGTCCACGCTATCTCCAACTTTTATCTTTTTATCCTTTCTCTCTTAATACTTTAATCACAATATCGCTGCACAAAAGGTTAATCAGTAGGAGATCTGTTGAGATTCCGAATGAATGTATTTTTGAAAATTTTGAATAATCTTCTTCTGGGAAAGAAACCGAATGATCACCTGAAGACGACTAATTTCCTGAGGGCAACAAGCACGCCAGCAATCAATAATTTAATTAAGGCCTTCTTTAAGTAATGTTATTACAGGGAATTACTTATAGCTTCTCGAATAGTTATCTTTGCATAGTTTTAAAGACTCGTGAAAGTAGAGAAGCAAGAATAAGAACAGGCAAAAGAAAGTACAACCATGGAAAGTACGAATTTGACTCTCGCAAAGGAACTACTAGGGGAGCGCCACACACAACAATAACATCATGCATCACTTCCAACAACCTGTGCATGGTGACTGCATACAGTTAGTGAATCGCATCAAAGCTCACATCCTAGGGCACACCTAGAAAGGACAGTTGCAGATGCCAATGTTGATCACCACCTAAGCTCCTAACACCACAGCCTTGTAGTCATCGTCATTGCATCATCGTCGAAGGAAGGCCAGTGTAGTAAAGGATCGGAGTCACAGTCGAGAGAAAGAAGATGAACAGGGTGCTAATCGCCAGGCACCATTTGCACTGGATGTCGTTGTAAGCAACATTGCTGCTGCCATTGTCAAATTGCACGGTTTAGATCGTGCAAAGTCACGCACGATGAACAGAGAAGTCTAAAATCATAATGTGGTCTTTTTTCAGGATGCGTGAAGTGTGAAGTCCATCCCACTCAAGTATTTATATACTCCTACTTTACTAAAAGAAATTTATAATAAAACTAAAAATAAATAAGAAACTAACACTGAAAATACTAACTAGATAAAATAGATTGCAACTTAAACATGGATAAAGAACGCATTAGTAGTCGGTTTGATGAACCAAACAAGTGAAGTAACCCTTCCATAGACAAAAAATGTGTCATTTATTTTTCCTAAATTTAGCTTTTACGTTTTTTTCTATTTTTTCCAAAAAAGAGTCTCTTGCTTCCTTGCACCATGGGCACCTCCAAACATGTGTCATAGCCCGAAAGAAAGCCAATCTGAGAGGTTCTTATGGGACGACCGTGACACGTCTATAGATCAAGCGACCCACGGCTTGTATCCTCGAGACCTAGGGTTTTCTCGAGTCTTCTAAAATACTTCTGGGGCAGGCGATACGATAAATGTATTCGTATGTAATACATGCGGGTAGTTGCTAGTTGAGGAGATATAATCTCCACCGTTAGATCGATGAGAGATCTATGAATACGGTTTGCCTTGTCTTTGTATAAATAGAGGTCTCCTCTCTCTCATTGTATCATCTCATTCACAAGTAAAATATAATCCAGAGCTTCTCTCTCTAGAGTTTTCTCTCTCTAAGATCCTTCCCATGACACATGCCTCTAAACCCACCCACTCTCAGGAGCTCGACAATCATCTTCTTGCCTCCACGAACCACCAGCACCTCCAAACGCGTCACCAACCGATCCAATCTCCAAGTTCCATGAACTTTGAACCGTAAGTTCAAAAATTTGTCGAAAAGAGTTTGGGACGAAACCATTTTGGACTTGCTTTATCTTGTAGAATAAGATGATTAACATAGCCAAAAATAAGAAGTATTTAAATTTAAATTCCAAAAGAGTTAGGTTTTAAAAAGTCGTATAAAGATATATTTGATATAATATAGAGCTTCAATCTATCTTTCAAATTTGCTCATAAATTTAGAGATTACTTCTCTTATAGAAAGATTACTTCTCTTTCATCCCACATCCAAACAAAAATCCGGGTTCGGCTGCAGCAGGAAGATTCTTCCCTCATGAGGGAAGAGATCGAAAAGAAGATTCATTTGCTATTCAAGCTTAGTGATATGCTGCTTAATATATATCTCAATCCATTCATGGCGATTGAGAGATCAAGATCTAGGAGTCTCTGGTCAATGAGTAACCCTTCGTAACTATCCTACATAAGTTGAGGCTTGAGGGCAACCATAGTTAAGACACGCACGAGTTGCATCCGCTTGCTTCCTCATCCAAGTATGATATTGCAACGGCTGCATGAAGAGCTGCTCCAATCGAGGAAGCCTCCTCGTCGACAAAGAAGTAGGGCGAGTGCAGCATGTGATGCAATTTTAGAGTCTCATTCTGTATCCCCATCACAAAAATCGAAGAAGCTGTCTTGTCAGCAAAGAAGCTGGAGTTCTCAGCTCCGATTGTCACGAAAATCGAGGAAGCCTCCTTCGCCGAGCAAGATCTCTCGAACCCTTTTCGCGTCTTCGCATAGGACTTCGTTATTAACCATTACAGGGCGAAGAGACAATTTTTCCTCCCCGAAGTTCTCCACAGCTCTACATCTGTGAACAACGCTTGCATTTCTATGACCTGTAACCACAACACAGAATTTATAAGAACTAAAATACAACCACCTTGAAAGCAAAAAGATTGGCCTCCTTTCCCCTGAACAGTAGCCAAAAACCCCCCAGCACCTGCAAGCATCGGGCCAGGCCTGGAAGCAATGAATCATGTTGGTAAATTAGGTGAAACATGGATGCTGATGATTCCATTAAGGTCGTTGAGAACTCCATCTTGCAACATATAATATGCATCGGAGTAACCTTCTCGAGGCTGGAATACAAGCTCTACCGTTCCCTTAAGATTTAGGACACAATGAAAATGCATAAATTGTCTTGAAGGTGAAAAATGCCACCTGCTTTTTACATTCAAGTTTGAGATAATAAAGGGTGAGATGAGAAGTACCCTGATATGATATTCCCTCTCTTTGAGCAATTGAGCTGCTCCGAGCAGCATAGCTACATGGGGGTCGTGGCCGCAGGCATGCATTTTCGCGTTGATCTTGCTTTTGTGCTCCCACTCCACCAGTTCCTTCATGTGATCATCAATGCGTATAATAACAGAAGAACAAACACTTCAACTCCGTTTTCTCTCTACACCAAAGAACCTAACCCAAAACATTGACAAACTCTTGGTCTATTTCATTAAAGATCGATCTCCTGCAATGGTAGAGCATCCATGTCGGCTCTGAGAGTGAACACCGGCTTCTCTCCGGACCCCATGAAAGCGACAACGCCTGTCTTGGCGACAGGCCACTTGTACTTGATCCCGAGCGAGTTGATCTCATCCCCAATGAGTTGAGTCGTCCTGTGCTCTTCGAACCCAAACTCCCGGTACTCGTGGATCCTCCTCCTGACGTCCCGCATCCACTGGAAGAACTCCGGGTCCTTGGCCGATTCCAGCAAGTCTTGGTTCAAAGACCTGAGCTGGGGCTCGGATTTGAGCTCAGCAGCGCACTTCCCACGGACATGGAAGAGGGAGAGTGATAATTGTTGGAGGTTTGTTTGTTAAAACAAACAGAGTGTTTTCCTTGTTTCACATAGGAAAAGTGGAAGGGAGTGGGCTAATTTAAAAGTGCGGGTTTTTCTTTATGTACTTAAAGAATGATTGGGTGTGGCTAGACCCCACCATACCCGCGGTTTAATTAATACTAATCCATTTGTTATTTATTCTAATTTTTGTTTCTTTGTTATTAATTTTTTAGTAAACTCAAAGGTTGTCTTTTATTTTGAGAATTTCGGAAATAAAATATATAAAATAAAAAATCGAAATTCTATTTAAAAAAAATTATAATTATTCCGAATTTTGTTTGTGTCTTTTCAAGACAACCTTTGGAAAATTACTTATTCGGTTTTAACTTTTCCCGAAGAGTTGCAATTGTTCGTTTTCGACTTCTTCCGAAGAGTCGCATTTGTTTATCCGAACAATTTTCTAAAGACGTATTTGTTCGCAATTTTCACGAAAAGTTGCAAGACTGTTTTATATATATACTTGTCATTTTCGGAAAGAAAACGTGTGGTCATTTTTCGAGTCTTCTTTCTAAAAAACAGCAGCCAATTTTTCGATTGTTTTCCTAGAGAGACCCTAGAGAAATACTACGTAGCATTCTCATCCGAGACTTTGTTGTATCTTGGAGGATTTTTGCTGGTAACCATTAGCAACGTTGTGGGGCAAATAAATCCTTAAAGAAAGTGATATCACGCCTCAAAGTCCAAGTTGTTTTACTCGATCCGATTTCATTGTTCAACCCATTTCGAAGCCATATATTTCCAACAATAACAGCAGCAAGTCAGCGAGTCCCATTCGGAAGAATGGCTCTGAAACTCGACGTGATTACGAGTGTGAAAAACGAAAATTGGATGCGCGATGAAACGGAGGGGAGACTTTTCGTTTTCAGCGAAGATGCGTTGTTCTGCCCCTTCTCGGTGGAAGGAGACTTGTGCACGGGAGAGATCTAGAGGGACGTCGTCCTACAACCTGAGGAGCTGCGCTTTGAGAGTGGAGAAATTATTCTTTTAATGCATTTGGTAACCATTCTATTTTTTAGAATAATTTCCGCTTAAAATTTTTTCCTTTTTTTATTCTCTAGTATTTAAAGGCATTTGCTAACTGCTCAAAATTTTTATTTTCAAAATAGAATTGCGCTTGATATGATCCTTAAATTTTTTTTGTGATTTAGAATTTTTTAAATATTTAATGCTTTCATTATATTTATATTTATATTTATATTTTAAATAAATTTTTTTATATAAATTTATTTCATTTTTAAAATTATTTTATTATATATTTTAATTTTATTATATAATTTTATCATATTTTTAGTATAATTTTATTATATTTTTCCGATAGGTTAAATGAAGATGAAGAGAAAAAAAGAAAAAAAAAATATAATTTAGCTTAATTCAAGAGTTGTTCTTAGGAATAAAAAAGTAATTTTTTTTTTTTTTACTTTTTGATTTTGTTCTAAATCTATTCCTAAGAACAAATTTGTTTTCAAGAATAAAAAAAGCTACCAAATAAATTTCTCGGTACGTTACTAAACAATCCCATTTTTAGAAATTATTGTCAGTTTCACAGGAATCTCGGTATTATATCATAAGATGAGGTGAGGTGGAGCCCGCAGCCTCCACTTGTCGCACATTAAACTCAAACTCAACTAGAGGGGAACCGCTCTGCATGTGACGCAAAACGACAACCGGCCAGATTTTATTATTTTTTTTCTATTTTTGTCCATGTTTTTGGACATCCAAAAAAAGAAATATTACAAGACTCCAAACTTGCCAATATGACCAATTCAATGAGGAGAGAAACAAAGCAATTTGCCCCTAATTGTAACCAAACTTCCTGCAGTAAAAACATGTACATGTCTATCTACCCATCTAAACCCAACCAATTAAAAAAGAAAAAACGCTAAAAATCACGCATTAATGCATTATGAAGTCGCTCAGACCCTTCTTGCTCCGGAGCTCACTGATAATCATGGAACTGATGATTTCCTGCGAAGAAGCCCGCATCATCTGGGGCGGGATTAGATCGCCCTGCATCACCAAGAGCGGCATGAGGCGGGGCCGGCTGGACCACCAGTGCGTCGTAGCACGCCCCGAAGCTCGGAGTACCTTCCGATGACATGTTGCCTATGATGGGGCCATACAACGACGTCTCAGAGAGCATCATCCCCTCCGGGATGGCGAAATGGAAGTCTTGCCCAGGCAGGAAGTGGTTCTGACACGAGCAAGGCATGTGATGATGATGATACGTATGATCATTTGCAGGTACGTTATGACCATTCATAGGGCTCGATGATCTCCTCATGGCATCCTCCTCCATCACGGCCAGCCTCGCCTTGGCTGCCTCGACCTTGTGCCCCAAAGAACCTAATAGCCTCCTCATGTCCTCTTCGGAGAGGCCATCAATCAGTGCCTCCGAGATCGGGTACTTGGCCTCCCAGTTCGCAAGCCGGACCTTGGCGAGCTCGGCATTGACCTTCCTATTTCGGTCTGCAAAGAACTCAGGCAGCCCGACCATCCTCTTGGCACGACGATCCGCCCCCTTGCTCATGTACCGCTCGATAATGCACTTGACTTTCTCGGGGCTTGCGGGCCAGATCTCGGGCTCAGTGGTGGCAGCAGACCCTGCGGGGCCATAGATGATCATGCACGTATCGACGCCGCATAGGGTGGTGAACTCTTGGGCCTTCTTCATCATGCCCTTCTTCCTCTTCTCGTAGGTGATCCTACGTGCTTTCTCGTTGCGGATAAGCTCTAAAAGTAATTTACGACGACCCATGTCTCCAAGTCCTTGATTTTTTGTGTATCAATCCTGCAACAAAATGGAAACAGGAACAGTTATAAAAGCAAAATCGACCTGTACAGATTAGAGCAAGGGTTCTTGCTAACAGAGAGCCAAGAAAAATTTATAAAGTCACGGAAAAAATTCTTTATTATAACCCAAAAAAAAAAAGAAGATTACCATGTAATATTGCTTGAAAGATATTATAGAAGTCAATCTACACCATGGCTTCAAAGATACTTTGTGTCTTTCTCTGTATTAAAAAATAGAATCCACAAAGGATCTTGATTTTCTGAAGAATGATTGGAAAAACCAGATGCAGACACCAACAGAGTAGAACTCCACAAGATTCAAGTATATGTAAGAGCATAAGAAATAAAAAATAACTGAATAATTAAAGACAGTTGAAGTGGGTTGGACGTGTTAAACAGTAGGCTGATAGTACAGTGTCACTTTAAGGAACAACCTCGGTGGAGGGTTTCCTCAAAATGATCGTCGAGGCCTAAAAAAGGAAATAAGTTTTGATGATTAGAGGAGGGCTCCTCCATAATTAAACAACATCCTCACTCTATTTCTTGGCTTGTTCCTTTCTTTCCTTTTATGTGTTGCCCTAAAAGAACATCGAAGGATGCAATTGAGAGTCACCCCGGAATGTCAAAATCAAGACGAACTCGGAGAAAACAACAACGAAGGAACAAAAAATTCACAAGAAGAGTTGGCAGGAAAATAGAGAGAGAGAGATAGAGAAAGAGAGAGGGAGAGAGGGGTGGAGCATTCTTCATCGGAACGTTGGAAAAAAAATTGGGCGAGAACCTGAGATCCAGCGCAGACAGAGAACAAAGAAGGGAAAACAGGAGAACAGAGGAAATAATTGGATGATCGCACGCAGATCGAGTCGATAACATTTAAGAGAGAGAACAGAGACAATCGCACACCACAGAGATACGGTGATTAGAGAGAGAAAGCACTCACCAATTCACAATGCCGTCGGCCAAGGTCTCGTCAGCACTGCAATTCAACCCCCTAGAGCTTCAACGGAGAAAGAGAGACAGAGCACAGAGCACAGAGAGAACGTAGGTGTCTCTGTTTTCCAGTTCAAAACAGAGAGACAGAGAGGAGAGAGAAGTGACCGTTGTGTTTCTGTAGCTGGTTTGCGCGTTAATTGTGAGGGGAGGAAGGAAGGAAAGCCAATTTATAGAGAGAGATTATATTTTAGGGCAATTCTTTATTCACAAAGAATGTGTAATTATTTTTTCCACATATTCGCTTTTAATGGCTTCATACTTAAGATTTAATTGTTGCGCAATGAAATTAATTGGTATCATCTTATACCTCACAAGATCTGAAATTATAAGATATCTATGGCTGTTTTAAATATAATTTGGATAAAATTACTAAGTTAATTGTCTAGGACTTTTTTTTTCTTTTTTTTTTTAATGATGACTGTGAGGTGATTATAAGGGCAAAAGAAAGAATGACTTCGCATATATGGCTGAAACATATTATACATCTAGGAACTCATGCCCTAATTATGGATGAACCATCTTTGCTTTTCTAAGTTTACTTCCCATTTTGTCATATGTATCCTGACTGCTCACATGTATGCAAAGTGTATATAAAATCTATGGTTTTTAACAATGCCAATTTGTTATTGAATTTTTTTTTGCCAAGTATTACTCTAAACCTTGCGATATTTACATATCAAGTGAGCGACAATGATGAATATGATTGAGGATGCACGTGATTGTGACATTTTTTATTAATTGGAGGCTTCAAGTAATTAACTTTATGCCTAGGACAAATCGCAAATGCCAATGTTGATTGCCACCTAAGCTCATAACAGCGGTGCCTTGCCATCGTTGCCGTCGTCGCATTGCCATCAGAGTTTTTTTTTTTTTTTTTTTTGCCCCTAATGACTGGGAGGTGAATGTAACTTAAAAGGGAAAAAGAAAGACTGACTTCACATATAAACCATGGTTGGAAGATATTATACATATGATTGATTATAGTGAACCCATGCCCTAATTGATTAATTATCGCATTTGTGAAGAAATGAGTCTTTAGAAAGGCCTTCAAAATGTGCTCGACTTTTGTGCTATGAATCAGCTTTGCTTTTCTTCCTGTTTTGCCATATGTCTCTTCAATGCTTAAATGTGTGCTAAAAAGTCTAATCTAAAAGTTTAAATTTATAAGTGAATGGAAATTACAAATATGTAAAGTGCATGAAAATCCCGTATTTTTCTAACAATACTAATTTGTTATTCGATGTTTTTGGCCAAGTATAACTCTTACCCTTGCAATATTTACATTCTAAGTGGGCAACAATGAGGTATATGATTGAGGATGCCCGTAAGTGTGACATTATATATTAAATGAAGTTCCAAGTAAGTTGATATAATATCCACTACTTAGAATAAATATACAAAAACAAACCAATTTTTTATAAAATAATTTTTTTAAAAATAATCATCAGTTTTAGACTTTACCTTAAAATATATACATAAGTCGTTATGATCTATGGTTATACAGTTATAATTTAGCTACACATTATTAGGCTTAGTTTTTTTTTTTTTTTGTCGAAACTAGGCATACTTTAAAAGATTTGATTTATCATATGAAGAAGTAACAAAACATTCGACTCTTCACCTATATTAATAAAAAGGACAAGTCAATCAAATAATCGCAACCCAATGAATTAGAAATAGGTAATTAAGAATATATATTTTATTGATAGGTCAAAATGGTGTGATTACAACTTTCCAAGAGTATGTGTGTAAATGGACCCTCAACAAAAGATATGCATACTCATCACAACTTAATCAAGACGAGATATCTGTTAGAAAAATAAAATAAAATTGACAACAGCAAATCAATCCGAGAGAGGGAGATAGAGACAAAAGTAGACAAGAAATTTACACTCCATTTCTCTTTTGAAAGAGGATAGATAGATTCCCGAGAAACTTGTGAATTACTTTAAGTCCTTATTCATTTCCATAAAAGAAAATAAGGAAAATTCCAAATAAAAAACCCAAAATGAATATTGTGTCAAATAAAAGCTTGAAGTGACCATTGTTGTTCAAATAGGGCATGGAGTAGCAATGATTGTTTCAAATAAGAGCCTAATCCCTTCGATTGCTGGTCAGCTAAATATTATAACCTTTTAAGTGGTGTTTTCTTTTGAATACAATTTTAATTTTAAATTATTTATTAGTTTGTTTTTTTCTTTTTTTCTTTCTTGCGAAGGTTGACAGTCATAAGCAAGGACCAACGAGGGCTTGACAATCCTCGTCGGCTATTGTTAAAGGTCGTTGAGGGCCTGCAAGCCTTGCCAGCGGTGGGGGAGGCCACCCTCGCTAGATTTAGCGAGGGTTGACCTCGTTGGCCACTAACAAGGCGACCCTTGCGCTAGCTATGGGTGAGGCCACCCTCACCAAATCTGTCAAGGTTGGCCTCACCTAGGGCTGGCGAGGGCATCCTCACCTAAGGCGAGGGTCACCTCACCCAAGCGAGGTCATCCCTCCCCAGCCACTAGGTGACTAGGGGTGATCGAGTCTAGGGTGGGTAGAGTCTAGACCTGAACCCTGTACCCAATCCTATTAAAACCAGTTCTCATTTTCTGGATCTTATATCTGACCGTGTTTGTATTGAACTCTGTACCCGACTCACCCTGTTTTTCCAATTTGGTTCTAGGGTCAATCCTGTTTCCACCGGAATCTGTTTTGCAATCTCTCGATATCTATACGACTTCGAATTTTATATTAATAAATGAGAAAATTAACATAATCCTCCTAATTTATATTGAAACATTAAGCACTGGTAATAAATTAATACATGAACTTTTTGACTAAACAAAAAATTAAGAATCCATAGAGCTAATTATAATCTATGTAGCACGGACACTCTCCGGAAGCTTTCGTGTCGTGTCCGACACTCCGACACGTGTCCGACACGCTCCGACACGTCCCGACACGCTCCGACACGCGGTCAACGAGTGTCGAAAAATCCGACACGTGGTCAACTCTCTCCGACACGCGAGTCCAGAATTTTGACACGCGATTCCGACACGCGCGGAGTCAATTTTAAAAATTTATAATACTTGATGGGTCAAAATATAAATATACACAAAAGAAGTAATAAAAGAGGTAATAAAATTGCTATAAATATACACGCACGAGGTCATTTTTTTTTTCAGTTTTGTTTTCTTATAATTATTAGTTTTTTTAAAAGTCTTTTGCTATGAAAGAAGTAATAAAAAATGCTACATATGATAAATAAATAAATTTAAAAATATCATTTCAGCATTTTTCTTTAAACAATGTTTTTTTCCTCTAATTTTTATGTAATATTGTAACAAATTAAAATAATGAATGATATTATTTAATATTTTTTGTGTAAATTAATTCTAGGCTATTATTATTATTATTATTATTATTATTATTATTATTATTATTATTATTATTATTATTATTATTATTATTATTATTATTATTATTATTATTATTATTATTTATGTATTTATATATAAAAATATATTTAATATATAACGTGTCGGAACGTGTCGAAATTCTCTATTTTTAAGAAACGACGTGTCGGCGTGTCGTGTCGTGTCGTGTCGCGTGTCCGTGTCGGTGCTACATAGATTATAATAAATAAAATCATAAGACAAAGAATTAGCAACAAACATGGGTCTAATATTAATCTTATTCCCATGACTACTACATGAAGCTACTCGTTTATGCAAACATAACTCCTCCTACAAAAAAGAAATTAGGCGAGCCAATCCATGTGATATACAAGAATTTGGCGGTGGCAAACACTGTCCGTCCATTAGATGGTGCAAGAGGGAGCCGGTGAGGGAGGGAAGCAGGTGAGGAAGAGGAATGACAAAGGAGGAGTGCCATGCGTGTTTGAGAGAACAAAGAAGAAAAACATCGTGTGATTACAGAAGTAAGAATAGAAATCTGGAAAAAAAAAAAAAAAAAAAAGGGTTTTGGACCTCTACTTACAAAATCGGTCCAGAAACCAATTCTAAAACCGGTTCAGAATGGGTTTTTGGGTGGGTAATCACTCAGAACCTATTCCTGGACTGGTTTAAACTGGTTATGAATTTTGGGAACCTGTGTTTCAATGGGAACCAGTTCCCGATCCTATTTTCCGGGTAGACCGGTCCGAGAACCGGGTATACCCAGTCCGGTTGCACACCCCTAAAGGTGACCCTCGCCCAAATCTGGCGAGGGTCAATCTCGTCGATGGTCTCAAGGGTGACCTCCCCCAAGGCGAGGCTATCCCTCACCTGTGGTTGACGAGGGTGACTCTTGCCAAATCGAGCGATCAAGTGAGGGCAACCCTCGCTTAGATCTCTCTAGGAATTACCGGTGGTTGGCCGGTCATCAACGAAGAAGGAAGACGAACTAGAAAAAAGGAAAAGAAAAAAAGAAAAAATTGAAAAATGGTAAATGACAAAAATGCCATTGCCATCAGAAAGTTATGCCTTTATTTGAAATATATATACCTATTTCAAACTTTTATTTAAAACAATGATGACACTTTAAGACTGTATTTGGAATTTTTTCAAGAAAATATAAGGGTGTTGTTCTATTTTTGGGTCGGAATAAAAAAGAAAATTACGTTATCGAATGTTTTTAAGCCAACTTGTCGAGCATCTATAAGAACAAGTGTATTGATTCTAAAAAGCATTGATTGCGGCCTATTATGAGAAGAGTTAGAATATTCACCGTTTCATCCGGGCATTTAAAATTGAATGATATGAATGAAAATAATATTAACACGTTGTGATTTGAATATAAGTTGGAATCTTCCAGAAAAGTCTATGATTAAAAAAATTAAAATCAAGCACGCAGGAAAAGTCCACACTATCTCCAACTTTGATCTTTTTATCCTTTCTCTCTTAATACTTTAATCACAATATCGCCGCACAAACGGTTAATCAGTAGGAGATCTGTTGAGATTCCGAAATGAATGAATTTTGGAAAAAATTGAATAATCTTCTTCTGGGAAAGAAATCGAATGATCACCTGAAGACGACTAATTTCCTGAGGGCAACAAGCACGCTAGCAATCAGTAATAATCTTCTTCTTTAAGTAATGTTATTACAGGGAATTACTTATGCCTTTTTTGAATAGTTAGCTTTGCATAGTTTTAAAGACTCATGAAAGTAGAGAAGCAAGAATAAGAAAAGGCAAAAGAAAGTACAACCATGGAAAGTACGAATTTAACTCTCGCAAAGGAACTACTAAGGGAGCGCCATACAGAATGAACATCGTGCATCACTTCCAACAAGCTGTGCACGATAATTGCATACAGTTAGTGATTCGTGTCAAAGCACACACCCTAGGGCACACCTAGGACAGTCGCATATGCCAATGTTGATCACCACCTAAGCTCCTAACACACTATCTTGTTGTAGTCGTCGACATTGCATCGTTGTCGAAGGAAGGCTAGTGTAGTAGATCGAGAGAAGAAATGAACAGGGGTGCTAATCGCCAGGCGCCACTTGCACTGTCGTTGTTGTAAGCAACGTTGCTGCTGCCATTGTCAAATTGTGCGGTTCAGATCGTGCAAAGTCGCGCACGATGAACAGAGAAGTCTAAAATCACAATGTAGTCTTCTTTTTAGGATGCATAAAGTGTGAAGTCCATCCCACTAAAGTATGCATAATCCTAGTTTATTAAAAGAAATTTATAATAAAACTAAAATAAATAAGAAACTAACACTGAAAATACTAACTATATAAAATAGATTGCAACTTTAACATGGGTAAAGAACGCATTAGGAGCTGGTCCGATGAACCAAACAAGTCAAGTAACCCTTCCGTGGGCAAAAACTGTGTCATTTACTTTTCCTTAATTTAGATTTTACGATTTTTTTAAGCCAAAAATGAGCCTCTTGCTTCCTTGCATCATGGGCGCCTCCAAACATGTCTCTAAACCCGTCTGAGCTCTGAGGCTCGACGATCAGCCTCTTGCCTCCACGAACCACCAGCACCTCCAAACGCATCACCAACCGATCTGATCTCCAAGCTCCGTCCAAGTTTTGAGCCGTAAGTTCAAAAATTTGTCGAAAAGAGTTTGGGACGAAACTATTTCGGGCTTGCTTTATCTTGTAGAATAAGATGATTAACATAGCCATAAATAAGAAGTATTTAAATTTAAATTCCAAAAGAGTTAAGTTTAAAAAAGTATATAAAGATATATTTAATATAATATAGAGCTTCAATCTATCTTTCGAATTTGCTTGGAAATATAGAGAGATTACTTCTCTTTCATTTCACATCCAAACAAAAGCCCGGGTTCGTTTGCTGCAGGAAGATTCTTCCTTGATGAGGGAAGAGATCAAAAAAGAAGATTTATCTACTATTCAAGTTTAGTCATCTGCTGCTTAATATATATCTCTATTCATTCATGGTGATTGGGAGATCAAGATCTAAGGTAACTATCCTACACAAGTTGAGGCTTGAGGGAAACGATGGTTAAGACACGCACGAACTGCATCCGCTTGCTTCCTCACCCAAGTATGATATTGCAACAGCTGCATGAAGAGCTACTCCGAACGGGAAAGCCTCCTTGTCAACAAATAAGTAGGGCGAGTGCAACATGTGATGCGATTTCAGAGTCTCGTTCTGTATCCCACCATGAAAATCAAAGAAGCAGTCTTGTCAGCAAAGAAGCTGACGTTCTCAGCTTCGATTGTCATGAAAATCGAAGAAGCTCCTTCACCAAGCAAGATCTCTCGGACCCTTTTCGTGTCTTCGCAGAGGATTTCCTCATTAACCATTACAGGGCAAAGGGACACTTTGTTCTCTCCGAAGTCCACCGCAACTCTACATCTGTGAACGGCCGCTTGCATTTCTATGACCTATAATCACAACACAGAATTTGTAAGAACTAAAATACAACCACCTTGAAAACAAAAAGACTGGCCTTCTTTCCCCTGAATAGTAGCCAAAAACCCCCAGCACCTGCAAGCATCAGGCCAAGCCTGGAAGCAATGAACCCTGTTGGTAAATCAGCGAAACATGCTGAGGACTCCATCAAGGTCGTTAAGAACTCCATCTTACAACATATAATATGCGCTGGAGTAACCTTCTTCTCGAGGCTGGAATACAAGCTCTACCGTTCCCTTAAGGATTCACGACACAATGAAAATGCATAAATTGTCTTGAAGATGAAAATGCCACCTGCTTTTAGCATTCAAGTTTGAGATAATAAAGGTGAGATGAGAAGTACCCTGATCTGATAATCCCCCTCTTTGAGCAGTTTGGCTGCTCCGAGCAGCATAGGTACATGAGTGTTGTGGCCGCAGGCATGCATTTTACCGTCGATCTTGCTTTTGTGCTCCCACTCCACCAGTTCCTTCATGTGATCATCAATGCACATTATAACAGAAGAACAAACACTTCACCTCCGTTTTCTCTCTACACCAAAGAGCCTAACCAAAAACATTGACAAACTCTTGGCCTATTTCATTAAAGATCGATCACCTATAATGGTAGAGCATCCATGTTGGCCCTGAGAGCGAACACCAGCTTCTCTCCGGACCCCATGAAAGCGACAACGCCTGTCTTGGCGACAGGCCACTTGTACCTGTTCCCGAGCGAGTTGAGCTCATCCCTAATGAGTGGACTCGTTCGGTGCTCTTCGAACCTGAGCGCCGGGTACTCGTGGATCCTTCTGACGTCCCACATCCAGTGGAAGAACTCCGGGTCCTTGGCCGATTCCTGCGAGTCCTGGGTCAAAGACCTGAGCTGGGGCTCGGATTTGAGCTCAGCAGCGCACGTCCCACGGACGTGGAAGAGGGAGAGTGACAACATCAGCAAGTGAGCGAGTCCCATTCGGAAGAATGGCTCTGAAACTCGACGCGATTACGACTGTGAAAAACGAAAAGCAGATGGGCGATGAAACGGAGAGGAGAGTTTTTGGTTTCAGCGAAGATGCGTTGTTCTGCTCCTTCTCGGTGGAACGTGGAAGGAGACTTGTGCACGGGAGAGATCTAGAGGGACGTCGTTCTACAACCTGGGGAGCTGCGCTTTGAGAGTGGAGAGATCTAGAAACCTCTGCATTCCAATTCTTTTCAAGCATTTGGTAATTATTGTGTTTTCGAAAATAATTTCCGCTCAAAAATTATTCTTTTTCATTTTGTTTTCTAGCATTTAAAGGCGTTTGCTAACTGTCTAAAATTTCTATTCCCGAAATAGAATTGTGCTTGATACGATCTTTAATTTTTTTTTTTTTAGAATTTCTTTAATTTTTAATGCTTTTATTATATTTATATTTATATTTATAATAAATTATTATATAAATTTATTTTATTATATATTTTAATTTTATTATATAATTTTATCATATTTTAAATATAATTATTATATTTTTACGATCAATTAGAGGAAGGTCAAGAGAAAAGAAAAGAAAAGAAGAAAAAAAAAAGAGAAAAAAAAAGAATATAATTTAGCTTAATTCGAGAGTTTTTCTTAGGAATAAAAAGGTAATTTTGTTTTTTACTTTTTGATTTTGTTCTAAATCTATTTTTAGGAACAAATTTATTTTCAACAATAAAAAAAGTTATCAAATAAATTTTTATTTATTTTTTTATTTTGATAAATAAAAAAAATAGAATTAAGCATTATTTGGCATGTTACTAGAGAATCCCATTTTTAGAAATTATTCGCAGTTTCCAAGGAATCCCGGTATTATATCATAAGCTAAGATGAGGTGGAGCCCGCAGCCTCCACTTGTCGCACATTCAACTCAACTAGAGTGGAACCACTCTACACGTGACGCAAAACGACAACCGGCCAGATTTTATTATTATTTTTCTATTTTTGTCCGTCTTTTTGGACATCCAAAAATATTACAAGACTCCTAACTTGCCAATATGACCAATTCAATGAGGAGCGAAACAAATCAATTCGCCCCTAATTGTAACCAACCTTCCTGCAGTAAAAACATGTACATGTCTATCTACCCATCTAAACCCAACCAATTAAAAAAACAACGCTAAAAATCACGCATTAGTGCATTATGAAGTCGCTCAGACCCTTCTTGCTCCGGAGCTCACTGATAATCATGGAACTGATGATTTCCTGCGAAGAAGCCCGCATCATCTGGGTCGGGATTAGATCGCCCTGCATCACCAAGAGTGGCATGAGGCAGGGCCGGCTGGACCATCAGTGCGTCGTAGCACGCCCCGAAGCTCGAAGTACCTTCCGATGACATGTTGCCTATGATGGGGCCATACAACGACGGCTCAGAGAACATCATCCCCGCCGGGATAGCGAAATGGAAGTCTTGCCCAGGCGGGAAGTGGTTCTGACACGAGCAAGGCATGTGATGATGATGATTATACGTATGATCATTTGCAGGTACGTTATGATCATTCATAAGGCTCAGCGATCTCCTCATGGCATCCTCCTTCATCACGGCCAGCCTCGCCTTGGCTGCCTCGACCTTGTGCCCCAAAGAACCTAATAGCCTCCTCATGTCCTCTTCGGAGAGGCCATCAGTCAGCGCCTCCGAGATCGGGTACTTGGCCTCCCAGTTCGCAAGCCAGACCTTGGCGAGTTCGGCATTGACCTTCCTATATCGGTCTGCAAAGAACTCAGGCAGCCCGACCATCCTCTTGGCACGACGATCCGCCCCCTTGCTCATGTACCGCTCGATAATGCACTTGACTTTCTCGGGGCTCGCGGGCCAGATCTCGGGCTCAGTGGTGGCAGCAGACCCTGCGGGGCCATAGATGATCATGCACGTATCCACGCCGCATAGGGTGGTGAACTCTTGGGCCTTCTTCATCATGCCCTTCTTCCTCTTCTCGTAGGTGATCCTACGTGCTTTCTCGTTGCGGATAAGCTCTAAAAGTAATTTACGACGACCCATGTCTCCAAGTCCTTGATTTTTTGGTGTATCAATCCTGCAACAAAATGGAAACGGGAACAGTTATAAAAGCAAAATCGACCTGTACAGATTAGAGCAAGAGTTCTTGCTAACAGAGAGCCAAGAAAAATTTATAAAGTCATGGAAAAAATTCTTTATTATAACCGAGAAAAAAAAAAAAAAAGATCACCATGTAATATTGCTTGAAAGATATTATAGAAGTCAATCTACACCATGGCTTCAAAGATATTTTGTCTTTCTGTGTATTAAAAAGTAGAATCCACAAAGGATCTTGATTTTCTGAAGAATGATTGGAAAAACCAGATGCAGACACCAACAGAGTAGAACTCCACAAGATTCAAGCATATGTAAGAGCATAAGAAATAAAAAATAACTGAATAATTAAAGACAGTTGAAGTGGGTTGGACGTGTTAAACAGTAGACTGATAGTACAGTGTCACTTTAAGGAACAACCTCGGTGGAGGGTTTCCTCTGAATGATCGTCGAGGCCTAAAAGAGGAAATAAATTTCGATGATTAGAGGAGGGCTCCTCCTTAATTAAACAACATCCTCACTCTACTTGCTTGGCTTGTTCCTTTCTTTCCTATTTTGTGTTGCCCTAAAAGAACATCGAAGGATGTAACTGAGTCACCCCGGAATGTCAAAATCCAGACGAACTCGGAGAAAACAGCAACGAAGGAACAAAAAATTCACAAGAAGAGTTGGCAGGAAAATTTCAGAGCAATTCTAGAGAGAGATAGAGAGAGAGAGAGAGAGAGATTTCTTTCCTTTTATGTGTTGCCCTAAAAGAACATCGAAGGATGCAACTGAGAGTCACCCCGGAATGTCAAAATCCAGACGAACTTGGAGAAAACAGCAACGACGGAACAAAAAACTCACAAGAAGAGTTCGCAGGAAAATTTCAGAGCAATTCTAGAGAGAGAGAGAGAGAGAGAGAGAGGGGGGGGGTGGAGCATTCTTCATCGGAACGTTGGAAAAAAAATTGGGCGAGAACTTGAGATCCGGCGCAGACAGAGAACAGAGAACGGAAAACAGGAGAACAGAGGAAATAATTGGATGATCGCACGCAGATCGAGTCGATAACATTTAAGAGAGAGAACAGAGACAATCGCACACCACAGAGATACGGTGATTAGAGAGAGAAAGCACTCACCAATTCACAATGCCGTCGGCCAAGGTCTCGTCAACTCCGCAATTCAACCCCCGAGAGCTTCAACGGAGAAAGAGAGACAGAGCACAGAGCACAGAGAGAACGTAGGTGTCTCTGTTTTCCAGTTCAAAACAGAGAGACAGAGAGGAGAGAGAAGTGACCGTTGTGTTTCTGTAGCTGGTTTGCGCGTTAATTGTGAAGGGAGGAAGGAAGGAAGGAAAGCCAATTTATAGAGAGAGATTATATTTTAGGGCAATTCTTTATTCACAAAGAATGTGTAATTATTTTTTCCACATATTCGCTTTTAATGGCCTCATACTTAAGATTTAATTGTTGCGCAACAAAATTAATTGGTATCGTCTTATACCTCACAAGATATCTATGGCTTTTTTTAAATATAATTTGGAAATAATTACTATGTTAATTGTCTAGGACTTTTCTTTTTCTTTTTCCTTTTTTCACAATGACTGGGAGGTGATTTATAAGGGCAAAAGAAAGAATGACTTTGCATATAAAGTATGGTTGAAACGTATTATACATCTAATCGATTATAGTGAACTCATGCCCTAATTATGGATGAACCATCTTTACTTTTCTAAGTTTACTTCTCGTTTTGCCATATGTATCTTGACTGCTCACATGTATGCACAGTGTATATAAAATCTATGGTTTTTAACAATGCCAAATTGTTATTCAAATTTCTTGTGTCAAGTATTACTTTAAACCTTGCGATATTTACATATCAAGTGAGCGACAATGACGAATATGATTTTGGATGCACGTGATTGTGACATTTTTTATTAATTGGAGGCTTTGAGTAATTAACTTTATGCCTAGGACGAATCACAGATGCCAATGTTGATTGCCACCTAAGCTCATAACACCAGTGCCTTGCCATCGTTGTTGTCGTCGCATTGCATCGGAGGTTTTTTTTTGCCCCTAATGACTAGGAGGTGAATGTAACTTAAAAGGGAAAAAGAAAGACTGACTTCACATATAGACCATGGTTGGAAGATATTATACATATGATTGATTATAGTGAACCCATGCCCTAATTGATTAATTATCGCATTTGTGAAGAAATGAGTCTTTAGAAGTGCCTTCAAAATGTGGTCGACTGTTGTGCTATGAATCATCTTTGTTTTTCTTCCCGTTTTGCCATATGTCTCTTCATTGCTTAAATGGGTGCTAAAAAGTTTAATCTAAAAGTTTAAATTTATAAGTGAATGGAAATTACAAATATGTAAAGTGCATGAAAATCCTGTGTTTTTTTAATGATACTAATTTATTATTCAATGTTTTTGTTCCAAGTATAACTCTTACCCTTGCGATATTTACATTCTAAGTGAGCAACAATGAGGTATATGATTGAGGATGCCCATAAGTGTGACATTATATATTAAATGGAAGTTCCAAGTAAATTGATATAATATCCACTACTTAGAATAAATATACAAAGAACAAACCAATTTTTTATAAAATAATTTTTTAAAAATAATCATCAGTTTTAGATTTTATCTTAAAATATATACATAAGTCGTTATGATCTATGGTCATACAGTTATAATTTAGCTACACATTATTAGGCTTAGTTTTTTTTTTTTTTTTTTTTGTCGAAACCAGGCATACTTTAAAAGATTTGCTTTATCATATGAAGAAGTAACAAAACATTCGACTCTTCACCTATATTAATAAAAAGGACAAGTCAATCAAATAATCGCAACCCAATGAATTAGAAATAGGTAATTAAGAATATATATTTTATTGATAGGTCAAAATGGTATGATTACAACTTTCCAAGAGTATGTGTGTAAATGGACCCTCAACAAAAGATATGCATACTCATCACAACTTAATCAAGACGAGATATTTGTTAGAAAAATAAAATAAAATTGACAACAGCAAATCAATCCGAGAGAGGGAGATAGAGACAAAAGTAGACAAGAAATTTACACTCCATTTCTCTTTTGAAAGAGGATAGATAGATTCCCGAGAAACTTGTGAATTACTTTAAGTCCTTATTCATTTCCATAAAAGAAAATAGGGAAAATTCCAAATAAAAAACCCAAAATGAATATTGTGTCAAATAAAAGCTTGAAGTGACCATTGTTGTTCAAATAGGGCATGGAGTAGCAATGATTGTTTCAAATAAGAGCCTAATCCCTTCGATTGCTGGTCAGCTAAATATTATAACCTTTTAAGTGGTGTTTTCTTTTGAATACAATTTTAATTTTAAATTATATTTATTTTTATTTTTATTTTTTTCTCTTTTATGTTTTTTTCTTTCTTGTGAAGGTCGACAGTCACAAGCAAAGACCAACGTGGGCTCAGTGATCCTCATCGGCTATTGTTAAAGGTTGATAAGGGCCTGTAAGCCTTGTCAGCTGTGGGGGAGGCCACCCTCCCTAGATTTAGCGAGGGTTGGCCTCGTTGGCCACTAACAAGGTGACCCTTTCCCTGGCTATGGGTGAGGCCACCCTCGCCAGATTTGTAGAGGGTTGGCCTCACCTTAGGCTGGCAAGGGCGTCCTCACCCAAGGCGAGGGTCACCTCACCCAAGCGAGGTTGTCCCTCACCAACCACTGGCTAGGTGACCCTCGCCCAGATCTAGCGAGGGTTGACCTTGCAGATGGTCTCGAGGGTGACCTCCCCCAAGGCGAGGCTGTCCCTCACATGTGGTTGATGAGGGCGTCTCTCGCCAGATCGAGCAATAGAGTGAGAGCGACCCTCGATCGAGCGAGAGCGACCCTCAATCGAGCGAGGGCGACCCTCACTCAGATATCTCTAGGAATTGCCAGTGTTTGACCAGTCATCAACAAAGAAGGAAGACAAACTAGAAAAAAGGAAAAAAAAAATAAGAAAAAAGGAGAAAGAAAGAAAAAAAAAATTGAAAAAGGGTAAATGACAAAAATGCCATTGCTAGCGGGAAGTTATGCCTTTATTTGAAATAGATATATCCATTTCAGACTCTTATTTAAAACAATGATGACACTTTAAGACTTTATTTGGATTTTTTTCAAGAAAATGTAAGGGTGCTATTCTATTTTTGGGTCGGAATAAAAAAGAAAATTACGACATCCAATGTTTTTAAGCCAACTTGTCGAGCATCTATAAGAACAAGTGTCTTGATTCTAAAAAGCATTGATTACAGCCTATAATGAGAAGAGTCAGAATATTTACCGTTTCATCTTGGCATTTAAAATTGAATGATATGAATGAAAATAATATTAACACGTGATTTGAATATAAGTTGAGATCTTTCAGAAAAGTCTATGATTAAAAAAAAATCAAAATCACGCACGCAGGAAAAGTCCACACTATCTCCAACTTTTATATTTTTATCCCTCTCTCTTAATACTTTAATCACAATATCGTCGCACAAAAGGTTAATCAGTAGGAGAATGTATTTTTGAAAATTTTGAATAATCTTCTTCTGGGAAAGAAATCGAATGATCACCTGAAGACGACTAATTTCCTGAGGGCAACAAGCACGCCAGCAATCAGTAATTTAATTAAGGCCTTCTTTAAGTAATGTTATTACAGGGAATTACTTATAGCTTCTCGAATAGTTAGCTTTGCATAGTTTTAAGGACTCATGAAAGTAGAGCAGCAAGAATAAGAAAAGGCAAAAGAAAGTACAACCATGGAAAGTACGAATTAAACTCTCGTGGTTCAGAATCGTGCAAAGTTGCACACAATGAAGAGAGAAGTCTAAAATCACAATGTGGTCTTTTTTCAGGTTCGTGAAGTGTGAAGTCCATCCCACTAAAGTATTTATATATACTCTTACTTTACTAAAAATAAATTTATAATAAAACTAAAAATAAATAGAAACTAACACTGAAAATACTAACTAGATAAAATAGATTGCACCTTAAACATGGGTAAAGAACGTATTAGTAGCCGGTCTGATGAACCAAACAAGTGAAGTAACCCTTTCATAGGCAAAAAATGTGTCATTTATTTTTCCTAAATTTAGCTTTTACGTTCTTTTTTTTCTATTTTTACCAAAAAAAGAGTCTCTTGCTTCCTTGTACCATGGGCACCTCCAAACATGTGTCATGGCCCGAAAGAAAGCCGATCCAAGAGGTTCCTATGGGACGGTCGTGACACGTTTATGGATCAAGTGACCCACGGCTTGTATCCTTGAGACCTAGGTTTTCTCAAGTCTTCTAGAATACTCCTAGAGGCGGGTGATGCGGTAAATGTATTTTGGGGTTTCATGAATCATGTATAAGAAAAATTAACAAAATAAACGCAGCGGAAACAAAGATATATTTTACACATGATTCTCCTTAGGCGTTGTTCGTGCGTTTTAATCAAAAATCTAAACATAAAAGGGAGTTAAACGAAATACCTCTCGAAGCGCGCTTTGAAACAAGTCGGTTCGGATGTTTCTACATAGTTCGAGTCCCACAAGCGTCGGACCTCTAGTTCAGACACACCAACAACGAACGTCGAACGGAAGAGAGAACTTTCGGATATTCACCACTTCGATCGTGCTAGCAATCACGTGGAAACAAACCGTCGTATCCTTGATGTATAATAGTCACGGCCCGAACGAGATAATGTTCTTCTTTCTTGCGTCTCAAAGACTCAAGAACACGCACACACTTTGCTCTCTATTTTAGCAAAGCATCTTCTCTCTAAAAACACACAATGCACACCCACCTTTTCTGTTTTTCAACAACCCTTTTAAGTGTTGCAAAAACTTTCTTTTAAATAAAAAAATATAAACCGATCAGCAACGGTTGCTGATCGATGGACGATCAGCAACCGTTGCTGATCCCCATCATGCACGAACAATCGTGCATGAGCGGTTGCTCACACGAGTTCGTGCATGAGCGGTTGCTCATGCACGAACGATCATGCATGAGCGGTTCACGAGTTCGTGCATGAGCGGTTGCTCATCACACTTTCGTGCATGATGGTCAGCAATGCTGACCGTTCATGCACGATTTTCGTGGATGATGGTCAGTGGTTGTGACCATCCAAGATTTCATGCATGTGCTTTTCGTGCACATGCATGAAGCTTTATATATATATATAATTTATTAAAAAAATATTAATTAATTAATTAAATGAAAATAATTAATTAATTAATTCCTTTAGGCATATATCTAACAATCTCCCACTTGCACTAAAGCCAACTTGTTTGGTATGTTAACATATATCCACTTTGGGCATGCGTGTGCATCATATGCAAGTAGGCTCGTGACTATAATACAAATTAAATTAAATCTCATTTAATTTAATTTCAAATCGACTCAATTCGATTGTAGTAATTGCAAACATATTTGCAATAATATTTCTCTCTTGTTCCACGTCATCCTAGTTGTTTATGGTGTGTGACATCCCTAGGTTCATCACTAAGCTGGTAGTAAGACTTGTACTAACACATTAGTACTTCCAAAAGAATTAATTGTCCCGATTAATCTTTTAGGTCCTACAAGCCACGATTGACATCTAGCAATATGTCATGGCTACCCAGATAGTGTGAATACTTTAAGAACATAATGAACCTGTCAGCTTTGGCTATAGTGTAATTCAATCCCTCTGTCTTACTATGTCCCGATCAAACAAAGACCATGGAATATTTGTCAAGTCATTAATTCGATCATATGCACAAATCTAATTGACATGCATTTTATTCGAGACATAAACAATTTATTCTCGGTTACAACCCCGGCCGAGGATTTCAATGCAGTGTCACAATTAGATCGCATAGGACATCATTATCATACCTTGCATATAACAAGGAGACAGATTCCATATTGCGCACACGTGTAACTTCGTATATGAACAAACTATGACCATCAAGTATAAAGACGGATCGACGACCCGGCATTATGTGCACCCGTGAACCATAGTTGTTCGATACACAAGTTAACACTGTGCCTCAAGTCTAAGGATTATTTACACAAGACCAAAGCATGAACAATTAGACATTGACCACGCTAAAAGCTTCCATGTCGCTAATCGTTCCATATGCGTCACGTTCAGTGAATTTGTCTAATACAAACACCTGTGTTCTAACTCAGGCATCATAATACCCAATGACATGTGACTCATCATTCCCTTAAGTATCCAATACTTAATGGCGAAGTTAAGAACACACCGGTCTCAACAGGATTATTAATATCCACTTAATAATCCATCGACCGGGAACAATTTAAAGATTCAGTCTAACTATGAACCCGTCACATATATTCTTGACGTCTCAAGAATAGGTCTAGTTGCAACTGATCTTATGGAATCATTCATCAATATAAAATAATTGGACAAATGAATGAATACGTCATTGCCATTAATTAAATAATAATAATGAAAGTACAACTGAAATCCCTAATATGTAACTATTACATAGTAGCTTTAGGGCATACATCCAACAATCTCCCACTTGCACTAAAGCCAACTTGTCTGGTACCTCAAACCCATTTTGTCAATATGTCTTTCAAAAGAAGACTGAGGTAAGGCCTTAGTGAAGGGATCTGCCACGTTTTCTGCTGAGGCAATTTTCTGCAAGGCGATATCACCTCTCCCAACAATTTCTCTGATGAGATGGAAGCGTCTCTCAATATGCTTGGACTTTTGGTGAGACCTTGGTTCCTTAGCTTGAGCTATCGCCCCATTGTTGTCACAAAACAATGTGATCGGTTGCTCAATTGAAGGAACGACTCCAAGTTCAGAAATAAACTTCTTCATCCAAGCGGCTTCCTTTGTTGCTTTAGAAGCAGCTACATATACTCGCCTCGGTGGTGGAATCGGCAGTTATGCTTTGTTTGGAACTTTTCCAACTAACTGCGCCACCATTGAATGTAAAGACAAACCCAGACGTAGACTTATAATCATTAGGATCCGATTGAAAATCGGAATCAATATAAGCTACAACTTTAAATTCTCCTTCTCCATATATCAAGAATAAATCTTTAGTCCTTCACAAGTACTTAAGAATATTCTTGAATACTATCCAGTGCTTTTCTCCTGGATCAGATTGATATCTGCTAGTAATACTTATAGCATGCGCAATATCAGGTCTAGTACATAGCATAGCATACATTATGCTTCTAATAGCGGATGCATATGGTATCTTTGCCATCCGCTCTCTTTCTTCAGGAGTGTTGGGACACATCTCCTTAGAAAGACGGATCCCTTGCCTAAAAGGCAATAATCCTCTCTTGGAACATTGCATGTTAAACCGTGTTAACACTTTGTCTATGTACGTAGATTGTGAGAGGCCAATCAATCGTCTTGATCTATCTCTATAGATCTTGATACCTAAAATGTAGGTTGCCTCTCCTAAATCTTTCATGGAGAATTTCTGTGACAAGAATAGTTTTATCGATGATATCATTGGTACATCATTTCCAATCAAAAGTATATCATCGACATACAAAACCAGAAATGCAATTGCACTCCCACTGATCTTCTTATATACACAAGGTTCATCCGGATTTTTGATGAAGCCAAACGATTTGACTACCTCATCAAAACGGATGTTCCAACTTCTGGAGGCTTGTTTGAGTCCATAAATGGATCTCTTAAGCTTACACACCTTATGTTTTTCACTATTGGATTCAAAACCCTGTGGCTGTTCCATATAGATGTCCTCATCGAGAAAACCATTTAGAAAAGCCGTTTTGACATCCATCTGGAATATCTCATAATCAAGGTGTGCAGCTATAGCCAACATAATCCGAATGGATTTTAGCATGGCCACAGGTGAGAAAGTTTCGTCATAATCAATTCCTTCTTTTTGACGATATCCTTTCGCCACCAGCCGTGCTTTGTAAATTCCAATTTGACCTTCAACATTCATCTTCCTCTTGAAGATCCATTTACAGCCAATTGGTACAATACCATCAGGCAAGTCAATCAAGGTCCATACCTCATTGGAATACATTGAATCCATTTCGGATTTCATGGCTTCTAGCCATTTACCAGAATCGATGTCCAACATCGCCTCCTCATAGGTTTTAGGATCACCGGGTTGATCACTATCATTCACAATGAATAATGGTTCAATATGATCAACCGAGTGTCTATAACGAGCAGGTGGGCGAGACATTCTCGCACTTCTCCTAAGAGGTTGTGTATCGAAGCTCCCCCGAATCGAGATTGGTATCGAACTCGGTTGTTTGATACTTCATTATTTTCTTCTTGTAAGACTATTTTCCGCCCAAAGCACCACTTTCTTGGATGAACTGATTCTCCAAGAAAGAAGCGTGCTTGCATACCAAAATTCTTTGGTTTGAATGAAAATAGAAATAATATCCAAGAGTTTCCTTTGGATATCCAATGAACGACCTTGTTCAGATCTTGCCTCCAATTTTTCCACTTTCAGCTTTTTCACAAAAGCTGGACAACCCCAAATCTTAATATGATTAAGACTAGGTTTCCTACTATGCCATATCTCATAGGGCGTAGTTGGAACAGATTTGGACGGCACTCTATTCAGTATATATATACAGCTGTCTCAAGGGCATATCCCCAAAGGGATATTGGCAAATCGGTGTAACTCATCATAGATCGTACCATATCTAATAAAGTACGATTTCTTCGTTCAGATACACCATTATGTTCTGGAGTTCCAGGAGGTGTCCATTGTGATAAAATGCCATTCTCTTTAAGAAAGTCCAGGAATTCAGTACTAAGGTATTCACCTCCTCGATCCGATCGAAGAGCCTTAATACATTTTCCTGTTTGTTTCTCAACTTCAGCCTTGAATTCCTTGAACTTTTCAAAGGATTCAGATTTATACTTCATGAGGTATAAATAACCATACCGTGACTGATCATCAGTGAAGGTAATGAAGTAATTATAACCACCTCTAGCAGATTCATTAATTGGTCCACATACATCTGTATGTATTAATTCTAATATGTCAGCAGCTCGCGCACTTTGTCCCACAAAAGGCGCTTTGGTCATTTTTCCTAGAAGACATGCCTCACAAGTCGAGTATGACTCAAAATTTGAAGGATCAATGTATCCATCATTACTCAACTTGTTAATTCTGTCTTCTCCAATATGACCTAATCGGAGATGCCAAACATACTTTTTATTTGGACCGTCTCTAGGGCGTTTATTAGTTATGGCATTTATATCAATTCTATTTTGCTTATTGACATTGGTAATCGCATTACCGGACATTGTAATGGTATAAAGATTGTTGGTTAATAAGCTAGAACCAACACATATTCTATTATGATAAATAGAACATACATCATCAGCAAAAGAAAATTCATAATTCTCTTTACCCAAACGAGGTATAGAGATGATGTTCCTAACAGCATTCTTATAATGCAAACAGTTCTTTAAAACCAATACATGTCCAAGAAGGCAAACATAAACGAAAAGTCCCTATAGCTAATGCAGCAACTCTTGCTCCATTGGCAAACGTCAGACAATCTCATTTCGCCCTAGCATCCCGCTTATTTCCAGATTCTGCAAAGACATACAAATATGTGAAGTTGCAGCAGAATCTAGAACCCATGAGCTGGATTCAGCACTAACCATAAGATTAGTTTCAATAAGCATAGACACCATACCTTCATAAGGTCGGTTCTTGGGCTTGACCTTCAAGCTCGCGAGGTACCTCTTACAGTTCCTCCTCCAATGCCCTTTGACACCACAGTAATGACATTTCCCTTTATCAATCATGGGTTTTGGTTGCACAACAGGTTTGGCAGGCCTCTTCCATTTATTCTTCTTTAAAATGGTCTTACCCTTTGAAGAAGAAGCCTTAGCCATAGCCACTACATTTGGCCTCGTGTTATGCATTTCCGCAAGAGTTTTATCCATCTTATGCATGTGGAAGTTTTGGACAAAACCAGAGAAGGAATCGGGTAAAGATTGGAGGATCAAATCCACAGCTAACTCATTGTCCATAACGAGATTCAGCCTAGCCAATTCTTCAATGTGCCAGATCATTTTCAAAGCATGATCATTAACAGATGATCCTTCAGCCATCCTCATACGGTACAATGCCTTAGATATCTCATATCTAGAGGTTCGACCATTCTCATCAAAGTATTCCTTTAAGTGCAAAATGATCGACCCAGCATCTTCCATAGATTCATACTTCTTTTGTAATTCATTATTCATAGAAGCAAGCATATATGACCTAACTTTTAAGTCATCATCACGCCACTTATCATAAGTGACACGCTCCTCTTGGGTCCCACCCTCAGGAAAGGAGGTTGGCATCTTTTCATCAAGCACATACCCAATTTTTTCTGAATTGAGAACAATTCTCAAATTCCTCACCCAGTCAGTGAAATTGGGTCCAGTCAAACAATTCTTGTCAAGTATAGAAGCGAGTGGGTTTGTGGTCACCATTTTCAGAGTAATAATATATATCTGTTGCAGAAAATAAATTGTTAGCCGTTGTATCTTTCAAAGTAACTATTTCATTTTGGTCTTTAAATGAAATAGATCCTCCCACTAAATTTATATTCGAATCCCATACTCCTTAAGATGGGAAGCGGTAATCTTTGTTGGGTAAAGATTACTAGTGGGGATTGGAGTCCCACTAGTCCAAAGTCCACCTCACCTAACAGTTATTGGTGTCCTATGAACTTAGTGAGTGAACCAGCTTGTTCAACGCATCATATGCGAGTCCCAATCATAACTTCGGCCTCTAGACCATGAAAGCCTCACCTAACAGTTATTGGCATCATGATCATAGTTAAGTCTAGCCCATCGTCTCATGCAAGTATTGAAAACACAAATGATTCCCTCACCTGACAGTTATTAGAAATCATTTGGCTCCAACCCCACAGCATCATATGCATAATGGAGTGGTCCAATATTATAAATGGTAATTAACCCCTATGTATCCATAACCGGTTAGTTAACCACTATAATATTGGATCAAACCACGACGATGGAAGGCCACGAGTCCGAAACCCGTTTCGACTTAATATTCTTTGTAAGGAGATTTGGGTCGTTATTAACGGTCTCACTTTGCACATTAACCGGTTTAACATGCACGATATCATAAACACAATAAATAAATAGATATCACATAAACATCTATCCTATGTGGTGATCATGGAATTATGGTTCAATGGGTCTCGAGCCAAAGAGACCCATTTAGCCATTTTAATGTTTTAATTATATGGACCTGCTCTTCACTTTTTCTTCAATCTTTGAACTCTTCAAAGACCGGGCCCAAAGAGCTCACCGGTTTAATGGCTCCTCCAATGGCTCCTCCTCTCTTGTAGTATTTACATCAACAATTGAAATACTAAACTATACTAAAATTACATATCAAGAAAAATTAAAGTAAAATAAAAAGGAAGGACGCAGCCTCCATTTAATAATTACATCCCCAAAAAGAATACATGTAATCATCATACATTCATCCATACAACAATCACAACAATTAGGGATTTTTCCATGATCACCACCCTTCCTTACGAGCCATAAATTCAAAATTTAAAGCTCTGGAAGGCATGCATAAAATTCTGCATATCATTTGCAAAATATAAACATCAAGTATAACAAGTTATGGATTTTTGATTCAAAATTGATTTAGTTCTAATTTTTGCTTAGTTGATTAAATTTATCACATAAATCAATCAACTTCTATAGGCCACATAAGAGCAAGAGAACCAATTCTCTTAACAAAAGTAAATTGGCCATTAGAATGCAAAAATATATTTGAACTATAAATCAATTAAACGCACGAAAAACGCCTAAGGTTGGCTCTGATACCACTGTTGGGGTTTCATGAATCATGTATAAGAAAAATCAACAAAATAAACGCAGCGGAAACAAAGATATATTTTACACATGATTCTCCTTAGGCGTTGTTCGTGCGTTTTAATCAAAAATCTAAACATAAAAGGGAGTTAAACGAAATACCTCTTGAAGCGCGCTTTGAAACAAGTCGGTTCGGATGTTCTACAGTTCGAGTCCCACAAGCGTCGGACCTCTAGTTCAGACACACCAACAACGAACGTCGAACGGAAGAGAGAACTTTCGGATATTCACCACTTCGATCGTGCTAGCAATCACGTGGAAACAATCCGTCGTATCCTTGATGTATAATAGTCACAGCCCGAACGAGATAATGCTCTTCTTACTTGCGTCTCAAAGACACAAGAACACGCACACAATTTACTCTCTGTTTTCAGCAAAACATTTTCTCTCTAAAACACAAAATGCACACCCACATTTTCTCTGTTTTTCCAACCCTTTTAAGTGTTGCAAAAACAACTCTTTTAAACTAAAAAAATATAAACCGATCAGCAACGGTTACTGATCGATGGACGATCAGCAACCGTTGCTGATCGTCCCCACTCATGCACGAACAATCGTGCATGAGCGGTTGCTCACACACGAGTTCGTGCATGAGCGGCTCATGCACGAACAATCGTGCATGAGCGGTTGCTCACACACGAGTTCGTGCATGAGCGGTTGCTCATGCACGAGTTCGTGCATGATGGTCAGCAACTGCTGACCGTTCATGCACGAATTCGTGGATGATGGTCAGCGGTTGCTGACCATCCAAGATTTCATGCATGTGCTTCGTGCACATGCATGCTTTATATATATATATATATATATATATATATATATATATATATATATATATATATATAATTTATTAAAAAAATATTAATTAATTAATTAAATGAACACATAATTAATTAATTAATTCCTTTAGTGCATATATCTAACACTTTTAGCATTCAAGTTTGAGATAATAAAGGGTGAGATGAGAAGTACCGTGATCGATATTCCCTCTCTTTGAGCAATTGGGCTACTCCGAGCAGCATAGCTACATGGGTGTCGTGGCCACAGGCATGCATTTTCGCGTCGATCTTGCTTTTATGCTCCCACTCCACCAATTCCTTCATGTGATCATAATTAATTAACCCAAAAATTGACAAACTCTTGGTCTATTTCATTAAAGATCGATCACCTGCAATGGTAGAGCATCCATTGAGAGCGAACACCGGCTTCTCTCTGAACCCCATGAAAGCGACAACGCCTGTCGATACTCGTGGATCCTCCTCCTGACGTCCGGCATCCACTGGAAGAACTCCGGGTCCTTGGCCAATTCCAGCAAGTCTTGGGTCAAAGACCTGAGCTGGGGCTCGGATTTGAGCTCAGCAGCGCACTTCCCACGGACGTGGAAGAGGGAGAGTGATAACAGCAGCAAGTGAGCGAGTCCCATTCGGAAGAATGGCTCTGAAACTCGACGTGATTACGAGTGTGAAAAACGAAAACTGGATACGCGATGAAACGGAGGGGATACTTTTCGTTTTCAGCGAAGGTGTGTGCACGGGAGAGATCTAGAGGGATGTCGTTCTACAACCTGAGGACCTGCACTTTGAGAATGGAGAGATCTAGGGTGCGCATGATAAAATTTCTGAAACAGAAATTGAATTCTAACCAGAAATTGATTTCTCAATTTCTGAAATAAAGCTAAAAATTTTAGCTTCTGATTTCTTCTTCAAATCTATTTCAGAAATAGAGAAATCAAATTACGTTACCAAACAAATTTCTGTTCCAAACCTGTTCCGAGGAACAGAAAAATAGAGAAATTAAGAAACGGAAATTTTATCATGCGTAGCTCTATAGACTTCTGCATTGCCAATTGTTTCCATGTGTTTTGGTAACTATTTTATTCTCGGGAACAATTTCTACTAAAAAATTATTCTTTTTTATTTTGTTTCTTAGCATTTAAAGACGTAAACTGCCCAAAATTTCTATTTCGAAATAGAATTACGCTTGATACGATCCTTAAATTTTTTTTGTGACTTATAATTTCTTTAAAATTTTTAATGCTTTTATTATATTTTAATTTTAATTTTAAATAAAATTTATTATATAATTTTATTTTTTAAATTATTTTATTATATATTTTAATTTTATTATATAATTTTATCATATTTTAAATATAATTTATGTTATAATTTTATTATATTTTTACAATCAGCTAGAGGAAGAAAAAGAGAAAAAAAAGAAAAAGAAATAAAGAAAAGAGAAAAAAAGAATATAATTTAGCTTAATTTTGGAGTTTTTTTTTTTTGGAATAAAAGAGTAATGTTTTTTTCTATTTATTGATTTTGTTCCAAATTTATTCATAGGAAAAATTTATTTTCGAGAATTAAAAAAGTTACTAAATGAATTTATATTAATTTTTTTATTTTGAAAAATAAAAATATGGAATTAGACATTATTTGGTAAACAAGGACATTTTTAGAAATTATTCTCAGTTTCACATGGATCTCGGTATTATATCATAAGCCAAGGTGAGGTGGAGCCTACAGCCTTCGCGTGTCGCACATTCAACTCAACTAGAGCGGAACTGCTCTACATGTGACACAAAACAACAACTGGCTAGATTTTTATAAAAAATTTTCTATTTTTGTCCGTCTTTTTGGACATCCAAAAACAAAACAAAAAAAGAATATTACAAGACTCCTAACTTGCCAATACGACCAATTCAATGAGGAGAGAAACAAAGTAATTCGCCCCTAATTGTAACCAACCTTCCTGCAGTAAAAACATGTACATATCTATCTACCCATCCAAACCCAACCAATTAAAGAAAAACGCTAACAATCACGCGTCAGTGCATTATGAAGTCGCTCAGACCCTCCTTGCTCCGGATCTCACTGATAATCATGGAACTGATGATTTCCTGCGAAGAAACCCGCATATTCTGGGTCGGGATTAGATCGCCTTGCATCACCAAGAGCGGCATGAGGCAGGGCCGGCTGGACCATCAGTGCGTCGTAGCACGCCCCGAAGCTCGGAGTACCTTCCGATGACATGTTGCCTATGATGGGGCCATACAACGACGGCTCAGAGAACATCATCCCCTCCGGGGTGGCGAAATGGAAGTCTTGCCCTGGCGGGAAGTGGTTCTGACACGAGCAAGGCATGTGATGATGATGATTATACGTATGATCATTTGCAGGTACGTTATGATCATTCATAAGGCTCAGCGATCTCCTCATGGCATCCTCCTTCATCACGGCCAGCCTCGCCTTGGCTGCCTCGACCTTGTGCCCCAAAGAACCTAATAGCCTCCTCATGTCCTCTTCGGAGAGGCCATCAATCAGTGCCTCCGAGATCGGGTACTTGGCCTCCCAGTTCGCAAGCCGGACCTTGGCGAGCTCGGCATTGACCTTCCTATTTCGGTCTGCAAAGAACTCAGGCAGCCCGACCATCCTCTTGGCACGACGATCCGCCCCCTTGCTCATGTACCGCTCGATAATGCACTTGACTTTCTCGGGGCTCGCGGGCCAGATCTCGGGCTCAGTGGTGGCAGCAGACCCTGCGGGGCCATAGATGATCATGCACGTATCCACGCCGCATAGGGTGGTGAACTCTTGGGCCTTCTTCATCATGCCCTTCTTCCTCTTCTCGTAGGTGATCCTACGTGCTTTCTCGTTGCGGATAAGCTCTAAAAGTAATTTACGACGACCCATGTCTCCAAGTCCTTGATTTTTTGTGTATCAATCCTGCAACAAAATGGAAACGGGAACAGTTATAAAAGCAAAATCGACCTGTACAGATTAGAGCAAGAGTTCTTGCTAACAGAGAGCCAAGAAAAATTTATAAAGTGATGGAAAAAAATAGAATCCACAAAGGATCTTGATTTTCTGAAGAATGATTGGAAAAACCAGATGCCGACTCCAACAGAGTAGAACTCCACAAGATTCAAGCATATGTAAGAGCATAAGAAATAAAAAATAACTGAATAATTAAAGACAGTTGAAGTGGGTTGGACGTGTTAAACAGTAGACTGATAGTACAGTGTCACTTTAAGGAACAACCTCGGTGAAGGGTTCCCTCTGAATGATCGTCGAGGCCTAAAAGAGGAAATAAGTTTCGATGATTAGAGGAGGGCTCCTCCTTAATTAAACAACATCCTCACCCTACTTTCTTGGCTTGTTCCTTTCTTTCCTATTTTGTGTTGCCCTAAAAGAACATCGAAGGATGCAACTGAGTCACCCCGGAATGTCAAAATCCAGACGAACTCGGAGAAAACAGCAACGAAGGAACAAAAAATTCACAAGAAGAGTTGGCAGGAAAATTTCAGAGCAATTATAGAGAGAGATAGACAGATAGACAGAGAGAGAGAGAGAGAGAGAGAGAGAGAGAGAGAGAGAGAGAGAGAGGGGTGGAGCATTCTTCATCGGAACGTTGGAAAAAAAATTGGACGAGAACTTGAGATCCGGCGCAGACAGAGAACAGAGAACGGAAAACAGGAGAACAGAGGAAATAATTGGATGATCGCACGCAGATCGAGTCGATAACATTTAAGAGAGAGAACAGAGACAATCGCACACCACAGAGATACGGTGATTAGAGAGAGAAAGCACTCACCAATTCACAATGCCGTCGGCCAAGGTCTCATCAGCTCTGCAATTCAACCCCCTAGAGCTTCAACGGAGAAAGAGAGACAGAGCACAGAGCACAGAGCACAGAGAGAACGTAGGTGTCTCTGTTTTCCAGTTCAAAACAGAGAGACAGAGAGGAGAGAGAAGTGACCGTTGTGTTTCTGTAGCTGGTTTGCGCGTTAATTGTGAGGGGAGGAAGGAAGGAAAGCCAATTTATAGAGAGAGATTATATTTTAGGGCAATTCTTTATTCACAAAGAATGTGTAATTATTTTTTCCACATATTCGCTTTTAATGGCTTCATACTTAAGATTTAATTGTTGCGCAACGAAATTATTTGGTATTGTCTTATACCTCACAAGATCTGAAATTATAAGATAATCTATAAGATATCTATGGCTTTTTAAAATATAATTTGGATTACTATGTTAATTGTCTAGGGCTTTTTTTTTTCACGACTGGGAGGCGATTATAAGGGTGAAAGAAAGAATGACTTCGCATATAAAGCATGGCTGAAACATATTATACATTTAATTGATTATAGTGAACTCATGCCCTAATTATGGATGAACCATCTTTGCTTTTCTAAGTTTACTTCCCATTTTGCCATATGTATCTTGACTGCTCTCATGTATGATGTATGCAAAGTGTATAAAAAATCTATGGTTTTTAACAATGCCAATTTGTTATTCAAATTTTTTGTGCCAAGTATTACTCTAAACCTTGTGATATTTACAATATCAAGTGAGCGACAATGAAGAATATGATTTAGGATGCACGTGATTAGAGGCTTCGAGTAAGTAACTTTATGCCTCGGACGAATTGCAGATGCCAATGTTGATCGCCACCAAATCTCCTAAACACCAGTGCCTTGCCGTCGTCGCATTGCCATCAAAGGAAGGGCAGTGTGGCAAAGGGTCAGAGTCACAATCGAGAGGAAGAAGACAAACGGGGAAGCTAATCGCCAACCAACGTTTGCGCTCGATGTCGTCGTCAAGTTGCAGTTCAGATCGTGCAAACTTGCGCACGATGAACGGAGAAGAAAGTTTTTGAGCGCTCGTACAAGAGGAGATTAAAAGAGCGAAGAAATACAAAAATCACCATATGGTCTTTTTTAGGGCGCATATGTAAGGTCCTTTCTACTAAAGTATTTATAAATACTCCTAAGTTATTGAAAGAAATTTATAATAGAACTTAAATTAAAATAAGTAAGAATTTAAATCTAAAAAAACTAACTAGATTAAATAGAACGCATTAGGAGCCGGTCTAATGAACCAAACAAGTGAAGCGACCTTCCACAGGCAAAAAATATTTCATTTATTTTTCCTAAATTTAGCTTTGATGATTTTCTTCGTCGCACCATGGACACCACCAAACATGTCTCTAAAACCGTCCGATCACCGGGGCCCAGCGGTCACCCTTGTGCCTCCACGAGCCATCCTATCTCCAAGCTCTGTCCAAGTTCCAAGAACTTTGAGCCACATCCTCAAATATTTATCGCAAAGAGTTTGAAATGAAACCATTTTGGGATTACATTATCTTGTACAATAAGATTGATTAAAATAGCCAAAAATAAGAAGTATCGAAATTTAAATTCAGAAAGAATTAGGTTAAAAAAATCATACAAAGATATATCTGATATGATTTAAAGCTTGAATCTATCTTTCGAGTTTGCTCTGAAATATAGAGAGCTTACTTCTCCTATAAAAAGATTACTCCTCATCCCACCTCCCAAAAAAAGCGGGTTGGTTGGGGAGCAGGAGATTCTCACTTGATGAGGGAGGAGACTGGACAGGAGGGTTCATCTTCTGTTCAAGCTTGGTCATGGGTATGATTTGCACAAGAGCAGGGTTTGTCAAAGATTGCTGTTGAACTGGATTCGAAGACCATTGTGGACATGATTGTGAAAGCAAGTCGAAGCAAATTTTCGTGAATGCAATACTCTACTGCTTCTTAATATATATCTGTTAATTCAAGGCGATTGGGAGATGAAGATCCAACATAGTTAAACATAACCCATAAACTGGCTAGCAAATTGAGGACCATCTGGTCAGATAGATTGACCAGAGATGTTAAGGATAACCATTTCTAAAACTATCTTACACGGTTGAGAATTGAGGGCAACCGTAGTTAGGACAGGCACTATCCGCATCCCTGTGCTCATCCAAGTATGATATTGCAACAGCTGCATGAAGAGCCACTCCGATTGGGAAAGCCTCCTCGTCGACAAAGAAGTATGGCGAGTGCAGCAAGTGATGTGATTTCAGAGTCTCATTCTGTATCCCCACCACAAAAATCAAAGAAGCAGTCTTGTTGGCAAAGAAGCTGAAGTCCTCAGCTCCCATTGTCACTGGCATAAGCTGCACTTTGCCATCTCCAAGCAGGATCTCTCCGACCCTTTTTGCGTGCTCATATAGAACTTTGTCATTAACCATTACAGGGTGAAGAGGCGCTTTGTCCTCTCCAAAGTCCACCACAGCTGTACATCTGTGAACAGCCGCTTGCATTTCTACAACCTGTAACCACAACACAATATTTGCAAGAGTAAAGAACAAACACCTTTAGACTGGATCACCAATTCGTCAATTTACCTCTTTTATCCTCTTCTGAAGGAATAAGAGACCATTGGAACTCAAACTTCTAAAAGTTCCTCCAAATTTGACAGACTCGGGAATCACATTAGCGGTGTGGCCTCCTTTGATGTACCCGACAGTCACCACCTGTCCATATAAAGTAAGGAATCATGAGATGCTTGCTAAGAATAACATGCAACTAGAAGACATGAGATGTACACCACTGGAATTCCATTAGTCAGATAAGTATTTGGCAAGGAAGTTCATAGACAGCAATCTGTTGCATTTGGCACTTAGGAATGAGAAACTTCACGGAAGGAGTTCAGCATTCTCTGAAATTAGAAATATATAAATACATACAATGATAGCTTTCAACCAGGAGATACTTCCAGTGGTAGTCTGCGATGCTTTATTGTGGTAACCAGGAAAATAGGAGGGGGCATGAAAGATTTAGGCCTCTGTTTCCCTATTCTGAGAGTACAATGCATTGTCAACAAAGAACAAAAAATATCTTTGCAGATTTCATACTCTCGTATGGTTGCAGTCACTTGCACATGCATAATCATGTTCCCATCCAACCTCTAGAAGCTTAAGTTAATGAATAAAGCAGACAAGAAGGAAACTACCTGTGCCTCAAGAGGATCGGTCTCTCGAGATACAATTTGCTGGAGACCGAGGATTGCAGATGAAGCTGCAACAATGGGATCTATATTGTGATGCGGAAGTGCTGCATGCCCCCCTTTCCCCTGAATAGTAGCCGAAAATACCCCAGAACCTGCAAGAATTGGGCCAGGACTGGAAGCAATGAACCCCGTCGGTACATTAGGCAAAACATGGATGCTGAGGATGCCATCAAGGTCATCGAGAACTCCATCTTGCAACATATAATATGCACCGGAGTGACCTTCTTCCCCAGGCTGGAATACAAGCTTTACTGTTCCCTTAAGGATTCACAACACAATTAAAATGCATAAATTGTCTTGAAGGTGAAAAATGCCAGCTGCTATTAGCATTTAAGTTTGAGATAGTGAAGGGTGAAATAAGAAGTACCTTGATCTGATTTTCCCTCTCTTTGAGCAATTTGGCTGCTCCGAGAAGCATAGCTACATGGGTATCGTGGCCACAGGCATGCATTTTCCCGTCAATCTTGCTTTTGTGCTCCCACTCCACTAGTTCCTTCATGTGATCAACAATGCATATTATAAAGACAGCAAGCAGTCGAAACTAGAAGAAATCTGCGATTACTCATGGTTCATGAGAAAATTCAAAGCACCCTCCTTCAAACAACTAAATGTCAGCAAAGACCCCATCTACTCTAGGCTTATCAGTGATATTTACAGCACAATCAATCGCATCTGCCACATGTATACAGCTGAAACCAATGATCCTATTTTTACTTCCAGACATCACTGATGAATTACTTTTACTCAAGCACTTGCCCACAATTCACATGCTTTTACTCTTTCAAAGAAAAGAAAACACTTCACCTCCGTTTTCTCTGTATACCCAAGAACATAACCCAAACCCATTACACTGACAGAAACTTCTTTAACTTCTGAACAATGTGACACGAAATGCCAAACTCCCAGCGTTCTACGTGGTTAAAAATTGATCACCTGCAATGGTAGAGCATCCATGTCGGCTCTGAGAGCGAACACCGGCTTCTCTCCGGACCCCATGAAAGCGACGACGCCAGTCTTGGCGACGGGCCACTTATACTGGATCCCAAGCGAGTCTAGCTCGTCCCTAATGAGTTGACTCGTCCGGTGCTCTTCGAACCCGAGCTCTGGGTGCTCGTGGATCCTCCTCCTGATGTCCCGCATCCACCGGAAGAACTCCGGGTCCCTGGCCGATTCCAGCAAGTCTCGGGTCAAAGACCTGAGCTCGGGCTCGGATTTGAGCTCCCCAGCCCACGAACCACAGACGCGGAGGATGGAGAGCGATAGCAGCAGCAGCAAGTGAGCGAGACCCATTTTGGAAGAACGGCGCCGAAACGCGACGCGAGCACGAATTTGGGAAGCGGAAACCCAGGTGGGCGATGAAATGTAGGAGGAGAGAGTGAGGTCGACGTTTTGGTCTTCAGCGAAGATGCGTGCGAGCGAGCCTTTTCGGTTGCTCTGTCCCTTCTCGGAAAAGACAAGCGCGAGCGAGACTGAGAGGGATGTCGTGCTCTGATCCGAGGGAGAGACCAGCGCGCCGCCAACTCTCCATGTTTTCAGGAGGTTCTGCCGTCGGCGGTCATTTCCCAAAATGAAGTCTGCTCGTTCCGCACGAATCTCACCAATTTATGAGCCGAGGCGATGCCTGGACTCGCGTGTGTCGTTGTCGTACATTCAACTCAAGCAGTGTCGACACGTGTACAATGTAGCTCCACTCGGTATTGTTTTTATTTGGCAGTGGGACCAACTCCGATTGTCCCCGTCTTCCCCCGACAAATCCATCGATCTCATCCCAAGCCTCTCGCTCTCTCTCTCTCGCTCTCCACCGTTGAATGCAAAAGTGTTTGGGAGAGAGAAAGGCCCGGGATTCCACTTGATTAGACAAGTGATTGGAACCCTGTTCTGTGACCGATTCTAGCCATCCCCTCAAGAAAATCCCGTTCTATATTGTCTTTCTCTGTGCGCTCGCGAATCATCAGAGTCTCTTCCTATTTTTACTCATTCCTGCTCTTTTTCACCGAGGATGGTGGAGGAGGAGGACATTGGTTATGGATGAAGATGATGATCAAGAGAATGAGGAAATGCGAAAGCAAAGCAGGAGCATTACGATTGATTGTTCGAGAGTGGTGAAATCAATGGATCAGGTATCGATTGGACAAGGAGGCGACCGCCGTCAATTGGCTGGTATATCCAGGACCCTCTCTCAAGACAAAGTGTTCGGTGACCATGTAGATCACCTATGAATAGTGAAAAGAGGATGAATTGGCGACCTTGCTGGGAAAGATGAACAGTTGAGAGGGGGCTTTCATTCGTGCAAGTCGTAGTGAATCCCACAACCAAGTAAAAATTGATGAGTTTGCACATAACTGTACACGCAACAAACGACAAGTGGGTAGAACTACAATCCCACGTGGAGGGCTGAGAATACTCAACATTTTCTTGTAATGACATGCGACGAAAGATAACATTTCTAATTAAATATATTATAGTAATAAGTTCTTGTTTAACTTAGGGATTCCTTTGTTGAAGTTAATGTTATCAAGAAATGTAAGTAAAAATTATTATTTTTCACATAAGATATAGATAATTTTTCAGGTAATTAAATTGATTGCATAACACATTGTCGATTCGCTATTTTTTTAAAAAGAAAATATTGAGGACAATAGTGTAAAATTTCACAAATCACATAAATGTAGGACAATAGAGAAAAAAGTGCTCATCAAATTTGATTTTTTTTCCCATAACAATTACATCTACTATTGAAATGAATGTGGACCGCCAAATTTGACAACTAGAATTATACAATCATTAATGGTCCAAGTTTAGTAGAGTACAAATGCTACAATCATGTAATAACTAGAATGAGGCCCTCTGATGTCGTGGAAAAAACTAAAATTCTTTATGTAACATATTGTAAATCCAACGGATTAATTCAACATCATAATCTTTCTTAAAAAGAATGCTTTTATAAAAATTTAATTATACATCATTAGAATTAGAATTAATTGTACCATCTGACAACAGCATCATAAAACTCTAATTTCCCAACCTAAATTTGATTTTCTTATAATAAATTCACAAAGGGTACAATAATGGATTCGTTGGGGGAAAAACAAAGAATATTAAAGTACTCTATGCTAAAAAAAAAAAAGTTGAAAATCAGCAAGTTTTTTTCACTAACGGATTCTCAAAAGTAGCAAAAGAAAAAAAAAACTAAGCTTCGTGAAATCTTATGTTTATGGAGAAATAACATAAACCAACTTTCAATAGTCTTGAAATGCAGAGGGAGTTCTGCATCAACGTTGATCAAGCTGAGATTCTACGGAGCAGAGAAGGCCTAATTTCATCAGAACTCTCCTGCCAAGAATCTGATGCATCTCCAGAGAGCACTGTACGATCCAGAAGGTTTAGCCTATGCCGAATCAGAACATCTTGTTCCTAAAATTACATTGCATCAAGATTCATCCATGCAAAATCGACAAGTCCTCAAGATCTACGTGGCCCCAAGCTTCCAATGAAACAGAAAAGGGTCGTGTCTTTTTTGAAAAACTAGCTGTACAAAGCTACCGAACAATATCCGCTCATATCCCACCCGTGTGTCCGTCCAAGTACGATATAGCGACTGCTGCGTGGAGAGCGGCTCCGATGGGCAGAACTTCCTCATCAAGGAAAAAGTATGGGGAGTGCAACGCCTTTTCCGATCCCAGTGTTGCGTTTTTCATGCCGATCATGAAAAATGCGGTCCTCATCTTCTCCGAGTAGAAGCCGAAATCCTCTGCTGCCATGGTCATCGGCAGAAGGTGCACTCGGGATTCGCCAAGCAGGGCTTCGCTGACGCCTTTTGCATGCCTGTACATTGTCTCATCATTCAAAGTAGCAGGGTAAGGCCTCATTTTTTCTTCCATGAAGTTGACCGTCGCGTTGCACCGATGCACGGCTGCCTGCAACTCTATTACCTGCAGCAGTTCAGGTGGCCGAAATTAAAGCTGATCCTCATTTCTAAGAAATTAAATGATAGATGAATGTTGCAATCTATGTATTACAACTTTACAAGGAGCTTTCAACGCTTCTCTTATGTCATCTAATAAGGAGCAATCTCATGCAAACCAGACGACTTGGAAATTGACGGTAAATCTAGCGATGTATATGTAGAGCGACGGTCACCTCTTTGATCCTCTGTTTTAGACTATACAAGCCATCTGAAGTCATGCTCCTAAAAGTTCCTCCAAACCGGACGATCTCCGGTATTACGTTCAAAGCTTGGCCACCCTCGATGAAGCCCACCGTGATCACCTGTGCATGAGATCAAAATATACCAACTCGAATTGGGGGAATTCAGGAAAAAACATAAAAGGAAATGGAAGTTACAGCAAGCAAAAACAGAGAATGGTTAAGGTCATTTTGTTAATGTGTTTAAGAATAATGAATTTACCCGAGCCGCAAGAGGATCTGTTTCTCGGGATATGATATGCTGGAGTGCGGTAATTGCAGATGCAGCGGCGAGAATGGGATCGACAGTCACTTGTGGGTTCGCCGCATGCCCTCCCTTTCCTTGTATTGTGGCTGAGAATCTACCAGCCCCTGCTAGCATTGGACCAGGTCTCGAACCGACGCTGCCGGTTTCCATAAGTGGCAAAACATGTAAGCCAAAGATGGCTTGGAACTGATCGAGTGCCCTTTCTCGTAGCATATGGTATGCACCGGCACGACCTTCTTCTCCGGGTTGGAAGACGAGTTTGATCGTGCCCTTTCAGAAGACAATGCCCAAAAAGAGATCAGTCACGAAAGATCGAACTGGGGATTAGTAATTAGATTCTTCTAAGTTGCTCTGGACTATAATTTTACCTTCAAAGAATCCTTCTTGCTGCTGAGCAATCTGGCTGCTCCTAGAAGCATGGTTGTATGAGCATCATGACCACAAGCATGCATTTTGCCATCGTTCTTTCTCTTATGTTCCCACTCTACCAATTCCTTAGCTCGATCAAGGGGGAAAAAAAGGGGCTTACTGACATTAAAATTGCTGCATTTCGGGATACAGTTACTTAACAAGACGAAGATATATGGGGTCAGTACTCCTTATATCAGTAAGTGCATGATGGAATCAAGGAGTTTACGATCAATATTATGTCTCGTTTAATCTTGTTTGAAGCTAGGAATATGAGTATGCAAACCCAATAGCTCGCTAAGCCAGGAGCAAAACTTGGCTTCAAAAATGGGTTCTTCAATCCCAGGGATGAGCATATAGAACCGCTTGAACCAGACCGGACTGGACCGGATTGAACTGACTGGTTTTAGGTGGTTCTAAGGGTGCCGATCCAGTTTCCAATTCCAAAACCTATAATTTGGTTCTTGTTGAGAGCCGGAGCAAACCTAATTATGTTTTTTATATATATTTTTTAATTTATGAAAGAAGTAAAGTGTAAGCCTAAATTCTACTATCCTTTTGCTTCTTTCATATTGCTGCACCAATTCATCCAACTTGCTCATTTTGTCTCTTGCTTCTTTCTATATTTTACTTTCTTTCTTTTCCTACGAAGAATCATCAATTTAACCTCCATCGTTTACTTGCACCTTCCTTAAATTTGTGAGTTTGTCGGATTATGGAAAAGAATCCACCGAATCCTCCTTTTTTTGAGCGTGCCCCTACAATCATGGCTCCATCATCTCTCAATTTTCTTCACAAATCTTGGACAAAATCCCAATTTCGAATTGCAACATGGATTGACAATTCAAGTAATCCAAAATTTTTAGCCAAGATATATGAATCCACTAGTTCAATTGGATTGCCCTGGAACCGGATTGATGGATCCAATGTCAGGTGGTCTCGTTTCCAGTTCTAGAAATGGGGCATCAATCGTCTTAGTCTAGTTCTCGATTCGAGGGTAGAACTTGACCGGTCTGGAAATCAATCGCCCCTAATCAATCCCCGCCTTCTCTTTTAGTTTTGTTGCTCAAAGATGGGATCCATACACGACGAAGAATCCTTATCCGATCCATCTGATTCAGATCAGAATCTTCTAAAGCTACACATGGAAATCTCTTCGGTTGTCGTCGAGCTTTAAAAGAACATGCTTTTGCTGTGTTGGATGCGACGACCCCCGAGACCCACAAGCGGAATCTTTCTACTGCAGAAAGCCAATTCCAACTTGGAAACCTATGGAGAAACGACTTGCTCTCACGATGACGTAGCGTTTGACTCTGAAAATCTAGAGAGAGAGAGAGAGAGAGAGGAACCTGAACAGGGAGGGCGTCCATGTCGGCCCGGAGAGCGAACCAGGGTTGGTCGCCTGACCCGATCGACGCCACGACCCCAGTCTCGGCCACCGGCCACTTGTACTTGATCCCGAGCGCATCCAGTTCCGACCGGACGAGCCGACTCGTCTCGTGCTCTTGGAAAGCCAGTTCCGGTCGCTCGTGGATCCTCCTTCTGACGCTCCTCAACCAGCCGAAGAACTCCGGCTCCCTCGCCGCCGCCAACAGCTCCCGCCCCAGAGAACTCAGCTCCAAATCCGAACCCGCATCCGACGTGGATCCTGAAGCCCGTACGGTCTCATGGGCGAGCGCCGCCGCCGCCGCCACCACCAGTAACGAGATGAAACAGTGATGAGGTTCCATCGCTGCTTTTCATGAGGAGGGTTTGTAATCTTTGGAACTACTTGGCGTTCGAATCTGTAGCGTTTCTGAAAGAAGGCGAATGACGCGACCCCGGACAGAAAATATTAGGTACATACGTGACCAATAAGAAGTCAAGAAAATATTTGGTGGTTCGGGAGCTCTACGTCAGCGTGATCCCCGGCCACTCACCATTTAGTGTCTTCTGCCTTCTTCCCCTCTCTCTCTTCTTCCTAGCCTGCTGAGCCCTCTCTCCTCCTAGCCTGCACACTCTCTCTCCTTTGCGGGGGCGACGGACTCCGATACCGACGGAGGCAACCGGCGGAGGGGCTCAGCACCAAGCTAGCATCTTCTCCAGCAACCTCGCCTCCGAGCCTTCCGGTGTGTGGGGGTCTCGCTTGGCAGGCGACGCTCGCCGACGCTGAGGGGAGTTCGAAGAGGCCTGCTTCTCCTCCGCGTGCTGCATCTGCGATCCCGGGAACGTCGGAATGAACACGATGGAGCGGCAACGAACCCGAAGAGAGAAGCGAGTGAGCACCGGAGTTGAGGCGGCCGTAATGTAGTTCGTCGGCAACAGCAGGGGAACAGCCGCTTGATGCACGGCGGAGCAGAAACGAGCGCAGAGAGAGAAATTTTCAGATTCAAATTTTCAAAAGGAAAAAGATGGAGAGGGACTGAGGAACGAACAGGGATTCTCTTTCCTTCGTTTGAGAAAGGAAGACAAAAGCTTAAACCGCAATAAATACTCTGACAAGAGAGAGAGTGTGCAGGCTAGGAGGAGAGAGGGCTCGGCAGGCTAAGAGGAGAGAGAGAGAGGGGAAGAAGGCATAAGACACTAAATGAGCCCACCCCTCCACATGGCACCTTGTGAGTAGCCGGGGACTATGCTGACGTGGAGCTCCCGGACCACCCAGTACTGCGCCACAACGTGGGCCCACATTGTGAGCCAATTTCTTCTCACTTTTCTCTCTCCCTTCTCTGCACGCTCTCTCGCCCAACTCTCTCTCTCCGCCGCAGTTTCTCTTCGCAATATTTTCTCGGGCGAGGAGAGCGGACGAACAGCCGGCCACGTGTCCAACGTGGGCCCACATTGTGAGCCCAGTGAGAAAATATTGCATACACTTTTCTCCCAATTTCTTCTCACTTTTCTCTCTCCTCTCTTCCCAATTTTAGGTGGCTTCTTATTTGCTACGTCCAGACGTACTTAATATTTTCTCGACGGGAGGAGGACCCGTGCTTTTTATCGAATCATCCTCAGACACATCGACGGGCACAAAAACCATCATGGGACTCGGTTTCTTGCTTTTGATTTTTGGCTCTGTTCCGAAAAGGACCGCCCCAAAATTTCTTGGCCTTCATGACAGCGCATCAGTAAAATTACTGTTGCATAGGATCCAACTTTTTTTCACCCGAAATTATTTATCTTCCGATCATTCGGCCTAAAAATTGTTAAGGGCCTTCGATTTTGTTATAATTAATGTTATCAAGAAATATAACAAACATTATTATTTTTCGCATAATATGGAGACATTTTTTTCAGGTAATTGAATTGATTGCATAACACATCGTCCATTTGCTTCTTCTTTAAAAAATGAAAATGTTGAGGGCAACACATAAATGTAAGAAAATGGAGAAAAAAAGTGCTTGTCAAATTTGATCTTTTTTAGGAGAATTAATAAAATAAAATAAAAGTCATACACTTACTGTAATTATGTCAATTCATTCTTAAACTTTTTTTCCCCAATTCAGTTCTAAACCTTTTGCATTTATATCAATTGAGTTTATTCGGCCAATTTTGATCAGGTGGAGCTGACGTGGCACTATTGGTGCTAATGTGACATTTTTAAAATAATCTTTTAATAATCTTTTGATTTTTTTATAATTTTCTTTAATTTCCGCCCCTTCCCCTTCCCTTAGAGCCGACGAGGGCATCTTGGCCCTCGCCAACTCTCAGCGAGAGTGTTCCAGCCCTCGCCTAGTCGGGTGAGGGCCGTGATGCCCTCACTTGATCTACCCTCACTAGACCAGATCAGGTGAGGCTATTGTGGCCCTCACCTAGCTAGATTTAGCGAGGGTGTTGCGGCCCTTGTCTGTGGCCGGCGAAGCCGACGAAGGTTGACCAATGACTCTCACCGGCTCTAAGGGGAAAGGGAAGGGGAAGTGGGAAAAAATTAAGATATTATTTTAAAAATGCCACGTGAGCATTTTTCTGGCAAAAATTAACTGTAATCACCCTCGCCTATCGCTGACAAAGGTCAGCCGATGACTCTTGCACGCTTTAATGAAAGGGGAAGGGAAGAGGGAAAAAATTAAAATATTATTTTAAAAATGCCAAGTGAGCATTGGCCAACTAAAATTAGCTGGATGGACTCAATTGGTGCAAATGCAGAAAGTTTAGTATTGAATTAAAAAAAAAAATTAAGACTGAATTGACACAATTGTAATAAGTTTAGGACTTTTCTGATAATTCTCTTGATCTTTTTTCTTATAATAATTTCATCCACTATTGAAATGAATGTGGGCCTCCAAATTTGACAGCTAGAATGCTACAATTATTAAATGGTCCAAGTTTAGTAAAGTAAAATGCTACAATCATGTAATAACTAGAATGAGGCCCTCGTGATGTGGTGGAAAAAACTAAATTTTTTATGTAACAAATTGTCAAGCCAATGGATTATTTCAACATCATTATCTTTCCTAAAAAGAATGCTTTTGTTGAAACATAATTATATATCATTAGCGTTAGGCTTAATCGTACCGTCTGATAACAATATCATAAAATTCTAATCTCTCGTCCTAAATTTGATTTTCATATAATAAATTCACAAAGGGAACATTAATGGATTCATTGGTGGAAAAAAAGGGAATTTAAAATTACTCTTTGCTTAAAAGAAAAGTTAAAAATTAACAAGGTCATTTCACTAATAGATTCACAAGAGTAACAAAATAAGAGCAAAAAAAGGAAAAAAACTAAGCTATACGAAACCTTATGTTTTTGGAGGAGAAGAAATATAAACCTACTTTGAATAGTCTAGGAATGATATAAACTTCAATCCAACATGTCCTACACATAAGCAACACCTATTTATCCTTTCCTCAACTTTTCCAATTCTTCCATTGTTATCTTTCGTCCCGGCTAGCATGTGATATCCCATGTCGCGTAAGCAAAGTTATGGCTGGATCTTATATACATTCGATCTCACTCCATGTTAGGTTTTCTAAACCTCATGTAAAGCACATAAACAGGATACATGCTATATCTTCTGGTCTTGCCTTTGGCCATCTCCAGTCGAAACCATCGACAATGGCATGCAAACGGAGGTCTGCGTTCAAACGTTTGATCAAGCTGAGATTTTACTTAGCAGAGAGGGCCAAACGGGTGCCCGTCACCAGACCTTTTCACGCCTTGCAAAGCGCTTAATTTCATCAGAATCCTCCGCCAAGAATCCGATGATCCAGAAGGTGTAGCCTATGCCGAATTAGAACATATTGTTCCTAAAATTACATTTTATCAAGATTCATCCGTGCAATATCTACAAGTCCGCAAGATCTATATGGCCCCAAGCTTCCAATAGAACAGAAAAGGGGTCCGTCTCTTTTGTGAAAAACTAGCTGTACAAAGCTGCTGAACAATATCTGTTCATATCCCACTTGCGTGTCCGTCCAGGTACGATATAGCGACCACCACGTGGAGAGCGGCTCCAATGGGCAGAACTTCCTCATCGAGGGAAAAGTATGGGGAGTGCAACGCCTTATCCGATCCCAGCGTTGCGTTCTTCACGCCGATCATGAAAAATGTGGTCTTCATCTTCTCTGAGTAGAAGCTGAAATCCTCTGCTCCCATGGTCATGGGCAGAAGGTGCACTCAGGATTCGCCGAGCAGGGCTTCACTGACGCCTTTCGCATGTCTGTACATTGCCTCATCGTTCACAGTAGCAGGGTATGGCCTCATTTTTTCTTCCATGAAGTCGACCGTCGCATTGTACCGATGCACGGCTGCCTGCAACTCTATTACCTGCCGCAGTTTCAGTGGCTGAAGTTAGAGCTTATCCTCATTTCTAAGAGATTAAATGATGGATGAATATTGCAATCTAAGTAGTACAAATTCAATAAAATCACACAATACAAGGACCTTTAAACCCTTCTCTCATGTCATCTAATAAGGAGTAATCTCTTGCAAACCAGACGACTTGGAAATCGATGGTAAATCTAGCGAGGTATATGTAGAGCGACGGTCGCCTATTTGATCCTCTGTTTTAGACTTTACAATCCATCTGAAGTCATGCTCCTAAAAGTTCCTCCAAACCGGACCATCTCCGGTGTCACGTTCAAAGCTTGGCCACCCTCGATGAAACCCACCGTGATCACCTATGCATGAGATCAAATATACCAATTCTAACTAGGGGAATTCAAGCAACACATAAAAGGAAATCGAAGTTACAGCAAGCAAAAACACAGAATGGTTTTGGGTCATTTTGTTGATGTGTTTAAAAATGATGAATTTACCTGGGCCTCAAGAGGGTCCGTTTCTCGGGAAATGATATGCTGGAGCCCGGTAATTGCAGATGCAGCGGCAAGAACAGGATCTACAGTCACGTGTGGGCTCGCCGCTTGCCCTCCTTTTCCTTGTACTGTGATGAAGAACCTACCAGCCCCCACTAGCATTGGACCAGGCCTTGAAGCAATGCTGCCGGTTTCCAAATGTGGCAAACCATGTAAACCAAAGATGGCTTGCAGCTGATCGAGTGCTCCTCCTCGTAGCATATGGTACGCACTGGCATGACCTTCTTCTCCGGGTTGGAATATGAGTTTGATCGTGCCCTTTGGGAAGACAATACCCAAAAAGAGATCAGGCACGAAAGATCGAACTGGGGATTGAGTAACTAAATTCTTCTAAGTTGCTCTGGACTGTAATTTTACCTTCAAAAAGTCCTTTTTGCTGCTGAGCAATCTGGCTGCTCCTAGAAGCATGGTTGTATGAGCATCATGACCACAAGCATCCATTTTGCCATCGTTCTTGCTCTTATGTTCCCACTCTACCAATTCCTTAGCTCGATCAAGGGAAAGAAAAGGGGGTTACCGACATTTAAATTGCTGCATTTTGGGATACAATTACTTAACAAGACAGAAGATATATGGGGTCAGTATATCAGTAGGCCCATGATGGAATCAAGGAGAAATCAGAATGCAAGCCACTCTTTGCTGGGATGAGAAAGCTTATGATCAATTTTGACTACGTCTCGTTTAGTCTCGTTTGATGCAAGGAGCATTGTTGACACCTAAAATTTTGATTAGGTTTTTATTTAGGCTTAAGTTTCTTTATTTTTGTATTTTGCCTCTTCTTCAGATAAATTCAATAAAAACAAAACCTAAACAAAACAGAAAACAAGAAAAACAAATAAAAACAAGAAAAAGTAAAAGCAACAGCCCACCCCCTTTTTTCACGTGGGCTCGCACGACCCCCCCCCCCCTCCCCTCTCTTCTCCTCTTCTTCTTCCTTCTTCCCCCTTCTTCCCCCTACGCCTCTGCAACTCACGCAACCTATGGCCGAGGAGGGTAGGCCGACGTCGGCCGGAGATGACAGATCTCAGGCGCCATTAATGGCTACCTTCAATGCCGAGCACGCTTTGTTGGAGGAGCGAGGATGGGACGCCGGTTCGGCCGCGGGCGTTCGTTCGGCATGCGAAGACCGGAGGCCGAATCCCCGTCGACCGGCCGCCCCCTCTCCTATAAATAGCGAAGCACCACCTCCGTCGAAGGACACGGCGAACTCGGAAATCTTCCCTTGAGAGACTTCAGGGGAGGATCAAAGAGCGAGCGCGCGAGAGATCGGGTCGCGAAGCTCGAACGACCTCCCTCCGAGAGACTTCGGGGGAGGCCGGCGGCAAGCGAGCCCGAAGGGGGAGAGATCCGAGCGTGTGAGAGGGGAATCGAAGATCTGAGAAGCCGAGGACCCAATTGCTGCTCCACTGTTGCTGTTCCTCGCCTCAACGCCGTCCAGATCTGAGTGAGTAGGCCGAAGAGAAGAGGAGATCGGAGGAGGTCTCGTGCCCCGACGCCGCTGCTGCCCCAGATCTTACCGTGCCGCCATCCCCACACCTCGCCGCTGTCATCCCCTGCCCTCAGATCTGGAAAGCGAGAAGACCGGATCGAGGAGGATCCACGAGATCCGGCCACGCCATCATCCACCGCCGTTTGCCGCCACGTCCCGCCGTCGCTACAGCCAGGTACACACCGACGCTCGCCATCCGTCCTCGTCGCCTCAGCCACCGCGAGATCCATTCCTCAGTCGCGCTCTGTCCATCATCCGCCGCCGTGCCGCCACTGCTGTCCTCGGTATCGCCGCTCGTCGCCGCCGTCTTCACCGGACGACGTAGGAATAGGGCAAAGCAAGCTGCGGCTGTAAACCGGGTCGAAGGTGGGTCGGTGATCGGGTAGGGTTTTAGCCGAAAGCGGGTCGGGCGTGGGTCTCGTTCGGGTAGGGTTTGCCCCCTTCCCCCAGTCGGGTCGGACCCGGATTAGGCGTCCGGGTAGGGTTTCCCCCGTTTTGGGCCTGCGTGTGTGGGCCGGCTAATCCTTGGGTTGCTTTTTCTTAATAAAGATGGGCCAAATCAGTGGGCTCTGCTTGTGTTTAAAAAAAATAATAATAATAATAAAAAATAAAGAAAAGGACAAAAAAAATCCGAGTCGGGCCCGCGTCCTCATTCGGATCGCCGGCCCGGGTAGGACCCAGCCCGAATGGATGACCCGGGTCGGACCCAACCCCGGATCCGACCCGGGTCATTTTTTTTTTTTACATTATAATATAATATAATATAATATTTTAAATAAATAAAAAAATGAAAAATAATTTATTTTCAAAAATATTAAAAAATATTTTATTTTCCGAAAAATTAAAAAAAAAAATCAAAAATATTTCATATTTTCCAAAAAATGCCAAAAATCAAAAAAAGCCAAAAATTCATGAAAAAGCCCAAAAAAATCAGAAAAAGCCAAAAAGACTTGTATTTTCCCAAAAATACCAAAAAAAATCCAAAAAAATCCCTTTTGTGTCCAAAAAATTAGAAAAAGACCTAAAAAATATTTTTCCTCCCAAAAATGCATGGAAAATCACTCGAACATCCAAAAAACCTCAGGGTTTAAACAAGATTAGGTATCGAAAGGGCATTAGTGATTAACTAGTGTAATCAAGTCCCGATCCTAATTTCTCAGTTTGCGCAGAGTGAGTATTTCTCCCGATACTTCACTTGGGTTTCTAATCAACCCACCCCAAATTGATTAGTGGCGACTCCATTTTAAAAATTGATTTACAAGATTAAAATTCAGACTATTAAAGTCGTGAATTGGTGGACTTGGGAGAGTCCGGGCTTTAATAATTTCAGCCGAGCCATTAGCCTCCTTAGGCGCTCGTACCCGATCGCGGGCGCCGAGAAAAAAAGAGGTCGCGACAGCTTGGCGACTCCGCTGGGGACTTTGAAGACTTAGGCCATTTTTGTCTTGTTTAAATTCTTTACTGACTTAGGTTTTTTTTTTTACGCAGGTCAAAAGCTTAGAAATTTATTTTATTAAAATAGATTATCTTGTGATTATAAACTGTTATGCATGCTTTACTGTTTTAAACACTACACATGGCACACACAACCCGGCCGCCGGACCTGGGCCGCCATAGGATTTCTAGGATGGTGTTAAGAAAGATACGACCTCGAACGCGAGACTGCGATGTAGAGGTTGCCTTTCTTTTCCCCGAATTTCTTAGCCGAGGTTAGGAGGGTATGTTGCTAACGCGAGACTGCGACGGGCGGATATCCTTCTAATCTCACCAAGCCTTCTGAGTTAGAAATCGAGCCACACGTCCCATTTGTATGTCTCTGTGCTTGCCATTTTCTTTAAAAGCAAAGTAATTTATTTACTTTTACTCAGTCTTTTCTGGCTCATGGCAAAATAGGGTCAGGTCGTGTATTTCCGTTCTCATATGCGATGGGAAGAATTGATATCCAGTTCATTCCTACCCCCAAGAGAGAGCTTCTCGAGATGGTGGAAGCGGTTAGATCAACTCGGCCAAGAGTGCGTCAAAACAAGAATCGGTCATCTCCTCCCATTGCTCCAAATCAATATCCACTCTGGGGTCATGCAAGCACTCCCACATTTCTGGTGCCCTGAAGCATCCACCTTCATGTTCGGCAGATTTGAACTGACTCCGACTTTAGAAGAGTACAGTCTCGCCATAGGAATGCCCCGGGAAGCGAGCTTGCCACGCCACCAATTGGCATTGACCCTGTGGTTAGTCTATCACGGTTTTTAAAAAATCATTCGGTAAGAGAAATTGTTCAAGCAAACAACAATGCTTTTCCACTATCATCTTTAACTGAATGCTTTGAAAAACAATCAATGACTCAAAAAGCCAAGATCTTCCTCTTAGCATTCTTTGGTTTTATTATCTTTCCCCATCGAAAGAATGCTATAAATCCTTCAATCACATGGGTGGTAAATCAAGTCATTTTTGGAGCAGGATATGTGAACATGGTTTTAGCCGAAACGTTTTTATCCCTTAATCGTTTCAAGGACCAAAAAGAAAAAATCATGAGGGCCGCTCCAGAAATTTTACAAATGTGGTTCTTTTCCCATATCAAAGGATTTGGGCACCTCATGCAAATATTTGAAATCAACGAGTTTAAACACCCATTACAAAAGTTTCAAACCTTGGAAAAATATTCTCCCAATGAAGAGTATTCTCGATGGATTAACTTGCTAAAAAACCCGGTCCCTGAGACATTCCTATGGCGAGCTAAATGGTTCTTTGCAGGAGAGGCGCGCTTTGCGCTTAATTATTACAACCCCATCCCATTGTTGGGCCTCTCCGGAGCTACCTCATATTATCCATATAGGGTGGCTCGTCAATACAGGATCCTCCAAGAAATCCCGCCACCGCTCAAATCAGGATTGTTCTGAATCTTTTTCACCCGTACAGACTACAACTACTTGGAGGAGATCCGCATAATTCAGAACGCATGGAGTAGATGTCACACTGAAAAGATCGTCGTGCCCAGAAGGTTAAAAGGACAAGAAAAAGTTCATCATGCATCAACATTCTACATCCTCAACCATATAATTCCCAAGGAGCTACAACCAGTAATCCCCGATGTAGTTGATAAACTTACCCTGCAAGGGCGAATCGAATCTCTTGAAAAGAGCTTGGAGACCAGCAAGAGACATGTATCGAAGCTAGTACAAAGAAGCAAGCGGCTTCACAAGACTGGAACTTCCCATCGCATATAAAAATGGGCAGTGGGACTTTTGATGTGAATATTTCTAATGTGAATATCTAGGGTCGTTCTAACTGGTGTAAAGAGCTCTGTATAAATCTCCTGTTAATAAATAAGAATGACTCGACCCTTGCCATGAGCCAGTTTTTCATGTGTTTCCCTCATTTACGTTTTCTCCATTTTTTGTGCTACCAGGTAATCACGTCATAGTCATATTCACCAAATCCAAAAGCTAGAATGGCCGAAGAAAATGTACCAAGCCGTGTCGAGATTATGGAAAGTGAAATGAAGCAAGTCTTCAATGTGCTTCAACAACTCTCAAAGCGAGATAGATTCCATCCAAGGCAAATTGGCTCCCGCCTTGGCCTCAATCGAAGTATCGTTACCACAATCGTCTACCCGAGGTGATCAAGGAAGAGATACCGATGATAACATGCCCGAATTGGAGGATGATACGCACCAAATCATAGTTGAGAAAGCAAAGCCCAACAGTTTGTCTAAGACTGAGCATGACAAACGCCTTGAGAAACTTGAAGAGAGGCTAAAACAATTGCAGGGCCTCCAAGATCCTACTCTAGCAGACCTCTCCATCTACTCCAAGGTCAAAATGCCGGAAAAATTCAAAATGCCTGAGTTCGAGAAATACGATGGCACGACTTGCCCAAGGGCTCATTTGCAAATGTACTTGGTTCGAATGACCCAGTACATTAATAATGTGCCTCTAATGATCCAGTTGTTCCAGTCAAGTCTAGTAGGTCCCGCCCTGAGGTGGTACATCACAAAAAATATAAACCTCCTCGAAACATGGAGTGAAGCAAGTGAGGCATTCCTCAAGCAATACAAGTTCATAATGGATATTACCCCTTCTCGTGAAGATCTCGAGCGCACGGAAAAGAAAAAGCATGAATCTTTCAAAGAATATGCTATTAGATGGAGGAATCTAGCCGCCCAGATCAGTCCCGAACCAACTGATTTTGAACTAAGAAAAATGTTCATCAAAACCCTCCCCTATGAATACCGCAACCGAATGGTGACTACGATCGCTGAATCATTCAATCAACTCATTCCAGTAGGAGAACAGATTGAGATAGGGTTAAGGGATGGCTGGTTCATTGAACCTGCACCCGTCAGCAGAAGGCTCAACCTAAAAAAAGACAAAGAACCCCTGGTAGATGTTAATGCAACCTACACTGCAAATACCGGTCACCTCCCGACCGTTCAGACAAGCACAGGCCAGCAACAGACCACTAGTCGTCAACCACCCCAGCGTTACAACAACAGAAGACAATTCACTCCACTTCCTGGATCTCTATCACAGGTTTTGGCAATCCTCCGAAACAAGAACCTCCTCTCAATTGAGCCAAAACGACCCAACGCTGAAAGCTTCTCCAGCTATGACCCGTCCAAAAAATGTGACTATCACATGGGAGAAGTAGGCCACTCAATTGACGAGTGTTTCATCCTTAAGCATCGGATCTCAGAACTTGCTGGATACTAAGGCTTTCTCATTCCAAACTACAAAACCAAATGTCCAAAGCAATCCGCTCCCGATCACCCGACAAAGTAAACGCAATATTCGGTCCGAAGCCAGCCAAATCAGAAATGTCAATGCACATATTGTTGACATCTATCGAGGGCTAGTAGAAACCAGGTATTATTCAAGCGATGAAATACCACCCTTAGCAACAATGAAAGAAAGGGTATCAAGAATGATAGAGGCAGGAATAATTGTGTACACTGGCCACACCGGCATGGTCTCCACTATATCACAAGTCGTCATCAATTGGGATGAAGAATTTGCCACACTAAACGCAAAGAAGGAGAAGAAGGATTCCACCCCACTTGAGGGCGTCTTTGAAGGGAAAGGAGCCATAGTTCAAGCATCGACAGCAGAAGCAGCTATAGTCATTGAGATCCCCCAGCCCTACAAATACGAAGGCAACAATGCAGTACCATGGTCTTACAACCTCGATGTTGGCTTAGTCACGAGATCTGGGCGAACCTATGCTCAGGCCAATACACAGCTTGCCAAGCCCGTCACTGACGAAGAAGCCAAGGAATTTTTGGCTGTAGTTAAAGCCAGCGAGTACAACGTGGTGGAACAATTACGGAAATCACCAGCACAGATCTCTTTGCTGGAATTACTTCAGACATCTGTCAAGCACCAGAAATCCCTCATGAAGGTACTAAGTGAAGTACATGTCCCTGAAACGATTGAACATGACAAACTCGAGGAGTTTGTCAGTACCATCCTTCTAAAAGATCAAATGGCATTTTCTGATGAAGAGATCCCCGAGGAGGGTAGAGGACACACCAAAGGCCTCTACATATCAGTCAAGTGCAACGCATCTCACGTCGCTCGAGTATTGATTGACAATGGATCTGCTCTTAACATATGTCCACTAGCAACACTCTGTCGTCTTAAAATAGAGACATCACGAATCCAGACTCCTAAGACTTCCGTTCGAGCATTTGATGGAACAAAGAAGGAAACAGTGGGAGAGATCGAGCTTGACGTGCAAATAGGCCCAACCATATTCAAAATTTTGTTCCAAGTGATGGATATCCCCACTGCGTTCAATTTCCTCTTAGGCCGCCCATGGATCCACGTTGCTGGAGCAGTACCTTCAAGCCTCCACCAAAATGTAAAGTTCGTGATTGGAGGAAAATTGATCACGATCCGCGGAGAAGAAGATCACCGCATCTACCATGAGACGGCCATCCCTTATGTTGAACCTGGTGACAAAAATGAATCCAGCTATCAATCGTTCGAGCTTGTGTCTACTATACACGAATCTCGAGGGACTCCATCCCTTGTCCCCGAAATATCAAGCACTGCAATCATGGTAGGGAAAATCATGACTGGATACGGTTTTATCCCGGGTCAAGGGCTCGGCAGGGGAAGCCAAGGCATCCGCGAGCCTATCAAAGCCTTGAGGAGACCTCACACCATCGGTTTAGGATATCAGGAGCAATACCGTGAAGGAAAAGCAAAAAAGAAGACCGGCCTTGTATACCCTCGCCTTGAGGAAACCTTCCCAGGCCCTGCGAAGATGATGCATGAGGAAGAAGAAATGATCGGCGTTTCAAAGCAATTCAACCATGAAAGCATGAAGTTTCCCATTTATTTGGGCATGGGTCAAAAGAGCATAACTCAACCAGTACTTACAAAGAAAGAAGGGCCAGATGACGTGACCACCATGTTTGGGGACCTTTTCGTAGGTGCCATTGAGGAGGAACAGCTAGAAGAAACAGACGATAACTTTTCGTTCACTCAGCTTCAGCGTCAAGTCAATGAACTACGCGATAGCATATACCGCTTGACAGAAAATTTTGTTCAAGCTGCCCGTACATTCCACTCTCGTCACAATGAGGAGTTGGTAGCCAAAGTAAGTGAAGAAGACCCTACTGACACAATCTGGCAAGGAGCTCGGCTACCACAGTCCTCAAGAATCACGCGGTCATATTCGCCTCTTCCTAAATCGATGGTCACTATTTTCCCCATCCTCCTAGAGCAAGGAATAATCTCTAGGGAACTGAGGCGTCCTACTCCGGAGTACTTCCTTGATTATGATCCATCCAAGTACGTGACTATCATTCGGGGAATTAGGACACTCGCTAGATGATTGTACCATCCTGAGAGACAAGATTCAGGATCTTTTGGATCTGGGGTATTCACGTTCCGCTCCCCGTGGCTATGTTATGGCAAAGATGACCTTCTCGTGGTACCTAGCACCCATACCATGCTCCCTGAGCATGCTAAGGAAGCGCATAGAGGAAAGTCAATCATGGACACTTTGGGCCAACCAAGTGGTAAATTCGACTATTATGTCAACTATTCAATTCCCCTAGGTTTCTATGACCATCATCAGAGCATCGTCCCTGATGGATGGGGAGGCATGGACGATTTGAAATTCACAAAGTTGGGAGCACAAGGAGGCGTGGATCTGGTGACGGTATGAAGACTTCTTCGTGGGCGCTATCAACGAAGGACCGTCAGGGGAAATGGGTGCAGGCCCACTCGAGTAGAACCCTTTTTTAATTCCTTTGCATACTCCCCTACGTGGGAGCCCGTACATATTTCTTAAAGTCTGGCTTGTTTTGTTTTCAACATCAGTTCCACTCAAGGAACTATTTTTTGAAATCACCTTGTAAATCCGTCTACTAATAAATAAAGTTGAAAACATTTTGAAGGCATGAGGAGACACACCAAACCGGCCCGTTGATGATAGCCAGCCGTCAAATGAAAGAAGAAATCTGAGGCCCAGGTCTCCTCATGTTTCCTTGTCCTAAATCTTCAAGAACAATTTATCACATTTTCAAAAGAAAGAAGCATTCATGCTGTTAGCCTTATTTGTTCCCTTAGCCTATCTACTTTATGATACAGGAGTAATCTAGCGGCAGGCAAGGGTATGGGAACGGTCCAAACCAACATCATGGACAGCCATGATAGCAATTCTGATAGCTCAGATGATGACTTTGATAATTCCGATGAAATTCAACGAGACTGGGAGCGTCATGAAGAAGCAAGGCCCTCTACCACTGAAGACACCGTCACTGTCAATTTAGGCAGCGCAGAAGGTCTAAGAGAGATAAAGATTGGCGCCAGCCTTCCTGAAGAAGAAGCTGCAGATCTGATTGCTCTTTTAAAGAGGTATCAAGACGTATTCGCATGGTCATACACGGATATGCCAGGCCTTGATCCAATGATCGTGGAGCATAGTTTGCCAACCAACCCTGATATGGCCCCCAAGAAGCAACGGCTAAGAAGAACCAAGCCAGAATTGTCAAAAAAGATTGAAGAAGAGGTAATGAAGCTCCTTGAAGTGGGTTTCCTCGAAGTCTCGCAATACCCCAGCTGGGTAGCAAACATTGTGCCAGTGAAGAAGAAGGATGGTCGAATACGTGTTTGTGTCGACTATCGTGACTTGAACAAAGCAAGCCCGAAAGATGATTTCCCATTACCCCACATAGATGTTCTGGTAGATAGTCTTTGCTAGGTTCAAACTGTTCTCTTTTATGGATGGATTCTCGGGATACAACCAAATAAAGATGAAGGAGGAAGACAAGGAAAAAACGGCGTTCATTACTCCATGGGGAACTTTCCATTATAAGGTCATGCCTTTTGGCCTAAAAAATGCTGGAGCAACTTACCAGCGAGCCATGGTTACCCTTTTCCATGACATGATGCACAAAGAAATTGAAGTATATGTCGATGACATGATCGCTAAAACCAAACATGGAGAAAACCATGTGAAGACCCTGGAGAAACTATTTGAGCGACTTCGCCAATTTAAGTTGCGATTGAATCCAGCGAAATGTGTGTTCGGGGCAACTTCTGGCAAATTACTTGGATTCATTGTGAGCTGTAAAGGGATAGAAGTGGACCCGTCAAAAACTAAAGCAATATTTGAGATACCTCCTCCCTCGACTATAAAAGAAGTCCGGAGTCTCCTGGGAAGATTAAATTACATTGCACGATTCATTTCCCAGCTTTCCGAAACTGCAAAGCCTTTCTTTAAACTTCTCAGGAAAGATGCACAAATCAAATGGGATGATGTTGCCGACCGGCGTTTGAAAATTTAAAGCAAGACTCGATGAAACCCCTGTTTTAGTACCCCGACTCCAGGACACCCTTTGACCCTCTACCTTACCATCAACAGTGAATCCCTAGGTGCAATGTTGGCACAGAAAGGACCCCATGATGGGAAGGAACGAGCCATTTACTATTTGAGTAAAAAGTTCACCACGTCAGAACAAAACTACTCCAAATCAGAAAAAACATGCGCTGCATTGGTATGGGTGTTGCACAGACTCCGGCAGTATACCTTGCATTACCAGACATTCCTTGTAACTGAGAGTGACCCAATCAAGTATTTGCTCGGTTGTCCGGCCTTGGTGGGAAAATTGGCCAAATGGCAAATCCTGATCTCAGAATTCGACATCCAGGTGATGTCGCAAAAATCAGTTAAAGGTCGGGTGATTGCTGATATGTTAGCAGATTGTCCTAAAGAAGTACGCGAGGATCATTCCCCAGATGACCGAATTTCAACAGTAGAAAAGGACACATGGACTATGTTCTTCGACGGAGCTGTAAATTTGTCAGGTTCAGGCACTGGGGCGGTCTTGATATCCCCAAATGGGCAGCATTATCCTGTGGCTGCAAAATTGATATTTCCATGCACCAACAATATAGCCGAATATGAAGCATGCATCCTCGGCCTGCAGGCGGCTATTGGAATGGAAATAACAAAACTAAAAGTGTTCGGTGACTCCGCCTTAATTATTCTCCAGACTGTGGGCGAGTGGAAGACAAGAGACGCCAAACTTGTACCCTATCACGAATACTTAGAAGAATTGGTGGGAGAATTCCAGGACGTCTCGTTTGAATACCTACCTAGAATTCATAATCAGTTCGCTGATGCGCTAGCAACGTTATCATCTATGTTACAAGTAACAGAAGGGTTAGAAGTGGAGCCTCTGAAGATTGAAGTCCTGGCAAGACAAGCTCATTGCATGACTATAACTGAAGAACCCGACGGGAAACCCTGGTATTATGATATCATGAAATACGTCCAGAAGCAGGAATTCCCTAAAGAAAGCACTCCCTCGGATCGAAAATACCTAATGAAAATGGCTTCGAGGTTCTTCGTCAGCGGTGAAAATTTGTACAAAAGATCATATGACTCAATCCTGTTAAGGTGTGTGGATGCAAATGAAGCCGCACAAATAATGCAAGAAATACATGAGGGAGTATGTGGCCCTCACATGAATGGACGTATGTTGGCCAAGAAAATAATGAGATTGGGTTATTATTGGCTCCCCTTAGAGGGCAATTGTGCCAAGCATGTGCGAAGTTGTCATCGTTGTCAGATTCACGGGGACAAGATAAATGTCTCTCCAACTGAATTGCATCAGTTATCTGAGCCGTGGCCATTTTCAATGTGGGGCATCGATGTAATTGGCCCAATCAATCCGAAGGCATCAAACGGGCACCGGTTCATTTTGGTCGCAATCGATTACTTCTCAAAATGGATCGAGGCCGCATCCTATGCAAGCGTAATCGCACGAAACGTTATGAAGTTCATCAAACGTGACATAATCGCCCGTTATGGCGTACGGAAGCTATCGTCACCGACAATGGGTCAAACCGAACAACAAGTTGATTGATCAATTGTTTTTAGAGTTCAAATTCCAACATTTGAACTCGTCTCCTTATCGTCCACAAATGAATGGAGCCGTGGAAGCCGCCAACAAAAACATCAAGAGAATCCTATCCAAGACAGCTGAAAACTACCGCGATTGGCATGAGAGGTTGCCCTTCGCACTAACAGCATATCGAACTTCGATTCGAACTTCCACTGGGGCAACGCCTTTTTCCCTGGTTTACGGCATGGAGGCGGTTTTGCCCGTGGAAGTAGAAATCCCTTCCCTGCGAATTTTATCCCAAGCAGGATTGTCCAAGGAAGAATGGACACAACAAAGGCTTGAGCAACTGAATATGATCGACGAAAAACGATTGAAAGCCCTCTGTCATGGTCAGTGTTACCAACAGAGGGTAGCTCGATCGTTCAATCAAAAGGTGCGACCCAAGCACTTTGAGGTAAACGAGCTAGTCTTGAGAAAGACACGCCAATCTTTCCGAGCCCGGAGGCAAGTTCGCCCCAAATTACAAGGGTCCTTATGTAATAAAGAAAATACTCCCCGAAGGAGCCTTGATCCTAAGTGAGATGGATGGGCGAGAATTCTCTAAACCAGTTAATTCCGATGCTGTGAAAAAGTACTACCCTTGAAAGATGTTCATTGTCTGGCATTGCCAAGCACTTCTCTATCAGAATGAAAATGCCTATGCACCTTTATATATGAGTGATGTATTTCCACCATCATAAAAAAGTGTGTGTTTGGTTGACTCGATGAAGAAAAATGAATGATAATCACCAGCATTTAAAGAAGTGTTGAAAATCAAATAGCAAATTCGATGGCATAACTTGAGCAAATCGACATTACCTAGGCAGACTCGTAAGAGTAATCCATGTCAATTTCGCCTAACTCGGTGTAAAGGACGCATCATTCAAGAACCGGTCTGGTTAGAAGGAACCTTCTGTCCCAATCAACAATCTTGGAATTTAGAAGCTTCACTCCAGACGCATATTCTCGCAAGAAGTAATTGCCACAAGAGAATTGGAGGTTTTGATTGTCCATCTCAGATTCCATAGAAGCTTGACGTACATGACTTTGCTCAATGCTGCTAATGGTCATATAGTCAAAGACATAAGAAAATTCCACAAAAGGAAGGCGTTGCAAATTATCAATCATGTACACAGGGCCACAAATGAGGAGGGCCAATCAAAAGAGACATTGAACTGTGTCGAAAACAAAAGGCCATCATTGACATTCAAATATCCCTAGGAGTCAGCAAATATAAACTTTGGAGAAGAGTAATTTGGTATCGTTTCCAATATTCCCAGTGTCTGAACTCACTTTTGACATATTTTCTCCTATTAACAGGAAGCATAGGATTCAAAAAACAAGCTCAATGGTTAATTTGGGCAAATCAAATGATCCATATCGATTTACCTAACTTGGTATGAAGGGACGTGTCGTCCAGGAGCCGGTTCGGTTAAATAAAAAAAGCAGCGCCCTATGAACACCGTCGGCGCCTTTAGCCGAGTGGTATCCGGGAAGAAGCGAAAAGGTCCGAAGTCGGGGGTTCGAATCCCCGACGCGGCAGTTAGCCGCTTGGTAAAAAAATAATAAAAAAAATTTTGCTTCTCTTGCGCTTGCAAATTACGAGAAAGCAGGTGATCTAACGAAGCAAAAGACATAGGACTTCGTGTCCCACTCGCATTTCAGGTCCATCCAATCATCTGCAAAGCAGTGAAGGGTAATGTTGTATCGCTCCCAGTTGTTTAAACTCTTGTAAAAAATCGTGATTGACACCTTCTTTCCTATCTTTTGTAGGATCACCCGACTGTCAAAAACAAAGATAACAAATCAATGAGAGGCATGACAAACTCTCCCAAGCAAAATGGCGTCTCAAGTATTGCCAAAGCAAATGACAGAAAATCTTCAGGCCTCAACTCACATTTGATTTTGGCCAGACTAATTGATCTACTTGTACATCTTCTCTTCTGCAGGGGCAAAAGTAGAGATGCCCGATCAGATTCCCAATCATTGGCTGATCATTCATGTGTCATATCCCTAATCAATAGGGACAACTATCGACACCCATTTGCGAATAACCCTTTTGATGTTCAAAATTTAACATATTTGGAAACACCATTATGTTAACTCTTAAAGTTGTCAATAGGGTCTTTTTTGAGTCAAAACCATTCACTTGTTTTGAAGAGTTCAAACTCCATCATATTCAAAATGTTGCATGTCACTTCTAGATGAATTCTGCATGATGATTTTGTCTGTCTAAGTCACTGATTCCACTGAGGATTATTAGAATAGACAGCTAAGTGAAGAATACAAGATTGATTGAGCATGCTAGATGAGGCGCGTCAGAATGATGAGGCAAGCTATATCCTACACACAGTCCCCCATCTATACACTTGTGAGATGAGTGCAGAAGATTCCATGGCTGCAGGGTAAAGAGTTCTCTCGCGAATGGTACGATAACCAAAATAGTGAGAGGCATTCCATCGCTCACCCCATTGAGCCCCATACACTGATGAAATTTCTGTCCTATCCCTGTCAAGAACCACCCCACACTGGGGTAGATCGGAGGCGAAGCAGCATCACAAGGTGAGAAGAGAGATAGAAATTTTCTTGCTCGCACTTGCATCAATCTTTGGGTGTCTTTATTGCATATGAACACTCGCATTAATTTAAGTGCCCTAGAGTCATGAAGAGCAATTCTTTCTTTACGCACTTGTATCTATTGTATAACTCAATTGAGTCTGTAAATTCACCCTCACGTGGAGGCAAAGCAGAAGCTACTGCCATTTGAGCAGCATAATCAGAAGTGTCGGCAAAAGATGAAGACTCAATAGTCTAACAAAGGCGTTTGCTTGAACTTGTCAAGATCAGCTCTCAAGCAACAAAAAAAAAAAAACATGGGCATAAAAAAGCAGTGTACCTGGTAAAAGCAAGGTCAATGCTCATAAATGAAGAAATGGAATAAAAATAGGGGCATGAAAAAGCAGTGCGCCTGGAAAAAGCAAGGCCAATGCCCCCCAGTCAAAAATGCAACCAAGAAAATGTTGTTGTTATGGTTCAATTGATAGAAGCCCTCCATCGACGGTGAGAAGAAAGACTAGTGACAAATGCCAAGACAGTCACCAACTCTCATCCCCTTACACGTGAGTCAAGCCAACATTGCATCCCATTGTAAAAGTCTCTTCAGACTAGGGGCACTTCAATTAACGTAGGATTTCATATGTGCATAAGCATCGCTCGAAGAAGTACGAGCAAGATTATTCTATCTCTTTTCGCAGGATTCTTGACTGATAAACCCGGAGATGATCGTGCGGCACATTTTTGTTCATCGAGCCTTGACCTTGATGGTCCCATTTGATGAGCTATTGACCAAGTCTTCATCACAATTTCAACAAAGACCTCTCACATTGGTAAAGTCGTACCATTTGCGAGAATACTCGGACCCCTGCTGACATGATGACAGTGAGATAGTGTGGTCCTTATAAATCCTGCATCAATGGTCAGGATAGCCTTTTCCATGAGAGTGAGCGGAAAGTCCTTTCAGACTGAAAGTCCCTCATCTGGCATGCTCAAGACATCTACATTCTAAATGAAGATTGTCTTTCAAAATCTTTCCCAGTGGAAATCGGAATATGCAAAACTGACAAAATTATCATGCATGAATTTCATGAATTTACAGCATATACAATCATGTGTGCATATTGTGCAAATAGCAGACATACTCTTAAAGATAAGAGATATTGCCAGGTAAGCATATCTCTATCCCCATTTGTCTTAAAGCACCTATCACTGTCCAGGTACTCTCTTATTGACAACCAACCTATTTGAGTCGTCCCTTGAGTTTGGGTGCTTACTGCTGTCTAGGTATCCCCAATTGGCTTGGAGTACCGGCCACCGTTCGAATACTCCATTTTCCTGACACTCGACCTGTCCGAGTTGTTCCCAGAGTATTGATACTTGTGACTGATCAAGTATTCTTTTATCTTTGAATACCTACTGCTATTTAAGTATCCCCATTGTCTTTGAGTACCGGCCACCGTTCGGATACTCCTTTTTCTTGACACTCGACTTGTTTGAGTTGTCTTCATAGCTAGGATGCCTACAATTGACTAGGTATCCCCATATCGTCAAGTACCCACCGTTGTCCAGGTACTTCCTTTTCATGACACTCAACCTGCCCGAGTTGTCCCCAAATGATATAGTAGCTGTTCAAGCATTCCATTGCTTTGCTTGGCACCACCATCCAAGTATGTTTTCTAGCACTTGGACCAGCCTGAGTGGTCCCAGATCATATCATTAAATACTTGTGTTCATCCAAGTATTCCAGTACTTTGTACACCTGTGGCTATCCAAGTGTTACACCCCTTTAAGTGCCTGCGGCAATCCAAGTAAGCCTCATACCACATTCAAGTTTATAATACCAGGAGGTGAGAAACCTTCATGAATATGCGGGGCACGTCCTCGATATTCCCTTTACCAGGAGGTGAGAGACCTTCATGAATATGCGGGGCACGCCCTCGATATTCCCATTACCAGGAGGTGAGAGACCTTCACGAATATGCGGGGCACGCCCTCGATATTCCCATTACCAGGAGGTGAGAGACCTTCACGAATATATGAGGCACGTCCTCGATATTCCAACTACCAGGAGGTGAGAGACCTTCACAAATATCCCAGGTACGCCCTCGATATTTCCCAATTGCCAGGAGGTGAGAGACCTTCACAAATATCCAAGGTACCCCTTCGATACTTGTGATCATCCAAGTATCCCCAAAGAGTTTGTACCTGTGATCGTCCAGGTACCCCTTCGATACTTGTGATCATCCAAGTATCTCCAAAGAGTTTGTACCTGTGATCGTCCAGGTACCCCTTCGATGCTTGTGATCATTCAGGTATCCTCCAAGAGTTTGTACTTGTGATCATCCAAGTACTATCTCCCAACAAGCAGATGCCCTGAGAAAGGTCGGCGCATCTCCCGTCAAGGCGACCGAAGAAAGGTTCGGGTCCTAGACAAACCAACTTTTTGCTCTAAAGAAAGGTTCGGGCTAGACAAACCAACTTTTTGCTCCGATCGAAGAAAGGTTCGGGTCCTGGGAAGGCAATTCCCCGTCAAGGCGACCGAAGAAAGGTTCGGGTCCTAGACAAACCAACTTATTGCTCTAACAGGCGACCGAAGAAAGGTTCGGGTCCTGGAAAAGCAATTCCCCGTCAAGGCGATCGAAGAAAGGTTCGGGTCCTAGACAAATCACTTATTGCTCCAATAGGCGACCGAAGAATGGTTCGGGTCCTGGAGAAGCAATCTCCTCATGCAACAGGTAAGATGACACCTTGATACTTGCCAAAACTCGGGGTTCACACCCTATCTCACTCACTCCCGGTAAGTAACTACAGGTATCTTCTTATCTGTCTTACTATGTGTAATGTTATATTACTCATTTTCTGCACAGGACACTAGGTCCCAAATAAGATATAATCTATTGTATATGTATAGACAAAATTTAGGTATCAGGTTTATCTTTGAATGCAACCTCTGCGAACTCACCTTCAAAGAGGGGCAGCTGTTGACACCTAAAATTTTGATTAGGTTTTTATTTAGGCTTAAGTTTCTTTATTTTTGTATTTTGCCTCTTCTTCAGATAAATTCAATAAAAACAAAACCTAAACAAAACAGAAAACAAGAAAAAACAAATAAAAACAAGAAAAAGTAAAAGCAACAGCCCACCTTGACCCCCCCTTTTTTCACGTGGGCTCGCACGACCCCCCCCCTCCCCTCTTTTCTCCTCTTCTTCTTCCTTCTTCCCCCTTCTTCCCCCTACGCCTCTGCAACTCACGCAACCTATGGCCGAGGAGGGTAGGCCGACGTCGGCCGGAGATGACAGATCTCAGGCGCCATTAATGGCTACCTTCAATGCCGAGCACGCTTTGTTGGAGGAGCGAGGATGGGACGCCGGTTCGGCCGCGGGCGTTCGTTCGGCATGCGAAGACCGGAGGCCGAATCCCCGTCGACCGGCCGCCCCCTCTCCTATAAATAGCGAAGCACCACCTCCGTCGAAGGACACGGCGAACTCGGAGATCTTCCCTTGAGAGACTTCAGGGGAGGATCAAAGAGCGAGCACGCGAGAGATCGGGTCGCGAAGCTCGAACGACCTCCCTCCGAGAGACTTCGGGGAGGCCGAGCGAGCCCGAAGGGGGAGAGAGCGAGCGCCCGAGGGGATCGAAGATCGAGAAGCCGAGGACCCGTGTGGGTTCCTCGCCTCAACGCCGTCCGAGATCCGAGGAGTAGGCCGAAGAGAAGAGGAGATTGGAGGAGGTCCGTGCCCCGACGCCGCCGCGCTGCCCCGATCTTACCGTGCCGCCATCCCCACACCACGCCGCCGTCATCCCCTCGCCCTCGATCCGGAAAGCGAAGACCAGATCCGAGGAGGATCCACGAGATCCGGCCACGCCATCATCCATCGCCGTTTGCCGCCACGTCCCGCCTTCCTACGAACCCGGTACACAGCCGACGCTCGCCATCCGTCCTCATTGCCTCGAGCCACCGCGAGATCCATTCCTCGCCGAGTCACCGCTCGGGTCCATCATCCGCCGCAATGCCGTCGCCAGCAGCCTCGGTATCGCCGCGTCGTCGCCGCCGTCTTCACCGGACGACGTAGGAATAGGGCAAAGCAAGACGCAAGCCGGCTGTAAACCTCGAAGGTGGGTCGATGATCGGGTAGGGTTTTGGGAGAGAGAGCGGGTCGGGCGTGGGATGGAACCGGGTAGGGTTTGCCCCCTTCCCCTAGTCGGTTTTCGGACCGATTAGGCGTCCGGGAAGGGTTTCCCCGTTTTGGGTTGCGTGTGGGCCGGCTAATCCTTGGGTTGCTTTTTCTTAATAAAGATGGGCCAAATCGGTGGGTTTGGGCTTGTGTTTAAAAAAATTAATAATAATAATAAAAAATAAAGAAAAGGACAAAAAAATCCGAGTCGGGCCCGCGTCCTCATTCGGATCGCTCATCGGCCCGCCGGGTCGGACCAATGGATGACCGGGTCGGACCCAACCCGCGGATCCGACCCGGTCATTTTTTTTTTTTTATATTATAATATAATATAATATAATATTTTAAAAATAATGAAAAATAATTTATTTTCAAAAATATTAAAAAATATTTTATTTTCCGAAAAATTAAAAAAAAAAATCAAAAATATTTCATATTTTCCAAAAAATGCCAAAAATCCAAAAAAAGCCAAAAATTCATGAAAAAGCCCAAAAAAATTTCAGAAAAAGCCAAAAAGACTTGTATTTTCCCAAAAATACCAAAAAAAATCCAAAAAAATCCCTTTTGTGTCCAAAAAATTAGAAAAAGACCTAGAAAATGTTTTTCCCCCTAAAAATGCGTGGAAAATCCCTCGAACATCCAAAAAAACCTCAGGGTTTAAACAAGATTAGGTACCGAAAGGGCATTAGTGATTAACTAGTGTAATCAAGTACCCGATCCTAATTTCTCTGGTTGCGCAGGAGTGAGTATTTCTCCCGATACTTCACTTGGGTTTCTAATCAACCCACCCCAAATTGATTAGTGGCGACTCCATTTTAAAAATTGATTTACAAGATTAAAAATTCAGACATTAAGTCGCGAATTGGTGGACTTGGGAGAGTCCGGGCTTTAATAATTTCAGCCAAGCCATTAGCCTCCTTAGGCGCTCGTACCCGATCGCGGGCGCCGAGAAAAAAGTGGTCGCGACAAGCATGAGTATGCAAACCGAATAGCTTGCTAAGCCAGGAACAAAACTTGGCTTCAAAAATATACAACTGTCCAGACTGGACCAAACTGGTTGGTTTTGGGCGATTCTAGGGGCACAAATCCGGTTCCCGGTCCCATAAAATTGAAACTGGTAATTCTCGATCTAATTCCTAGTTCCAAAGTGGGAACTATGTCCCTCTCACGGCTTGCTTATTCTAAATGATGAAGCAAATCTTTGTTTCTTTCATATGACTGTACTGAGTGATCCAACTTGCTCCTTTTATCTCTTGCTTCTTTCTTTATTTTACATTTTTCCTTTTCCTACAAAAATTCACCAATTTTACCTCCATCACATACTCACATTTTCCTTAAATTTGTGAGTCTGTTGTTTATGGAAAAGAATTCATCGAATCCTTCTCCTTTTTTCGGGCATGCCCCCACAATCACAACCCCATTATCTCTCAGTCTTCTTCTCAAATCTTGGATGAAATCCTAATCTTGAATTGCGACATAGATTGACAATTTAATTAATCCAAAATTTTAGACTAAGATATGTAAATCCATGAGTTCAATGAACCACCTAGAATGGGAACAATTCCTGATTCCAGAAATGGGAAATAGGTCCTCCAAGTCCAGTTCTTGATTCTTAGATGGGACTGGATCAAATCGGGAATTGGTCACCCTCAATCAACTCTTAGCTTCTCTTTTCGTTTTGTTGCTCAAAGATGGGATCCATATGGCACGAAGAATCCAAATCGATCCATCTTATTGAGATCAGAATCTTCTAAAGCTATAGATGGGAATCTTTTCGATTGTCGTCGAGCGTTAAAAAGAACATGCTTTGCTGTCTTGGACGCGACGACTCCCGAGACCATCAAGCGGAATCTTTCTATGGTAGTTAGCCGATTCCGACGTGATAACCTATTGAGAAATGAAGATGACGTCACTCCTCGAGCGTTTGACTTTGAAACCCTAGAGAGGCAGAGAGAGGGAGAGAGAGGAACCTGAATAGGGGGGGCGTCCATGTCGGCCCGGAGAGCGAACTAGGGTTGGGCGCCCGACCCGATCGACACCACGAGCCCAGTCTCGGCCACCGGCCACTTGTACTCGATCCCGAGCGCGTCCAGCTCTGACTGGACGAGCCGGCTCGTCCCGTGCTCTTGGAAACCCAGTTCCGGGCGCTCGTGGATCCTCCTCCTGACGCTTCTCAACCAACCGAATGACTCCGGCTCCCTTGCCGCCGCCAGCAGTTCCCGCCCTAGAGAACTCAGCTCCAAATCCGAACCCGCATCCAACGTGGATCCTGAAGTCCGTGTGGTCTCACAGGCGAGCGCTGCGGCCACCACCAATAACCAGATGAAACGTTGATGGGGTTTCATCGCTGCTTTTCACGAGAGGGTTTCGGAATCTTTGGAACTACTTGGCGTTCGAATCTGTAGTGTTCCTAAAAGGAAGGCCAATGATGCGATGGCGAAGCATCCGTGCACTTTATCGAATCATCCTCTGACGCATCGACGGGAACGAAACCATCATGAGACCTACATGACCGCACATCTTGCTATTGTTTTTTGGCTTCCCCTCCGAAAACGACCGCCCGCCTACACAACAACATATCAGTGGAATTACTGTCGCAAAGATCTGACTTTTTTCCAATGGTTTATCTTTCAATCATTACTGGATTAAGCCACGTGCCATAATTGACAGATATATCTACTACGAATTTTACTTTTCGATTGTCACAAATGTATTAATTTGTTATTTTTTGTGGTATTAATCTAATTTAACTGAAACTAATGTAAATTGAATTTTTGTAGTCAAAAAATTAATTGTAGGTAAATTTGTTATAAATATAACAATTGGAGTTTTTCATGATATTAACCGGTAAATTACTGTTGCATTGGATCTAACTTTTTCCATGCGAAATGATTTATCTTCCCATCACTCAGGCTCAAAATTGTTAAGGGCCTTCAATCGTTTCCGATTTTGAATAAGATAACTATTTATTATCTTGAGAGGTTTGAACCCCGGTATCAGTACGATACTCATACGTGAGCGTTGGTTGATTAGCTATATATTTTGATCTAACTATGAAGTGTAGATTTTGTCTTTTGTTTTTTTTTTTTTTTTTTTTTTTTTTTTTTTTTTTTAGATATTGGTTGATTACATGGATCGTTTAGATACGGAGGGAAAATTATCAACAAAGTCCTATGTCTATTACACTTATGCTAATTCAATCTAAAGCTTTTCGATGGTGCCGATTTAGTTTTAGACATTTTCACGTTTTACTAATTGAGTTTATCTAGATAATTTTGATTGAAAATGGCTAACATGGACACCGATCGTCCTATGTGACACGATTGGAGCTGCGTGGACATTTTTTATATGTTTTTTTTTTAATACTTTTGTAGTTTTTTCCTTTTATTTTCTTTACTTTATTTTTACTAAGGGCCGACAATTGTCATCAATCGACCATTATTCGCCATACCCAAATCTGGGCATTGCAGACCTTGCCTAGGCGAGGATCACCATGCCCTCGATATTTGGCAAGGACATTAGGCAAGGGCTACCACATCCTTGCCGGCTACAGTGAGGCCCACAACCCCTCGCCTAGGGCAAAACATAAAAGTGTTTAAGACTAACTTGATACAATTGAAAAATTTATTATTGAATTGACACGAGCATAATAAGTTTAAGACTTTTTTAGTAATTTTCCCTAGAAATGGATAAAATTGATTCACAAAATCCTATCACTTCAGAATGGACACTATATCAACTTACTAGTCAGAATTTAGGTGCACAAGGCAGAAATCAATTTGCATAATTGCTTTTAATTAACCTATTTAAATGTTTATCTAATGACATTCACATATGATACTTCAGTAGGAGATACTAGCTGGGTTAGTGAAATCCATAATCATACAGTTTGTTGTTCGTTGACAATTCTTTTTTAAAAAAAAAAAAAAAACTACACTTACTTTAATACATTATACGTAGTTTTATCATATTATATCTGCAAAAAAAAATCAGCAAGTCAATCTTTAAAATCCGAATTACTGCATCTACCTGTAAGGAACCTATAAATTAATTTACTGGATATATACGTAACCTAAAAGTTATAAAGAGCAACGCTAATTATGTTGAAGACTGATTTTCAATTTGACATATCAAAAGCCATGTGACATACTTTTGAAATACATTTAGTTATAAGTGCTTCATACTCAATCCCATAATTTGCCAAATCACTTCCTATAACATATATGTAAATCAATCTTAGTATTTAAACTTTCCAAGTTGGAGTGCTAAGTGACATGGCATAAATTGAGCAATTAAATAAATCAGTCATTTTTCTTTCAAAGAAAATTTAGAAAGTTGGGAGGTTTCCCATGTCAACGTTAGGGCATACCATATGTGATGTCCTTAGTACATCACGGCTAATGTAGCGTAGTTGTCTTATTTGTTTTGTTTTTTCTTAAGCATGTGGAAGGGTGGGGGACTAAAGTAAACCAGGGATGCACGTGGACTTTTTACAAATAGGGCAATTTCATTTCTTTTATATGTATGTATGTATGTATGTATGTGTCAAGCGACAAGTTGGGTACACTGGGGAATACAAAAAGGTCAATACTACTAACTACACTAGACTATAAGTCGGTCATCCCATCCCAACTTAGTTGTACGTATGGTCGCCTAACCTTGACCTCTTGGCTTCACCAAAAATCCAACTGTCCTCCAATCTCCCTTCTATGCAACGAGGCTACCTCCATTCCCTGGTTTGTCAGCAAATAGCAAGAGGGGACTACCATATGCCTATTGATGCAAGCGTACATTCCAACAAATAGGGGTGAGCGGTTCCAGTTCCTTACAGGTTCCACTTGGAACCTGGAACCTACCCTCGAGTACAAGTTTCTCATTTTTTGGAACTTGGAATCTACCCGTCAGAACCAAGAACTTGAAACCTACCCTGTCACAGGTTTCAGGGTTGGTTCCAGGTTCCAACAGGTTTTTTTTTTTTTCATTTTTAGTTAAAAAAATGGAAATGAATGCAACAATAATAAACAAACTTGTCATTCATCAAAGAGAATATAACACAAACACAATCTATAAGACTCATAAGCGTTCAATGATCATAGTTCAGAAGTTGCAATAAGAGAGGACAAATTCAATCTTACCTATATAATGGCATTGGCCAGTTTCAACGCAAACATAGGTCGTTCAGTGTCTGCCTCATAAATGTTTGGTTGCCATTTTTCTTCTTTCCATCATTGTTCACCTTAGCATCACATGTATCCCTTTCTTTCATAACATTCCGTGCAGCAAGTTTGTGCGCCATCTTTTTTTTGTGGATTTTGAGCAACCCCTACTTGTACTCCATCAACAAAGACTTCAACTGTGGCCAAGCTGTCATTTCAGGAAGCTTTATACTCCAAGCCTTCAGCTTGCTACTGGTAGCGCTCTTGCAGCTCCCTGACAGGATGCATTGGGAGTCTATCTGGAGTGACCATGGGATGCAACAAGGGCTGAAAAACCTGTAAAAAAAAAAAAAAGACAATTCAGTACTCTAGATACTCTCTATGTATTCACACTTTCAACAGAAAAAAAAAAAAAAACGAAGTTCACTGTTTATCAAGAACTTTTTTTTCCCATTTATCCTCTTTTTTTCGTTTTCCAAGAGGGCATATTGAAAAAAGAATGCCCATAGGTCAACCAAATCGAACTAACCTTCCACACAACAACAGTATCATGTCCATTATCAAGGAATATAGCACCAGCAATGGATTCAACAATATCGCCAAGGACTTTTGGTGCTTTACAATCCCCTAAACCAAAAGAGTTGAAACCTGGCTTCGAAAATTCATCCTGAACTTCCTTTACGAAATCCCTGATCTGGAAAAAAAAGCCAAAAGACGTAATAGTCATTACCCTCATAGACAATTCAAACAATATTGTTTACGGGTCATTTTATGTATCAAACAACCACAAAAGATATTTAATGATGATACAATGTCACGAGCAAGAAATGAAAAACCTGCTTCTCCAAGGCACTAGACCCATGCCGAAGGTGTAAATGGAGCTTGTGTTTAACCGCAACACCGACACGTGCAAAGTTCTCATTGTTTATAGCAGCAGCTCGTAAATCAGTCAAGCGGCCAGGTGGAAGATCAATATAAGTAAAGAACAAATGTCTTGTAATAAGATGATCCAAAATTGCATCACCAACGGCAGTCAAATCAATATCTCCGTCAGCAAGATAAGTCTTTAAAGGAACCGAACCAAATGGAAATACCTGTAAGAAGCACCAGTTTTATCTCAACAAAACCAAAAGAAAGAACGGAAGATGGTCACGTACTTACAAATGTGAAAAATTATCATCAAGCTTACCACACCTTGATAAAGTGCGTTTTACATGCACAAGACTCTTGCTACCAAAAAAAAACATGCAGATGCACGAACCATGGGAAAATAGACCAATTACAGTTTGTTCATTTCATCACCTACCTTTGAACCAGAAAGATTGCAAAGCTGTCTCACTAAAATCTACAGGTGATGTTGAAAATTGCAAGTTCAGTATGCATTGTATAATTCCTTATTTACAAAACCAATTTCGCATAACCGTCAGAAGAAACTATTAACTTTACTCAATTGCACACAGCAGGCATTCAATATACTCCAAGATGAGAGATTCTGGCCAATCCGAACATCCATTGCACCTCACTAACATAGCTACTGCAGGAGCTTGAATGAAAAATTCTTTGAACAAGAGGAATCAGAGTTCTTCGCACCTAAAATGAGCGATCTTAACTTTGATGAGCTCAATAAGCAACATTCAGCATGCAATTCATCTTTCCAATTTCATCTCGCGAACTTTAAATGCATGAACTCTAAGAAAGCAGAATCATCGCGAGTGATCATCCTACACAACAGCATTCGACTTGCTGAATGGAGCCAATGCAAGAACCAAAACGAAACCACATACACACAAACACCCACCGCAAGGCCGCGTTATAATGAGCATGAGCGCTGCCCTAGCCAACGGGGGGAAAGACTAAGGGCATTCGACTAGTTGAATCGGAAGGAAAGATAGAGAGAGAACACTCATAAGAAGAGGTTAGCGGTGGCTTGCCGAGCAGAGGTCAGCGGTGGCGTCGAGGGCAAGCGGCGAGCTGTAGCAGCGTCGCTCGGGGAAAGCTCGGAGCTGGGCGAGGGCGCTACAGGTTGCGAGCTTTAGGGCACATTGAAGGTAAAGCAGTGGCGTCACGAGATCATAACGGCGGGGGTGAGTAGCAGCAACAGGCGAAGCAAGAGCGACGTTGGGTCGTTGTAGGTCGGTGTGGGCTGTAGGCGAGGCGAGGCGGGGATTGGGATCTGCTACAGAAGGCTTCTGGTGTCGGTGCGAGCGAGCAAGGGGTCACTCGGAGACGCGGCGGTTGGCAGAAGTGCAAAGCAGGGATGCGGCGAGGGAATCTCAGGTGGCGTCAAGCAAAGGCGGAGAATGGGCAAAGAGAGAACTGTGAAATTGTGAATATAAAAGTCAATTTAGGGCTTTTTTTTAGCCATAACCGGACCGGTTCCGATTTCGATTCCGATTCCGGTTCCGGTTCCCAAAAAAGGGGAACTGGGAATCTGAATCGGTCCCTTTAGAACCGGGAACTGAACTGGAACCTCCAATTCGGTTCTCTGGTTCTCGGTTCTACCCGAGAACTGTACTCACCCCTACCAACAAACCCAATTGTTACAGGCCCCATCGAAGCCCTTATATCAACAATCAAATGAGACATGATCTAGATAGAAACTGTGTTCAAGAAACTAGGGTCTATAAACTCATCCTCTTGTCAAGTGAAGTCAACCGATACTCCATAACGAACCATAGGGGAGGTAGGTGGGACCAACATTTCCATTGATCTAAAAAGATAAAGTCAACAAACTGTGAACCCAAGCCCAACAAGCAGATTGTCCACCGGTTTATACCACATAAATCAATCACCGTACTGATAAGGAAAGTCTCAATACAAAGTAGCTTTTTCCAAAATTACATAATAGATTAATAGAAATAGTAGCTTTTTCCAACAAGTAATTAGTAGCTCAATTTAAAGATATCAAGATTATATTTTGTAGGAATTCCTACTGCCATCATCATCATTTGAGGAACCCCATTACCCTTTGGGCATATTGCACCCATTAGGCATTGCGAAGACATCTAGGAGACTGTGTTACGCCCTTATGCATCCGGAAAAACTCAGTTACCCCTTCAAACATCCCTACTATAACCCGGGGCATTGTTGTCCCAAGGACCGATGATAATCTTAGTCACACGTCCATACCGTGATATAGCAATTACATAATTCAATTTAAAAAGCGAGTTGATGTTGCTATTACTCAGGAACTCAAATCTGAACCTAATGAACCCTCAGTTATTTTTTTTTCCCTAGACTGACATATTTTCACCCATCCTTACATTAGATGGATTATAAGAAGAATTTCATATCATAGACCTTTAACTAGCCTTACAAGATGTTCCACACACCTTTAGAAATGGCAGATGTTGTCTAAGTAAACGGGTTTAAAAAATTATGAAACTTTAACATAAGATAGAAAAGATCTAAAGGGACATTTTCTAGTAAGGACTCAAAGTCCGATTCAGCTCATACAGTTCTAAATAATTTTTAGTATATTAGGCCTAAACAGTAGGAATTTCCAGAATGCGATGGAGCAGGATAATAAATGTTTCATAGCCTAATGAGACAGAAAAATCATGGGAATTTTATATGTGGTAGTATAGAATATACTTTACAATTTTCATGAAGGACACATGTTAAAATTCTTGACCAAAAAATTTGTGGAAAATGGGCAGCAGGAAGAGGTCGGTTTAGTGACCCAAAAATAGATTTTGAACCTGTAGTTTTTCAAATATATTTTAGTCATATGAAGTCCAAAAATTCTGAAATTAAAGTATGTCATAGAACAGCCAATAAATGATGATTTAATGATACCCCATGAAATTCACCTTACATAATTCAGTACGAAATTAGCAAACTTGAAGGTTGGACTAAAACCGATTCCGTCTCGAACAATCTTTTCCTATTTTGGCTCAATCCTTTGGTACCTTCAGCCCAAGCACGTATGCCGAATTCATATGCCACTTCTCATAGCATACATACATCCACGACTAAAGTTTCAACTTTCTAACTATATATAACTTTATCCTAAACCTGCAAGTAGGTGCTAACATCTCCAGAAACACTAGGTTCAACAGATTTTTGAGGAAACTCTCCTCGTCACACTACAAATTATCGATATAGAATAGAAAGGAGGATATCTACAGTCTTGACTTGGCAGGGCACTAGCGTGACTGACGGGGCAACGGGTGCTGCTGACCTGGTGGTCGACGGCGTGGTCTGCTACTGGCTGTAGAACAAAGGCGGGCGTCCTTCTCTGTCTTCTGTGAGTGAGCAATGAAGGGAGAGTGGACTGCTTATTTGCCGGCTTTTGGCTTGCTGGCAGAGACTGGAATGAAGGCAGCTGAGAGGGGCACCAGAAGATTGGCGTGAGAAGCAGAAGAACGAGCAGCCCGCTCTCTCTCTCTCTCTATCTTCACCGCTTGTGAACTGTCGCTTGCTGCAGGTTTGATGGGGAGAGACTGACGCAACGGTCATCTCTACTGACTTTTTGGAGAAGACGTGGCAGCGGTTTGAGTGTTCTGTGGGTAGCAGAGAGAACGAAGGGAAGGTGGCCTTTTCTTATGCCGCTTGTGGTCTTCGTGCCACGAAGAAAAATACGGTGAAGTCGCTAGCCGTCTAAGCAGGTCATCGAGCGTTCCTTGCGGTTGCCAAAGGTAAAGTCGACTGGAGAGCGGTGTGATGTCGCATGATGAAAACGGACGTCAGAATTGTTGGCGATGAGGCAGCGGCGGCAAGTCGATGATGTAGATGCATCCTTGAATGAGGTAAAAATGGTGTCACTCGATGATGATGCGATGATAATGCGAATGGTGTAGTCCGTCGACGGGCTCATTAACATGGCGTGGAATGTTAAGCATTCGAGGCTCGCTATCTTGTCGAGCGACATTTTGAATGTCGCACTATAAACCTAGAAGGTCTTATACCTAAGTATGGTGTGCAGAGAATTTGAATATTACCAGCTGAGGCAACCCACTTTGGTAAGTCAATCATATTTAACGTCCAATAAAAACAAATGTTACTATTTCACTTAATATCCTTATTTTCTAAAAAAATTAAAGCTCGTTATTAAATTAAGGGTTAACACTACGAAAAACTCCAAATTGATACACCTATGACAAATTTACCTCAAACTAATTTTTTTTATCATCAAAATTTCTATGTAAATCTATAATAACTTTATCCCAAACTAATTTTATGACTATCAAAAGCTCCAAATTCATATATTTTTGATAAATTTTACCTCATTTAATTTCCATTAAATTGAATTAATATCACGAAAAATCATAAACTAATATGCATGTAACAATTGAAAGGTAAAACTCCAAGTTGGTACAATCGTCAACTATCACATGTTATTTAACTCAATATTTTAACGATAAAATTTAACATTAACTAATGGAGAATAAGTTTGTCACAGGTGTATTAGTTTAGGATTTGTGGTCAAAAAATTAGTTTAAGATAAATTTGTTACAAATATACCAGTTTGAGATTTTTCATCGTATTAACTCTTAAATTAACTTCTAATCAAATTGACTTGACATGGTTGGTTTCATTCTTAGATGATAGAATTTATTGAATTCATCTCAAGTAGAACACGGTAGACAATCATCTCATGGCAAGATCAACAACGGGTCACGCGCATTCCACTCATATGCACGCCCAAGAATCTTGATCATCAATACCTCACTATAGTCCACAGGAATTGATTCAAGAAATAAGTGCATTGAAAATCTTTGAGTTTATTACGAAAGTACAATTGAATCTTAAAATTTTCTAAAAATGCAGTCAAGTCCTAAAACTTGTCATAAAACTGTAATCGAGTTTTAAAATTTTCAAAAAATGCAATCAATGAGAGGGCTTGATTGGACTAATTAAATAAATTTTAAAACTTGATCTCATTTTTTAAAAGTTTAGAACTCAATTGTACTTTTGTGATAAATTTTAGGATTTGATTGCATTTTTTGAAAGTTTTAGGATTCAATTACACTTCCGTGATAAGTTTTAATATTTTCAATACACTTATTCCATAATTTAACTATGTTCATGCGAAGGTGGCTCTAAGAGCTTTCTCAACAGTGGGATTGACCATGCTATAGCCGCCGTCCACCACCAAGTTCCCGCTGCTCACATAATTGGCTTCGTCACTAGCCAAGTAAAGAGCCGCTCGCGCAACGCCCTCAGGGCTCAAGGTCTGTCCCTTCAAGTTGCCCAATTCGCTCCGCCATTTCTCTGCTCTCACCATTTCAGCTTCATCACTCTCCGTCTGCTTAAAGATCCCAGTCCTCGCGACCGCATAAGGCGACATGCAGTTGACCCTTATCCCGTGCTTCCCGAGCTCAGCGGCCAAGTTTTTCACCAGACCTAGAATCACATACTTCGAGGCTGCGTATGCATGGTGTAGGGAAAATATGACTTCAAATTAGGTAGAACAATGAAGACAGATATTTAGAGTACTCAAATCGGATTTTGAGGTGTGATATCATATTTTTTAAGAATTTATTTGTCCCACAAAGTTGCTAATGGTCACGGGCAAAAATCATCAAGAATATAACAAAGTCTCAAATGAAAATACTAGATAGCAATTATAGTATTTCTCTAAGATCTCTCTAGGAAACAATCAAAAATTTGGTTGCAGCTTTTCAAAAATAAGACTCGAAAAATGATCACTTTTTTCCTTTAAAAAATTGACAAGTATATATATGAAACAGTCTTGTAACTCTTCACAGAAAATTTCCAACAAATGAATAAACATGTTATTTAGAAAATTGTTCGGATAAACAAATACAACTCTTCGAAAGAAGTCAAAAACCGAACAATTGCAATCCTTCGGGAAAAGTTGAAAACTGAATAAGTAATTTTTCCGAAGGTTATCTTGAAAAGATACAAACAAAATTTGGAATAATAATTAATTTTTTTAAATAAATAAAATTTCGAATTTTCATTTTTATATTTATTTCCGAAAATTCTCAAAAACAAAAGGCAACATTAATAACAAAAAATAAAATAACAAAGGCATTAGTACTAATTAAACTGCAGGCGTGCTAAGTGCGCCAAATAATCGTGCACCCGCACACAAGTATGGTGGGGACCCCCACCTAATCATTCCTTTAAGTACATAAAGGAAATTTCACACTTTTAAATTGATCCATTTTCTCTCACTTTTCCTACGTGGGACAAGGAAAAAACACTTAGTTTGTTTTGACAAACAAACCTCCAACACATGGGTCGCAAGGCCGGCAATGTACGTGCAAGCGCTAGCGGTGAAGAGTATTCAGCTCTCGCGCGGTGGGATTGTGACCCTCGCGGCATGCTTGGCTCCTAGGAAAACGCCTTACACGTTCACCTCGAAGAGCTTGTCCAGGTCGGTCTTGGTCCTGTCTAGTATGCTCCGAACAGCAAGACTGTTCATGACCCCAGCGTTGCCGTACATTATGTTGAGCTTTCCGTGTTTAGCCACGGTGGCGTCCACGAGGTTGCGGACGTCTTCCTCGTCGGTGACGTCACAATGGACGTAGCTAACTCTTTTGCCCAGCTCGCTGGTTAGGGTCTGCCCCGGGTCGTCTTGATATCGGCTATGATTAGCCACGCGCCGTTCTCGTGGAAGAGACGCACTGCGCTGGCTCCGATCCCGCTTGCGCCGCCTGTGACGACTGCCACTTTGCCTTCTAGTCTTATAGGGTGAAAAGAAAAAAGGAGAAATTTATAGATTGGACTTATATGGCCGACCATTGACCTAGATGCACGGAAGATGAAGAAACGCTAAGGCTTGGTTTGTTTAATAATCTTTCTTAAAAAAGAATGCTTTTATAAAAATTTAATTATACATCATTAGAATCAGAATTAATTGCACCAGCTGACAACATCATAAAACTCTAATTTCCCAACCTAAATTTGATTTTCTTATAATAAATTCACAAAGGGTATAATAATGGATTCATTGGGGAGGAAAACAAAGAACATTAAAGTACTCTATGCTCAAAAGAAAAGTTGAAAATCAACAAGTTTTTTTTCACTAATGGCTTCACAAAAGTAGCAAAAGAAAGAGCAAATAAAGGAAAAAAAAAAAACTAAGCTTTGTGAAATCTTATGTTTATGGAGAAGTAACATAAACCAACTTTTAATAGCCTTGAAATGCAGAGGAAGTTCTGCATCAAACGTTGATCAAGCTGAGATAAGCAGAGAAGACCTAATTTCATCAGAATTCTCCTGCCAAGAATCTGATGCATCTCCAGAGAGCACTGTACGATCCAGAAGGTTTAGCCTATGCCGAATCAGAACATCTTGTTCCTAAAATTACATTGCATCAAGATTCATCCATGCAAAATCTACAAGTCCTCAAGATCTTCGTGGCCCCAAGCTTCCAATGAAACAGAAAAGGGTCCTCTCTTTTATGAAAAACTAGCTGTACAAAGCTACCGAACAGTATCTGCTCATATCCCACCCGTGTGTCCGTCCAAGTACGATATAGCGACCGCTGCGTGGAGAGCGGCTCCGATGGGTAGAACTTCCTCATCAAGGAAAAAGTATGGGGAGTGCAACACCTTATCCGATCCCAGTGTTGCGTTTTTCATGCCGATCATGAAAAATGCGGTCCTCATCTTCTCCGAGTAGAAGCCGAAATCCTCTGCTCCCATGGTCACGGGCAGAAGGTGCACTCGGGATTCGCCAAGCAGGGCTTCGCTGACGCCTTTTGCATGCCCGTACATTGTCTCATCGTTCACAGTAGCAGGGTACGGCGTCATTTTTTCTTCCATGAAGTCGACCGTCGCGTTGCACCGATGCACGGCTGCCTGCAACTCTATTACCTGCAGTAGTTCAGGTGGCTGAAATTAAAGCTCATCCTCATTTCTAAGAAATTAAATGACAGATGAATGTTGCAATCTATGTATTAAAACTTCAAAAACATCACACAATACAAGGAGCTTTCAACGCTTCTCTTATGTCATCAAATAAGGAGCAATCTCATGCAAACCAGACGACTTGGAAACTGACGGTAAATCTAGCGATGTATATGTAGAGCGACGGTCACCTCTTTGATCCTCTGTTTTAGACTATACAAGCCATCTGAAGTCATGCTCCTAAAAGTTCCTCCAAACCGGACGATCTCTGGTATTACGTTCAAAGCTTGGCCACCCTCGATGAAGCCCACCGTGATCACCTGTGCATGAGATCAAAATATACCAACTCTAATTGGGAGAATTCAGGCAAAACATAAAAGGAAACAGAAGTTACAGCAAACAAAAACATAGAATGGTTTGGGTCATTTTGTTAAGGTGTTTAAGAATAATGAATTTACCTGGGCCGCAAGAGGATCTGTTTCTCGGGATATGATATGCTGGAGTGCGGTAATTGCAGATGCAGCGGTGAGAATGGGATCGACAGTCACGTGAGGGTTCGCCGCATGCCCTCCCTTTCCTTGTATTGTGGCCGAGAATCTACCAGCCCCTGCTAGCATTGGACCAGGTCTCGAACCGACGCTGCCGGTTTCCATATATGGCGAAACATGTAAGCCAAAGATGGCTTGGAACTGATCGAGTGCCCCTTCTCGTAGCATATGGTATGCACCGGCACGACCTTCTTCTCCAGGTTGGAAGACAAGTTTGATCGTGCCCTTTCAGAAGACAATGCCCAAAAAGAGATCAGTCACGAAAGATCGAACTGGGGATGAGTAATTAGATTCTTCTAAGTTGCTCTGGACTATAATTTTACCTTCAAAGAATCCTTCTTGCTGCTGAGCAATCTGGCTGCTCCTAGAAGCATGGTTGTATGAGCATCATGACCACAAGCATGCATTTTGCCGTCGTTCTTGCTCTTATGTTCCCACTCTACCAATTCCTTAGTTCGATCAAGGGGAAAAAAAGGGTGTTACTGACATTAAAATTGCTGCATTTCGGGATACAGTTACTTAACAAGACGAAGATATATGGGGTCAGTACTCCATATATCAGTAGGTGCATGATGGAATCAAGGAGTTTACAATTAATATTATGTCTTGTTTAATTTTGTTTGAAGCTAGGAATATGAGTATGCAAACCCAATAGCTCGCTAAGCCAGGAGCAAAACTTGGCTTCAAAAATGGGTTCTTCAATCCAAGGGATGTTGGGCAAAAAAAAAAAAATTCCAAGGGATGAGCATATAGAACCGCTTGGAACGGACCGGACCAAACTGATTGGTTTTGGGTGGTTCTAGGGGTGCCGATCCGGTTTCCAATTCCAAAACCTATAATTTGGTTCTAGTTGGGAACCAAACCAAACCGAATTATGTAAAGAAGTAAAGTGTAAACCTAAGTTCTACTCTCCTTTTGCTTCTTTCATATTGCTGCACCAATTCATCCAACTTGCTCATTTTGTCTCTCGCTTCTTTCTTTATTTTACTTTCTTTCTTTTCCTGCGAAGATTCACCAATTTAACCTCCATCGTTTACTTGCACCTTCCTTAAATTTGTGAGTCTGAATCCACTGAATCCTCCTCCTTTTTTCGAGCGTGCCCCTACAATCATGGCTCCATCATCTCTCAATTTTCTTCACCAATCTTGGACAAAATCCCACTTTTGAATTGCGACGTGGATTGACAATTCAAGTAATCCAAAATTTTTAGCCAAGATATGTGAATCCACTAGTTCAATTGTATTGCCCTGGAACCGGATTGATTGATCTAGTGTTAGGTGATCTTGTTTCCAGTTCTAGAAATGGGGCATCTATCCTCTTAGTCCAGTTCTCGATTCCAAGGTAGGACCTAACCGAACTAGAAATCAATCATCCCTAATCAATCCCTGCCTTCTCTTTTGGTTTTGTTGCTCAAAGATGGGATCCAAACACGACGAAGAACCTTATCGAGCTATAAAAGAACGTGCTTTGCTGTGTTGGATGCGACGACCCCCGAGACCCACAAGCGTAATCTTTCTACTGCAGAAAGCCAATTCCAACTTGGAAACCTATGGAGAAACCACTTGCTCTCACGATGACGTAGCGTTTGACTCTAAAAGTCTAGAGAGAGAGAGAGAGAGAGAGAGAGAGGAACCTGTACAGGGAGGGCGTCCATGTCGGCCCGGAGAGCGAACCAGGGTTGGTCGCCTGACCCGATCGACGCCACGACCCCAGTCTCGGCCACCGGCCACTTGTACTCGATCCCGAGCGCGTCCAGTTCCGACCGGACGAGCCGACTGGTCTCGTGCTCTTGGAAAGCCAGTTCCGGTCGCTCGTGGATCCTCCTCCTGACGCTCCTCAACCAGCCGAAGAACTCCGGCTCCCTCGCCGCCGCCAACAGCTCCCGCCCCAGAGAACTCAGCTCCAAATCCGAACCCGCATCCGACGTGGATCCTGAAGCCCGTACGTTCTCACAGGCGAGCGCCGCCGCCGCCGCCACCACCAGTAACGAGATGAAATGGTGGTGGGGTTCCATCGCTGCTTTTCACGAGGAGAGTTTGGACTCTTTGGAACTACTTGGCGTTCGAATCTGTAGCGTTTCTGAAAGGTAGGCGAATGACGCGACGGCGGAAGGACCCGTGCGCTTTTAACGAATCATCATCCTCGGACACATCGACGGGCACAAAAACCATACTAGGACCCGGTTTCTTGCTATTGGTTTTTCGCTCTCTGCTCCGAAAAGGACCGCCCGAAAATTTCTCGGCCTTCATGACAGCGCATCGGTAAAATTACTGTTGCATAGGATCCAACTTTTTTCACCCGAAACGATTTATCTTGCGATCATTCGGGCCCAAAATTGTTAAGGGCCATCGATTTTGGACAAGATAACTATTTATTACGTAAGCGTTGGTTGATCAGCCATGTATTTTGATCTAACTATGATTTGCAGACTTTGTTTTTCAAAGTTTATTTATTGGGATTGTTTAGAAATTAAGGAAAATTATCCAAAAAGTCATAAACCTATTATATTTGTATTAATTCAATTCATTAACTTTCCAATTGTATCAATTTAATTTTAAACATTTTTCATGTTTTACCAATTAAGTTTATTCGGACAATTTTGACCAGAAATTACTGACGTAGGCATTAACTGTCCTATGTGGCACGATTGAAGCAGCGTGGACTTTTTTTTTATTTATAATTTTAATATTTTTTATTAGTCTTTTATTTTCTTTACTTTTATTTTACTAAGGGCTGACAAGTATCACCAGCTGACTCTAGCTAGCCACATCCGAATCTGGGTGTCGCAACCCTCGCCCAAGCTTGGCGAGGGCCGCCACGTCATTGCCGGCCACAATGAGGGCCCGTGAATCTTCATTTAGGGCAACGCATGAAAAGGTCTAGGATTAAAATTGAATATTTTATGACTGAGTTGACATAAGTATAATGGGTTTATGACTTTTTTAATAATTTTCCTTGGGAATGGATAAAATCGATGCATAAAATCCTATCACTTATGAATGGATACTATATAATTCTACTGGTCAACATGTAGGTGCACAAGGTGGAAATCAATTCGGATAATTACTTTTAATTAATCTACAAATTAAATATTTGTGTAATAACATTCAAATAAGATACTTTAGATGGAGACACCAGCTAAGTTAGTGAAATCCACAATCATATAGTTTTGTTGTTTGTTTACGACTCAATTAAAAAAAAATTACATGTACTTTTAATACATGATAAATATTTTTATCATGTTGTGTCGGCGAAATAAAATTTTCAAAAAGTCATCCAAATTACTGCATCTATCTTTAAGGAACGTAAAAGTTAAATTTACTGGATTATCAGTCTACTAAAAGTCATAAAGAGCAACACTAATTATGTTGAGGACTGAATTTCAAATTTGACATATTACGATGATGTGACATACTTTTCTCATCATATGGTTTTCCACATTTGTTCTTTTCTGATGACAACTGCCCATTGGAAATTGCCTTGATGAAAGGTAGTCTATAAAGAAACAATCCATCATTTTCGTAAGGGCATGACGAGGTCTAAAACGAATCCTCTTTTTTGGAAATACACCATCCCTACATGAGGGATTGGATTGCTGTCAATTCTTTGCAAATTTCCATCGCATGCAAACTTGAACAATGGCTATAGGTCAGATTTATTCTATGTGTTGTTTTCCGCATGTGATTTTAGTTGATGCTTGAATTCTGTTCTTCAATACATTATTAGAATCGCTCATTTTGTCTTACAATGAAATCAATGGCTCCACTATCAATCGGACAGGATGCGATCATGGTCGACAGCTAGTCACCCAGGACCCTCTCCCAGGGCGAAGCCGTCGGTGAGCATGCTGGTCACTCTTGAATTAAAAGAGCTGGGATGGAATTGATGGATTTGTACTGGAAGATGTATACTGGAGAGAAAGAAAGAAGGAGAGAGGCTACACCTAATATTTTCTGCTGTTGGATCCCATTGCAAAGTAAAAATGGATGAGTTGGCCTTAATTGTACACGTGTCAAGTGATAACCAGGCGGGAATACAATTCAGATGAAGGGCCGGGACTACCTAATATTTTCTCAGGTTAATCACTCTGTGAGAATAAAATATATTATTTTTAATGAAATACGTAACTATAGTAATGGGTTCTTGTTCAACTAAGGGATTCCTTTGTTATAATCAGTGTTATCGAGAAATATAAGCAAACATTATTATTTTTCGCAAAATATAGAGACACTTTTCAGGTAATTGAATTGATTGCATAACACATCGTATATTTGCTTCTTCTTTAAAAAATGAAAATGTTGAGGGGAACTATATAAAATTTTACAAATCACACAAATGCAAGAAAATGGAAAAAAAAAAAGTGCTCGTCAAATTGATCTTTTTTGGAAGAATTACTAAAAAAGTCATACTCATATTGTAATTGTGTCAATTCAGCCTTAAACTTTTTTTCTTTTTTTTTTTGCCAATTTAGTTCTAACCATTTTGTATTTATGTCAACTGAGTCCATTCGGTTAATTTTGGCCGGGCGGAGCTAACATGGCACTATTGGTGCTGACGTAGCATTTTTAAAATATTTTTTTTAGTAATTTTTTGAATTTTTTTATAATTTTCTTTAATTTTCCCCCTTCCCCTTCCCTTACAGCCGATGAGGGCATCTTGGCCCTTGCCAACTCTAGGCAAGGGCCATGACGCCCTTGCGTGATCTGCCCTCGCTAGACTAGGTCAGGCGAGGCCGTTGTGGCCTTCACTTGGCTAGATCTAGCGAGGGTGTTGCAGCCCTCACCTATTGCTGACAACTCTTGTTGGCTCTAAGGGGAAAGGGAAGGAGAAGAGAAAAAAAATTAAATTATTATTTTAAAAATGTCACGTGAGTGCTAGCCGGCCAAACTCAACTAGCTTAAATGAAAAAAGTTTAGAATTGAATTGGCCCAAAAAAAAAGTTTAAGATTGAATTGACATAGCTGCAATAGATTTAGGATTTTTTTGGTAATTCTCCTGATCATTTTTCTCATAACAATTTCATCCACTATCAAAATGAATGCGGGCCTCCAAATTTGATAGCTAGAATGCTACAATCATTAAATGGTCAAGTTTAGTAAAGTAAAATGCTACAATCATGTAATAACTAGAATGAGGCCCTCGTGATGTCGTGGGAAAAACTAAAATTTTTATGTAACAAATTGTCAAGCCAACGGATTATTTCAACATCATTATCTTTCTTAAAAAGAATGCTTTTGTTGAAATATAATTTTATATCATTAGAGTTAGGGTTAATCGTACCATCTGACAACAATGTCATAAAATTTTAATTTCTCATCCTAAATTTGACTTTCATATAATAAATTCACAAAGGGAACATTAATGGATTCATTGGTGGAAAAAAGGGAATTTAAAATTACTCTTTGCTTAAAAGAAAAATTGAAAATTAACAAGGTTATTTCACTAATAGATTCACAAGAGTAACAAAATAAAGAGCCAAAAAAAGCAAAAGACTAAGCTATATGAAATCTTATGTTTTTGGAGGAGAGGAAATATAAACCTACTTTAAATAGTCTAGGAATGATATAAACTTCAATCCAACATGTCCTACACATAAGTAATACCTATGTAGCCTTTCCTTAACCTTTCCAATTCTTCCATTGTTATCTTTCGTCCCGGCAAGCATGTGATATCCTGTGTCGCGTAAGCGAAGTTATGGCTGGATCTTATATAAATTTGATCTCACTTCATGTTAGGGTTTCTAAACCTCATGTAAAGCACATAAACTGGATACATGCTATATCTTCTGGTCTTGTCTTTGGCCATCTCCAGTCGAAACCATCGACATTGGCATGCAAAGGAAGGTCTGCGTTCAAACGTTTGATCAAGCTGGGATTTTACTGAGCAGAGAGGGCCAAACGGGTGCCCGTCACCAGACCTTTTGATGCCTTGCAAAGCGCTTAATTTCATCAGAATTCTCCGCCAAGAATCTAATGATCCAGAAGGTTTAGCCTATGCCAAATTAGAACATCTTGTTCCTAATATTACATTGCATCAAGATTTATCCGTGCAATATCTACAAGTCCGCAAGATCTATATAGCCCCAAGAATCCAATAGAACAGAAAAAGGGTCCTGTCTTTTTTGCAAAAAACTAGCTGTACAAAGCTACTGAACAATATCTGCTCATATCCCACTTGTGTGTCCGTCCAGGTACGATATAGCGACCGCCGCGTGGAGAGCGGCTCCAATGGGCAGAACTTCCTCATCGAGGAAAAAGTATAGGGAGTGCAACGCCTTATCCGATCCCAGCGTTGCGTTCTTCACGCCGATCATGAAAAATGCGGTCTTCATCTTCTCTGAGTAGAAGCTGAAATCCTCTGCTCCCATGGTCATGGGAAGAAGGTGCACTTAGGATTCGCCGAGCAGGGCTTCACCGACACCTTTCGCATGCCTGTACATTGTCTCATCGTTCACAGTAGCAGGGTATGGCCTCAATTTTTCTTCCATGAAGCCAACTGTCGCATTGCACCGATGCACGGCTGCCTGCAACTCTATTACCTGCCGCAGTTCAGGTGGCTGAAGTTAGAGCTTATCCTCGTTTCTAAGAGATTAAATGATGGATGAATATTGCAATCTAAGTAGTATAACTTCAATAAAATCACACAATACAAGGAGCTTTAAACCCTTCTCTTATGTCATCTAATAAGGAGCAATCTCTTGCAAACCAGACGACTTGAAAATCGATGGTAAATCTAGCTACATATATGTAGAGCGACGGTCACCTTTTCGATCCTCTCTTTTAGACTACACAAGCCATCTGACGTCATGCTCCTAAAAGTTCCTCCAAACCGGACCATCTCCGGTATCACATTCAAAGCTTGGCCACCCTCGATGAAGCCCACCGTGATCACCTATGCATGATATCAAATATACCAATTCTAACTAGGGGAATTCAAGCAACACATAAAAGGAAATCGAAGTTATAGCAAGCAAAAACACAGAATGGTTTGATCGAGTGCTCCTTCTTGTAGCGTATGGTACGCACCAGCACGACCTTCTTCTCCGGGTTGGAATATGAGTTTGATCGTGCCCTTTGGGAAGACAGTACCCAAAAAGAGATAGGCACAAAAGATCGAACTGGGGATTGAGTAACTAAATTCTTCTAAGTTGCTCTGGACTGCAATTTTACCTTCGAAGAGTCCTTTTTGCTGCTGACCAATCTGGCTGCTCCAAGAAGCATAGTTGCATGAGCATCATGACCAAAAGCCTGCATTTTGCCATCGTTCTTGCTCTTATGTTCCCACTCTACCAATTCCTTAGCTCGATCAAGGGAAAGAAAAGGGTGTTACCGACATTAAAATTGCAGCATTTTGGGATACAATTACTTAACAAGACAGAAGATATATGGAGTCAGTATACCACTAGGCCCATGATGGAATCAAGGAGAAATCAGAATGCTAGCCACTCTTTGCTGGGATTAGAAAGCTTATGATCTATTTTGACTACGTCTCGTTTAGTCTCGTTTGATGCAAGGAGTATGAGTATGCAAACCGAATAGCTCCCTAGGCCAGGAACAAAACTTCGATTAAAAAATATACAATTGTTCGGACTGGACCAAATCGATCGTGTTTTGGGCAGTTCTAGGGGGCACAAATCCGGTTCCCAATTTCATAAAATTGAAACTGGTAATTCTCGGTCTAGTTCTTGGTTCCAAAGTGGGAACCATGTCCTTCTCACGCCTCACTTATTCTATATGATGAAGCAAATCTTTGTTTCTTTCATATGAATGTACTGATTCATCTAACTTGCTCATTTTGTCTCTTGCTTCTTTCTTCCTTTTACATTTTTTCTTTTCCTACAAAGTATCAACCAATTTTACCTCCATCACATACTCACATTTTCCTTAAATTTGTGAGTTCGTTGTTTATGGAAAAGAATTCACCAATTCCTTCTCCTTTTTTAGGCATGCCTCTACAATCACAGCCCCATTATCTCTCAGTCTTCTTCTCAAATTTTGGATGAAATCCCAATTTCGAATTGTGACATGAATTGACAATTCAATTAATCCAAAAATTTCGACTAAGATATGTAAATCCACCGGTTCAATTGAACCCCCTAGAACGGGACCATTCCTGATTCTAGAAATGGGAAATTGATTCTCCTAGTCAGGTTCTTGGTTCTTAGATGGGATTGGATCAAATAAGAAATCGGTTGCCCTTAAGCAACTCCCAGCTTCTCTTTTCGTTTTGTTGCTCAAAGATGGGATCCATACGGCACGAAGAATCCTCATCGATACATCTTATTGAGATCAGAATCTTCTAAAGCTATAGATGGGAATCTTTTCGGTTGTCGTCGAGCGTTAAAAAGAACATGCTTTGCTGTCTTGGATGCGACGACTCCTGAGACCATCAAGCGGAATCTTTCTACTGTAGTTAGCCGATTCCAACGTGAAAACCTATTGAGAAATGACGATGACGTCAATCCTCGAGCGTTTGACTTTGAAACCCTAGAGAGGGAGGGAGGGAAGGAGGGAGGGGCAGAGAGAGAGAGAGAGTGGAAACTGAATAGGGAGGCCGTCCATGTCGGCCCGGAGAGCGAACCAGGGTGGGGCACCCAACCCGATCAACGCCACAAGCCCAGTCTCGGCCACTGGCCACTTGTACTCGATCCGGAGTGCGTCCAGCTCCGACCGGACGAGCCGGCTCGTCCCATTCTCTTGGAAAGCCAGTTCCGGGCGCTCGTGGATCCTCCTCCTGACGCTTCTCAACCAACCGAAGAACCCCGGCTCCCTTGCCGCCGCCAGCAGCTCCCGCCCTAGAGAACTCAGCTCCAAATCCAAACCAGCATCCAACGTGGACCCTGAAGCCCGTGTGGTCTCACAGGAGAACGCCGGGGCCACCACCAGTAGCCAGATGAAACGGTGATGGGGTTTTATCGCTGCTTTCCACAAGAGGGTTTCGGAATCTTTGGAACTACTTGGCGTTCGAATCCGTAGTGTTCCTAGAAGGAAGGCCAATGATGCGATGGCGAAGCAGCCGTGCACTTTGTCGAATCATCCTCCGACGCATCGACGGGAACGAAACCATCATGAGACCTACATGACATCACATCTTGCTATTTGTTTTTTCGCTCTCCCCTCCGAAAACGACCGCCCGCCTGCACAACAGCATAACAGTGGAATTACAGTCGCAAAGGACCTGACGTTTTTCCAATGGGTTATCTTCAAATCATTGAGTTAGGTGGCATGCAATAATTAATAGATATTTATTCAATTTAACAGAAACTAATGAAAAATAAGTTCATCACAAATGTATCGATTTGGATTTTTTGGTCAAAAGATTAGTTTTGAGTAAATTTATCACAATATAACAATTAATGTTTTTAATGATATTAACGAGTAAATTACTGTTGCATTGGATCTAACTTTTTCCATGCAAAATGATTTATCTTCCCATCACTCAGGCTCAAAATTGTTAAGGGCCTTCGATCGTTTCTGATTTTGAACAAGATAACTATTTATTATCTCGAGAGGTTTGAACCCCCGTATCAGGACAATACTCATACGTGAGCATTGGTTGATTAATTATATATTTTGATCTAACTATGAAGTGTAGACTTTTATTTATTTATTTATAGAAATTGGTTATTTACATGGATTGTTTAGATACAAGGGGAAAATTATCAACAAAGTCCTGCGTCTATTACACTTATGCTAATTCAATTTAAAACATTTCAATTGTACCATTTTTTTTTTTTTGTGTCCGAGGACTCTCCCACATGCCCCCCATGCCCAAAAGCCTCCTGAGGACCGGGCCCCTATATTTCGGGGAAGACTAGCACAATAACCCACCATCATGACCCCCCCACTTAAATCGCTAGCAACGCAGGGTTTCAAACTCTTGATCTCAGCAATAAGGGACGGATTCTCAACCAATTGCGCTACCCATGGATGGGTTCAATTGTGCAAATTTAGTTTTAAACATTTTCATATTTTACTAATTGAGTTTATCTAGACAATTTTGATCGAAAATGGCTAACGTGGACACCAGCCGTCCTATATGGCATGGTTGGAGCAACATGGACATTTTTTTATATGATTTTTTAAATAATTTTTTATTTTATTTTATTTTCTTTTATTTACTTTTTTTTTGCCAAGGGCTGACATGTGTCATCAATCAACTATTATTAGCCACGACCAAATATGGGTATCACAGACCTTGCCTGGGCGCCACACCCTCAATATTTCGCAAGGACATTAGGTGAGGACTGCCACATCCTAGCTAGCTACAATGAGGCCCACAACCCCTCACCTAGGGCTAAACGTAAAAGTGTTTAAGACTAACTTGATACATTAAAAAAAATTATTACTGAATTGACACAAGTATAATAGGTTTACTACTTTTTAAGTAATTTTCCTTAGAAATGGATAATTCACAAAATCCTATCACTTCATAATGGACACTATATCATCTTACTAGTAAGCATTTAGGTGCACAAGGCAGAAATCAATTTGCATAATTGCTTTTAATAACCTATATTTAAATGTTTATTTAATGACATTCAGATATGATACTTCAAAAGGAGATACTAGCTAAGTTAGTGAAATCCATAATCATGCAGTTTGTTGTTTGTTGACAACTCATTAAAAAAAAAACTACACTTTAATACATTATACATAGTTTTATCATATTATATAAGCAAAAAAAAAAAAAAATCAGCGAGTCAATCTTTAAAATCCGAATTACTGCATCTACCCGTAAGGAACCTAGAAATTAATTTACTGGATATATACGTAACCTAAAAGTTATCAAGAGCTACGCTAATTATGTTGAAGACTGATTTTCAAATTTGACATATCAAAGCCATGTGACATACTTTTAAAAATACATTTAGTTATAAGTGCTTCATATTCAATCCCATAATTTGCCAAATCGCTTCCTATAACAAATATGTAAATCAATCTTAGTATTTAAACTTTCCAAGTTGGAGAGCTAAGTGACATGGCATAAATTGAGCAATTAAATAAGTCAGTCATTTTTCATTCAAAGAAAGTGTAGAAAGTAGGGAGGTTTCCCATGTCAAGGTTAGGGCATACCATATGCGACGTCCCCAACACATCACGGCTAATGTAGTGCAGTTGTCTTATTCATTTTCCAACACATCTGAACTATAAGAAGAATTCCATGTCCTAGACCTTAAACTAGCCTTACAAGGCGTTCTGCACACCTTTAGAAATGGTAGTTGATGTCTAAGTAAATGGGTTTTAAAAATTATGAAACTTTAACATAAGATAGAAAAGATCTAGAGGGACATTTTCTGTGAAGGACTCAATGTCTGATTTAGCTCATACAGTTCTAAATGATTTTTAGTATATCAGGCCAAAACAGTAGGAATTTCCAGAATGCGATGGAGTAGGAAAATAAATGTTTCGCACTCTAAATGAGATAGAAAAATCATGGGAATTTTATATGTGGTAGTATAGTATATACTTTACAACTTTCATGAAGGAGACATGTTAAAATTCTTGACCAAAAATTTTGTGGAAAAAGGTCGGTTCGGTGACCCCAAAAACATATTTCGAACCCTGTAGTTTTTCAAATATATTTTTGTTGTATGAAGTCTAAAAATTCTGAAATTGAAATATGTCGTAGAACAGCCAACATGAAGAATGCCCATGAAATTCACCTCACATAATTCAGTACGAAATTGGCAAACTTGAAGGTCGGACTAAAATCGAGCCCGTCTCGAACAATCTTTTCCTATTTTGGCTCAATCCTTCGGTATCTTCAGCCCAAGCATGTATGCCAACTTCATATACCACCTTCTCATAGCATATATACATATACCAACTTCATATTTTGCCCAATTCGCTTCGCCATTTCTCTGCTCTCACCATTTCAGCTTCATCACTCTCCGTCTGCTTAAAGATTTCAGTCCTCGCGACCGCGTAAGGCGACACGCAGTTGACCCTTATCCCGTGCTTCCCGAGCTCAGCGGCCAAGTTCCTCACCAGACCCAGAATCGCATACTTCGAGGCTGCGTATGCATGGGTCGCCAGGCCGGCAATGGACGTGCAAGCGCTAGCGGTGAAGAGTACTCAGCCCTCGCGCAGTGGGATTATGACCCTCGCGGCATGCTTGGCTCCAAGGAAAACGCCGTACACGTTCACCCCGAAGAGCTTGTCCAGGTCGGTCTTGGTCCTGTCTAGTATGCTCGGGACAGCAAGACTGTCCAAGACCCCAGCGTTGCCATACATTATGTCGAGCCTTCCGTGTTTGGCCACGGTGGCGTCCACGAGGTTGCGGACGTCTTCCTCGTCGGTGACGTCACAATGGACGTAGCTGGCTCTTTTGCCCAGCTCGCTGGTTAGGGCCTGCCCCGTTCGTCTTGAATATCGGCTATGATCAACCACGCGCCCTTCTCGTGGAAGAGACGCCCTGCGCTGGCTCCGATCCTGCTTGCGCCGCCTGTGACGATTGCCATTTTGCCTTCTAGTCTAATAGGGTGAAAAGGAAAATAAGAGAAATTTATAGATCAGACTTACATGGCCGACCATTCACCTAGATGCGCGGAAGATGAAGAAATGCTAAGGTTCGGTTTATTTAATAATTTTACAAATATTCTCCTAAAATTAATCGCTTATATCGCTTGAAATAATTAATCAGTCAAAAATATTTTCATCATTGGAAAAAATTTATGTCTAAATATTTTTGTAGAGGGATACAACCTATCATTTTTAGATGCTTTCTAAATCATTTATTTTTTGCGAGTTTCAGTGAAAATTTCATAATAAACAAAAACATTTCTACGGAAATCAATTTCGAGTTTTCATTTGTTTAGTGATTTATGAAAAATGATGACCTTCTTGCCAAATGGGGAAGTTGTTTTCTCTCCATCTAAACTTATTTTTAGTTCATGAAAAATATTTTTCGTAAATTGATTGATATCCCGTCATCCAAATATCCGAAAGTCGGAAAATAAATTTTTGGAAACAGATTTTCTTCATACAAATAGACCCTAGATCTCACAAAACATATTTTGACAGAGGCTCTAACTTTAAGTGATTATAAAAAGAAAAAAAAAACCCTCTTTTTTCCCCACTCCATCTTGAAGATGTACCACAAACCCTAAGAACAAAATTTCTCAATTTCATTTTGCATTTCCTCTACTCAGCAACTAAAAAGAGCCCACCTTGCATTAGCAGCTAAATCTCCAACCCCAAAAAAGCAGAGAAACGCCGAAACTTGAGACTCCAGCAAAAAAATGAACATACACTAAAAAAACAAAGAATTTTGATAGAGACCATGTGTATTTCGTGTGTGGTGGCCAAAATAAAAACCGTCAATCACATAGTTAGACATATATCATTTGATTCTGAGTGTCTTTGTCTGATTCTGAGTATCTCTTATATCATAATCTCATTATTCTGATTGATTGTAATTTTTTTTTGTAATATTATGTTACTATAGATAGCCATTTTGTAAAGCCAATAAATAGGCTCATATATAACATGATGAAATATACAGAAAATTCCATAATGTTATTTTCTGTTTTACACGTATCGCACATTAAGATATCTAACCATCAAGAGCAACATTTCTAATGAGCAGTCTCTAGATCCCTCGTTGAAAAGTATATGCTTTCTCATACACTTCCATCAACATGTGATATAAAGGATCGATTTTTGATATTTGATGTTAGTTACCATCGTTATCAAAACAGGCTTTGAATGGACAAAAATGCACATTGAACTCACACGTCCGTGTACACATACGTACATTAGGAAGCCATGCTTGCTTTCTCCTGAAGCGTTACATGAAGACGAGGTTGTATTTGCTGATACATGTACCTTTCAGACAGTATTAACGCAGAAACCATGCTTGCTTTCTCCTGAAGCGTTATTAAGAAGAGAATGTCATTCCGTTCGGTGGCTTATAACTTTTCTTCTTCCATTTCTTCACCATATGTAGTAACATAGGGGGTGCATTATGATAAAAATATCATCCTAAAATCAAGCATCTTGATCTCTTTTAACTCTCTCAAAATTTTAAATTGAAATCTGCAATTTGAGGATTCTTTCCTCGATTTAAGGACACGTGTAATTGTGTATTTATTTAAACTCGTTTTGTACATGAATAGAAGCATCAAGGAAAATCAAAATTCAAAGCTTCCTTTACAATCTTTAACATCACTAATGTTATATAATTCATGTAAGATGGTTGACTAAAAATTAGATGATGCACCATTTGCGTGTTAATTAATGCAAGATCTGCTGCTGACCCATCAACGAATCCCTCTCCACTCTCTTAAATGATACAATCACGTCGTGCACTCCATCAGTAAGAGCAGTATCATTTAGATGATGTTCGTAAAGCATTTAGGACGTGGTTGACAAAACTAATGAATCCGCCATTTGCGTCTTCAAAAACGCAGCAGTTGCCGTCCACTCTTATTAAAAATACGTGTAGGTAAAGCACTCCATCAAAAAGTTTGGTGAGAGTGCGTATTGTCTTTTAAAGAAGATGACCGGAGAGAGTCCTTTGACGAGCAAGTAAATGGTTGGAAAATCAAAATGCATTGAAGATAAATTTACTGGAAATTTAAAGGTAAAGATACATTACAAAGAATATTGAGTTCGGTGATTGATTAGACGAGATTATAGAAAGAATACAACATGGGTATTTATGACCCACCGTTGACGGTTACTTACAAGTATTTACTGAATTTAAATCTACAAATAACTTACGGATCCTATCTGCATTTACAATATATCACACGCAATAGACACGATCTCCCATCTCCTATCATTTAGTAATGACTTTTTACAAGAAGATGCGTATCCCCGAGAATACTGGCTTAGCCGGTAAGTCCTGTCCTCGTGCCCATCCGCCATCCTTGATATGTTGGCTAGCCTCTGCTCATTAATTGCACCCGTTTCAAAACTTAGCCAAAATCCAAGATAGTTTGCCACGGATGACTTTGTCGATCTAACTCCCCTTAAGTCCCAGCGGGGACTCTTGTCGATAATTCACATTGTGTCTTGTCGGTGTTCTTGTTAACCGATGACTTCCGTTCTGACCAAATTTCTTTCTTGCCGATAAACGTGTGTAACGGTTATTGGCACTGTCCTTGCAAACAGGAAAATGGGTAATGTGCAGTAGGAAGATCACTAAAGGTATTGAAAATGTCATATTCGACGCAATGGAAGGCCTGACTAGTTTTTTCAAAGGCCTGTGCTCAACCCTAAGAAGAAATTAGATAATCGTCTTAATTAAGAAAAATTGTGAGTGCTTCCAGTTGATGAAGATGACAATCTGATTTACATGGAGATAGAATTAAAAACAACTGATGAAAGATCTCCATATTGTTGAGTCGTGAATGCTCTCTATCAATTCTCTTCGAAATCACCACCATGCATGTCCATCTGAAGAAAAAGTTGTAGTCTTTTTTTTTGGCCCGGAAATATCATGGCACTTCATTCAACGAAGCCCGATCATGGGAGGATGGTTTTAGCATCGCCTAGAGCTCATCTTCTTTTTACCTTGATTTACCAACTAATCTGCACATTCATTACAATCTCACGTTACTACATAAAAGATCGAATGTTTGCAACAATAGTTCATGTTCTCAGCTGGTGGAAGTTTGTTTGCAAAACAAATTAAGTTTACTTTTATTTGCCCCACATTAGAAAGTTGGGAGGAGATGGGCCAGTTAATAAGTGTAAACATTCTCTAATGGGTTTGAAAAAAAAAAAAAAAAAAAAAATTAGGCATGGACTAAACCCCATTATACTTGCGTGCGGGTGCACGATTATTAAACACACTTATCACCTTGTACGCTTGCGCCCTCGTGATTTAATTAGCACTACCCCATTTATTTTTATTTTATTTTGTATGTTTTTTTTGTTATTCCTACTCTATTTTTACTCTATACTCACTCTCAGACTTTTGCCCTATCTCTTGCAGGGCGTGGGAGTCGAAACCCACTCCTGAAACTTACACGTCCCCATCCCATCCCCCCTCCATCCCCATGAGAAGGTTGGGATTTGAACCCCTCACCTCCCATTTCCATGTTGGAAGGGTGGCTACTGGGGCGAATTCCAGTGGTTGTATGGTTATCTTATTAACCTTTATTAGTTCAAGGTTATTTTTTGTTTATTAAATATTTTTAGAAATTATGAAAATGTAAAATTTTATTTATTAAATTTTTTTATTTTTTTATTATTCCGAATTTTTATATATGTGTCTTTTCAAAACAACTTTTGGAAATTATACTTGATTAGTTTGCAACTTTTTTCCCGAAGGGTTACATTTGTTTGCACCTTTGCACACTTGCGATTTAATTAGCACTAACTCATTTATTTTTATTTTATTTCGTACAGTTATCTTATTAACCTTTATTAGTTCAAATGTTGTTTTTTGTTTATTAAGTATTTTTGGAAATTATGAAAATTCAAAATTTTATTTATTAAAAAATTATTATTATTTATTAGTTTTATTATTCTGAAATTTTATATATGTATCTTTTCAAATTAACTTTTGAAAATTATACTCGTTCAATTTACAACCTTTCTTAAAGGATTGCATTTGTTCATTCTGCAACTGCTTTCAAAATGATACATTCATTTACTTTGCAACCCTTCACAAAGAGGTATAAGATATGGGGATAAGATATGGGGATAAGATATGACAAAAAAAATTATTAAATTCATTATATGTTTGTCAATTCAATTCTAAACTTTTTTAATTTAGCCAATTTAATTTTAAACAATTTGAAAATTTATTAATGTAGTTATTTCGACTAATTTTGGCAAAAAAATTGCTAACATGAACGCCAATTGTCCTATGTAGCGTGAATGTGGACAATTTTTACAATTTTTTTTAAAAACCATTGACTTTTTATATTTATGTTTATATTTACTTTCTATATTTTCTATTTATTTCTATTGTGGCTAGCAAGGGTCACCAGGGCCTCACTAGCCACTTGACAAAAGCCTTGAAACCCTTGCCAATGGCTGGCAAGGGCTTGCTAGTCCTCCCCGATGACCCTTGCCATACATAGTGAAAATATAAAATATAAAATATATAAAAAAATCAAAATTTTTAAATTAAAATATTCATGTCAATACTAGTCATTCAACGGAAGACCACTAGCATCCATATTAATGATTTATGGTCAAAATTAGTTAGAATGGGGCAGGTCGAGCATCCTTCCTTCTTTTTCCTTCTCTTCCCGCCAAGCCCAGCCCAACCGATTTCTTTTTTTCCTTCCAACCTAGCCCCTTCCTCTTTCTTCATCTTCACTTGCTCTCACGCTCTTTGCAAAGAGTGGAGCAAGCTCATACGAAAAAAAGCACAGGACGCAAGGCAAAGGATGGGGCAACATCAAGAGGAATTTTTAATTGGGATCAGGCCGACAGCAATAAAGGGAGAGGGAGAGAAAGAGAGGCATGGTTACTGGAAGGTTAAAGGTGGATTTTTGGGTGGTTCAGAGAGGACAGACCTGAGCGAGAGAGGAAGACGGAGAAGGAATGAGAAGGAGAGAAGGCCGAGATTTGCTTCGGTTGAGCCTTGCTTAGTCATCCTCGATGCAAATCTACCCCTCGCCGGCACCGCCAAACCCGTGAGCCCCTTTTCCATGGTTTTGAGTTTTCCGATGAGTTTCCAATTTCTTTTGGTTCAATTTGGTCGATTTCCCAAGGATTCCAACATGGTGGTGTGCAAGGCCCCAGAACGTAGTACGAGTAGGGAGCATTGCTGACCCTTTTTGTCTTTACCCTGTTTTGCCCTGTTTCATGCTCGTCGGATTGGGATTTGTTGTGGCCCAGCTCACACGAGTGCCGATCTCACTAGTCTTGCACTTGGCCATTTTTTTGTCTTGACTGGTTGATTGTTGTAAATTCGAGTGCGAATCTGAGTCCGAATGAGTCGGTCGTCCCCATAATTAGAAGCTCCCAACCTGTTCGTTAAAAGTCCCAAGTCAGATCCAAGAGAGGTTTGCTTGCCCTTCCGCGTGCTCTGCACTGGGTTAGTTGCTTTTCGGTTGTATCCGCGGGTTAGGGTTTTGACTTCCATGGAGAGGCCAAAAAGTGGCCATCAATGATGGCCACTCGAAGTCGCAATGACCATGGCCGTGAAAGGAGGACAGACCGACTAAGTTGAGGAGTGGTCTCGAGACCTTGGCTAGAAGCGGTTGACCGAGCCAACCAGTTGTTGGTGGCTGGTGGCGATGGCCCTTCTTCAGCGTGGGCAACCGCAGTGGTGCAACACCACTGTGGCGACCGAGAGAGGAGATTGAGGGCTTTTTTGGGGTCAAGCTTAGGGTTTGGAGTGCTAGCCCAGCTCCATTTGCTTCTCCGAACCGGAAAAGTCCAATTTTGATATTTAGACTTGATGGATTTTTTTTTTTTTTTTTTTTTTTTTTTTTTTTTGGGAGGCGGGGGGGAGCGGATTGGGCTAACCGTTTATAGGCTCAAATAGAATATTAGAATGTTTTCTCTTTTGGGTTGGGCTTATGGCCATTAGAAAAGGGCTGTCCACTACATCAGGCCAAGTTCGACTAGAAGCCCGGAGCCTTGCAACCCGGGCCGGCCCTAACTTTGGCTGGATCGGAGTGTCCGATCCGAGTCTCTATTTTCAATTAAAAATAGAAAATATTAAAAATTAATTTTTTAAACATTTAAAAAAAATTAAAATATGATTTTTTTTTTTTTTTTGAAAACTAGGGAAAAGCATAAATTTTAGTTTTTTTAGTAATTTTATCATAAAATGTGTGAAAATCCTTTACAATAATTGTACCCAAAATTGAATAATCCTTTAGGGGTTCACCATGGGGATTTTCTAGATGCCATTTTCTTTTTTAGAGACATTGCTAGGTTGCCGTTTACGCTTTTCATTTCAATTGTACTTGATTATGCCTTCTTCATATATTGATTATTATTTTCAATTTTAGAATGATTATAATGAATCTTAAAATTTTTGATAGGCTATCATAACATTTTGGTTATTAAATAGTCAAGTTTAAGTACTGAAAGAGCAACAATTGTATAACAAGTGTAATTAAGTCCCCGAGTCTAAAATCTCTAGTTACGCATGCATCAAGACGACACTCCCACATCTTAACTAGGGTTTCTAGCTAACCCTCAATAATGGCTAATGGCGGCTTGGCGGCTTCTTTTGAACACATAAATTAGGAAAACCAATATCATGCGAAATATGAAGGGAGAGTCTGTGTTTGTAATTGACAAATAAATACTTCATGTAATATTGATTTTCTAAATTTGTGTGTTCAAAAGGAGCTGCCACTAGCCATTATTAAGGGTCGGCTAGAAACCCTAATTAAAAGGTGGGTGTGTCATCTTGATGCATGATTAGAGGTATTTGTTTGTCAATTACAAACACGGACTCTCCCAAGTTCATATTTATATCAGTTTTCTTAATCTATATGTTCAAAAGGAGTCGTCACTAGCCATTTTTGAGGGTCAGTTAGAAATCCTACTTAAGATGTAGGCGTGTCATCTCAATGCATGCATAACCACATATTTCAGACGAGGAAACTTGATTGCACTAGTTATATAACTATCGCCCTTTCGATGCCTAAATTTGACTATTTGATAACCAAAGTGTTAAGGCAGCCTATTAAAAGGCTTATCCCAACCATTCTAAAAATGAAAATAACAATCAATGTACAAAGAAGGTGCGATCAAGTATAATTGAAATGAAAAGTGCAAAAAGTAATCTAGCACGTGTCTAAAAAAGAAAATTGCATCCAAAAAATCCCTATAGTGAAGCCCTAAAGGCTTATTCAATTTTAGGTACGATTTTTGTTAGGGATTTTCACACATTTTAAGATAAAATTACTGAAAAAAAAAACTTAATTTAAGCTTTTCCTAGGTTTTAAGCCCAACCCAAAAGAGGAAATAATTTATTAATCTGTTTTTGAGCCCATAAACGACGAACCCAAACTAGCCTAAAAAACCAACCCATCAGGCCTAAATACCAAAATTGGACTAGCCTAGTCCAGAGAAGCAGATAGAGCCAAGAAAGCACTCGATCTCTTCTCTCGGTCGCCACAGTGGCATGGCACCTCTGCGGTTACCCACGCCGACAAAGGGCCATCGCCACCACAAGCCATCAACAACTGGCTTGGTCGACCGCTTCTGGCCAGGGCCTTGCGACCACCGTTCAACTTAGCCGGTTCGTCCTCCTCTTTTCACGGCTAGGGTCATCGCGAGCAGTCGTCGGCCTCGCTTTGGAAGCCAAAACCACGACCTTGTGGACACTACCGAAGAGCAACTAAACCAGTGCAGAGCATGGGAAAAGGCAAGCAAACCTCTCTTGGATCTAACTTATGTTAAACAGGTGGGTAGTATCCAATAAGGGAGACAACCGACTCATTCAAGACTCGAATTCACACTTGAGTTTATAACAATCAACCGACTAAAACCAAGAAGGGTCGAGCACAGGACCGACGAGACCAGCACTTGCGTAAACTGGACCATGATGAATCCCAATTTGGCAGGCTCGAAACAAGGCAAAGACAAAAGGGGTCGGCGCTGCTCCCTACCTGACTTAGTGGTGGCAAACGGGAGATGACCTCAATAACCGGACTACATCTGGTCTGCCTCACGCCACCGAGCCAGAAACCTTGGGAAATCGACTGGATTGAACCAAAAGAAATATGAAACTCACCGGAAAACTCGAAATAGTGGACAAGGGAGTTGCGGGTTTGGTGGTGCCGGCTAGGGCTATGTTTGTGGTGAGGATGACCGAGCGAGGCTTAGCCGAGGTAGATCTCAGTCCTCTCTCCTTCTCATTACCCTCTCTCTCTCTCTCTCTCTCTCTCTCAGATATGCCCTCTTCGAACCACTCCGAACCACCCAAAAAATTCCCCTTAACCTCATAGCAACCATGCCTCTCTCTCTCTCCCTCCTCCTCTATCGCTGTTGGCCTGATCTCGACCAGAAACTCCTCTCGACATTGCCGTCCTTTGCCCTGTGTTCTGCACTCTTTTCCGTATGAGCGTGCTCCGCTCTCTAGAGAGAGCATGCGAGAAAGTGAAGACGATGGAAGAGGAAAGGGCTGGGCTAGAAGGAAAAAAAAGAAATGAGTTGGGCCAAGTCCTGCGGGAAGAGAAGGAAAAAGAATGAAAGATGCTGGGCTGGCCCATCTCTGGCCCGGTTTCGCTTTCTCTTTTGTTAAAATATATATATATATATACACACACATTATTTTATTCTTTTTTAATCTACTACTATTGATGCAAATACTCTTAATTTCTATATGCTATGTAATTTAATAAAAAATATTTTTTTTAGGTTTTAATAACCCCTAATTTTCTATGCTATTAAATCCTAAATAAACATGCAAAATTTTGGTGTGAATAAAAATAGAAACTCTAAAAAGAGAATCTCTGAAGATTGTATTCACTTGTAAGATGAATACCAAAAAGGGAAAAGAGAATCATATTTATATAAGTATAGGCTTGACCGTCGACCTAACTATCTACATTTTATTATAAAGGTGTACATTTACAATATTGCGTGCTTCTCAAAGTATTCTAGAATACACAAAAAGAGACTTAGGACTTTGGAGTTTTAAGATTCGTTCATTCTTTATGGATTGGTCATGGTCCTTCGTTCAAAAAACCTCTGAATTGTATTGTTTCCTTGGGTTGCGACAAATATTTTAGAGACAAGAGATGAACACGTGTACGTGTAAGTTTGACTTAGATACACAAAGCTTTATGCCAAACCCAACGATACCCATGGCAAGTGCAAATGGATAAGTTTCCATTATAAAAATATGAAAAAAAAAAACATTTTCTTGGTCAATCTAAAGAGCTGGCGGTTTGTGTTTACTTGTCATAGCTGTACAGCAAATTTGTTTTAAGAATTTGATTTCTGCTATCATGTTGAAGAATTCGTTGATTAATTTAAAATAAGTCTAATCATGTTGGCGTTTAATCTAAAATAAGTTCAATTGTGAATTTCATGACTTGTTCGTTAAAAAATAACATATAGAAAAATGATGGATATTAAGTTCTATTCACAATGCGACCTCGTACTTATTCTAGATATGAATATAACAGCATATGATAACACAATTAACAAGATAAATATACTATATTACTCTAAAAAATACAGACCTCTTTTTCCATAGTGATGAATTTATGAGAAAACTAGTAAGTGTCCGAAAAACATGTATAACAACAAGAACCTAAATTCTTGCTAAATTTATTACCGATTGTTTCATGAAACTAAGGCTTTTTTGGCTATGTACAAAATATCAAGTGTCAGATAAACAGATGTAACAACAAGAACCTTAATTTTTGTTAACTTAGTTACCTTGATACTTCCACGAAACTACTTTAAGTTTTTTGGCAATTTACAAAGTACCAACTTCTCACGTCTATTCCCCGAAGGTGATATCCGGCGATTTCTCAGTCAACCAAAAAAAACAAAAACTTCTCATGTATGTTGGTTCCGACCGCGACATGCTTGGGTTCCCTGGCTTTCAGAAACTCAAATTGGTAAGGCGACCGTGGTAAGGTTAGAACCCCCACCTGTCAAAATTCCTAGCTTTACCTGCGAAAGGGAAAGCGCTAAAGAAGAACGTCGCGAAACGACGCGGGACGGCGTAACATTGACTCTACTGAGCAGGGCATCTCTCTCTCTCTCCTTCCTCCGCGCTCCGCCTTTTCCCTCCGACACTGAAGGGCCGAGCTCACCGATCAAGGGATGCAGGAGGGACGATCGGCGGCCCGTTTGGAAGCGTAAAAAGTCTCTCCCTTTCGTTCCTTCCTTCCTTCCTCTGGTTGTTTCTGCTTCTGTCTTGTGGCTACGCTTCTGATTAGGGTTTTGCGAAGTTATGGTTGCGGTGCTGCTCCGTGGATGCTCCTTTTACCTTTCTAGTGCGGTTCTCTTTCTGGGTTTGCGTTGAGAAGAGTTGGGTTCCGCTGCATTTTGGGCTTGTTGGGGGATATGATTCGATTCACCCTCCAAGTTTTGAAATTTATGCTTAAGACTGCTTGGATTGATCAATTGATGGTCGAGTCCGAACCGGGGAATTTCTGGGATGATCTTATTTTTCTAAGATAATGAAAGGAGGATCGAGACATCAAGTCAATTCTAGATTTGATTAACTTTGCATTTGAATGGTTTTCCAGACATGAGGACGAGGGGGATGCACAATGCCTATGGTAAATTAAATGAATGCACGGGATTTGGATATTTAGTATTCAGCTGTGCCTTATGGAATTGGAATGCATCTTTTCCCCTGTTTTTTTGCTCTTGCTGGTTGTAATCAACTGTTTAACAAGAGAGTCTGGAGACTTGGAAATGATGTGTTCAATTTCATGCGCAGGTCGTATGAGAGGTTGCTATAAGGATGTCAAGGCCGTGGCTCCTCGTTTTCCTGCTTTTGCTCATTGTGTTTACATCTCAGTTTGAGTGGAAGCAACAATTCGGTAACGAGAATGACCTGACTCCAGACAAGTCGCAGAAGGAGCAATATGTTTCTGAAAGGGAAGAAACTGTGAAAGAAAAGGTTAGGACTCTATTAATGCCTCTCTTGCACTTGTGTGTTTGACATTCTCCTATCTTTAACCAGAGGACGATTTTCTCAGCTTGTTTTGCAATTATATATCGTAAGAATCTTCTTTGTCTTGATTTCAGGTAGAAATGTGCTAAAGTGCTTTCTTTTCATACAATTACTTGTGCTATTTAAGTGGCAAGCTTCGCTCGATGCTACCACCTGCTTGACCTCCAACCCACGAGACCTCCTAGCCTGGGTAGTTCCCTCTATGCCACCACTTTAACTATGAAATAAGAAGGATTGCATATGTGATAAAGTCTTGGTTATGGGAACTTCAGTTGAATATAGGTTTGCGGAATGTTTAGAAATCCTCTAAGACCTACACTGGAATAATCCTGATGACGAGTACAAGGAAGATTCTGGATGATCAGTTTGACGTACCTTCAAGGAGTGAAAAATAGCACGATTCTTTTTCTCAGGAAGAGGGTAAAGCAAACATAGAAAACCTATTAAGCAAAATTCTGTCTTTTGGCTGTTGAAATAACCTTCGTTCCCACATAGTAATGGTTTGGTAAGGTATAAACTAAAGCAAACCAGGGACAATCATTCCCCATTAGTAATATTCATGTCTCAGGAAGCCCATTTTGTTTTCCAGCAAACCACCAGATGCACTGTGTTTTCTTTTGATGCCATCAAGTGAGAAGAAGACTGACGCTGCGTTTGCAATAATTTATAAGCCTTAAACACCTCAATTTGGGTTCTGTTAGTGACTTTCATATTAAGGATTCATCTGTCTCATTCCTATCAAAGCATAATGGAACCACTCAACACTATTTTGTAGCAATTATTGCATTTTTTTTGTGCTAAGAAATAACGATCTCAGAAGCTGCTCGTTGCCACCAGTAATGAAACAGCATTCTCAAAGTGTTAGAAGCTCTGGCGTAACTCAACCTGTAAATTTCTTTCCCTAACATAAGTCAGTGCTTGATGCATTGTCTCTCAATGGCCATTTCTTTATTGGTGTATATCCATGCTACCACTGGATTTTGTGGTGGATCACTCATTGATAGCTCTGGCACCTAGCAGGGTGATCTGGACATAACATAGTTGTTGCTCCATTTTCTTGGCCCATAATTGAATACTAATGGTCATTAGTCTTTTCCCTTTTTCGTTAGGAATGGATTTGTGTTTGCATGGCTTTTGCTTCCTTTTTCTTGTTTTATTTTTAGGGCAATGACTTTGATGAGGAGTGTTATAAGTTTTTTTTTTCCAGTTCCCACTCCCAACTTGGGCACATGCATGTGCGCACTTGACGAAACTCTTGGATTGGGGTAGATCATAGATGAATGTATGATCCTCTTTTTTTGTTTGGTTGATCCACGAGTAGCTTCCTGTGAGTTCTTGGTGTATTGTGCTAACTTCCTTCCAATTCCCTGTGTAGTGAAGTGTTGTGTCTGTAATTGCATGTCTTGACACAAGCATGTTTGTCACTTGCCAGTCTGTATAGATTGTGTCCAAGACAAATGAGAGTGTCAGCTCAGGTTGTGTGCAAGCTTGGTATTCCAAACATATCAAAGCTGAGTGCACATGAGGGGTTGTTTATTTATAATTCATTGCCTTAATGTGGGGGGTGTGAATGGGCTGTTCAATTTTTTTCTGTACTTTGAATTGAATTGAGCTGAAGTTTTCAAGCAGGGATTCAGCGCTCGAAACCCAGGACTAAAATGAATGTCAAGGACATAGATAGTGTTAGAAAGTCCTATTCGAGAGTTTAACTTGTTAGGTGGAAAGAGATTACATGAAAACGAGGCCCATTGAAACTCTGTATTCAACAAAAGTGTGGTAACACTTTAGCGCATGCAAAGTGGAATATACAGTTTGGAAGAATCATGTGGAACCGACGGATGGGAATCACAGACGCAAAATAGACATGGGACATGAAGGACAATGAATGTCGTGTTAGAAAGCTCCACCAAAAGCTTAGGTGCAGGAAGACTACCCAGTGAAACTCTGTTTTCAAGTGTTTTGAGATAATGCTTTAAATACAAGAATTGATCGAACCAGTTTAGTCCTTTGGTTTGTGAGTTTTGATCACTTTCTCCCCTCCCCTGGCCTTTCCCTTCACATTTTCCTTTCAGCTGCTTTGTTCTATGACAAACAAACCCTTCATTGCTGTCTACTAGTAGGAGATAAACTCATATCTTTCCAACTTAAATAATGCTTTTCAACTAGTTTTGGGGACTGTTTGTTTCTGGAAGCTGTCTTTTGTAGTTAGCCAATCAACATAATGTCATAGAGTGGAGATTAAGATTAAGGATGACTAGCAGCTGTGTGAAGAGGATGAAAAAGAAGGCAAAGCCTGAATTGGCTAAGCAAAGAAAGGACTCTACAAAGGCAAGTGCTACAAGACCCTACTATGACGATGAATTGAGAGAACTGAGCTAAGGTAGACAAGAGAAGAAGAATGACAGGGTGGAGAAGATGATGGCAATGACGGACGAGGTGTGATGTGCAGTTGTGAGTTTTGGGTGTTTTCAGCTTCACTGGTTACGGTTTACGTATGGTAGAACTGTGAAGCTAAGGACATGGGACCTTTTTCTTAATAGGTTAATCTGTGCAGCTCTGGCAAAAGGGTTTATCAAACTGATATTCTACAATTTAAATAGGCCCAGAAACTAATCAGGTTGGGGGGAAACCGACTTTTTGGGGTCAGTGCAGACTGTTCAGTTTGGGCTTTTGTGTTTTTTGGGCATTTTGACACCCCGACATTTATGATTGTTACTCCAGGTATCATCTTTTGATATTCTCTTTAGAAAACTTGGGAGTGTGCTTGCTATCCATTCTGTTCTCTTCCTTTCATGCTTTTAAATAGCAAGAGCTAGGTGTCATTAGCTTTCTCTTTTTGGCAAAAGCAAGGTTTGATTAGTTGAACTGTCATGGAATGGTTAATGTTATAGAGAGAGTACAAATTTCTTATGAAACTTTGGTCCATAGTAACGGATTTTAATTTGAGAACCATAGCCTAGGTTAAATAGTGCTGTTGCTGCTTTATATGAAGAAATGATGATGTGTACCCTGACCTTGTAGCTTCACCTGAATTACTAAATTTAGAACCACTACACTTGGTACTGGGATAGCATCGTATGTGATTTAATGGACGACATTATTTGCTCTCTGGTCTTTTCATCCAATATAGCCTTGGTGCTATAGATTGCGTGATTTATTAGAGGAAATACTGACCCCATGAAACTCTTTACGTTATAATTTCATGTTGATTTGTTCTTATGTTGTACTGTATCAATCAATTATTCCATTTGGCAACCGCTTTCGTCTTGGTTGACTTGTAGCATGATTAAAGTATACGGTCGATCTCCTCTTGAAACAGTGTACACTTAGCTGTGGAAATGGGACATTCAAATCTAATGTTAGCTGATTTGATCTTTGCTTGAACTTTGTGACAGATTATCCTCTCTCAAGAGAAAAATATTCAGAAACTCAATGAGCTTGTTCGAAATCTCCGCCAACAGCTGCACCAGTGTAGGGGCGAAAATGATAGCAGTGGATCTTCTGGTCCTTTAACAGAAATACTGACAGAGCTTGATCGGCATCCAATCTTGGAGGACTAGTCATGTAACATTACTGAGCTTTAAGATTGTAAGTAACTAATTTATGTATTTCTATAGAAGCATTTTGTATGAGCGTGATATACCATGCCATCATTGGAGTTGACTGATGCATGCCTTCTTTGCTTCCACAAAATCTGTATGTTTATCACATTCATTAATTTTTGGGTCCTCATCTTGCTAAGCAATCTTGAGGGTGATCTGTGGTTTGACTAGTTATTTTGATTCAAGAGATCTAATTTTCCGTTTTTAGTGAACAGGTTTGAATATATCTAGTTTATAAATGGTGCAAGATAGTAGAGTTGCTGCATTGTTTCATTTAGGGCACGTTTGGTAATGCTTTTGTTCCCGGAAACAATTTATGATTAGAAATGATTAGTTTTTATTTTGTTTCCGGGAACAATTTTTAAGCATTTTAAGTCATTTGGTATCTATCTAAAATTTTGATTCTTGGAATAAAATTGCGTTTTGGTACCGTGTTCCAAATTTTTACCCCAAATAATTTTCTTTTAATTTTTAAATAATTTTATCACTTTTTTCCTTTTTTTCTTCTTTTATTTTTTCCCTTCCTATCTCCTATTCTTCTTTTTCAAGTGGCCAGTCGGCGACTGGCCTGTCGGCGATTTGCCAGACGAGGGTCGGCCACCTCATCGGAGCATCGCCAGCCCTTGTCGGCCGAGCCTCATCGGCAGTTGGGCGACGCTCGGTCGAGCCATGGCTGGGCGAGCGGCCTCGCCGAGGCTGGGTGAGGCTTGTCTAGCCATTGACGAGGCTGGGCGAGCCTCAACGAAGCGAGGCGAGGCTAGATCTGGTGAGATTGAGTCTCGTTGGTGGCTGGGCTTGCCTCTGGCGAGCTTGCTAGACCAGTTGATGGCGACCGGCGGCGGTGGGCGGCGGACGGCAACCGCGGCGGTAGCGGTAGATGAAGAAGAAGAAAACGGAAGAAGAACAAGAAAAAAGAAAATGAAAAGAGAAAATACGGGTTTGATTTTAGAATTGTTTCAGGGAACAAGAATCTTTTTTTTTTAATTTTTAATTCTGTTCCAAATTTACTTTTAGGAACAAAAAATTAGAAATATGTTCTCAGGAACAAAAATTTTATCAAACACGATTTTGTTTCAGAACTAATCTCGAAAACAAAAGAATAAAAAAAATTACTATTTAGGCGGTTACCAAACAATCCTGTAGATGAAAAATGTCAAGCTCTTTGATGCTATTCAGTTTATCGTTTGACTACTACTTTGTTGAGTGGGAGCAGTTGAGTATTAAAGTCCCCCTCATTTAGATGAAAAAAAGGCCAAACACTGTTCATGACTGAAGTAGAGCGAAAATTGTGTGATTAATCTGTCAGGCGTAAGTTGTCAAAAAATAAAATAAAATCTGTCAGGCGTAAAAGTCGTGTGCGTAAAAGTTGTACGATATGACTGTTAGTGTAAAAGTCTGTACAAATTATTGGCCATTGTCGGCCATAAGGGTCTTGGTAAATTATTGGTGATATTCAAAACTATCACCAATAATTAGATGCTAGGTGTTTATGTTAAGGGGTAGAGCGCACCCTTCCTAAAAATAATATTGTGGTTTGTTATAAATCTTTAAAGCTTTTTTTTTTTTTTTTTTTTTTTGTATTTCTTTCTACCTAGTATGATTCTATAAAACTATAAATGTTCTAATTAATCTCCGTATGCTCTGCACTTGCCACAATGTGAAAATTGTGCATCAAAATTTGGTTATAATAAAATTTTCTATGATATGAGTCAAAAAATGAAAAGGAGTATGGTGACTAACAAGCAGTTTCTATTTTGAGGCTGGAAGGGCCGTGCATGTGGGATAGCATACTTGCTATAAATTTTGTATTCTTTTTCCCTAGTTCATATCATAGGCCAATTTTATGGTATTTCTAAGTAAGTTGTGAGTCTCTTCAAAGACATCCGATAAAGAAAAAAAGGTAAAGTTGTGAACCCATATTATTTTCAGTTTTACCATTTATAAGTCATTTACTGAATATAATTAATTCATATAATAATCTACCCTATTAAATATGTGTTAAGAAATGAGCTTATAACTCGTTTTGATTCTTATCTCCCCCATAATAATGAAAAAACTACTACGAAGATTTTATTTCTCAATTTCCATTTTGATTCAGTTTGATTCTAATTAACCAAACAATTTCGCAAAAAGGAACTAAGCCTTTCCCATTCCACTGGATTCATTCCCTATCACCCAACACACATCAAAATTTTCACTCCTAACAACTGTCGCTGATAGTGGATGACACAGCGATGCCTCCGGCATCCAATCGTTTCTCTCTCGAGTCGGTGACCGCTTTCGCGAAATTTTGCCAAATCGCAAATTTCACCACGCAGCTCCTCCTCATCTAAAGAACAATGTGCGGATCTCCTGGCCTTACCAGCAAAAACAACCAAAAAACATCGATGCATCCAGGGTTGGGTCGTCTTCCTCGTCAACTAATGTCTTAAATGAAGTAGATTCAAACAGGACCGGCTGCAGTAGTTTGGAATCGTGATGCGTGTGATTGAAACTGACTTATTCGTATCCCTTGCGCTGTTCAACATCGATTTATCTCCCCCATTTATTACCTCTTTTGAAAACAAAACTAATTGAGGAAGACAAGTGGCACCGGAGCCCTCGTTTTTCGGCATGATATCCTCTCAACCCCAAGAGCCCACGTGAAACATTAATTCCTATAGGCTATAGCTACAAAAACTTTGTAGTGAGTCAAAAAATGATCTCATTGCAAGCATTATTTACTGCAACTTCAAAACCTCACACAATATTGGTCCTCAATTTTTGGGATCGCAATCCAACTTGATTGAACGTGAGACCAAGAACCGAAGCAGCCTTATTTTGGGACCAATCAATTATATTTTTGTTTCAATTTTTTAATATTCCTTGAAAAGACATACATACTCTTTCAAATTACTTAGCCATCAACAATGCGGTATTAAGCAACCAAACTATGTATACCAGTGCATATCAAACATAAATCTAAGATAAGGTAATAATAGAAATCTCAATTTACAATTATGGAGCTGCGTTCATGAGGCAGGCCAAGAGAGGCAAACAATTTCACCGGCAGAGCTATGCTCATGAGGCAAGTAAGTAAAGGCCATAAGCGAGCAGCGAGCAAGGCAAGCAAGGCCAAGGCAAGTGAATAGAATGAGGCAAGCAAAGAGGGTTTCTTTTTTTTTTTTTTTTTTTGGTCTAATCAAAGTTAGGTTTTTACTTTTTAATGTACACAGTAGAACTACGTAACAAAGCACAAATGTGAAGGCACTAGGGGTCAATAGACAAAGATATATAATATATATGATACATACATATACATAATAACATATGCACACACATAATAACATATATATTATATGTAAGGTTGGACTAACTCTAAAGTTTCAAGATCAAGGGTCAACCTACACAATACAAAGGCTAGGGGTCATAGGACACAATACAGCTATGAAATGCCAAAAGTCAAGGATTTGACGTGAATGATTTGCTATGAATAGCCACACGGAGTTGAGCTATAGGAGGGACACGATACAGCTAACTCTTTCTTTTAATATATGGGAAGCTTTTAGTGAGATGGAGAGGTGGCTGCTGCCGCTTCAGATCTGGAATCGGGCTCCTGATTTTATAGGGCTCGGACGTGAACGTGGAATATTCTATGTATTTTTTCTTGTGCTTTTCTTTTGTATTTTGATAAACTCTAAGGACGTTGAATGTGCTCGGGTTGTTTTCAACGTAAGAAAAAATAGTTAGGTGATCCTATTTGATGTGTGACATGGTAAATAAAGTCAATCATATCTGAGGAGAATTCATAACTTGATAAATATTTCGTGACAGCCAAAACTACTTGCATCATTGCTTTTGTGTTAATGCTAGGGTTTTAAAGGGATCGTACATGTCATAAAATATGGAAAAATGATAAAGAATTGTAATTTGTTCTGTCGATGAGCTTTGAGATTTAGGAAAATGACACAAATAATCTATAAAACTATACCTTAACTTTTAATTTGTTTAATGTGGTCCATAAACTTATAATTTGTTCAATGTGATCCTTGAACTTTTGGTATATGTTCACTTTAGTTCTTGGACTTTGAAAAATCCAATATTGTCGCAAATTTAAGAGATAGTATTGGATATTTTCATATAGTCTAAGGATCAGTTTAATCGTTTACCAAACAATTTAACAATTACATTGAACAAATTAAAAATTCAAAGATAATATTGTACATTAGGCAAGTTTAGGGACCACATTAAATAAATTAAAAATTCATGGACAACATTGTACATTGAGCTAAAGTTCATAGACCATTTATGCCATTATCCTTTGTGTTATCTTTATTATCCCAAGACCTACTAAAATAATGCTGAAGAAACTATAACGATTAAGAAGTCTTTGATCTGCGGTGGCTGAACAAATCTATCGACTTAATTTCCTTAAACCAAAAGCAGTTGAAAATCTATACCTTGACAACAAAGTCAACTATTACATCAACTCGGAGTTACTTAGCTCCGATGCTAATAATTGGGCAGTTTTATCATTAGCCTTGAAGTCTCCAGCGCAATTCTTCCCCACGCCGTAAACTCACTCTTGCTTGATCATGGTTGTAATTCAATGAAAAACATTGCCATTTCCACGAGATATGTCCTCTTGACTTGAGAATTTCTGCGGAGAATACATCAATTTAGGTGTTAGGAGTTAGGGTTTTCTTTCACAGAGTGGTTAGACGAAACCGATTTGTTGAAACACTCACTTCCACAATCGAACCGATATAACTACAGGTGTGTCATGCATGGCGTCAAATGTCACCTTACTCGTGGTAAGCAAATATGGGTCCTTTGTTCAAAGGTTGATCAAGGGTGCAATCTAAGATTGAGGAGAAAAGAAAAGAAGACTCTTTGATATCACTGAGTGATGGTGAGAAGATAACGTATAGACTTAGTCTATGGATGAGATAGCAGACAAAACCAATCATAGTGTTGATACTATATAACTATTCTATTTTTATATGGGACTTGGCAAGGGTTTCACATATTCTCGAAGATCAATTAGCTTAGCCTATCAAATACTTACTAGGGATCTTCTGGCAACATTAAGATGAGACCTAATACTAGACAGGTAATTACACCCCTGTATAGAGACATAAACAAACTAATGACAAGATCATATGATGTATGCACTCCATAGCAAATTTCCACGGAAAGATCTCAAGCGTATACCTAAATTTTGTTGATGATGAACACATGATATTTCGCTAGAACATTAGAATTTCAATGGTCCTGCGATGATAAGGGAAAAAGAAAAACAAGAAGGCAAAAGATAAAGAGTTAGGCAAACTTATTTCGTGGATATTTATATTAGTTTAGGCTGTTACACCATTAAAAGTTATTTTGGTGCCCTATGTCATGGTCCGTGATTCTTCTATACTCATCAACTCTTGTGAGAAAAGCTTGGGATTATCAAGTGAAGAGTGAGTAATTCGGATGGGATAAATATAATAAGTACGTGGGAGTAGCATCAAGACAGTTGGTGCTAAGAGTTCTACAATAGAGGGATTATATTACTTAGGAGCTCTAAAGGTGAGATTGGCCTCCTGTGCACAAATTGGTTGAGAGTTGATGTCGCTTTCCTGATGAGGCCATGGTAGGCCAAAACAAGTTGTTGAGCTTAAGTGATCTGTTGTCTCGCTCGATTTAGTAAATGCTCAAACTCAGTTGAGCATGGTACGATCTCATAAAAGGAAGCTAGTCGTCATATTGTTCTTTGGAATAACTAAGAAAGGAAGGTTGGCCTAGTGTATCCTGCTTACTAGGCATCACACGGGTTATTCTGCAGTCAAGGAACTGTCAACCCATGACAAATGGCATCAGAGCAGGATCCCTCTAATAGGCGGGTTATTCAGGTGGAACCTATGGTCTTCTAGTCTCGTGAGGCGGAGAGTGATCATCGAGGCTAGGAGGGCTTGGACAATGTGCGGCTCTCGTCTAACTTATGGGATGGCATTGAGGGCACAAGAAAGAATTGAATTGCTCACTAATAGGATAACGTTTCTAGGTCAATTGGCGAGTCTCGAGAGGAAGCTTGTTATCATGTTTCCAACAAGGGGAGTACCCTCTGTTGGCTTGCGGAGATCAAGAGGAGCTTAGTAGGCGAAAAAAGTGTTGCTAAAGGAACCACGATTGGCCAGGGATGCCACACTTGTCAAGGAACATAAGTGATTGGAGATTCGCGAACAGCTTTGAACGGGGAAAGCAACCATTGGATTGGGGTGGCCTATTGTTGGGCGAGCGTTGCCATCTATGTAATTCCTAGGAAGTGGCATTGATGGTTAAGGGAACGTTGGGAAGTGACAAAACAGTCCACAACAAGGGCATTGAGGAATTAAGTAGGGGAGAATGTCATGGTCCATGATTCTCTTGTACTTATGAACCCTTGTGAGTGGAGCTTGGGGTTATTGAGTGAAAAGTGAGTGATGTAGAGGGAATAGATACAACTAGCCTGTAAGAGTAGCATCAAGATGATTGATGTTAAGAGTTCTAGGATAGAAGGATTATATTATTTAGGAACTCTAAAGGCCGGGTTGGTCTCTTATGCACAAACTAGTCAGGAGCTAATTTCACCTCCTGATGAAGCTATAGTAGGTCGAAACCAGTTGTCAAGTCTAAAGTGATCTACTATCTCGCTCGATGAACTAGACACCCAAGCAGCTAAATGTGGTACTATCTTGTTAAAGAAAGCTATTTGCCATATTATTTTTTTTTGAAACAATTATAAAAGGAAGGCTAATCCTGTGTATTCCACTCGCTTCCGAAGTCAAGGAGTTGACCCGTGACACTTGCATCGGAATTTTAGGTGGCGTTGGACTTTTACTAATAATGATTAGTGGTGGACCCCCCCCCCCCCCTCTCTCGCTCTCTCTCTCTCTGGGGCATTTTAAAGAGACCAGCTCTCTCCTTCCTCACTTCTCTTGTATAAAATGACCACAAATGTTCAGTTCAGCCACCAAAAAGCACGAAGTCCATGGTGTAATTCTGAGTATAGGTATCTTAACCGACGTCAAGAAGCCCTTGCCGATCACTCATGATACCCTGCATGATAAACTAGAAGAGCCATCTCCTATCCCTCTAGGCCGGCAAAAGTTCCCTGATCTCAAGGTATAGCACCATTCCCTAGCCCATTACAAGTTGTTTCTTTGCTACTTCCTGCTCCACGTTTCTTATTATGTCTACTTTTACGGTAGAAAAATTGGAAAAAAATTTCAGGAAAGTTTTAAACCTTTTAATGGTGTCAATTCAATCTTAAACTTATTGGCTTGATGCTAATTCAATCATAAATCTTATAATCGCCGAATTTAATCATCAACTTTTTGAACTAGTACTAATTTAGTCCTAAACCTTTTAATTTTGTGTCAATTTAGTTCTTCTAGCTAATTTTGGCTAAATATTATTGATATAGATGTTGGCTAACTTATGTGGCATCTCCAGCGCTAACATGGACAATTTTTAATAATATTTTAATAATATTTTAATTAATTTTCTATTTTTTTATTTTTATTAATTTTCTATTTTTTATTTTTATTTTTATTTCTCTCCTTCATTTCTTCTTCCCTTAGGGTTGTTGGCCACTGGCCATGGCCGGGGCAACTGGCCTTGCTTGGCCATCGTGTGGCCGAGCCCTAGCGATAGTCAACCTCGCTGGGCCAGATCTGGTGAGAAGAGCCCTTGTCGAGGCTTGACCTTGCCATGGCCAGACAAGGCCAACTTGCTTGGCCATCGCTTGTGGTCAGGTGGTCGACCATCGCCTAAGGTAAGAAGAAAGGAAGGAGAAAAAAAAAAAAAAAATAATAATGAAAAAATTATTAAAGTATTATTAAAAATTGTTAATGTTAGCACTAGCGATATCACATAAGCTGTTTGATGTCCATGTTAGCAATATTAAGCCAAAATTAGCCAAAAAGACTAAATCGGCGCTATTTTAAAATGTTTGGGAATAAATTGGCACCGTTAAAAACTTTAGAACTGAGTTAACACTATTAAAAGGTTTATGAATAAATTGGGTACTAATGCAATATGTTCATGATTTTTTTTTGACACTTTTCCCTAGAAAGATGTGTTACAACATCACCATTTGATCATGATATAGACATAAAGATTCAATTATCAAAACTACTCCATCCCCACATGCCCGAGTTGAAAATCTCTCTTGATGGACGTAGACCCCACATAAAATCATTATTTGATCAATGTTTTTGATACGTGGGTTGTCAATGGATATTTCCGTCTTCATACATGTACTAGTAATCTTTCTACAATTCTATTGGATATACATGAGTCAATCGCTTTCTTTGGGTATGCACATGCCAGACAGGTGAGATTTATCACACAAAGGCTAGAGAGAATATGAGTTCCCGTGCCCGCGGCGGAGGAGCCGAACTCGACTTGGAGCTCAACCTTTCCCCTCCAAAGGTAAACTCGATCAGGGAGTCTCCAACTGAATCCTTAAACACGTCACCGACTTCAAGCTCGTGCCTGTCGCTGTACTTGAACTCGGACAAGTTGTCATCACTCGCCTACTCTAGCGATAGCTCAGCAGTCACCCCGATGGTGCTAGTGGGGTGTCAGCGGTGCCTCATGTACGTGATGATCTCGAAGGAAGTACGCCTCAAATGCCCCAAGTGCAAGAGCACTGTTTTGCTCGATATCTTGCATGGTAAAACCAAGGCTGTGGATGACCCCAAGTCGGATAAAAAGGCTTCCTGAACGTTCTCTTGACGCTCAGGAGAGGAGAGAAGAAGAAAAATGATATAAAAATACGTCTTGGATGCTGTTCTTAGTTACTTCTCAGTAGGAGTATGAATGATCTTCATACCGTCTCCTATGTTTTTTTTTTCTCTTCCCTTTGGTGAAACTGTAGGCCCTGGGATCGATTGAACAAAAACAGAGAGCAAATGGGAGTATGTTTCCTCTAAATTAAATCATCTTGTCCATATAGTTTCTTATTTTTCTTCTGTTCTTTTGGGCTCATTATACGATAGATCTTAAGGCCAAGTATTCCTTGATTTGTACACGTAAATTTTTATTAGGAACTGTTTGTGTGAGTAGTGTCATTGGAGAAGGCAAGAAGCCTTGTTGGCTGATATTAACTATTCTAATATGCAATAATTTGAGGTCATGCTACCATCTTGATTAATCAAGTTACCATCTCACCATGCATCAGTATATAGACAGCGTTGTAATTCCTCGGTAGTCATATGATATTATGCTAATGGTTCTGAGACAACTCCCGTCGTGATTGATCTTGATTATGGTGTCGGCTTGATTTTTAGAGAACGAGGTTACGTATGTGTTTTACCCACATGTCACACACAACTTCGATTTCCCACCTCATCGAGTGTTCATGACACATTCCTAAGCAATACAAGACACGATAAACATGAATCTTATGTCCAAGAAATCCAAATCAAGCTGAGGAAAAGAAACGTCGGGGGGGGAGAGAGAGAGAGAGAGAGGCGATCATTTTGTCGATGAAGCGTGAAACTGGAATAGTGGGGGCGATGCTGTTGTCTCAATCATCACGGTCACGGGCAAATGATATGAGCGGTCCACGGAAAGCCTGCGTCGTGCGCTTGAGAGAATGATTAGGGCCTCTATTCTCAAATTGATGGGCCTGTCTCCCTATCCATTCGATTGAGAGATTGACCGCCCGAGGTGATATTAAAACAATTTTCACTCACTAAACTTCCACTCGATGGCTGTTTTCTCAATCATCACGGTCACGAGCAAATGATATGAGCGGTCCACGGAAAGCCTGCGTCGTGCGCTTGAGAGAATGATTAGGGCCTCTATTCTCAAGTTGATGGGCCTGTCTCCCTATCCATTCGATTGAGAGAGAGGTTGACCGCCCGATATTAAAACAATTTTCACTCGTTAAACTTCCATTCATTTTGTGAAAAATAACTTTTGAAAAAACGTTTTACAGATTTTCCTATATATTCACAAAAAATGAATTGATTGAGAAAAACATTTTTTATCAATAAAAAATATCTTCTTAAGTAGGGGAAAATGTTTCTACTTTTCAAGTTTAGGAAAACATTTTTCATATCTTCTTTCATCTCACTTTCTTTCACTGAACACATTTTCCTTTTATTTTTATTTTTTTAGTATCTTTTTTATTTATCCTTTTTCTTTTTCTTCTTCCTTGGCTAGTCGCGAGCTTGAGCCTCCCTGAATCTGGTGAGGCTTGAGCAATGGGCTGGGGAAGGCTTGAGCCTTGCCTGAGGTTGCTAGGCTCAAGACTCGCTCAACTCGCTAGATTTGGTGAGGCCCGAGCTCGACTTTGCTGAATCAAGTAAGGCTTGACCTTGCTGATATTTGGCAAGCTAGAGCCTCGCTAGTCAAAGAAGAAAAAAAAATCAATTAGAAAACTAAAAAAAAAAATATTATTGAAAGGATTGCACAGAGGAAGATTTTACTTATTGAATAGCAAAAGTATTTTTTAATTCATTTTCAAGTTTCAGCCGAACATAAAAAAAATATTATAATTTTCCTAGAAATTGACTTCTTGAAAAACATATTCTAGAAAGGTTACATTTTTCGTGAAACGAACAGAACTTAAGTTAACTATGTCTATATCTCCGCTCCGTAGTTAAGGGACAGCCTACATAATCATGTTAAAACGTGTGCTAATTCGCATGATTACATGACCAAACAAAATAATGATAAATGATTTGTTGGGCAGTACTCAACAAAGTTACCACAAAAACTACAAATTCCAAAATCAATAAATAATGACTATATGAATAGATAAAATTTCCTCGTCACATCGACCCATCATTAAATGGAATCAATTGGTTGAATGTGAAACCCAACTACCTCAATTTATCAATTTCACGGTCTTGACTTATTCGGGTGGCATTATTAATGTTGATTTTGAATCGGTGTGTCTCAAATTCATTTTTTTTCTTTGTTGTCTTATGGTCGACCGATGACTACAGAACCCCCTTAATCGCTTCGAACCTCGTCCGAACGAACTTGTGGAACGACTTCCCTTGTAGCTCAATCGATGAGGATTGGTTACGGGAAAGGAAAAGTAAAACGTGTACGAACTCTCATTAGAAATTTCTTTTTTTAAGAAAATCATTGTCGATTTGTTAATCAAATCGTCAACCTAATTTAACCACTACATCAGCTTATAGCCAGAGATGTTGACCATATACACTATTAATTATTGGAGAAATTTAAGAGCTTAGCGTCATTGATATTCAATTTGGTTTCTTAACTTCAATTTTATTTAGCCCTTGAAATCTTATAATGTAAGCAAACTATTAGTTCTGATCCATTTGGTCATGTTAAAAAACTCAGTTGAGCACCATCAGAAAAAATTAAAGAATTTCACATAAAAAATGAAGTGGAAGAAAGAGAGGAGGCGGGGGAGGAACAAGCCATCCCTCCACCCACGAGCTGGCAACCCTCGCCAGGGTTTCAACCGGGGAAGCCAGCCCTCAGATAGCCAACGAGCAATTGCAAGTCAACCCTTACACGGTATCAACAAACATTGGCGCGACAACAATGGAAGAGCACTTGCCTTGCCAACTGAGCAAGGGGTCCACAACCCCCCATTGCAACTCGGTAAATGATTCGTAGATTCCCATCAACAAATGAGTAGCGAAAAACCAAATTAACTAGAATGACTAAATCGATTCTACTTGAGGGTACAAGAATCAAAATTTAAATAGAATTAAAGTTCAAAAACCAAATTAAATATCGAGGGTGAGTAATGTATTGATTTTTTACATTGCCGTAACTATACTGCAATATCTTGTTAACTATGATTAGTTTTCCAATTTCCCTTCTTCATTTCCCTCTCGTTTTCCTTTGTCAATTCTCCCTTTCATTTTAATTGAATGTCTGTGTCTAAGATGTGATGTACAGATGCAATTTATTCAAGACAGGAGGAAGCTTCCATAGATCTGACCAATGCTCGTGGATGCATATGCATGCTACGAACAAATTGCACGAAGGCAATAAAAAAGAACTGCGACAAATAAGAGGATGACCTCGCTGAACTCTTAAGCAATCATCCAACCGAGTCAAGCAAACCCTAATATTTTAATTCCCCTCTCACTGTTAATTAAATTTGTTGGCCGGAGGGAGTAAATTCGACAATTAATGTGCAATACCATGACAAAAAAAAAAAAAAATAGAGAGGGGAATCGGATGAAGTCTTGTTGTCTCTTAGCAATCGAATGACTTTGAGATAAGTGCCAAAAAAGTCCTAAACTTATTATATGGCAGCCGACTTAGTCTTAAACATTTCAATTGTGCTAATTTAATCTCAAAACTTTTAACAAATTACCAGTTTGGTCATAAACCTTTTGATTTATCAATCTAGTCGTAAATCTTTTGGAAACTTGTCAGTTTAGTCTTAAACTCATTATTTGAACAATTAGCTTAAAGGTCTACATTGACAAGTTTGCAAAATGCTTAGGACTAAGTTGGTAAATTATCAAAAAGTTTATAATTAAATTGACACAATTAAAGGTTTAAGACTAAAATGGCTAATATAGAATGGGTCTAGGACTTTTTTGACAATTTTCCAAATGACTCCTCTCTAAATTCAATTGTCTTTTTGTAAAACTCTTGGAAAGCTTCTTTCTTTGGACAAAGCAAATATGGGCGTTGCTCGAATCTCCTTTCCACCATTCTAAATACTCACACAAATGGACACACATGCAGACCCAATGTGAGACTAAAGCCCCAACCTCGATAGTGTGGGCCCCTTGCACGCTTGCATAGGTGCACACAATTGGACACGCCCACAACAACGATCTCTTGAACGAAAAAAAAAAATTATGATGGGCATACGATTAATTTATCGAAATTTAGGACCTCCCTACCTATTAATTAGACAATCTCGACGAGATACGGGAAAAGAAAAAAGACAAATAGATAGAACCAAAAATAAAAAGGAACCAAAAAAACCAAACCCATGAAGTTGCTCAGCCGCCCTCCAAACGCTCGCATATCCCCAAAATGACGTATTGAATCCCGGTCATCGCGTCTTCTTTCTCATACGTGAAGGCACGGTAAGGTAACGGCGGTTAAATTGACTATTATACCCTTTCTACTTTAATAATTAATTTTGCACTTTCGCGGGTCCCGCTGCCACCCAAAGCCAAAACTCCAAAAAAGGAAAAAAGAAAAAAGGAATTACAATAAAGATTAAAACAGGGGGGAAAAATAAATAAGTGCCAAAAGAAAAGGTAATTGACGTTATTCCTGTGGTGGACCGGTTGGGGGACCGGTCGTTAATAACCGCCAAGAGAGAATCCGAGGAAAGGAGATCCCTGGACATGGTCAATTTCTCTCGATTAATCATGATGATTATGTGATTAACTTAATGCCAATGATCATCGAGGAGTTTCAAAGTTGAATCGGACATGTTCATGTTGTCCTTTGATGTAAATTGTAAATTATAAACTCAATTTCCAGCATAATTAATAGATGAAGAATCAAGACTTACGTATAGCTTGTAACATCAATCCCTAGAAAGTAACTTCAAGGAAAAGGTTATACACTACCTTGCACTGCGATACATGCTAAATCAGAAATTGACACATGATAAATTTGACAAAATGCAAGTTTGGAGAAGGGAAAGAGACATTAGCAGAGATGAGCGACTCCTGTTGGAAGGAGGAAATGGGAGCTAGGGGTTAAGGTTCTTAGTGAGTGAAGCTAACTTGGCGACGTCGACCAAACTTTGTCCTTTGACTTGTTTTCTCTACTGATGTGTCATTTATTAAGGAGTTAGTTTATTTTCCGAGGGCAAAGGATCTCAATTCATTGTTATTAAAAGTCATTACTAGAAAGAAAACGTACTCAAGACACTTAAGCAGAAGAGAATGATGATCATTTCACAAGTACAATTTCACGGGACATAAATATATTACCATAATGCAAGCAAGTTTACCTATAGATGCTCTAGTTATAAGTTTCGAATTTGAGGCTTAAGTGTGTGTCCGACCGGCGTAGCAAGGGAGAACAAGCATTTTATCCATGGGATTGACCAAAATCTCATGATTTCATCTCGAGTCCATTGGATTCGCGACCCGTATCCCTCCACGTAATTTATATATATGCATAAGAAATCAGAAGACGGGCATGCATAATTGGAAAATGATACTATATTCTTAGGTCCCTTACATAAGAAAAGCGATAATAAAGCATAGTTTGTAATTATGTCGTTTCCTTTCGATAAGGAGCACAGTGAAGGAGAATGAAAGAGTATGAAATAATTATTATTTTTATTTTATAGAAAGTGAGCATGTACTCTCAAATCCCCTCGAATGTCTTATGTTTTTCCAGTTATCCCCGATGAGACGTAGCAGGTATTTTGAGCAAACTATAGGCAACTCCCCGGAGGACACTCTTTTGAAGGGCACTTCCATGGCACATTCTCAACGGACGCTTTTAGGTTTTTACGATGCCTTGTCATAATTATATATACATGTATAGTGAAATAAGAATCTCATGACATTGCTAGTGTCATTTAATCGAGCATAAAATAATCGTAAAAGGTTATCGTAAGGTATATTGGTGCACCTTGGAATTTTCCACTCTCATCCTACATTAACACCAAGTTCCGAGGAAACTTTCATGTGAAAACATTTTGTTGGTATGTTTTTATCGAGATATTGTTCGTACGTGTGTTTTATTGTTCGTTGGTCTCTCTATGTGTCACGTCAGCAATTCACGACAAAAATTGGCCGAAAGAATCACATTGGAATTTTCACACAAACGTTTAAGGTTAAATCGGTAAATTTGGAAAATGGATTGGCACCTATATAATAAATTTTAGATCGATAGGACAGTTTTCCCTTCTTTTTACGGCAGGCCACGCTTTTCTTGGTATATTATAATTGTTTGGGTTGTTGCGTAAAAGTAATCAGGCGCGCTTGTGAAAATCTCTAAAGCAAACGAGAAACAAGAAGGTCAAAGAGTTTGATTTGCAGAGGTTAATGACAGATGGTTGGCTCATGGGCAAGATTTAAGCAGAAGGATTATAATTAAAGGGCCACCAGGTCGGAATCGATGGAGTCGCCCTCAACCGACGCGTTCGGGGGAGGAGGGAGGAGGGGAGGACGGAAGGAAGGTTCAATCGATGAGAAGTTCCTTAAGAAGATCAACTTATGAGAGGATTCATGTGAAAATGTATTCAACATACATCGTTACATACCATCTAGTATCCATTTTACTTGGCAATTGTGTACCAAAGACTCAATTCTTTCGAACTTCTTCAAAGCTTCAACATGAGTTCTCATTAAGTATACGAGTCTACGGTGATTCACCGGCTTTGAAAGTTTTGAGGCATCTCTACCAAAGACCTTAACCATTTGTATCTATTTAATGGTTTGAACCGGTTTTTGTTCATCCTCATGAACAATCTCTATCTGAATTTGTGTAAAAGATACAGATGTACTAAGGGCATTGCTATGCTATGCTTTGTTTTGGGAAGGAAGGGGGTGGGGGGATGGGAAAGGAAAGTGGCGGTGAGTGTGGAAGGTAGAGAACAATTTTTTTTTTTGGTAAAGTAATATGATTTATATTTTTGGGTTTGAACGGAGTTTGAGAAGTTCAACGTTGGCACTTCTCGTTTTTAACGTCAAAAGACCAAAAACGAAACAACCGTCTCCTAAGTGCAAAGTACAGGACTCTATTGAGCCAATTAAATGTTGATTGTCATGACCTTTACCGTTTTGAGCCGCTCCACGCATCTTCCGGATTATCAGATTTATGATATCACATGTGGAAAGGGTCATACTTATTGAACTCATAAAGTAAATATGATGCTCGAAGCCTTTGATATGGGGCAAATAATCCAAAAATTGAGATAAGGCATGAATTTTATATTCGTATGATTAAAATATCCCCACCTTTCAAAAATTCAAAGAAATATATGAACTTTCACTTGGGAAATTAACGGCAATAATGTGTAGACTCATTAGCAAGGCGGAAAGATGTTTCTTGCGACTACAAAACGACGTCATTCGTGAGTCCTCTAAATCAAGGACTCGTCTGTTTTGGCCAAAAAGAGAGAAATGAGCAATCCCTCTTTTATAGTTTCATTTAGATTTTTCAAAATTTACCATAGAACGCATTAGCATTTACCTGTGGATAAGCACATTAGTAGTATCATAACTTTAGTACGATGATTACTTTGGTGTTATAATTTTCCAAACGATCATTTAAATACTTTAAGTATCCTTTTCCTTATTAACTTGATATTTCATATGAATTATATGAATGTCAGGATCATTGATGTTAATGTTTCGGAAATGGGAAAATGGAGAGAATAAATTTGAATGGAAAATCTAGAATTTTCCAAAATTTTTGGGAGAAGAGAAGGAAGAGTAAAAATAAATAATCGGTATTTTCTGCTCTCATGGTGCTTTCAAACATAGCATGGAAAAAACAAAATAACATTCTGACAAAATACAGAGAAATAATTGCATCAACCCTCAAATTGGGTATTACATGGGATCCACTTAGGCTGCGTTTGGCGGTCGGGATAAAATTCGGGATAGGATATGATTTATCCTATCCTACGTTTGGTGCTCACTCAAGACATGATAAAGTCGGATATAAGGGGGATATAGACATGATAAAATTATCCCATGGGGGAGGTGGGATAAAAGTGAATAGGATTTCTAATGTCCATAATAGGAAAGTTATTTTTATTGAATAACAAACTTATTAAATTAACAAAATTGAAATTATATTTCAATATAAATAATATTTGACTTCTAATTTAAGAAATTAAAAAAATTATTTTTAATTAATCATATTTTAATTTATATATTCAACTTTAATTCTATCTTATAATAAACATTCAATCCATAAATTAAATATTTATATTTATTATATATTTTAGGTATTTTTTTATTTTAGGTATGTTAGTACAGTTTACTATTTGATAAAATTTTATTAAAGAATGATGAAAGGGGAAAAAAGAAATAATAAAGAAAATAATATAAAAAAGAGGAAAAATAAAATAAAAATAAATTAAGGAATAGTGTTACGAGAGATTTTCATCATCTCCATTTATGAACATTTAGGTTCATTTATAATGATATGACGTTTATATAAAAAAAAATGTATATTATATGATGTGAACATATTCGACTTTAATACTGTCATTCACAAAACAATGGATAGGATATAAAAAAATCTCAGGATTTAATATCATATCCTATCCAGTCCTATCCCGATTAGAAATGCGGATGACCAAACGTAGCCTTAATGAAGAGTCAGGGTCAGACTCAATAATGTCTCCAAGAGTAAGTACAAGATCGACCTTTCAAATAGGTGAATTGGATGGGGTTTGAATTTGCGTCAAATTGATATACAGCTCGACCCATATTACTAAAACACTTTTATATTTAACTCAATCTAAGAAAGTCATACACAAATTGAAGTAAGAGAATTGAGTGAATGAGGAGGGCAAGAGAGAGTTAGAGCTAACTTAATCTAAGTAAGTTGTGAACCCATTTATTACTAACCCATCTACTACATATAACTAATTCGTATAATAACCCACTCTATCAAATATAGGTTAAAAAATAGATCTATATCCCAATTTGAAAAGTCTAGTTTATAGACAACATCAAACATTATTTAAGTTGACGACACTACACATCCGTAACACCTTTGATTGGAAGAGTTAGGGTGCGTTTGGTAACATTTCTGTTTAAAAATTGTTCCAGGGAACAGAAATAGAAAAAAGTGTTTGTTCCAAAAAACAATTTTTGAATAAAAAAAGGTTTTTGGTAAACTTGTTCCGGGAATAAAAAATGAACAGAAACACGTTTGGTAAATTTGTGTTCTTTTTTTGTTTCTTTTAATTTTTTAATATTTTTATTTTATTTTTCTTTTTTCTTTTTTTCTTCTTTTGGGCAGTCGCTAGCCTCGGCCATGGCCAGCGACCAGCTGACGAGGGTTGATGGCCTAGCCCAGCACGGCGAGGCTCGCCGGCCCTCGGCGAGGCCGAGCCTCGCCGTGGTTGGGTGAGGCTCAGCCTCGCCTTGCTAGAGGCCAGTGACGCTTTACCTCGCCGAGGGCCGGCGACGCTCCGGTGAGGTCACCGGCCAAAGAAAAAAGAAAAAGAAAAGAAGAAAAAAAAAAGAGAAGAAAAAGAGAGGAGAGAGAAAATTTGTTCTTAAAAATTGTTCCAGAAACAAGAAACACAGTTTTCTTGTTTCTTGTTTTTGTTGTAAATGTGTTCATGGGAACTAAAAAATAGATTTGGAACAAAAACGCAGACAAACGCATTTCTGTTCTTTTTTTGTTCCCTGGAACAAAAAAAACAGAAATTTTGTTCATAAACAGAAACAAAGAACATTAACAAACATACCCTTTAGTTACTTAGGGTGCGTTTAGTAACCATTATGTTTCCAAGAACCATTTCTGAACCATTTCTGCTAAAAAATGATTCTTTTTTATCATGTATTTGGTGATAGGCTAGGTAAGGTCCAATGAGCTCACCGAAGCCTCGCCAAACCACTAGCTAGGCTCGTCGGGCTAGGCGAGGTCAAGCCATACCAATGGCCAGGCGAAGCTCTGGCAAGCTCGCTAGACCTCACCCAGCTGGTTGTCGGCGACTGCCAGCGGTGATGGCGGCCAACAATGGCCAGTGACCACCTGGGAGGAAGAAGAAGAAGAAGAGAGATGGAGAAAAGAAGAAAAGAAAAGAGAAAAATAAGTTTGGCTTGATTATGAAATTATTCTTGAAAACAAAAAAGTAACTTTTTTTTTTTTTTTTTTTTTACTTCTACAAATCTATCCTAGGAACAAAAAAATTATTAAACGAATTTCTGTTTCAAATATATATCTCGGAACAAAAGAATAGAATAAGTTACTATTTAGCTAGTTAATTAACATGCCCTTAATTATACCTGAATCTTTTTCTTAACTCCTCGTTTATAAACGAATGAAATGATGTAATAAGATAAAAGAATGTGGAATGGATTATGAGAAAAATACAATATGAATTAATTTAAAAACAACTGTATTTGTTGACATAATGGAATTACAATTTATCTTTGTACACTATGAATTTATGGTTTCGAGTTGCTACATCTACTAGCAAATTAGTCGAGTGTCTTTCTTTACCATGTTAAATTCAATTTCATACAAAAGTTACAAAATCCAAGATTTAGCTAATGATCCTTAACCCATAAATCCACTTGCCCTTCTTAATAACTTATTCTCGCTTCTCTTCATTGATTCCCACCTCCCCCATGTTAATGAAAAATTAATAATACCACAATTTTCATTCCGTTCCATTCTAATTAATCAAACGATTTCACGATTGAGAACTAAGCCTTTCTGATTCCGCCGGATTCATTCTCGATTACCCAACAAACATTAAGATTTCTACTCCTTCCAACCATCGCGGACGGTGGACGACACAGTGATGCCTCCGGCATTCAATCTTTTCATTATCAAGATAGTTACCACTTTCATGAAATGTTCCCAATTCATGAATTTCACAAATGCAGCTCCTCCTCATCTATGAACAATGAGGGGGATCGCCTGTCCTTACCAGCAAAAGCAACCACAAAACATCGATGTATCAAGGGTTGGGTCATCTTCCTCGTCAACTAGCCTCTTTAATGAAGTAGAGTCAAACAGGACCGGTTGGAGTAGTTTGGAATAATGATGGGCGTGATTGAAACAACTCATTCGCACCCCTTGCGTTGTTCAACATCGATTTGTTTCCCTCATTTATTAACTCCTTTGAAAACGTAACTGATTGAGGAAGACAAGTTGCAGTGAGGCCCTCGTTTTTGGGCATGTTGTCCACTCAGCCCCAAGGGTCCACGTGAAACATTAATTCCTATAGCTACAGAAACTTTGTATTGAATCAGAAATGATCTTGTTGCAAGCATTATCTACTTCAACTTCAAAAGATCACGCAGTAGCCACTAGCAATAGGTAGCTAAGATTAGTTGACTTTCTCATATTCTATTCGAGGGATATATATCATGATATGCTGTTGATTGCACAAGGCAAAAAGTGATCTTGATTAGTTAATTCCCCTCGAGAGAGATCCACAAATAAAGGGGTGGCTATTTTTTAATGAAATGCCAAAGGTCAAAGATTTGATGAGAGTGGTTTGCTATGAACAACCGAACCTAGTTGAGCTCTAGGAGGTCAACGATACAGCTAACTCTTTCGTCTAATTTATGGGAAGCTTGAAATTCAGTGAGATGGGTTTTTTTATTGCCATCCATAGAGATCAAACTTAATATTTATTATGCAACTCTATATAGCTTTTTTTTTTTTTTTTTCATTTTTTGTACTTCTCTTCTGTATTTTGATAAACTCTAAGGACGTTGAATGCACTAGGCTTGTTCGCAACATAAGCAAAAATAGTTAGTTGATCCTATTTAATGTGCGACGTGATAAATAAAGTCGTCTCATATCTAAAGATAATTCATAGCTTGAACAATTTTTCGTGACCGCCAAAATTGCCCACATCATTATCCTTGAAGGATTATTGTTCCTTGCAATGTTCCTTATCTCTGACACTATTAATTAATCATATTATAGAACGATCGTACATGTCATAAAATATGGAAAAGAATTGTAAGTTTGTTCCGCACATGAGCTTTGAGATATCATATCCAAAGAATTCCAACTTACTCTTCCACGAATGACCGCATTGTATTATCTTTAATATCCCAAGACCTACTAAAATAACGCTGAAGAAACTATAACGATTAAGAACAAAATCTACTGACTTAATTATTAAGTCGTCATCAGTTGAAAAGCTATACCTTGACAACAATGTCAACTACTTCATTAACTCGGAATTACTCAGTTTTGAAGCAATTAATTAGGCCGTCTATCATGAGCCTTGAAGTCTCCAACGCAATTCTTGCCAGGACTTTCTTGCTTGATCATGGTCGTATTCAATGAAAGACATTATCATTTCCATGACACATCCCCTCTTGCCTTGAAAATTTCTGTGGAGAATAGATCATTTCAGGTGTGAGGACTTAAGAGTTTTCTCTCATGGAGTGATTAGAAGAAACCAATTTGTCGAAATGCTCGCTTGCACACTTGAATCGATAGAACTACATTTGTGTCATGCATGACATCAAATGTTACCCAGCTCTTGATAAGCAAATATGTGGTCTCTTTTCATGGGTTGATCAAGGGTAAGATCTAAGATAGACGAGAAAAGGAAAAAAAAATCTTTGATATTACTGAGAAAATTTAGATGGTAAGAAGATAATATATAGATTGAGTCTGTAGATGAGATAGTAGACAGAACCAATCACAGGGCTGATACTATATAATTATTCTATTTTTTCATAGGACCTAGCATGGGTTTCACAAACTCCCGAAAATCGATCAGCATAACCTATTAAATACTTGTCAGGGAACTTCTGGTAAAATTAAGATGAGACCTAATACTTGACCTAAATTTTGCTGATGATGAACACATGATGTTTCACCCGAACATTAGAGTATAAATTGATCCTGCGATGATATTTATATTGATTTTTCAAATACATGTGTTCAAAAGGAGCCACCACTAGCCATTATTAAGGGTTGGCTAGAAACCCTAATTAAAAGGCCGATGTGTCGTCTTGATGCATGTTTAGAGGTATTTGTTTGTCAATTATAAACATGGACTCTCCCAAGTTCATATCTCACGTGATATCGACTTTCTTAATCTATATGTTCAAAAGGAGCTATCACTAGCCATTTTTGAGAGTCAGCTAGAAATCCTAGTTAAGATGTAGGTGTGTCATCTCGATGCATGCATAACCACATATTTCAGACTTGGAAACTTGATTGCACTAGCTATATAACTAGCGCCCTTTCGATGCCTAAATTTGACTATTTGATAACCAAAGTGTTAAGGCAGCCTATCGAAGATTTTAAAGCTCATCCTAACCATTCTAAAAATAAAAATAACAACCAATGTACAAAGAAGGTGCGATCAGGTATAATAAAAAGAAAATGGCATCCAAAATATCCCTACAATGAAGCCCTAAGGGCTTATTCAATTTTAGGTATGATTTTTTTCAAGGATTTTCACACATTTTAAGATAAAATTACTATAAAAAAAACTTAATTTAAGCTTTTTCCTAGGTTTTAAGAAAAATAAAAGAATTTCGGAATTTTTTAAATTTTTAATATTTTTTAAATTAATATTTTTAATATTTTCCTATTTTTGAATTGAACATAGGGACCCGGGTCAGGCCGATTCAGGTCGCAAGACTCCGGGCCCTTGTTTGGATTGGGCCTAATGCATAGGCCTAGTTCGGCCGAAAGCTAAAACTCCCTATTTAAGCCCAACCCAAAGGAGGAAATAATCCACTAATCTATTTGAGCCCATAAACGACGAGCCCAAACTAGCCTAAAAAACCAACCCATTAGGCCTAAATACCAAAATTGGACTAGCCTAGTCCAGAGAAGCAGATAGAGCCGAGAAAGCACTCAAGCTCCTCTCTCGGTCGCCATAGTGGCACGGCACCACTGCGGTTACCCATGCCGACAAAGGGCCATCGCCACCACAAGCCATCAACAACTGGCTTGGTCGACCGCTTCTGGCCAGGGCCTCGCGACCACCGCTCCACTTAGCTAGTTCGTCCTCCTCTTTTCACGACTGGGGTCATTGTGAGCAGTCGTTGGCCTCGCTTTGGAAGCCAAAACCCCGACCCTGTGGACACAACCGGAGAGCAACTAAACCAGTGCAAAGCATGGGAAAAGGCAAGCAAACCTCTCTTGGATCTGACTCGAGACTTATGTTAAACAGGTGGGTAGTGTCCAATAAGTGAGACAACCGACTCATTCAGGACTCAAATTCACACTTGATTTTATAACAATTAACCAACTAAAACCAAAAAGGGTCGAGCGCAGGACCGATGAGACCAGCACTTGCGTAAGCCGGACCATGATGAATCCCAATTTGGCGAGCTCGAAACAAGGCAAAGACAAAAGGGGTCGGCGGTGCTCCCTACCTGACTTAGTGGCGGCAAACGGGATGACCTCAATAAACCGGACTACATCTGGTCTGCCTCACGCCACTGAGCCAGAAACCTTGGGAAATCGACTGGATTGAACCAAAAGAAATATGAAACTCACCGGAAAACTCGAAATAGTGGAAAAGGGAGTTGCGGGTTTGGTGGTGCCGGCTAGGGTTATGTTTGTGGCGAGGATGACCGAGTGAGGCTTAGCCGAGGTAGATCTTAGCCCTCTCTCCTTCTATTTCTCAATTATATGCTTATCAATACTTAATATTTTAATATTAATTAGATAATAAGAAATAATATTCTCTTTTTCATTTTTGAATGCATCAAATGACATTTTTTTCTTTTTTTTACTAATTCAATTCTATTACTTTTTATATTATCACTAATATTTTATTAACTAATTTAATTTACTATTATATCATCTATATAAAAATTCGCAATAGAATCTAACGAAATAGAATAAATAGAATCGAACTAAATCGAAATACTAAATAGAATATAGAATAATCGGATTAGAATCTTATTCTCAGATATGCCCTCTTCGAACCACTCCGAACCACCCATAAAATTCCCCTTAACCTCATAGCAACCATGCCACTCTCTCTCTCTCTCCCTCCTCCTCTATCGCTGTTGGCCTGATCTCGACCAGAAACTCCTCTCAACATTGCCGTCCTTTGCCCTGTGTCCTGCACTCTTTTCCGTATGAGCGTGCTCCGCTCTCTACAGAGAGCATGAGAGAAAGTGAAGATGATGGAAGAGGAAAGGGCTGGGCTAGAAGGAAAAAAAAGAAATGAGTTGGGCCAAGCCCTGCGGGAAGAGAAGGAAAAAGAATGAAAGATGCTGGGCTGGCCCATCTCTGGCCCGGTTTCGCTTTCTCTTTTGTTAATATATATATACACACACACATTATTTTATTCTTTTTTTAATCTACTACTATTAATGCAAATACTCTTAATGTTATATGCCATGTAATTTAATAAAAATTATTTTTTTAGGTTCTAATAACCCGTAATTTTCTATGCTATTAAATCTTAAATGAATATATAAAAATTTGGTGTCAATATAAAAGAGAAACTCCGGAGAGAATCTCTAAGATTGTATTCATTTGTAAGATGAATTCAAAAAAGGGAAAAGAGAATCCTATTTATATAAGTATAGGCTCGACCATAGACCCAACTATTTGCATTTTATTTAAAAGGTGTACATTTACAATATTGTGCGCTTCTCTGAGTATTTTAGAATACTAAAAAAAAAGACTTAGAGACATTGGAGTTTTAAGATTCGTTCATTCTTTATGGAATGGTTATTGTCCTTCGTTCAAAAAACTCCTGAATTGTATTGTTTCCTTGGGTTGCGACACATGATTCAGAGACAAGAGATGAACACGTGTACGGATAAGTTTGACTTCGATAAACAAGCTTTATGCCAAAACCAACGATACCCACGGCAAGTGCAAATGGATAATTTTCCATTATAAAAATATGAAAAAAAAAACATTTTCTTGGTCAATCTAAAGAGCTGGCGGTTTGTGTTTGCTTGTCATAGCTGTACAGCAAATTTGTTTTAAGAATTTGATTTATGTTATCACGTTGAAGAATTCGTGATTAATTTAAAAGAAGTCTAATCATGTTGGCGTTTATTCTAAAATAAGTTCAATTGTGAATTTCATGACTTGTTCATTAAAAAATAACATATAGAAAAATGATGGATATATTGTTTTTTAAGTTCTATTCACAATGTGATCTGATACTTATTCTAGATATGAATATAATAGCATGTGATAACACAATCGACAAGATAAATATATTATATTATTCTAAAAAACACATACCTCTTCTTCCATACTAATAAATTTCCGAGAAAACTAATAAGTGTTGGGAAAACATGTATAACGACAAGAACTTGAATTCTTGCTAACTTAGTTACCAATACTTTCATGAAACCAAGGTTTCTTTTTTTTCCTTTTTTTTTTTGGCAATTTACAAAATATCAAGTGTCAGAAAAATAGATGTAACAACAAGAACTTGAATTCTTGCTAACTTGGTTACCCTCTACTTCCATGAAGCTACTTAAGTCTTTTGGTAATTTACGAAATATCAAGTGTCAGAAAAACAGATGTGACAATAAGATTCCGAATTCTCATTAATTTGGTTATCCCGATATTTCTATGAAGCTACTTAAGTTTTTTTTGGCGATTTACAGAGTACCAACTTCTCATGTCTGTTACCACCGGCCGCGGTGGCTCCATTAGATAAGACTCCGCTGACCCTCAACGAAGAGGTGAAGGGTTCAAAACTCAAGAGAGGCGCTAGGTGTATTAAGTGTGACTCGGGGGTGGTGGGTCCCGCTAAGTGTCTTTGGGGTTTATGGCGCGGGCATTGTTGTTCTACCGCAGTTCGATTTCTCCAATACCAAAAAAAAAAAAAAAAAAAAAATTCTCATGTCTGTTAGTTCCGACCGCGACATGCTTGGGTTCCCTGGCTTTCAGAAGCTCAAATTGGTAAGCCGACCGTGGTAAGGTTAGATCCCCCCCTGTAAGAATTCCCAGCTTTACCTGCGAAAGGGAAAGCGCTAAAGAAGAAGGTCGCGAAACGACGCGGGACGGCGTAACATTGACTCTACTGAGCAGGGTATCTCTCTCTCTCTCCTTCCTCCGCGCTCCGCCATTTCCCTCCGACACTGAAGGGCCGAGCTCACCGATCGAGGGATGCAGGGGGGACGATCGGCGGCCCGTTCGGAAGCGTAAAGTCTCTTCCTTTCGTTCCTTCCTTCCTTCCTCTGGTTGTTTCTGCTTCTGTCTTGTGGCTACGCTTCTGATTAGGGTTTTGCGAAGTTATGGTTGTCGGTGCTGCTCCGTGGATGCTCCTTTTACCTTTCTAGTGCGGTTCTCTTTCTGGGTTTGCGTTGAGAAGCGTTGGGTTCCGCTGCATTTTGGGCTAATGGGGGATAGGATTCGATTCACCCTCCAAGTTTTACAATTTATGCTTAAGACTGCTTGGATTGATCATTGATGGTCGAGTCCGAACCGGGGAATTTCTGGGATGATCTTATTTTTCTACGATAATGGAAGGAGGATCGAGACATCAAGTCAATTCTAGATTTGATTAGCTTTGCATTTGAATGGTTTTCCAGTCATGAGGACGAGGGGGATGCACAATGCCTATGGTAAATTGAAAGAATGCACGGGATTTGGATATTTAGTATTTAGCTGTGCCTTATGGAATTGGAATGCATCTTTTCCCCTGTTATTTTGCTCTTGCTGGTTGTAGTCAACTGTTTAACAAGAGAGTCCGGAGACTTGGAAATGATGTGTTCAATTTCATGTGCAGGTCGTATGAGAGGTTGCTATAAGGATGTCAAGGCCGTAGCTCCTTGTTTTCCTGCTTTTGCTCATTGTGTTTACATCTCAGTTTGAGTGGAAGCAACAATTCGGTAATGAGAATGACCTGACTCCAAACAAGTCGCAGAAGGAGCAATATGTTTCTGAAAGGGAAGAAACCGTGAAAGAAAAGGTTAGGACTCTATTAATGCCTCTCTTGTACTTGTGTGTTTGACATTCTCCTATCTTTAACCAGAGGACGATTTTCTCAGCTCGTTTTGCAATTGTATATCATAAGAATCTTCTTTGTCTCGATTTCAGGTAGAAATGTGCTAAAGTGCTTTCTTTTCATACGATTACTTGTGCTATTTAAGTGGCAAGCTTCGCTCGATGCCACCACCTGCTTGACCTCCAACCCATGAGACCTCCTAGCCTGGGTAGTTCCCTCTATGCCACCACTTTAACTATGAAAAAGGAAGGATTGCATATGTGATAAAGTCTTGGTTATGGGAACTTCAGTTGAATATAGGTTTGCGGAATGTTTAGAAATCCTCTAAGATCTACACTGGAATAATCCTGATGACGAGTACAAGGTAGATTCTGGATGATCAGTTTGACGTACCTTCAAGGAGTGAAAAATAGCACGATTCTTTTTCTCAGGAAGAGGGTAAAGCAAACATAGAAAACCTATTAAGCAAAATTCTGTCTTTTGGCTGTTGGAATAACCTTCGTTCCCACATACTAATGGTTTGGTAAGGTATAAACTAAAGCAAACCGGGGACAATCATTCCCCATTAGTAATATTCATGTCTCAGGAAGCCCATTTTGTTTTCCAGCAAACCACCAAATGCACTGTGTTTTCTTTTGATGCCATCAAGTGAGAAGAAGACTGACGCTGCATTTGCAAGAATTTATAAGCCTTGAACACCTCAATTTGGGTTCTATTAGTGACTTTCATATTAAGGATTCATCTGTCTCATTCCTATCAAAGCATAATGGAACCACTCAACACTATTTTGTAGCAATTATTGCATTTTTTTTTGTGCTAAAAAATAACGATCTCAGAAGCTGCTCGTTGCCACCAGTAATGAAACGGCATTCTTAAAGTGTTAGAAATTCTGGCATAACTCAACCTGTAAATTTCTTTCCCTAACATAAGTCAGTGCTTGATGCACTGTCTCTCAATGGCCATTTCTTTATTGGTGTATATCCATGCATCCACTGGATTTTGTGGTGGATTGCTCATTGATAGCTCTGGCACCTAGCAGGGTGATCTGGACATAACGTAGTTGTTCCATTTTCTTGGCCCAAAATTGAATACTAACGGTCATTAGTCTTTTTCCCTTATTCATTAGGAATGGATTTGTGTTTGCATGGCTTTTGCTTCCTTTTTCTTGTTTTATTTTTAGGGCAATGACTTTGATGAGGAGTGTTATAAGTTTTTTTTTTCAGTTCCCACTCCCAACTTGGGCACATGCACGTGCGCACTTGACGAAACTCTTGGATTGGGGTAGATCATAGATGAATGTATGATCCTCTGTTTTTTTGGTTGATCCACAAGTAGCTTCCTGCGAGTTCTTGGTTTATGGTGCTAACTTCCTTCCAATTCTCTGTGTAGTGAAGTGTTGTGTCTGTAATTGCATGTCTTGACACAAGCATGTTTGTCACTTGCCGGTTTGTATAGATTGTGTCCAAGACAAATGAGAATGTCAGCTCAGGTTGTGCGCAAGCTTGGTATTCAAAACACATCAAAGCTGAGTGCACATGGGGGGTCGGTTATTCATAATTCATTGCCTTAATGTGGGGGGGTGTAAATGGGCTCTTCAATTTTTTTCTGTACTTTGAATTGAATTGAGCTGAAGTTTTCAAGCAGGGATTCAGCGCTCAAAACCCAGAACTAAACTGAATGTCAAGGACATAGATAGTGTTAGAAAGTCCTATTCAAGAGTTTAACTTGTTAGGTGGAGAGAGATTACATGAAAACGAGGCCCATTGAAACTCTGTATTCAACAAATGTGTGGCAACACTTTAGCGCATGCAAAGTGGAATTATACAGTTTGGAAGAATCATGTGGAACCGATGGATGGGAATCACAGACGCGAAATAGACATGGGACATGAAGGACAATGAATGTCGTGTTAGAAAGCTCCACCAAAAGCTTAGGTGCAGGAAGACTACCCAGTGAAACTCTGTTTTCAAGTGTTTTGAGATAACACTTTAAATACAAGAATTGGGTCTCCATTGTACATATATTGTTCGCTTTGGACACTAAGTCCTTACGGTTTTGTTTTTCTCAGGACAGCTCATACTACTCTAAGAAAACGCGTATATACAGTTAGAGGGCTCATTGCCTTATAAGCTAGCCCAGGACTCCCTCCATAAGCGATGTGGGACAGGAGACATGTCCCTTCCCTGCGCACGTCCGGGGACCGAGGCACGGACGCACCACCATCCCCCTTTCCCGCGCACCGCCGCTTGGGCTGTCACACTCTCCACTCCTTAGGAGATGGCCCCACATGCGGTCGGGAGTCGGCTCTGATACCACTTGTAACGCCCCGGGTCTCCACTGTACGCATATTGTCCGCTTTGGATACTAAGTCCTCATGGTTTTGTTCTTCTCGGAGCAGCCCATACTACCCAAAAAAATACGTATGTACAGTTAGAGGGCCCATTGCCTTATAAGCTAGTCTAGGACTCCCCTTTTAGCGATGTGGGACAGGAGACATGCCCCTTCCCTGCACATGTCCGGGGACTGAGGTGCAGACGCACCGCCATCGCTCCTCCCCGCGCATCGCCGCTTGGGCTGTCACAAGTTTAGTCCTTTGGTTTGTGAGTTTTGATCAGTTTCTCCCCTCCCCTGGCCTTTCCCTTTACATTTTCCTTTCAGCTACTTTGTTCTATAACAAACAAACCCTTCATTGCTGTCTACTAGTAGGAGATAAACTCTTATCTTTCCAACTTAAATAATGCTTTTCAACTAGTTTTGAGACTGTTTGTTTCTGGAAGCTGTCTTTTGTAGTTAGCCAATCAACATAATGTCCTAGAGTGGAGATTAAGGATAACTAGCCGCCGCAAATGTGAAGAGGATGAAAAAGAAGGCAAAGCCTGAATTGGCTAAGCAAAGAAGGGACTCTACAAAGGCAAGTGCTACAAGACCCTACTATTACGATGAATTGAGAGAACTGAGCTAAGGTAGAAAAGAGAAGAAGAATGACGGTGTAGAAGATGATGGCAATGACGGACGAGGTGTGATGTGCAGTTGTGAGTTTTGGTTGTTTTTAGCTTCGCTGGTTACGGTTTATGTATGGTAGAACTGTGAAGCTAAGGACATGGGACCTTTTTCTTAATAGGTTAATCTGTGCAGCTCTGGCAAAAGGGTTTATCAAACTGATATTCTACAATTTAGATAGGCCCAGAAACTAATCAGGTTGGGGAGAAACCGACTTTTTGGGGTCAGTGCAGACTGTTCAGTTTGGGCTTTTGTGTTTTTCGGGCATTTTGACACCCCGACATTTATGATTGTGACTCCAGGTATCATCTTTTGATATTCTCTTTAGAAAACTTGGGAGTGTGCTTGCTATCCATTCTGTTCTCTTCCTTTCATGCTTTTAAATAGCAAGAGCTGGGTGTCATTAGCTTTCTCTTTTCAGCAAAAGCAAGGTTTGATTAGTTGAACCGTCATGGAATGGTTAATGTTATAGAGAGAGTACAAATTTCTTATGAAACTTTGGCCCATAGTAACAGAGTTTATTTTGAGAACCATAGCCTAGGTTAAATAGTGCTGTTGCTGCTTTATATGAAGAAATGATGATGTGTACCCTGACCTTGTAGCTTCACCTGAATTACTAAATTTAGAACCACTACACTTGTTCCTGGGCTAGCATCGTATATGATTTAATGGACAACATTATTTGCTCTCTGGTCTTTTCATCCAATATAGCCTTGGTGCTATAGATTGCGTGATTTATTAGAGGAAATACTGACCCCATTGAAACTCTTTACCTTATAATGTCATGTTGATTTGTTCATATGTTGTACTGTATCAATCGACTATTCCATTCGGCAATCGCTTTCGTATTGGTTGACTTGTAGCATGATTAAAGTATACGGTCGATCTCCTCCTGAAACGGTGTACACTCAGCTGTGGAAATGGGACATTAAAATCTAATGTTAGCTGACTTGATCTTTGCTTGAACTTTGTGACAGATTATCCTCTCTCAAGAGAAAAATATTCACAAACTCAATGAGCTTGTTCAAAATCTCCGCCAACAGCTGCACCAGTGTAGGGGAGAAAATGATAGCAGTGGATCTTCTGGTCTTTTAACAGAAATACTGACAGAGCTTGATCGGCATCCAATCTTGGAGGACTAGTCATGTAACATTACTGAGCTTTAAGATTGTAAGTAACTAATTAATGTATTTCTATAGAAGCATTTTGTATGAGCGTGATATACCATGCCATCATTGGAGTTGACCGATGCATGCCTTCTTTGCTTCCACAAAATCTTTATGTTAATCACATTCATTAATTTTTTGGGTCCTCATCTTGCTAAGCAATCTTGAGGGTGATCTGTGGTTTGGCACCGGCTATTTTGATTCAAGAGATCTATTTTTCTGTTTTTAGTGAACGGTTTGAATATAGCTAGTTTATAAATGGTCCAAGATAGCAGAGCTGCTCCATTGTTTCATTTAGATGAAAAATGTCAAGCTCTTCTGATGCTATTCAGTTTATCGTTTGACTACTACTTTGTTGAGTGGGAGCAGTTGAGTATTAAAGTCCCCCTCATTTAGATGAAAAAAGGTAAAACGTTGTTCATGACTGTAGAAGTACTGTTTACCGTTGTAGCAGTACTGTAGCAGATCGAAAATGGTGTGATATGAGTCTGTGAGGCGTAAAAGTCGTGTGCGTAAAAGTCGTACGATATGAGTGTTAGTGTAAAAGTCAGTACAAATTATTGGCCATTGTCGGCCATTAGGGTCTTCGTAAATTATTGGTGATATTCAAAACTATCACCAATAATTAGATGTTAGGTGTTTATGTTAAGAGGTAGAGCGCACCCTTCCTAAAAATGATATTGTGGTTTGTTATGAATCTTAAAGCTTTTTTCTGTATTTCTTTGATTCTATAAAACTATAAATGTTCTAATTAATACCGGTAGTATGCTTTGCACTTGCCACAATGTGGAAATTGTGCATCAAAATTTGGTTATCATAAAATTATCTATGATATGAGTAAAAAAAAAAAAATGAAAAGGAGTTTGGTGACTAACAAGTAGTTTCACCACCGGCCGTGGGTGCTCTCGCTGGGTAGGCCTGAGTGATCCTTTGTGAGAGAGGGGAGAGGTTCGAATCCCTTGCTACGCAAGAGGGCTGGCAGGAATAGTTAGGTGTATTAAGTGTGACGCCGTGATGGTAGGTCCTGCGCTAGCATCACCAGGGAGTTTATGGCGCGGCTATCGGCTGCAAGATGGGTCCTCCTGTCCAACAAAAAAAAAAGACAAGCAGTTTCTATAATGGGGTTGGAAGGGCCGTGCATGTGGGATAGCATACTTGCCATAAATTTTGTTTTCTTTTTCCCTAGTTCATATCATAGGCCAATTTTATGGTATTTCTAAGTAAGTTGTGAGTCTCTTTGGAGACATCCGATAAAAAGAAAAAAAGTAAGCTATGAACCCATATTATTTTCAGTTTTACCATTTATGAGCCATTTACTGAATATAATTAATTCATATAATAATCTACCCCATTAAATATGGGTTAAGAAATGAGCTTATAACTCGTTTTGATTCCCATCTCCCCATAATAATGAAAAAACTAATATGAAGATTTTATTCTCAATTTCCATTTTCATTCAGTTTGATTCTAATTAACCAAACAATTTCACAAAAAGGAACTAAGCCTTTCCCATTCCACTGGATTCATTCCCTATAACCCAACACACATCAAGATTTTCACTCCTTCCAACTGGCGCTGATGGTGGATGACACAGCGATGCATCCGGCATCCAATCGTTTCTCTCTCGAGTCAGTGACCGCTTTCGCGAAATTTTGCCAATTCGCGAATTTCACGACGCAGCTCCTCCTCATCTAAAGAATTTTGTGCGGATCTCCTGGCCTTACCAGCAAAAACAACCAAAAAACATCGATGCATCGAGGGTTGGGTCATCTTGCTCGTCAACTAATGTCTTAAATGAAGTAGAGTCAAACAGGACCGGCTGGAGTAGTTTGGAATAGTGATGCGTGTGATTGAAACAAACTTAATTCGTATCCCTTGCGTTGTTCAACATCGATTTGTTCCCTCATTTATTACCTCTTTTGAAAACTTAACTAATTGAGGAAGACAAGTGGCACCACATCGATTTGTCTCCCTCATTTATTACCTCTTTTGAAAACTTAACTAATTGAGGAAGACAAGTGGCACCGGAGCCCACGTTTTCCGGCATGATGTCCTCTCGACCCCAAGAGCCCACGTGAAACATTAATTCCTATAGCTACAAAAACTTTGTATTGAGTCAAAAAATGATCTTACTGCAAGCATTATCTACTTCAACTTCAAAACATCACACAATGTTGGTTCGCAATTTTTTGGACCACAAACCAACTTGATTGAACCTGGGACCAATGACCGAACCAGCCATACCTTGGGACCAATGATCTTATTGCAAGCATTATCTACTTCAACTTCAAAACATTACACAATGTTGGTCCACAATTTTTGGGACCACAAACCAACTTGATTGAACCTGAGACCAAAGACCGAACCAGCCTTATCTTGGGACCAATCGATTATATTTTTATTTCAATTTTTATATTCCTTGAAAAGACAAACATACTCTTTCAAATTATGTATCCATCAACAATGTGACATTAAGCAACCAAACTATGTATACTAGTGCATATCAAACATAAATCTAAGATAAGGTAAGAATAGAAATCTCAATTTACAATTATGAAGCTGCGTTCATGAGGCAGGCCAAGAGAGGCAAACAATTTCACCGGCTAAGCTGTGCTCGTAAGGCGAGTAAGTAAAGGCCATAAGTGAGTAGCGAGCAAGGCAAGTGAGGCCGAGGCAAGTGAATAGAATGAGGCAAGAGGCAAGTGAATAGAACGAGGCAAGTGAAGAGGGTTTCTATTTCTTTTTCTGGTCTGATCAAAGTTAGGTTTTTACTTTCTACTTTGCAAACCATAACTACGTAACAAAGCACAAATGTGAAGGCACTAGGGGTACAATAGACAGATATAATATATATGATATATACATATACATAATAACATATATATTATATGCAGGGTTGGACTAACTCTAAAGTTTCAGGACCGAGGATCAACCTACATAATGCAGAGGCTAGGGGTCATAGGACCAATGACTGGCCCAATCTCCCTAGGAATCGGTCCGGGGTGGGTCGGTCCAGAGTCAATTGTGAACCGATATATATAAGTCGATCTTGATTAAGCTAATTCCCCTCTAGAGAGATCCACAAATGAATGGGTCATACTATTTTTTAATGAAATGCCAAAAGTCAAGGATTTGATGAGAATGATTTGCTATGAATAACCACACCGAGTTGAGCTATAGGAGGGACACGATACAGCTAACTCTTTCGTCTAATATATGGGAAGCTTTTAGTGAGATGGAGAGGTGGCTGCTGCCGCTTCAGATCTAGAATCGGGCTTCTGACTTTATAGGGCTCGGATGTGAATGTGGAATATTCTATGTAATTTTTTTTTTGTGCTTTTCTTTTGTATTTTGATAAACTCTAAGGACGTTGAATGTGCTCGGGTTGTTTTCAACGTAAGCAAAAATAGTTAGGTGATCCTATTTAATGTGTGACATGGTAAATAAAGTAGATCATATCTGAGGAGAATTCATAACTTGACAAATATTTCGTGACTGCCAAAACCGCCTGCATCATTATTTTTGTGTTAATGCTAGGGTTTCAAAGGGATCGTACATGTCATAAAATATGGAAAATTGATAAAGAATTGTAATTTGTTCTATAGATGAGCTTTGAGATTTAGGAAAATGATACAAATGATCTATAAAATTGTCCTTGAACTTTTAATGGTCCATAAACTTATAATTTGTTCAATGCGGTCCTTGAACTTTTGGTATATGTTTACTTTAGTTCTTGGACTACGAAAATATCCAATATTGTCCCAAATTTAAGAGATAGTATTGGATATTTTCATATAGTTTAAGGACCAGTTTAATCGTTTACCAAAAAATTCAAGAATCATATTGAACAAATTAAAAATTCAAGGATAATATTGTACATTAGGCAAGTTTATGGACCACATTAAATAAATTAAAAATTCATGGACAACATTGTATATTGAGCTAAAGTTCATAGACCATTTATGCCATTATCCTTTGTGTTATCTTTGTCATTCCAAGACCTACTAAAATAATGCTGAAGAAACTATAACGATTAAGAAGGCTTTGATCTGCGGTGGCTGAACAAATCTATCGACTTAATTTCCTTAAACCAAAAGCAGTTGAAAATCTATACCTTGACAACAAAGTCAACTATCACATCAACTCGGAGTTACTTAGCTCCGATGCTAATAATTGGGCAGTTTTATCATTAGCCTTGAAGTCTCCAGCGCAATTCTTCCCCACGCCGTAAACTCACTCTTGCTTGATCATGGTTGTAATTCAATGAAAGACATTGCCATTTCCACGAGATATGTCCTCTTGACTTGAGAATTTCTGCGGAGAATACATCAATTTAGGTGTTAGGAGTTAGGTTTTTCTTTCACAGAGTGGTTAGACGAAACCGATTTGTTGAAACACTCACTTCCACAATCGAACCGATATAACTACAGTTGTGTCATGCATAGCGTCAAATGTCACCCTACTCGTGGTAAGCAAATATGGGTCTTTGTTCAAAGGTTGATTAAAGGTGCAATCTAAGATTAACGAGAAAAGAAAAGAAGACTCTTTGATATCACTGAGAAAATATTGATGGTGAGAAGATAATGTATAGACTTAGTCTGTGGATGAGATAGTAGACAAAACCAATCATAGTGCTAATACTATATAATTATTCTATTTTTATTTGGGACTTAGCAAGGGTTTCACATATTCTCGAAGATCAATTAGCTTAGCCTATCAAATACTTACTGGGGATCTTCTGGCAACATTAAGATGAGACCTAATACTAGACAGGTAATTACACCCTTGTATAGAGACATAAACAAACTAATGACAAGATCATATGATGTATGCACTCCATAGCAAATTTCCACGGAAAGATTTGAAGCGTATACCTAAATTTTGTTGATGATGAACACACGATATTTCACTAGAACATTAGAATTCCAATGTTCCTGCGATGATAAGGGAAAAAGAAAAACAAGAAGGCAAAAGATAAAGAGTCAGGGCAAACTTATTTCGTGGATATTTATATTAGTTTAGGCTGTTACACCATTAAAATTTCTTTTGGTGCCCTGTGTCATAGTCCATGATTCTTCCGTACTCATCAACTCTTGTGAGTGAAGCTTGGGATTATCAAGTGAAGAGTGAGTGATTCGGAGGGGATAAATATAATAAGTCCGTGGGAGTAGCATTAGGACAGTTGGTGCTAAGAGTTCTAGAATATAATGATTATATTACTTAGGAGCTCTAAAGGCGAGGTTAGCCTCCTGTGCACAAATTGGTTGAGAGTTGATGCCGCTCTCATGATGAGGCCATGGTAGGCCAAAACCAGTTGTTGAGCTTAAGTGATCTGTTGTCTCTCTCGATTGAGTAAACACTCAAACTTAGTTGAGCGTGGTACGATCTCATAAAAAGAAGCTAGTTGTCATATTGTTCTTTGGAACAACTATGAAAGGAAGGTTGGCCTAGTGTATTCTGCTTGCGAGGCATCACACGAGTTATTCCGCAGCCAAGGAACTATCAACCCATGACAAATGGCATCAAAGCAGGATCCCTCTAATATGCAGGTGATTCAGGTGGAACCTATGTCTTCTAGTCTTGTGAGGCGGAGAGTAATCATCGAGGCCGGGAGGGCTTGGACAACGTGCGGCTCTCGTCTAACTTATGGGATGGCATTGAGGGCACAAGAAAGAACCGAATTGCTCACTAATAGGATAACGTTTCTAGGTCAATTGGCGAATCTCAAGAGGAAGCTTGTTATCATGTTTCCAACAAGGGGAGTACCCTCTGTTGGCTTGCGGAGATCAAGAGGAGCTTAGTAGGCGTAAGAAAGTGTTGCTAAAGAAACCACGATTGGCCAAGGATGCCACACTTGTCAGGGAACATAAGTGATTGGAGATTCGCGAACGGCTTTGATCGGGGAAAGCAACCATTAGACTGGGGTGGCCTATTGTTGGGCGAGTGTTGCCATCTATGTAATTCATAGGAAGTGGCATCAATGGTTAAGGGAACGTCGGGAAGTGACAAAACAGTCGACAACAATGGCATTGAGGAATTAAGTAGGGGAGAATGTCACGGTCCGTGATTCTCTTGTACTTATGGACCCTTGTGAGTAGAGCTTTGGGCTATTAAGTGAAAAGTGAGTGATGTAGAGGGAATAGATACAACTAGCCCGTGAGAGTAGCATCAAGATAATTGATGTTAAGAGTTTTAGGATAGAAGGATTATATTATTTAGGAATTCTAAGGGTTGGTCTCCTATGCACAAACTAGTTGGGAAGTAATTTCGCCTCTTGATAAAGCTATAATAGGTCAAAACCAGTTGTCGAGCCTAAAGTGATCTACTGTCTCACTCGATGAACTAGACACCCAAGCAGCCGAACGTGGTACTATCTTGTAAAAGAAAGCTATTTGCCATATTGTTTTTTTGAAACACCTATAAAAGGAAGGCTAATCTTGTGTATTCCACTCGCTAGAAGCAACACGGGTTATTCCAGAGTGAAGGAACTGTTGACCCGTGACACTTGCATCAGAGTTTTAGGTGGTGTTGGACTTTTACTAATAATGTTTAGTGGTGGAAACTTTTGTTCTCTTCTGTAGGCACGCACACACTGCCAAATCATGCAATGAATAAAGTCATCTTCCTTCACTTCCTTGTTCCCCTCTCTCTCTCTCTCTCTCCCTCTCTCTCTCTGCGGCATTTTAAAGAGACCAGCTCTCTCCTTCCTCACTTCTCTTGTATAAAATGACCACAAATGTTCGGTTCAGCCACCAAAAAGCACGAAGTCCATGGTGTAATTCTGAGTATACGTATCTTAACCGGCACAAGAAACCCTTGCCGATCACTCATGATACCCTGCATGATAAACTAGAAGAGCCATCTCCTCTCCCTCTAGGCCGGCAAAAGTTCCTTGATCTCAAGGTATAGCACCATTCCCTAGCCCATTACAAGTTGTTTCTTTGCTATTTCCTACTCCACGTTTCTTATTATGTCTACTTTTACGGTAGAAAAATTGGAAAAAAAAATTCAGGAAAATTCTAAATCTTTTAATGGTGTCAATTCAATCCTAAACTTATTGGCTTGATGTTAATTCAGTCATAAATCTTTTAATTGCCGAATTTAATCATTAACTTTTTGAACTAGTACTAATTTAGTCCTAAACCTTTTAATTTTGTGTCAATTCAGTTCTTCTAGCTAATTTTGGCTAAATATTATTGATATAGATGTTGGCTAGCTTATGTGGCACCTCCAGTGCTAACATGGACAATTTTTAATAACATTTTAATAATATTTTTATTATTTTTCTATTTTTCTATTTTTATTTTTATTTCTCTCTTTCCTTTCTTCTTCCCTTAGGGTTGCTGGCCACTGGTCATGGCCGGGGCGACTGGCCTTGCTTGGCCATCGTGTGGCCGAGCCCTAGCAATTGTCAACCTTGCCAAGCCAGATCTGGCGAGAGGAGCCCTTGTCGAGGCTCGACCTCGCCATGGCCAGACAAGGCCAACCTGCTTGGCCATCGCTTGTGGTCGGGTGGCCAACCACCACCTAAGGGAAGAAGAAAGGAAGGAAAAAAAAGAAAAAAATAATGAAAAATATTAGTAAAATATTATTAAAAATTGTTCATGTTAGCACTAGCGATATCACATAAGTTGTTTGATGTCCACGTTGGCAATATCAAGCCAAAATTAGCCAAAAGGACTAAATCGATGCTATTTTAAAATGTTTAGGAGTAAATTGGCACCGTTAAAAACTTTAGATCTGAATTAACACTATTAAAAGGTTTATGAGTAAATTGGTACCAATGCAATATGTTCATGTTTTTTTTTTTTTGACACTTTTCCCTAGAAAAATGTGTTACAACATCACCATTTGATCATAATATAGACATAAAGATTCAATTATCAAAACTACTCCATCCCCCACATGCCCGAGTTGAAAATCTCTCTTGATGGACGTAGACCCCACGTAAAATCATTATTTGATCAATGTTTTTGATACGTGGGTTGTCGGTGGATATTGCCGTCTTCATACATGTACTAGTAATCTTTCTACAATTGTATTGGATACACATGAGTCAACCGCTTTCTTTGGGTATGCACATGCCAGACAGGTGAGATTTATTACACAAAGGCTAGAGAGAATATGAGTTCCCGTGCCCGCGGCAGAGGAGCCGAACTCGACTTGGAGCTCAACCTTTCCCCTCCAACGGTAAACTCGATCACGGAATCTCCAACCGAATCCTTAACCACGTCACCGACTTCAAGCTCCTTGTCATCACTCGCCTACTCTAGCGATAGCTCAGCAGTCACCCCGATGGTGCTAGTGGGGTGTCAGCGGTGCCTCATGTACGTGATGATCTCGAAGGAAGTATGCCTCAAATGCCCCAAGTGCAAGAGCACTGTTTTGCTCGATATCTTGCATGGTAAAACCAAGGCTGTGGATGACCCCAAGTCGGATAAAAAGGCTTCTTGAACGTTCTCTTGACGCTCAGGAGAGGAGAGAAGAAGAAAAATCATATAAAAATACGTCTTGAATGCTGTTCTTAGTTACTTCTCAGTAGGAGTATGAATGATCTTCATACCGTCTTCTATGTTTTCTTTCTCTTCCCTTTGGTCAAACTGTACGCCCTGGGATCGATTGAACAAAAACAGAGAGCAAATGGGAGTATGTTTCCTCTAAATTAAATCATCTTGTATATATAGTTTCTTATTTTTCTTCTGTTCTTTTGGGCTCATTATACGATTGATCTTAAGGCCAAGTATTCCTTGATTTGTACATGTAAATTTTTATTAGGAAGCACTGTTTGTGTGAGTAGTGTCATTGGAGAAGGCAAGAAGCCTTGTTGGCTGATATTAACTATTCTAATATGCAATAATTTGAGGTCATGCTACCATCTTGATTAATCAAGTTACCATCTCACCATGTATATAGACGGCGTTGTAATTCCTCGGTAGTCATATTATACTATGCTAATGGTTCTGAGACAACTCCCGTCGTGATTGATCTTGATTTCGATGGATTAATAAATCTATGGTGTCGGCTTGATTTTTAGAGAACGAGGTTACGTATGTGTTTTACCCACATGTCACACACAACTTCGATTTCCCACCTCATCAAGTGTCCATGACACATTCCTAAGCAATACAAGACACGATAAACATGAATCATATGTCCAAGAAATCCAAATCAAGCTGAGGAAAAGAAACGTCGGGGGGAGAGAGAGAGAAAGAGAGAGAGAGAGAGAGAGAGAGAGAGGTGATCATTTTGTCGATGAAGCGTGAAACTGGAATAGTGGGGGCGATGGCTGTTGTCTCAATCATCACGGTCACGGGCAAATGACATGAGCGGTCCACGGAAAGCCTGCGTCGTGCGCTTGAGAGAATGATTAGGGCCTCTATTCTCAAATTGATGGGCCTGTCTCCCTATCCATTCGATTGAGAGAGAGATTGACCGCCCGAGGTGATATTAAAACAATTTTCACTCACTAAACTTCCATTCGATGGCTGTTTTCTCAATCATCACGGTCACGAGCAAATGATATGAGCGGTCCACGGAAAGCCTGCGTCGTGCGCTTGAGAGAATGATTAGGGCCTCTATCCTCAAGTTGATGGGCCTGTCTCCCTATCCATTCGATTGAGAGAGAGGTTGACCGCCCGATATTAAAACAATTTTCACTCGCTAAACTTCCATTCATTTCGTGAAAAATAACTTTTAAAAAAACTTTTTACGGATTTTCCTATATATTCACGAAAAATTAATTGATTGAGAAAAACATTTTTTATCAATGAAAAAAAGTCTTCTTAAGTAGGGGAAAATGTTTTCTACTTTTCAAGTTTAGGAAAACATTTTTCATATCTTCTTTCATCTCACTTTCTTTCACCGAACACATATTCCTTTTATTTTTATTTTTTTAGTATCTTTTTTTATTTATCCTTTTTCTTTTTCTTCTTCCTTGGCTAGTCGCGAGCTTGAGCCTTCCTGAATCTGGTGAGGCTCGAGCAATGGGCTGGGGAAGGCTTGAGCCTTGCCTGAGGTTGCTAGGCTCAAGACTCGCCCAACTCGCTAGATTTGGTGAGGCCTGAGCTTGACTTTGCTGAATTAGGTAAGGCTTGACCTTGCTGATATTTGGCAAGCTAGAGCCTCGCTAGTCAAAGAAGAAGAAAAAAAAAATCAATTAGAAAACTTAAAAAAAAAAATTATTGAAAGGATTGCATGGAGGAAGATTTTACTTATTGAATAAAAAAAATATTATAGTTTTCCTAGAAATTGACTTCTTGAAAAACATTTTCTAGAAATGTTACATTTTTCGTGAAACGAACAGAACTTAAGTTAACTATGTCTATATCTCCGCTCCGTAGTTAAGGACAGGCTACATAATCATGTTAAAACGTGTGCTAATTCACATGACTACATGACCAAACGAAAGAATGATAAATGATTTGTTTGGGCAGCACTCAACAAAGTTACCACAAAAACTACAAATTCCAAAATCAATAAATAATGACTATATGAATAGATAAAATTTTCTCGTCACATCGACCCGTCATTAAATGGAATCAAGTGGTTGAATGTGAAACCCAACTACCTCAATTTATCAATTTCACGGTCTTGACTTATTCGGGTGGCGTCATTAATGTTGATTTTGAATTGGTGTGTCTCAAATTCATTTTTTTTCTTTGTTGTCTTATGGTCGACCGATGACTACAGAAACCCCTTAATTGCTTCGAACCTTGTCCGAACGAACTTGTGGAACGACTCCCCTTTTAGCTCAATCGATGAGGATTGGTTACGGGAAAGGAAAAGTAAAACGTGTACGAACTCTCATTAGAAATTTCTTTTTTTTAAGAAAATCATTGTTGATTTGTTAATCAAATCGTCAACCTAACTTAACCACTACATCAGCTTATAGCCAGAGATGTTGACCATATACACTATTAATTATTGGAGAAATTCAAGAGCTTAGCGTCATTGATATTCAATTTGGTTTTTTTAACTTCAATTTTATTTAGCCCTTGAAATCTTATAATGTAAGCAAACTATTAGTTCTGATCCATTTGGTCATGTTAAAAAACTCAGTTGAGCACCATCAGAAAAATTTAAAGAATTTAATAGAAAAAAATGAAGTGAAAGAAAGAGAGGAGGCGGGGGGAGGAACAAGCCATCCCTCCACCCACGAGCTGGCAACCCTCGCCAGGGTTTCAACCGGGGAAGCCAGCCCTCAGATAGCCAACGAGCAATTGCAAGTCAACCGTTACACGGTATCAACAAACATTGGCGCGACAACAATGGAAGAGCACTTGCCTTGCCAACTGAGCAAGGGGTCCACAATCCCCCATTGCAACTCGGTAAATGATTCGTAGATTCCCATCAACAAATGAGTAACCAAAAACCAAATTAACTAGAATGACTAAATTAATTCTACTTGAGGGGGGTAGGAATCAAAATTTAAATAGAATTAAAGTTTAAAAACCAAATTAAATATCGACCGTGAGTAAATGTATTAATTTTTGACATTGCCCTAACTATATTGCAATATGTTGATAATTGTGATTAGTTTTCCAACTTCCCTTCCTCATTTCCCTCTCGTTTTCCTTTGTCAATTCTCCCTTTCATTTTAATTGAATGTCCATGTCAAAGATGTGATGTACAGATGCGATTTATTCGAGACAAGTGGAAGCTTCTATAGATCTTACCAATGCTTGTGAATGCATATGCATACTACGAACAAATTGCACGAAGGCAATAAAAAAGAACTGTGACAAATAAGAGGATGACCTCGCTGACCTCTTAAACAATCATCCAACCGAGTCAAGCAAACCCTAATATTTTAATTCCCCTCTTACTGTTAATTAAATTTGTTGGCCGGAGGGAGTAAATTCGACAATTAATGTGCAATACCATGACAAAAAAAAAAAAAAAAAACAGAGAGGGGAATCGGATGAAGTCTTGTTGTTTCTTAGCAATTGAATGACTTTGAGATAAGTGCCAAAAAAGTCCTAAACTTATTATATGGTAGTCGACTTAGTCATAAACATTTCAATTGTGCTAATTTAATCTCAAAACTTTTAACGAATTACCAATTTGGTCATAAACCTTTTGATTTATCAATCTAGTCCTAAATCTTTTGGAAACTTGTCAATTTAGTCTTAAACTCATTATTTGAACAATTAGCTTAAAGGTCTACATTGACAAGTTTGCAAAATGCTTAGGACTAAGTTGGTAAATTATCAAAAAGTTTATAATTAAATTGACACAATTAAAAGGTTTAAGACTAAAATGGCTAATATATAATGGGTCTAGGACTTTTTTGACAATTTTCCCAACGACTCCTCTCTAAATTCAATTGTCTTTTTGTAAAACTCTTGGAAAGCTTCTTTCTTTGGACAAAGCAAATATGGGCGTTGCTCGAATCTCCTTTCCACCATTCTAAATACTCACACAAATGGACACACATGCAGACCCAATGTGAGACTAAAGCCCCAACCTCGATAGTGTGGGCCCCTTGCACGCTTGCATAGGGCCACACAATTGGACACGCCCACAACAACGATCTCTTGAACGAAAAAAAAAAGAATTCATGATGGGCATACGATTAATTTATCGAAATTTAGGACCTCCCTACCTATTAATTAGACAATTAATTTTCTCTCGATGAGATACGAGAAGAGAAAAAAGACAAATAGATAGAACCAAAACAAGAAAAGAAAAAGGGACCAAAAGAACCAAACCCACGAAGTTGCTCAGCCGCCCTCCAAACGCTCGCATATCCCCAAAATGACGTATTGAATCCCGGCCATCGCGTCTTCTTTCTCATACGTGAAGGCACGGTAAGGTAATTGACTATTATACCCTTTCTACTTTAATAATTAATTTTGCACTTTCGCGGGTCCCGCTGCCACCCAAAGCCAAAACTCCAAAAAAGGAAAAAAAAAAAAGGAATTACAATAAAGATTAAAACAGGGGTGAAAAAGAAATAAGAGCCAAAAGAAAAGGTAATTGACGTATTCCTGTGGTGGACCGGTTGGGGGACCGGTCGTTAATAACCGCCAAGAGAGAATCCGAGGAAAGGAGATCCCTGGACATGGTCAATTTCTCTCGATTAATCATGATGATTATGTGATTAACTTAATGCCAATGATCATCGAGGAGTTTCAAAGTTGAATCGGACATGTTCATGTTGTCCTTTGATGTAAATTGCAAATTATAAACTCGATTTCCGGCAAGATTAATAGATGAAGATTCAAGACTTATGTATAGCTTGTAACATCAATCCCTAAAAAGTAACTTTCAAGGAAAAGGTTATACTCTACTTTGCATTGTGATACATGCTGAAACGGAAATTGACACGTGATAAATTTGACAAAATGCAAGTTTGGAGAAGGGAAAGAGACATTAACAAAGATGAGCGACTCCTGTCAGAAGGAGGAAACGGGAGCTAGGGGTTAAGGTTCTTAGTGAGTGAAGCTAACTTGGCGACATTGACCAAACTTTGTCATTTGACTTATTTTCTCTGCTGATGTGTCATTTATTAAGGAGTTAGTTTATTTTCTTGAGGGCAAAGGATCTCAATTTATTGTTATTACAAGTCATTACTAGAAATAAAACGTACTCAAGACACTTGAGCAAAAGAGAATGATGATCATTTCGCAAGTACAATTTCACGGGACATAAATATATTACCATAATGCAAGCAAGTTTACCTCTAGATGCTCTAGTTACAAGTTTCGAATTTGAGGCTTAAGTGTGTGTCCGACTGGCGTAGCAAGGGAGAACAGGCATTTTATCCATGGGATTGACCAAAATCTCATGATTTCATCTCGAGTTCATTGGATTCGTGACCCATATCCCTCCACGTAATTTATATATATGCATAAGAAATCAGAAGACGGGCATGCATAATTGGAAAATGATACTATATTCTTAGGTCCCTTACATAACAAAAGCGATAATAGAGCATAGTTTGTAATTATGTCATTTCCTTTCGATAAGGAGCACAGTGAAGGAGAATGAAAGAGTATGGAATAATTATTATTTTTATTTTATAGAAAGTGAGCATGTATTCTCAAATCCCCCCGAATGTCTTATGTTTTTCCAGTTATCCCCGATGAGATGTAGCAGGTATTTTGAGCAAACTACGGGCAACTCTCCGGAGGACACTCTTTTGAAGGGCACTTCCATGGCACATTCTCAACGGACGCTTTTAGGTTTTTATGATGCCTCGTCATAATTATATATAAATGTATGGTGAAATAATAATCTCATGACATTGCTAGTGTCATTTAATCGAGCATAAAATAATCGTAAAAGGTTATCGTATGGTATATCGGTGCACCTTGGAATTTTCCACTCTCATCCTACATTAACACCAAGTTCCGAGGAAACTTTCATGTGAAAACATTTTGTCGGTATGTTTTTATCAAGATATTGTTCGTACGTGTGTTTTATTTTTCGTTGGTCTCTCTACGTGCCACGTCAGCAATTCACGAAAAAAATTGGCGGAAAGAATCACATTGGAATTTCACACAAACGTTTAAGGTTAAATAGGTAAATTTGGAAAATGGATCGGTACCTGTATAATAAATTTTAGATCGATAGGACAGTTTTCCCTTCTTTTTACGGCAGGCCACGCTTTTCTTAGTATATTATAATTGTTTGGGTTTTTGCGTAAAAGTAATCAGGCGTGCTTGTGAAAACCTCTAAAGCAAACAAGAAACAAGAAGGTCAAAGAGTTTGATTTGCAGAGGTTAATGACAGATGGTTGGTTCATGGCAAGATTTAAGCAGAGGGATTATAATTAAAGGGCCACCGGGCCGGAATCGATGGAGTCGCCCTCAACTGACGCGTTCGAGGGAGGAGGGAGGAGGGGAGGACGGAAGGAAGGTAGGATCGATGGGAAGTTCCTTAAGAAGATCAACTTATGAGAGGATTCATGTGAAAATGTTTTCAACATACATCATTACATACCATCTAGTATCCATTTTACTTGGCAATTGTGTACCAAAGACTCAATTCTTTCGAACTTCTTCAAATCTTCAACATGGGTTCTCATTAAGTATACGAGTCTACGGTGATTCTCCGGCTTTGAAAGTTTTGAGGCATCTCTACCAAAGACCTTAACCATTTGTATCTATTTAATGGTTTGAACCGGTTTTTGTTCATCCTCATGAACAATCTCTATCTGAATTTGTGTAAAAGATACAGATGTACTAAGGGCATTGCTATGCTATGCTTTGTTTTGGGAAGGAAGGGGGTGGGGGGATGGGAAAATAAAGTGGCGGTGAGTGTGGAAGGTAGAGAACTTTTTTTTTTTTTTGGGTTTGAGATGGAAGGGAGTTTGAGAAGTTCAACGTTGGCACTTCTCGTTTTTAACGTCAAAAGACCAAAAACGAAACAAAACAACCGTCTCCTAAGTGCAAAATACAGGACTCTATTGAGCCAATTAAATGTTGATGATTGTCATGACCTTTACTGTATTGAGCCGCTCCACGCATCTTCCGGATAATCAGATTTATAATGTCACATGTGGAAAGGGTCATACTTGTTGAACTCATAAAGTAAATATGATGCTCGAAGCCTTTGATATGGGGCAAATAATCCAAAATATCCCCACCTTTAAAAAATTCAAAGAAATGTATGAACTTTCACTTGGGAAATTAACGGCAATAATGTGTAGACTCATTAGCAAGGCGAAAAGATGTTTCTTGCGACTACAAAACGATGTCATTCGTGAGTCCTCTAAATCAAGGACTCGTCTGTTTTGGCCAAAAAGAGAGAAATGAGCAATCCCTCTTTTATAGTTTCATTTAGATTTTTCAAAATTTACCATAGAACACATTAGCATTTACCTGTGGATAAGCACATTAGTAGTATCATAACTTTAGTACGATGATTACTTTGGTGTTATAATTTTCCAAACGATCATTTAACTTGATATTCTGGCATGATAAGTATAAATTATATCGATGATTTTCCTAATATGAAAATTCTATGTGGCATTAGTTTGATATTAAATTAGACAGAGTGGCTCACCCAAAATTAATGCTATATAAGATTTTCTGGCATGATATCTTTGCTATAACTTAAGTGATATGTTTTGAAAAGTTATGACAATTAAATGATCGCTTGAAAAGTTATAGCATAAAGATGATCATAGGAATGTTTTAATACTTTAAGTATCCTTTTCCTTATTAACTTGATATTTCATATGAATTATATGAATGTCAGGATCATTAATGTTAATGTTTCGGAAATGGGAAAATGGAGAGAATAAATTTGAATGGAAAATCTAGAATTTTCCAAAATTTTTGGGAGGAGAAGGAAGAGTAACAATAAATAATCGGTATTTTCTGCTCTCATGGTGCTTTCAAACATAGCATGGAAAAAACAAAATAACATTCTGACAAAATACAGAGAAATAATTGCATCAACCCTCAAATTGGGTATTACATGGGATCCACTTAATGAAGAGTCAGGGTCAGACTCAATAATGTCTCCAAGAGTAAGTACAAGATCGACCTTTCAAACAGGTGAATTGGATGGGGTTTGAATTTGCGTCAAATTGATATACAACTCGACCCATATTACTAAAACATTTTTATATTTAACTCAATCTAAGAAAGTCATACACAAATTGAAGTAAGAGAATTGAGTGAATGAGAAGGGCAAGAGAGAGTTAGAGCTGACTTAATCTAAGTAAGTTGTGAACCCATTTATTACTAACCCATCTACTGCATATAATTAATTTGTATAATAACCCACTCTATCAAATATAGGTTAAAAAATAGATCTATATCCCAATTTGAAAAGTCTAGTTTATAGACAACATCAAACATTATTTAAGTTGACGACACTACACATCCATAACACCTTTGATTGGAAGAGTTAGTTACTTAGGATGCGTTTAGTAATCATTATGTTTCCAAGAACCATTTCTAAACCATTTTTGCTCAAAAATGATTCTTTTTTATCATGTATTTGGTGATAGGCTAGGTAAGGTCCAATGAGCTCACCGAAGCCTCGCCAAACCACTAGCTAGGCTCGTTGGGCTAGGCGAGGTCAAGCCATACCAATGGCCAGGTGAAGCTCTGGCAAGCTCGCTAGACCTCACCCAGTTGGTTGTCGGTGACTGCCAGCGGTGGTGGCAGCCAACAATGGCCAATGACTGCCTGGGAGAAAGAAGAAGAAGAAGAAGAAGAGAGATGGAGAAAAGAAGAAAAGATAAGAGAAAAATAAGTTTGGCTTGATTTTGAAATTATTCTTGAAAACAAAAAAGTAACTTTTTTTTTTACTTCTACAAATCTATCCCTAGGAACAAAAAATTTATTAAACGAATTTCTGTTTCAAATATATTTCTCGGAACAAAAGAATAGAATAAGTTACTATTTAGCTAGTTAATTAACATGCCCTTAATTATACCTGAATCTTTTTCTTAACTCCTCGTTTATAAACGAATGAAATGATGTAATAAGATAAAAGAATGTGGAATGGATTATGAGAAAAATGCAATATGAATTAATTTAAAAAACAACTGTATTTGTTGATATAATGGAATTGCAATTTATCTTTGTACACATTTATGGTTTCGAGTTGCTACATCTACTAGCAAATTAGTCGAGTGTCTTTCTTTACCATGTTAAATTCGATTTCATACAAAAGTTACAAAATCCAAGATTTGGCTAATGATCCTTAACCCATAAATCCACTTGCCCTTCTTAATAACTTATTCTCGCTTCTCTTCATTGATTCCCACCTCCCCCATGTTAATGAAAAATTAATAATACCACAATTTTCATTCCGTTCCATTCTAATTAATCAAACGATTTCACGATTGAGAACTAAGCCTTTCTGATTCCGCCGGATTCATTCTCGATTACCCAACAAACATTAAGATTTCTACTCCTCCCAACCATTGCCAACGGTGGACGACACAGTGATGCCTCCGGCATTCAATCTTTTCACTATCAAGATAGTTACCACTTTTCATGAAATGTTCCCAATTCATGAATTTCACAAATGCAGCTCCTCCTCATCTAAAAACAATGAGGGGGATCGCCCGTCCTTACCAGCAAAAGCAACCACAAAACATCGATGCATCAAGGGTTGGGTCATCTTCCTCGTCATCTTCCTCGTCAACTAGCCTCTTTAATGAAGTAGAGTCAAACAGGACCGGTTGGAGTAGTTTGGAATAATGATGGGCGTGATTGAAACAAACTCATTCGCACCCCTTGCGTTGTTCAACATCGATTTGTTTCCCTCATTTATTAACTCCTTTGAAAACATAACTGATTGAGGAAGACAAGTTGCAGTGAGGCCCTCGTTTTTGGGCATGTTGTCCACTCAGCCCCAAGAGTCCACGTGAAACATTAATTCCTATAGCTACAGAAACTTTGTATTGAATCAAAAATGACATTGTTGCAAGCATTATCTACTTCAACTTCAAAAGATCACGCAGTAGCCACTAGCAATAGGTAGCTAAGATTCGTTGACTTTCTCATATTCTATTCGAGGGATATATATCATGATATGCTGTTGATTGCACAAGGCAAAAAGTGATCTTGATTAGTTAATTCCCCTCGAGAGAGATCCACAAATAAAGGGGTCAAGCTATTTTTTAATGAAATGCCAAAGGTCAAAGATTTGATGAGAGTGGTTTGCTATGAACAACCGAACCTAGTTGAGCTCTAGGAGGTCAACGATACAGCTAACTCTTTCGTCTAATTTATGGGAAGCTTGAAATTCAGTGAGATGGGTTTTTTTTTTTGCCATCCATAGAGATCAAACTTAATATTTATTATGCAACTCTATATAGTTTTTTTTTTTTTTTTTTTTTCATTTTTTGTACTTCTCTTATGTATTTTGATAAACTCTAAGGACGTTAAATGCGCTAGACTTGTTCACAACGTAAGCAAAAATAGTTAGGTGATCCTATTTAATGTGCGGCGTGATAAATAAAGTCGCCTCATATCTAAAGATAATTCATAGCTTGAACAATTTTTCGTGACCGCCAAAACTGCCCACATCATTATCCTTGTATTCATGCTAGGGTCTCAAAGGATTATTGTTCCTTGCAATGTTCCTTATCTCTGAGACTATTAATTAATCATATTATAGAACGATCGTACATGTCATAAAATATGGAAAAGAATTGTAAGTTTGTTCCGCACATGAGCTTTGAGATATCATATCCAAAGAATTCCAACTTACTCTTCCACGAATGACCGCATTGTATTATCTTTAATATCCCAAGACCTACTAAAATAACGCTGAAGAAACTATAACGATTAAGAGCAAAATCTACTGACGTAATTATTAAGTCGTCATCAGTTGAAAAACTATACCTTGACAACAATGTCAACTACTTCATTAACTCGGAATTACTCAGTTTTGAAGCAATTAAATTAGGCCGTCCATCATGAGCCTTGAAGTCTACAACGCAATTATTGCCAGGACTTTCTTGCTTGATCATGGTCGTATTCAATGAAGACATTATCATTTCCATGACACATCTCCTCTTACCTTGAAAATTTCTGTGGAGAATAGATCATTTCAGGTGTGAGGACTTAGAGTTTTCTCTCATGGAGTGATTAGAAGAAACCAATTTGTCGAAATGCTCGCTTGCACGATAGAACTACATTTGTGTCATGCATGACATCAAATGTTACCCAGCTCTTGATATGCAAATATGTGGTCTCTTTTCATGGGTTGATCAAGGGTGATATCTAAGATAGATGAGAAAAGAAAAGAAAAAATCTTTGATATCACTGAGAAAATTTAGATGGTGAGAAGATAATATCTAGATTGAGTCTTTAAATGAGATAGTAGACAGAACCAATCACAAGGCTGCTATTAAATAATTATTCTATTTTTTCGTAGGACCTAGCATGGGTTTCACAAACTCCCGAAAATCAATAAGCATAACCTATTAAATACTTGTCAGGGAACTTCTGGTAAAATTAAGATGACACCTAATACTTGACCTAAATTTTGCTGATGATGAACACATGATGTTTCACCCGAACATTAGAGTATAAATTGATCCTGCGATGATAAAGGAAAAAGAAAACCAAGGCGGCAAAAGATAAGGTCAGGCAGGCAGACTTATTTCGTGGATATTTATATTAGTTTAGGCTGTTACACCATCAAAAGTTCTTTTGGTGTCTTGCATCGGAGTTTTGGGTGGTGTTGGACTTTTGCTATTAATGTTCAGTTGTGGAAACTTTGGTTCTCTTCTATCGGCACACCCACACACACCGTCCAACCAAGCGATGAATAAAGCCACCTTCCTTCTCTCTCTCTCTCTCTCTCTCTCTCTCGTTTAAGCTTTTTAAAGGGAGCAGCTCTCTCCCTCCTCACTTCTCTTGTATAAAATGATCACAGATGTTCAGTTCGGCCACCAACACTGCGAAGTCCATGGTGTAATTTCGAGCATAGGCGGTCCATATGCCGGCCTCAACTTAACTGGCATTGTAAGACCCTCACCCATCGCTCGCAATGTTGAACTAGAAGAGCCATATCCTCTCCCTTTAGGCTGGCAAAAGTTCCTTGTTCTCAAGGTATAGCACAACCCCTCAGCCCGTTACAAGTCGTTTCTTTGCTACTTCCTGCTCCGGGTTTCCAATGAGGTCTACTTTTACTGGAGAAAATTGTGTTACACCATCACCATTTGATCATGATATAGATATAGATATTCAATTATCATAACTAGTTCATCCCCGCACGTCCGAGTTGAAAATTGTTCTCTTGATGGACGTAAACCCTAACGCAAATTATTGTTTGATAAATATCTTTGATACTGGGTTGTCAATGGCGATTTCGGTTTTCATAATTGTATCATTAATCTTTCTACAAGATTGTATTGGATATACATGAGTCAATCGCTTTCTTGGGGTATGTACATGCCAGACAGGAGAGATTTATTACACAAAGGCTGGAGAGGATATGAGCTCCCGTGCCGCCGGCAGTGGAGCCGAACTTGACTTGAAGCTCAACCTTTCCCCTCCAATGGTAAACCCTATCATGGAGTCTCCAACTGAATCCTTAACCGTGTCACCGTCTTCAAGCTCGTGCCTGTCGCTGGAGGTGAACTCGGACGAGTTTTCATCACTTGCCTGCTCTAGCGATAACAGCCCAGCAGTCATGCCGATGATGCTAGTCGGGTGTCAGCGGTGCCTCATGTACGTGATGATCTCAGAGGAAGGATACCTCGAATGCCCCAAGTGCAAGAGCACTGTTTTGCTCGATATCTTGCATGGTAAACCAAAGGTTCTGGATTACCCCAAGTTCGATAAAAAGGCATCTTGAAGGTTCACTTGACGCTAAGGAGAGAAAAGAAGAAGCAAAATCATACAAAAACACGTCTTGAATGACGTTCTTAGTTACTTCTTAGTAGGAGTATGAATGATTTTCATACTATCTTCTATGTTTTCTCTCTCTTTCCTTTGGATAAACGGTACACCCTGGGATCGATTGATAAAAAAACAGAGAGCAAATGGGAGTATGCTTCTTCTGAATAAAACCATCTTTTATATATATATTTTCTTATTTTTCTTCTGTTCTTTTGGGATTATCATAAGATTGATCATAAGGCTAAGTATTCCTCGATTTTTTGCTCACAAATTTTTATTGGGAAGCGCTTTTTGTGTGAGTAGTGTCGTTAGAGAAGGCAAGAAGCCTTGTTGCTGGCATCAACAATTCTAAATATGCAAGAATCAGGCTATCAATTAGTATATAGACAGAATCAAAATTCCTTGGTAGTCAGGGGATATTGTGCTACTGTTTCCGAGACAAGATTTTGGTTTTATTGAATCAATAAATCTATGGTTGTCAGGCTTGATTTTTAGAGAACAAGCTTATTTGTGCGGTTTACATATATGTCCCATACAACTTCGATCCCCATCTTTTCAAGCTGAGGAAAAGAAACGTTGGAGAGAGAGAGAGAGAGGGTGATCATTTAGAGGCGTGAGCAACGAGGTTGCTTGTGGATGAAGCGTGAATCTGGAATCGTGGGGCGAGGGCTGTTTTCTCAATCATCACGGTCACGAGCAAATGATATGACCGGCCCACGGGAAGCCTGCCTCGTGCACTTGAGAGAATGATTGGGGCCTCGTTCTCAAATTGATGGGCCTATCTCCCTATTCATTCACTCGAAAGCAAGAGAGAAGGGTTGACCGCCTGGGGTGATATTTAATTTTTTTCTTTTAACTCACTCAGCTCCGCTAAATCTATATAATCATGTTAAAACGCGTGCTAATTCGCGTCAGAAATTGCCATCTCTCTCCACATTATTGCTTGCCAACGATTGGGCTCGCTCATCGTTGCCTCCAGCTTTGTGCAAGCTTCTTCGACCTAACTTTGCATTAGCCCGCGTGGTTGTTCGCGCCGTGCGTTCTGTGGTTCTTTTCTCCCGACCAGTTATTGAGCTCCCAAAATATGCAAGTGCTGCCTCGATGGACAACCCTACTGGATGTCGTCACCTCCTCGATCGACCCGACGGTGGAAGAAGGTGCCCACTTTGCATTCAAGAATATGGAGTAGCTTCTACAACAATAACGGAGGATGTAGAGGAGCCTTAGCTTCGACGATGGCGGTGTGGCATGGGTGAATCCTCGAAGAAGTCATCTCTAGAGTTTCAAGCATTCAATTGTGGTTTCTAAAGAGACGACGAGAACAGGAGAATTGAAAAAAGAGAGTAGAAACCTTCTTCGAAGCTTTGTTTCTTCGGATTTGGTCCACGCCGCGTTCTTAATTCCCTCGTCTCTTAATCATTAAACGAAGTCATTGCGCCAGCAATCACGGTTTGCACGAGGGACGATGGACCCCACTTTAACAACCTTTATACACCACAGGAAGATTCCTAATGCTCCAGCATATTGCCGTTCCATTTGTTGATTCTATTTAATTCCGCCTTGTCATATGCAGCACAGCGCTGTAAATATAAATTAAAAAAAAAAAAAAGAATACCACATTAGAAAATGTTTCGCAGCGTCTAGTGCTCAATTACACTAAAGTATCTATAATGTCCCATGGTACATTATTGTACCATATAGAATTCAACATCATCTGGGGGACGCATGATAACAATTATGTTTCTTTGTTTTTTTATGTTTTTAAAAACAGGTTTGAAATAGAAATCAATTTGGTAACATAATTTTATTTTTCTATTTCAAAAATAATTTTTTAGTCAGAAATAAGCGTGGAACATAAATCAAAAATAAAACTTTTTTACTAATTTATTTCTTGAACAAAATGAAAAATAAAAACTTTTCTCATCACTTACCCTCTACTAATCGCCTGCCTGCCACTCTCCATCCATCTCCCACCATTCGTCGCCGGTCACGTTGCCTGCTTGCCACCACCTACTTGAGAGAGAGAGAAATTTCGTATTGTTATTTATCATATTTTTACTCTAGGAAAAGAAATTATGTGTTGTTATCAAATGCGTATTTTTACTTAGAAATTTGTTTAAAGAATATAAATTATAAAATCAATTTTTGGCCAAAAATTGATTTTTGAAACAAAATAGTTATTATTCACGCCCTTAATCTCTGAGTAGTGTAGTCCACGTATCTCGATTTCAAGTCCACCTTATATTATTATAAAGGTATTGCAACTATGAGTTTGCTAAAAACTGTATCCATAGTACTTTTAATTCATGCTTTAAAGCTGAGTCATCTCGAATCTTGGAGGGATGGCTAGTCAAAAGCTATTACAATGCTGATTCAGAATGCTGGCTGAATTAATTTATGAGAATTACGTCGTCCCCTTTTAAAAGGAGAAGTCATTGTGGAGAAATTATACTAACCATTTTCTTCATGCATCAAATCGGAAAACGTAGCAGGGGAATGCTCCTAAGCGATTTAAGCTCATGTAGATTGGCTTCTCCTGTTGGGTGATGGTTGAATTGAGGGCCATCCAAGCTTCTGTCTCGAAAGGTGACTTATAGTAAATAGCCGTTACTAGCGCGGCCAAAGAAGAGAAAAATAACACAGCTAGGTCAGAGAACAAATTACAGGTCGCCGGTGCCGCCACCTAGCGTGGTGGTGAACAGGGTGGTGAAGGAGGAGGATGCATCTCTGATAGAGGCCCGCATGAGGGGAGGCAGGGAGGATAGTCGGTTGACAGTGGTGGTGACAATACTAAGGAGGTCGAGGAGCAGGGAGATGCTGAAGAGAGCAAAGCTAGGGTTTGGGGTGAGTAAGAGATGTGTTGAAGTGTGATCTATACTCCTCATCGACAAAATGGCACGATAGTCTAGCTCCATATCCTTAATCTCGATTTTTCTTTCTTGCTTTTCCTCTTTAATTATTTGTGATTGTGTGTCGAATCATGACAAGATAGTGTACCCAATTTCACTTAAACCTGTTTCAATTTGATTTCGGGTTTATGATCTAAACCGAACAACAAACATTTCAACACCCATTTGTTTAACTATTACCCTTACATGAAGAAGACCCAGCCCAAAAAGACCCAAAATTTGGGGTTGTGACGAGTCGGTCCGGGCATTTTTAACACATGTAGTTATGCAGACACATAAATATATACAATTCAGTTTTGCTGGTTTTTGCTTGGTTATTATTTTCTAAATTACTCTAATTTCTATCCAATTACTTAATTATTAAGAGTGTGATAAGCGCTGTAGATGACACATGAAATCTTTTCTTAATTGCTTAAGACATAGTTCTAGAACATTGTCCTCTTCTTTGTCCTATGTTCTCGGGTTTATACAGCAAGACCCATGAAAATTCCGAACACTAATAGTTTTTTCTTCGAAACTAGGCGGTGCTGCCAAATTGCCCGATCTTGACTCTTAAGAAAACCTCCTTCGAAGCTTGCTTCTTTGATTCGGTCCAAGTCGCTTTCTCACTTTCCTCGTCTCTTATATATTAAGAAAAAAAGGTGGAAAATCAAGAAATTGACTACGTGACCAAACGAAATAAAGGAGATAATGACTTTATGAATAAACAAAATTTCCACGTCACATCGACCCCGCCATTATATGGAATCAAGTGGTTGAACGTGAACTTCAACCACCTTAATTTATCAATTTCAGTGTCTTGACCTATTCGGGTGACGTCATTAATGTTGATTTTGATTGGGTCTTTCTTAAATTCATATTATTCTTTTCTGTTGTCTTGTGGTTCACCGATGACTAGAGAGCCACCTTAATCGCTTCGAACTATGTTCCAACGAACTCGTGGAGGAACCTCCCTTTTTGCTCAATCGATGAGGATTGGTTACGGGAAAGGACAAAGTAAAACGTGGACGAACTCTCATTAGAAAATTTCTTTCTTTAAGAGAAATCATTGTCAATTGGTGGATCAAATTGTCGACCTAACCCAACCACTACATCGGTTTATAGCCAGAGACGTTGACCATATACACTACTACGGGGAAATTCAAGAGCTTAGCATCCTCGACATTCAATTTGGTTTTTGAACTTCAATTTTAGTTAGCCCTTGAAATCTCATGATGTAAGCAAATAATTAGTTATGATCCATTTGGTCCTATTAGAAACTCAGTTGAGCACCATCAGAAAAAATGAAGAGAAAGAAAGAGAGGAGGCGGGGAGAGGAAGAAGCCGTCCCTTCTTCATCCACCGGCTGGCAAACCTTGCCAATCTTGGTGAGGGGAGCCGGCCCTTAGATAGCCATCGAGCAATAGTAAGTCAACCCTCGCATGGTATTGGCGAACATTGGCACAACAACAACAGGAGAGTGCTTACCTCGCCCAATTGGGTAAAGGGGTCTGCAACTCCCGCATTAAAACCTTGGCAACCGATGCACAAAGTCCTATTGACAAATGAGGATTCAAGAACCAAATTGATTAGAATGACTAAATCGATTTAACTCGATGGTACAAGAACTAAAATTTAAATAAAATTAAGGTTCAGAAATCAAATTGAATATTAACTAAGAGTAAATGTATTAATTTTTCGTGTTGCCCTAACTATATTGCAATAAGTTGATAACTGTGATTATTACTCTAATTTCCCTTCTTCATTTCCATCTCGTTTTACTTGGTCAATTCTTTTTTCTTTTTTCTTTTTTTCTTCTATTGAATGTCTGTGTCAAAGATGTGATGTATAGACGTGATTTATTTGAGACAGGAGGAAGCTTCTATAGATTTGACCAATGCTCGTGGTTGCAACTTGCATATGCATGCAGCAAACGAATTGCATGAAGGCAATAAAAAAGAACCGTGAGAAATAAGAGGATTACCTCGCCGACCCTTTGAGCAATCATCCAACCATGTCGAGCAAACCCTAATATTCTAATTCTAGTCTTACTATCAATAAGAGGATGACCTCGCTGACCCTTTGAGCAATCATCCAATCATGCCGAGCAAACCCTAATATTCTAATTCTAGTCTTACTATCAATTAAATTTGCCAGTTGGAGTGAGTAAATTCGACAATTATTGTGCAATACCATGCAGGAAAAAAAATACAATAAAATGAATCAAATGAAGTCAAACAACTTTAAGATTATTGTCAAAAAAATTCTAGACCTATAATTTGAATAATGGGCTACAAAGACTAAATTTGCAAGTTTTCAAAAGATTTAGGATTGAATTGTCAAATTATCAAATTATCAAAAGATTTATGACTGAATTAATATAATTGAAATATTTAACACTAAATTGATAAATCTTCTAAAGGTTCGAGATTAAATTGACACAATTAAAAAGTTTAAGACTAGATTGTCCATTATACAATAAACTTAGAACTTTTATGATAATTTTCCCCACAACCCCTCTCTAAATCCAATTGTCTTTGTGTAAAACTCATGGAAAGCTTCTTTCTTTGAACAAAGCAAAGATGGGTGTCGCTCGAATCTCCTTTTCACCATTTTAAATACTCACACACGTAGACACACACGCAACCCGGATGTGAGATTGAATCCCCACCCCCGGCGGGGTGTACCCCTTGCACGCTTGGACAGGGCCAACAATTGGACACGGCCACGACGACGATCTTTTGAACGTAAAAATTCAATGATGATGTTCGATTGATTTATCGAAATTTAGGTAATTTGAAGCCCCCCTTCCTATTAATTAGATAATTAATTTTCTCTCAACGACATACGAGAAAAGAAAAAAGACAAATACATAGAACCAAAAAAAAAGCCTCTGAAGTAGCTCTGCCGCCCTCCAAATCGAAAGTCGATGTCCCCAAAATGACGTATTGAATCACGGTCATCGCATGTCTTCTGTCTTCTCCGTGAAGGCACAGTAAGGTAACTGCGGTTAAATTGACTATTATACCCTTACGTACCTTAATAATTAATTCTTTAACTTTTGCGGGTCCCACTTCCCCCCAAAGCGAAGAGTCCCAAAAAAAAGAAAAGAAAAAAGGGCAATTTCATTAAAGATTAAAAGAGGGGAAAAAGAAAAGAAATTAGGGCCAAAAGAAAAAGTAATTGACGCATTCCTGTAGTGGACCGGTTGGGGAACCGGTCGTTAATAACGGCCAAGAGAGAAAATCCGAGGAAAGGAGATCCCTGGACACGGTCAATTTCTCTCAATTAATCATGATGATTATGTGATTAACTTAATGCCAATGATCATCACGTAATTTTCAAAGTCGAATTGGACATGTTTACGTTGTCCTTTGATGTAAATTGTAAATTATAAATCCAATTTCCCGACAGGATTAATAGATGAAGAATCGAGACTTACTTATAGCTCACAACATTCATACCTAAAAAGTAACTTTCAAGGAAAATATTATACCCTGCCTTGCATTGCGATGCTAAAACGAAAATTGACAAGTGATAAGTTCGACAAAATGCAAGTTTGGAGAAGGGAAAAAAGACATTAGCAGAGAAAGAAGGAAACGGGAGCTAGGGGTTAAGTTTTTTAGTGAGTGAAGCTAAGTTGGTGATGTCGACTAAATTCAGTCCTTTAATTCATTTTCTTTGCTAATGAGTCATTTATTAAGGAGTTTGTTTATCTTCCGATGGTAAAGGATCTCAATCCATTGTTGTTGGGCATTTCTTTAGACAAAGGCTCCGTTTTTTCCTCTTTTCGGATGGTATATATTTCTCAAAACATGACTAGAAAGAAATGGTACTCGAGACACTTGAAGAAAAGAGAATGATGACCCCTTCATGAGTACAATTTCATTTGATAAATTTATTACCAAAGTGCAAGCAAGTTTACCTCTACATGCACTAGTTGTGGGTTTCAAATTCGAGGCCTAAAAGCACACTCAATTGGTGTAGCAAGGGAGAACGGGCATTCTATCCATGGGATCGATAAAAAAATCTCGTGTTTTTATTATAAAACTGTTGAATTTGTATCATATGTCTCTCCATCTAACTTATATGTGTGCATAAGAAATCAAAAGACTGGCATGCATAATTGGAAAATGATATTATTACCCTTAGATCCCTTACATAACAAGAGCGATGATAGAGCATAGTTTGTAATTATGTCGTTTCCTTCGGATAAGTAGCCTAAAGCACGGTTTTGTCATTATGGTCAGACAATCACATGTCGAAGTCGAACCACGCAGACAAGTGGCATCATCATGGTCACGTGCCGAATTGACGAGGACGCCCCCTGTTCGGACCGGAAACGGCCCAACTGCTCTTCCGGCCCTGCCCGGAAAAGCAAGAATCCCAGGAAATGCCTTCCCCTGTGATCTCTCTCTCTCTCTCTCTCTCTCTCTCTCTCTGTGCTCGCTGAATTGCGTGTTAAACTACAACCGAAGCGTCCTCCCCAAGAAAACGCGACCCCTTCTCTCTCTCTCTCTCTCTCTCTCTGTATATATATATAGATGCGAATGAACCTTGAGCGAAGGACTAGTCTTCTGCAGAATAAACAAAGACATCCACCCCCGGTTGACGAACTCCCCTCGCTTCTTAAATCTTTCTCGTTTTCCGCGACGCGGTCCACATCCTCCTCCTCTGCATTACCAATCTCTTCCGTGCAAGAGAGGTCCTCCTCCCCTTCAAAGCCTTAAACTCTGGTCGCGTCCGGAGACGCCCCAACCCGACTCCGTCATCAACTTCCTGTTTTTGCAAGCAAGACGAGTTCCTGAATCCAACTCCGCTCGAATCTGCCTTGCGACTTCTTCTTTTTCCTCTTCTGGAGAGGCCGCAGGAATAGGAATTTCTGGAGATACTGAGTGCTGCTGGGTCGCTGGTAATTGTTCTTTCTTCTTCGTGTGCTCTGCTCTCTTCTAGACGAACTTAGCATAGTTTTCTGCAGAAATTCCATTTCCTTTATACAAAGTATTGGTGACCCGGAAATCCTTTCTTGACTCCCTTTCGACAGTAAGATAAAGAAAAAGATTTCGACCAAAGGGTGTCTGGTCTGACCGAAGAAGATGATGGAAGATTTCATCACGCGATCCCTCCTGTAAGTCGTGAATCCACCTGTTTTTTGAATGCCCGGTTCTTTTTTCGTTTCTTCTTTTGTGTTGGAGATCACGAATCTTTGGTTCGAAGATTGCAATATCAATCAATCTCCCTGAATCCCGTTTTCGCTGGTTTCGGCAGGATGATCCTGGGGTACGCTTACCCAGCATTTCAGTGCTTCAAGACGATGGAGAAAAGCAGAGCCCACAGCGACGAACTCCGCTTCTGGTGTCAATACTGGTAATTCCCAGAAACGCCTCTTCGTACTTTACGCGGTGTAGTTACGGCGTATTGGATTGGATCGGATTATTTTACTACTATCAAGAAATTCAGCTACTTTTTTGAATTCGGTCTGCGCCGGCCTAATTTTTGGCAAACCTGGTCATCTATAGTCAATTAGCTCAACCTACCTATAGATCTGTTGTAATTATTACTCTGGATAATAATCGTACATGGCCTGTCTAAACGAACTTCAGCTATTGGGGTTAGGGAATAGCTAACTAGACTTTCGAACATTGGTTCCGTTTTTGTCAACTGCTGATCTTGTTTGCGGTATATGCAGGATAATCATGGCAATCCTGACGATATTGGAGAGAATTGCGGATGCGGTAATCTCCTGGTAAGCAAATTCTGCTTCTGCTCCACGTTCTCTCTGTTCTAGGATGCAACGATTCTGTTCCTTAATGTCTGTGTGATTGATCCCTTAGGGTGCCGATGTATGGCGAGCTCAAGCTGGCGTTTATCATCTACTTGTGGTATCCGAAAACTAAGGTAACTGGACCGAATGGGATTTGATGGGTCTTGTTTGCATCCGGCGTGGGGTTCATAGTTTACGTGGCAATCTATTCTTGCAGGGAAGTGGCTACATCTACGAAAGGCTGCTGCGCCCATTCGTGACGGACCATGAGACGGACTTTGAGACGAGGTTGACACAGTGGCGAGACAAAGCCTGGGATTTGGCCTTCTTCTATTATCAGAACTGCTCGGAATTGGGTAAGCAGTCATTCTTCCAAGTCCTCGAGTACATGGCTGGTCAGTCTAGCAAGAAGACACAATCCATCACCAAGGTGAGACTTTACTCTTCATCATTTGCCTGTTGTCTGCTTATAGCTCTAACTTGCTCATGCTAGTATTTGATTTGATGCAATGGCATCAACAAAGTAATAGGCAGTTTCGTGCTTGATATAAGTTCATCGAGTAGAATTTACATTCACAAAGCATGAAATCGATAAGGGCATATCAGTTGTTTCGAGTAGAGAGTGAGATTGTGAATATAACAACGAGAATGCATTGTGATTTTCCAAAGTCCCATTGCACATCCCTCTCACATATGCCACTATTTCGAATCTCCTATGGATAAGTCATGTAACTATGACAGCAACATCAAGATTATAGCGCACTTAATCCAGATTGCCTATCATGTCTTATACTCAACCTTTTTGCAGAAGAGCAAGAAGAATCCACTCCCACCACCAAACGAAACCCCCACTTTCTACAAGCCAGGGAAGACCAAGAGGCATGAGTACTAGGCACCCAGATCAAACACTGTTCAAGTGCAGTGCGACGCCAGAACGGAGTACATGCACATTATTGATGACAACATGCCAGAAGAACCAGGATCTCATCTCGGCAGCAAGCTCTCATCTTCATTATAGGCGCTGAGAGCCACGCCTTTGAAGAATACAAATCACTGTACAAAACCACAATCTGAAACACCCTTTTCTCGTTTTCCATAGTGTAAAATTATTGGATGTAGTTCCTCCATTGGTGTGAGATTCTTTTGTGTATTTTTCAATGCTTGTATCAAGTGAAATACTACAGTTTGAATTTTTAGTCACCAAGATAGATTTTAAAGACAACGGATTCGATCAGTGAGACATTCTGGGCTAGTCGAAGCAACCTAATTTGCTCAACTTCTATTTTCCTTAAATTCAAGCTTGAGGTCAAGTTCATGCCTTTTCATGCCCTTTATTCTACATAAAATAGTGACTCAACACACAAACTGAGACATGGATTCAAGATTGCCATACTGCAAAAAGGATCTACGCTAATGTGAGACATCACCACATCCTTTTTAATGGTAACCACCGGAGAAAACATGCAATTATCATCTAGATATTTCTCCTCCAAAATGAGATGAAATAGAGGTGTTTTAAGAATTTCAAGAGCAAATACTATCGAGTGACAAAGTTCCTAGCGTGTAAACTAGGAGAATTAAAGCCGTAGCTATTTGCTAAACCAATTTCAGGTTCTTCCAGAAAAATGACATGTGAACTAAAAATTTCTGTACTGGGCATAAGCAAGAATAAACAGGCAAGCAACTGGGAACAATTCAGAATAATCATATAATTCTCAATGGATATGATCTCACAAAGTGGCACCTTTAAAGATCCAATAACTACTGCACAAATAATGCTGGAAGACCAACTAATAGATCTGCACAAAATCAACTAGCACTCCTGTGATGACCCTTTCTTCATATATTTTCCTCCTAAACATTACATGAAATAAGAGGCCCACATCCCAAAAGGTTTGGACTACTTGTTACAGGTTAGTGGAATCTCTACACCCAAAATCCAAACCATCAATGCCACAAGGTTTCATGCTCCAATATAACTTACACCATTCCAAACTCATTGCCATATGGGATGTGGATAGGACATACAGCTCGCTGGAATAATAGTGGGATAGCTTAAACAGGACAATCTGCTTTTCCAAGGAGTTTTTAGTATTCAGAATGAAAAAAGGAGACAACAGAGCATTGTGTTGGTATATCTAACATTTGTTGGTCCACTACAGTGAAAGATTGACACTAAGTTCTCTGTACTATATTCACTACTTCCTCCAGCCCACAAATAGGAGGCAGGGACCCACAGGGGGGGGGAGAGAGAGAGAGAGAGAGAGAGAGAGAGAGTTTGCCATGAACTAATGCAGACTCACAAGAGACAGACTTTGGCATGAACTAATGCAGATTTTATCCCAGGCAATGTGTTCCTATTCACAAGAATAGAAGTTAGAATTGGTTAAATGATCAGTTCAATTACAAGAGTAGTGAAGATGCTTCTGATTTGAATAAATGTCAATCAGTCAAGCATAGAACTTCAGCAACTGAAGATCAGAGAACAAACTACAAGAACTCTACCAAAGATGTGGGAGTACTAGCTGTTAATGGGTCAAATAAAGACATCATCAAACATGTAAGCTTTGCCTGTTGTTGCTCTCTCATGAAAGATTGTATCTCCTCTCCTGGCAGCTTTTACTCATAGCTAATGGCTACAGCCAGTCACTGTGACAATTTCCATCCATAATCAATAGTCTAAACAAGAACTATAAAGTCGAACGACACATGTTCTGAGCTTAGTGAATAGGCACCATTTACCATTCACATGTTGGGCCGCAGAAGAGCCTCTGCCACTTCCGTCCAGTTTCTTTCAGTCACAAGAGTCAGAAGCAATCAACTCCTAACTCAGCAATCACTATGAAAATGAAGATACACGACATAACACAACACCAAGCACCTGATACACCCATCTCAAATGCAAGCACTGTGGCATTGTAACTCGCATTTCAAGAAAGAAGTGATTAGCGCACCCTACAGCAAATCAGATTTTTCTCACCATGTAGACCAAAAACAGAATCACGGGCACATCATGTTTTGAAAGAATTTTCAGCTGCAAGAATCGCAACATCCTCTATATATTCAATTAAGCTTCACAATTTGTACACCACAAGGGAGATGAGGACAGGGGCAACGATGAGTTACAACAAAGGTCCAGTCTTTTTTGAAACTGTTCTTCGCTGGTCTTTAACAATACTGGGAGAGGGAAACAAACCCCCTTCTCGACACAGCATTGGTGCCTAGGTTTGATCCTATTCTCTAAGCTAAACGAGAAATAATGCGGGAACTCCTTCAACTCCTTCAAGTCCCTGCCCATCTCCACCACGAAGTAATTGAACTTAGGCTCCAAATTCTCCTTTATACTGTAACAGAACAACTGCGGGAACCGCCTGAACATCACGATCGCGTCCCGATGCGAGAACCCGACATTCTTGAAGTACTCGATCCTGGGGACAAACTTATCCTCGACGCTACAGGACAGCAGAGAAGTATACTTGTTTACCTCGGCGATGCCAATGCTCTGGAGGAAATAGAGGGTGGGGCGGAGCCGGTGCTTGACGCTGCAGACGAGCAGCCGCGGCCGCCTGTTGACGACCCTCCGGAGGTCGGAGCCGTTCACCTTCGCCTCGCGGAGGAGGAAGGTGAGGACGGGGAGGACGTCGGAGACCCGGGAGGTGAGGACCTCGGGGCACATGCCCACGATGCGGCGGAGGTCGACGGCGGTGAAGCCCATGGAGCAGAGGAAGTGGACGGTGGACTTGAGGTCGGGGAGGGGGGCGGCGGCGACGGCGGGGTGGCGGCCGACGAGGGAGAAGAAATCGATGCCGAAGGAGTCGAGGAAGAGCATCTTCTCCTCGAATTCGGCGTGGGAGGGGAGGTGGGTAGGAGGGGGAGGAGGGGGAGGGGGGGGGAATGGACTACGGTGGTCTTGGGGGGTTTGGGAGGGAGGGAGATGGTGGCGGCGGCGGCGGCGGCGGCGGCGGAGGAGGATTTGGAGGAGACAGCGGCGGCGGGGAGGCGGAGGGTTCTTGGTGGGTGGAGAGACGGAGAGGGGAGAGCATGGGGAGGGAGAGGGAAGTGATGGGGATGATTGAAATGGAGGGAGAGTGGGTCTTGCATGATGCTACATGGCTTGGGGAGGAGGAGCAATGACGAGGAGGGAGCGAGCTGACGGACGCTTTTGTTGTTTTTGGGGGATGTTGAGGATAAGAGGATGGAGAATTTCCTGACTCTGCAGATTGCTTGCGATAATGCAATGACAAAGGAGAGTCCCGAAGATGAGAGAAAGAGAGACGCGAACAGAGCTGCGGGAGGAGGACGAGGAGGAGGTATTGGGCCTGTCCAACTTCCATGGGCCTTGTCCCAAAGAAATAGCGTGAAATGTCAAAAATGTGCCCTTCACAAGTAAAAAATTCAAGAACAGGAAGCGTATACCTTCAAATAGAACTATTTCATCGCTTCGGACAGCATTATCACATAGGGGTCGAAATATTCGCATTAACTCATAATTTCTCCATATTATCTAGGATCCGAAGGGTCTGAGGTTGGCCTACTCACCACCATGGCCTCATCAAGATAAAAGCAGTTTCTTTGCATGAATATACCCAAGCTGTTGAAAATTTAGATAATATGTGTGTCTTTGATTTGACTTTCGAAAGAATTCTTTGGGAAAATGCAATGGAATTTAGGTTAAAGAGGTTTTCTAAGATGCACGTAATGTTTGTTGGATTGTAATTTAAAAGTGCATTGACATACAACTTTGGTTTAAATAGCTTTTGAAATATCACATTTTGTAAAGGACAATTGCTATTTCTTTAACAAAAAAAAAAAAAAACAAAAAATCAAAACCAGCACAGGGTTTGGCATTGGTGACCATTGCCTCAAGTTACACAACTTTAGGCGAGAACTGCATAGAGTAGCTAGGAGTCGCACAATCTCAGGCCACCTCCTTGAGATCACGCAATCTCATGTGAGACTATTGACGCCACATTTGAGTTGCCAACAACTACATATAGCCTTGTCGGCGATGTCATGCAAGGTAAGTACACTTTTGAAATTATGAAAGTTTGGCGATGGTAGAGTTTGAGAATAAAAAAGTACTAATATTCCAAAAATGCTAAAAACTCAAAACTCAAAACACCTCTAGAATTGCTTTGAATTGAAGGCCTCTAGAGGCATTTTGAAACACATTTGCATCTCTTGCAAAACTCTCCAAAAAATTTACCAAACCCTATTTGCCTAGCCGAAATGCTTTTAAAGCCCCCAAGGGGCTTTGGCATTGCATTGTCAAATGCAATATCATAAAAGAAGGCCCAATACCAAAAGAAGAAAACAAAAATCTTCAACTTTAGGTTTAGTCCTAATTCTACCCAAAACTTTTTTTTTGTCTTCCCTCAAAATTTTCTTTTGTCCCAAATTTATCTCTGTTAACTTTCCATACAAAGTGTTCATTAATGAACCTCCATGGCATTTCCACGTCATAATGGAATTCACTTCAAAGAGAAAATATTGATTGCACCTTTGATTCCAACTAGTCCATTCACTGAGCAACACACGTCGCCTGGTGCTACATTGGAATCACACTTCCTTTTGTTTATTTGTTTTTTTTTTTTTTTTTTTTTTTTAAATCAGACTTCCTTTGGAAAAAAGAAAATTTTGGTTCTCTCTCCCATTAGGCCCAACAAGATCCCTATCTCGGTCCACTTCAAAAATTTGGTTCTCTCACTACAAGTAAATATTAGCTGGGCCGCACTTGAGATCCTTCTTTCTTACAATTAATTTGAATGGAATCATTGGACTTTCTCTCTCTTCATTTTTTCGTTTGACTCTGGCCCTTTGCTCTCCCTCCAACGGACAACGAAGCCCACCATTTGATGAACCATGCCACCACCGCCGCTTTCGCATCCGCTTAGGACATACTTCCTCTACATCCACTGACACCTTTTCCTTCCTAAGAATCTTTCCGAGTCACTTTACTCTTCACTCTTTCTCTAATGGACAACAAAGCCCACAACGAACCACGCTGTCACTGCTACTTTCGCATTTGCCTCATCCACTGCCTCTGCATCCGCATTCACTCATCTCTCTCAACTCACTCTCCCCTTCTCTGCCGCTCCTTGACGAACCACTCCGCTTATGCCTCTGTCTCACTACTGATTTTCTTATATTTTCTCCAACATTGTATTTTTTTTTTTAAATAATCGATTTGTAATTTAAGGATTTTTGTTCGACCTTAGGTTTTTTTTTTTTTCCTTCCCTATTCTCACCCTTGCCGTGGTGACAAGTGGTCTTGCTAATCTAGTTTTGTTTTGCTAGTGAGGCGAGTCCAAAATCTTCACCTTTTCTTTTCAGGGTTTGATCTTTTGGATGCATCTAGCCCATATCATTGACACGAGAAACCACTGCCCACAAGTTTGTCACTGTCCACTCAAAAACTCAAAGCATCGCTCGACGAACCATGCCACTGCCGGCCGATGAACCACTTTGCTTAAGTACCAATTTTCTTACATTTTCTCCAACATTGTGTGTGTGTGTGTGTGTGTGTTTTTTTTTTTTTTTGCCATCAATTTGTAAATTTAGTGTTTTATTTCAATTCAAGGTTTTTTCCTTGCCCTCGCCACCCAACGAACGTGTTTGCATGCGCCTTATCTCGTTGTTTGACCAAACCACGCCGAACGATGCCTCGCTCTATCTTAGGCCACCCTTGCTTTCTGCCTCTACTAGGTGCTAAACGCTTTGTCTTTCTAGCCTTATGATTAATTAAGGATGAAAAAATGCCTTCTATCATGAATTTACAAATCTTAGGTCTCTAGAATGTGTAATTTTGCCTCCTGGTGAAGTGGTGTTTATGTTCATGTGGTTAGAACAATGTGTGTGAGGCATGTGATAGTGTACTTACCTAAATTATAATCAAAATTTAAAGAGTGATATTGCAAATATCTTGAATCAATACCATATTCGTGGATGAGAAGCATTCCAATGCTACTCCCACCTTCAAACCCCACCCAAAACTTAATTAAAAAAAAAAAAAAAAGAACCTCCAAAAAGGGTGATGTGGCCTCCTAAATATTTTCGTGTTGGAAATTATTCAGTTTAATCTTATGCAACTAACTTTATTTAGATATAGATTAACATAAGCCATTAATTTAAAACTTAATAGCTCATTTGTGTAGTTACAAATGAGTAAAAAAGATAAAGACTTAGAGATTAAGCAAATTATATTTCTTCTCACTCTTCAACATACTGAATATACCAAATGAAAAAATAAATATGACAAAACTATTGTCATCAAGAGAAGAGAAAACAAGGATCGATCATATAGATATACAAGAAGTATCTCCATAATCATTCAAGGGCCAGGATATAAATAATTCAAGCTAACAAGACGTATAAAAACGATAAAATATTTGATTATCTAAGATTCATTAAGTAATAGACTAAATTATCCAATATATTTCCTAGTATTTCACACTCTTTTTGTAGAAATGTTGGGAATATGTTCCAAAAAAAAAAAAAAAAAAAGATGATGAAGATGATATTGATAGCTTAAAATAAAATCCATGAACAGTCTCTTTGGATAGTGACAGAAAGAGCAAACAACAAAGAAGTAGAGAAGAAACATCCCTTACAAAGGACGCTTAACTGGCTATGATACAGTAAAGTGGGGCAAAAAGAAAAACAACAAATTTAACACTTCAATTATATAAGAGGGCATTACCTTCTTTGCCATAAGAAGAAAATGGGCCATTTGTCGAAATGCCAAAGAACATTGAATTTGCAAAAAGCTTAATACCTCTAAATCTTTGAAGAACATCATTCAAGGAAAATTAAATGGTTTCATGGAAGATGAGAACAACTTCTCCTTGGAACAGGTTTTATAGTTTTATACTTGTGAATTAAAAGTAGGTTCTCTTCAATCTTTGAGTTAGTAAAGATGAAGAACCAAGTTGTTTGCTTGTCTATACTGAAGCATGGTTTATATTGCAAAAAATGATGTCAACTATGAATTAGAATGAAACCTCATTGTTTTTGTGTGTTATGATTGATGAATAAGCTCGATATATTTCTTTAAATTAGATCAATTAATTGAGTAGCGAGTGAGTGGATTTATTTGCAATTAGTGGATATATGCTTGTCTTCGATTTTTTTTTTTATTATTATCTTGTAGAAGTGAATATGATCACGTGGTTCAATTCAAGAGTCACTAGTTATATATGACATTAAGCATGCATGGTTTTGTCAAATGTGAAGGACCTAATATACACTTTTAGGATCTCCAAATAATTAGTTGAATAACAAACGATACTTACACTTGAAACAATACTTTGGAGATGAATTTAATCTACTTTATGTTGTTTATGTAATTATGTTAGATTGTTGTTTTGGCCAAAACTACTTAAAGCCATGGGACTTAACTTCAAAGCTTGCTTGTTTGGACTATTTTAATGTCATTTCACTCCCAATTTGGTACAATTTGGGTGCGATTTTATACATATATATTTATTGAATAGCAAAATCACAAGGAACTCTTCGCCCATACCATATGAAACATATTTTGCTTTCTTAAGTAACATATAAGATCTTATTAAGCTTGTAAGAGCACTATGTTATTTACTCTCTTTTTTTAATAGCAGCATGAAACTTCTCATCTTTCACATATAATAAGTGATATGGAATTTGTAGTAAAAATGGTGTTTTTAAATTAACTTGAAGCATAACATAAATATGCGGTATATGCAATTAGTAAAGGATTTAGAGTGAGGAAGAGTAATATGTTTAGAAATAGTAATAGAAAACAAATTTGACGAAATTTTGTATGTAATTATGAGGGGCATTTTGAAAATTCATGTAATGAAGAAAAGAAACACAAGAGATATGAAGTTAGATGTGGCTGTCTTGCTCATATCAAATTTAAGGTTGACAATAGTTTCCATGGAGTCATAAAGTATATTTCTGAGCATAATCATCTGTTTGTCCCCAAAAGATCAAAAGTATTTGATTAGATATTGAGGATTAATATCCGATACTTGCAAGACTATTTTAGTTGAAATGATCAAAACCGGCATTGGAGGGACTACGCCATATAAGTTTTTAACAAATAAAGCCGAAGGAAGAAAAAACTCAAGTTTTAATTTGCGTGATTGTCAAAATTATTTTCAGACAAAAAGATCCAATGGTATAAGTAAGGGAGATTGTAAAAATCTTATAAATCATTTTTATTACTTGCAAATGCAAAATTCAATATTTTCCTACTTTGTACAAGTAGATAAAAATGGTAGATATTGAGAAATAACTTATTTAAATTTGATTACGATTATTTCAGTATTGTGTTGGCGTTTAACACCACATATTGCACCAACAAATATAACATGATGTGTGCACATTTTATTGGGATTAATTACCATTTGAAAAATACTCTATTTGAGTGTGCATTTTTATTGTAAGAGACTATAAAATCATTTATTTGATTATTTAAGGCGTTTTTGAACTTTATGGAAAATAAGGCTCTGAAAAACATGTTCATTAATCAAGACGCAGTAATGGAAAAAACAATTAAACCGTGTTTCCAAAACACACAACATTGTTTATGTGTTTGACACATCGGGAAAAATGCTAATCAAAACATTCCACATCTTTATAATAAGCCCGGTTTTAAGGATAAATATTTTTTTAACGATTATATATAAATACAAATCAGATGACAATTTTGAATCTACTTAGAAGGAAATGGAAGAGGTGTGACATATTGAGAATAACAATTGATTTTAGAAATTATACAATCTTAGACATAAATGAAGTTTAGCTTTTGGTTGTAATATATATTTATATGTGATATAAAATCAAACTAAATGAGTGAGGGCAACAATAATGTCTTTCAATATATGTCGAATAAGACATTAACTCTTGTATAATTTATCCACTGCTATAAAGAACAACTGAAGCATGTAAAATAAATTGAAAGTCAAGATGATTGCACCTCTCGTGGGAAGCCCAAATTGCAAGTTTCGAATAATGGGATCTTGGACCATATCGCTTTAGTGCATACATGCACAATTTTTAACAAGTTCAATACGAAATTTTTGTAAATTTTCTCCATACATATTTCAAATGCTACATATAATGGATCGATATATTTATATATTCTCAAGTGTATGGGGAATTAATATGAAAATATTGTTAGATTTAACCTTGCAGACTTTTCGATTTCTTGTTTATGCAAATTATTTGAATTAAAAGGGTGGTTGTGTTGTCATTAATCGAAAGTGTTGATTGAAAACATGTCGATTACAAGCATTCCATTTGTTTATAATTTGAAAAGATGAAATAAATGAGCTAAATAAGCGATTGCAAGAAGTAAATTTCATTCAATGTCACAAGGTTCATCTAGATTTAATTGATTTTCCACGTTAATGCAACAATCTTTTGAAATGATGAATTTGTGAGCTAAAAATGTAAACATTATGAGAATAGTGTCAAAGAACATGAAAAATACAAAAGTTGAATTATCATCATACCAATCAAGTGTGATTGTCATTGATGATGCTAGTGATGATGATACTGAGACTTCTGTGTGCGATGTTTTGGTATTAGACCCCTTTGAAGGAAATAAAATGGAAGAATAACTTATGGAAGACTGAAAAGTTAAAGTAAGAAGAATAAGAAGAAAAAATATAAGAAATGAATACCCTCAACACGGATACAAAGTCAAGATGAGTAACATATTATTCTAGTGAATATGATTACGTAAATTTTTTGCTTATGATTCATAATGCCCATTAACATATTTATTACTTTATAATATAGAGTTGGCAGTCCAAGTAACATCTGATGAGACTCATTTTCCAAATTATTTGAACATTTCAAATTAGTTTATACATTTCTTTTGTTTTAGCAATATTGGTGGTCAATGATAAATCTAAACTTTCATAAGCATGTATATCATTTTTAATCCTATACTTATATTTACATGTTACTAATTTTGTTAATTTTTACATAGATGCAACAGCCACCATACATTATGTTGTTGGGGATTATGAGTAAATTTTGCATATTTCTTAGTAGGTACTTAATAATTTGGTATATTAATTTAGTTAAAATAGATTATGCATTTCTACAACTATAGAAAAATCATAATTCACAGAAGTTACAACCATTACGATAATTTAGTTACATTATGTTAATTGAGTCATTTATTATATATAGATGCAATCACCATACATTACACAATCGGAGATTATGAATACATTTTCACAATTTACTAATCAGGTGCTTATTATGAAATCATTTTTAATCTTAGTGTTATTTTATCTTTTTGTTACTATTGTAATATTGTAAATAGCTTCTTCTAAATAGATATTAGAGTACCACTCATGGAATTATTTTGAGTCGGGTACAATTTGCTTTGCTTTTTGTCTCATGAGATTACTTGAAACATATTTATCTTAGTAACTTATCTAGTAAAATGTAAATAAATTGGTTATTTGTTTGTATAGAGGTCATTATCATCAAACTCTTTTCAACATCTTAGGATGAATAAATTAAACAATTTTAAAGAAGCATGTACCAATTCACCGAAATAGTTCTTTTGGTAAGGGAATGAAAGAAAATGTAATAAAACAGTAGAAAATTAATAGCTCTTATTAGAGGAAACAATTAGCTATCGATTGGCAGATATCATATAACTATGGAGCACACAATAGTGCATAGATGAGAGATGAATATCTTTGCTTGATTTTAGAGAGAATCTATATTTAAAGGCAAGAGAATGAAAGAAAATCGGAAGAGAAGAAAACATTGGCACTCCACATTGATAGAATATCATTGTTCTCTTTGTTGTTTTACCTTGAGGCAATTTCTTTATATACTATTCCTCAATTCCATCTAATGAAAAATAGAATGGAAATATTGTAATTCATATAGTTCATCTTTTTATCTTTATGCCCAGTTCCTATTATAAAAAAATATATTCAACTATTAGCTAAAATTTTGCCAACCTTAGTCAAACAATGTACTGCTATTTAATTGCCACAATATTGAGCCCCTTAAGTTTGACCACTAATTTAATGTGTCCCTTGAAGGTATGAAGTTCTTTAAATCTATGCAAGTATAGAAATAGAAGAAGTCGAGATTATATAGTTAATAAAATGTTAAATGCAATTTGTTACTGCCTTGCAGCTCTAGCATATTTCCTATCCTATTCTACAATCACAGATATCTCTGGAAAAATGCTATTGTCATGCTTCAAGTGACAGGTGTTTGCGTCGCATGCTTTTCTCCCTCACCCATTGAGCTTATTTGTCTCATCTTTTATAAACTTTCTTCGTACCAAAACTATACGTAAGAGATATGATATGCAATGATAAACATGATATAATAACAAACTACAAGAGAGGCAAACAATATGTAGCTTTGTGCAAACAGTCTATGTTTGCCAATTTCCTTCTCATAAGTGAAAAGATGAAGATGGTACATTATCATGCACTATAATTTCCCAAGTCTCGTTGCTCAATGTGTATCGAATTGTGAACTTAAGAATATCTAAAGGAATATATTATACAATACTCCAAAACCAAGTGACACTAGCCCATCCCTAACCAATGTCAATCATCCTTGTGAAACCCCAATTGGCATACATGGTCAAGAGAGTCGCAATTTAACAAGCATAAACCGGATGAATCATGAACCTATTACTCTTCAACGATAATATATCAATTATCAACATTGTGTTTTCATTCCTTACTAGTTATGTAACAATGAAGGCTGATATAAGTTAGAGACTTAGGCATTCAACATATAACCAACTACGAGATCAAGTAACAAAAATAAGTGCCTAACTCCTCATACTCACTTAGAGAAAGATAGTTGTTGTAAGCTTGTGTGGATAGTTTCTAATTGACTTCACTCCAAATTTGTTCTATGAATTTAAATGATGAGTTAAAAACTTCGATCCTAAAGGAGAAAGGCAAAATTGTAAGTAATTTATATATGCAATCCGAAAGGAAGTATCCCTCTCTCGGTCACACATAGATGTTCACCAATTATAGAATATTCATCAATTCTAAGAAGGTCACTTTCCAAAAGACAAGCATCTATTGGAATAATATCCTTAAGCTTAATATAGATCCTATAAAGCACAGACACGCTCTAAAAGCTTTCGTGTTGTGTTGAACATCCCGACATGTGTCCGACACACTCGGATACCCTTAAACACGTGGTCAACATGTATCGGAAATTTCGACACACGGTCAACTCTTTTTGACACACTTCGACTCACTTGTTTAAAAATTGCAAGAGGCATGGTGGTTTCTGGGGGCGGGTCTACAAGTGTGAAGGGAGAGAAAATTGTTTAAAAATGTGACGAAAGGTGGAGGCAAGGGCGAGGGAGCAGAGGCGAAGCCGTGACTGCAAGGAGGAGGGCTGCGATTGCGATGCTACAATGGAGGACTAGAAGCGAGGCTACGGCTGCAAAAGAGGAAGGGCTACAGGCGAGGTGGCAAGCGATAGTGACGAGGTGATTGAGAGAGAGCAAAGATCAAGATGAAGAGAATCGAGCAAGGATGAGGAACAAGAGGCCATGGAGGAGGGTTTCAACTTTTAACAAGAAGAGTAGGTAAAAAGAAAAATTAAAATGGGGATTCTGAAGTAGAGGGATGACTGTGCAAGATGACTTTAATTTTTAAGGGAAGTGATAGCCTTGATAGGTGATGGGGGAAAGAAACGAGGGAAGAAACCGTGGGCGAAAAGCGAGGGTTTAGGGGGATGGCAATTTTTATGTATGTGGGGGAGAGGATTTTAGGGGGATGGCAATTTTTGTGTTTTGAGAGGGGGGCGGAATGAGGGAGAAAATTGGGCAACATGACTTTTTTTGTTTGAAAAATAAATAAATAGTGCTAAAAAGTGATTTCAAAACATTAAAATATTGAATACTAAATAATGATAAATTTTGATCATTATAAAAGATTATAGATTTGTATAAATAAGTTGATTCGAATATTTTGTTAGTCATTAGGTTCATCGATAATTTTTATTAAAGTTAGAAACATGTTTTCAAATATGGGTACACATTAACTATTAGGGGTGAGCAGCGGTCTAAGGTCGACCCTGGACCGACCCAACCCTGCCGGTCTTGGTCCGGTTCTCAAGGGGACTGGGTCGGTCCTTGGTCCTGAAATTCTAGGACCAACACTGTGCGGGTTGGTCCTCGGTCCTGAGAGTTTTTGGTCGGTCCAACCCTAGACCAACCCTATATATTATATAATATTTACATTATTTATAATTCTTTTGTATATTCAAACCTAAGTAAAATGTCTGTTAAAAAAAAAAAAACTTAAGTAAAATGATGTTAAAGCCGTTGACTCCTTAGGCTCAAAGTCATGGATAGACGGCATCCAATTCCAAAAGGCGTGAAGTTTACGCCATAAAGGTCTTCATGGCCTCCTCCTCCACAGTCTAGAGTACGTTCTTCACTGTAAGGACCAAGGACTCCTCACAGTCACAAACTCGCAACGTCCAAAACAACGCGAAGTTTACACTGTAAATCTCCTCACGGCTTCCTTCCTAAAAGTATGTTCTCTTCCATTCTATCTTCTTTGTTCTTCAATTTGCCAAAATCAAAAGTAGCAACATCTCGCTCGCCGCCTTGTGGACCCTATCTTGTCTCGTATCTCGATGAGTGGTTAGTAAGTACGAAATTTTTATTATTGTGTCATCTTAAATTTGTTGAATATGAATTGGTATTTATAGTTTAGTTGCACAATGCCGCATTGTAGATAGATGTGTAATCTGAATTTGTAGGTTTGCTTTTTTAGGGAGTATAAAAAATAAGATGAAAAAAATTATCGATCGGTCCTGGGTTGACCCTAGAACCGGACCGAACCCATTGGGTCGGTCCGGTCCTTGGTCCCAGGCTCAATAGGGTCGGTCCTCGGTCCTAAAAATTGAGGACCAACACTGTACGGGTTGGTCCTAGGGTTAGGGGGTGGCCCGGACCAACCCGGACCATGCTCACCCCTATTAACTATGGATATGTCTTTCGAATTTCCTATGAATAGATTTATTAATATTATTAGTGTAACTTCATTGTAAGCTCTTTTTATTATTTATTTATTTGTGAATTCGTATCAAATTAATTAAAAATAAAAATATTTATCTAATATATAACATGTCATAATGTATCGAAATTTTCTATTTTTGAAAAATGACGTATCGATATGTCTATCGTGTCGTGTTGCGTGTTGATGTTACTTAGCAGATCACATCTCCAAGAACCAAAATTGTTGCTTCTTGCTCTCTCCATGTCCCATCTCTAAGGACCTTCAAAATTTAGTGAAGCAAACCTAAATATTTAGTTTAGTGTAAAGAGAAGAAAAAAAATGCACTAGTTGCCAAGCCGTGCGTCAAGCAACCCCCCTTCTCCTCTACAATATAACCTTTAACTGAGAATAAGGTTAGCATCATGTTGGCTTGCTTGAACGCATTGATTTTAGAGAACATGCTCTGCACTGCATTTCTAAAGACTTACAACTTTTATCATTAGGCTTTGCAAAAATCAAAGATAGGCCAATATACTTAACTAGAAGTATGCCTTTCAAAAAATCACTTATGATGGTCAATTTATTCATGAGGTATTCAACACAACTAGCTAAATGAGTTTAGTTTTTTGCGCAACTCAAAATAGTTACCAAAACTTTCCAAATACAAAACTACATCGTTGAATCTTCAAATGCATAATTTATAGCCGAATCCACATACAAACATCACATAAATTGCCATTTTCAGTTTACAACTCAACATCCTCATCTAATAATAACACTAGCATTTTCCATTCTACAACTTCACAATCCACCAATTCGAGATTCTTAAGTGCATTAAGGTTTTGAGATATCAATTGAATATTGGCTTGGTAAAACCTGGACATTTATTGTTTGTCTGTTGAAGATTGATGGATCTCCAATGTGAATAACTCCATCCATACTAGACATCTAAAATGAAAAAAAAAAAAAAACCATAAACTTGCATTTCTTTTCAACATACTTATAAAACATTAGACAAGGAGATTATCCTTATATATAAATTCTCATTAGTTTAGACATGAAAAGTTCATCAATACAAAATGAGCATTAAAGTGCTAATCATAATATAAACTTGTGAAAATAATACATGTCTAAAAAAAATACTATTTTGTGCCATCTCCTTCTTGATGATAGTGGAGTCTTTATAAGAATATACACTAGTCTGTACACCAACAACCTTCTTCAATCTTCCTCTTTTGGCTTATATATAAATAAATAAATAATAAGAAATAGTAATGCTATAAATCATGATAACTCAATGAAAAATCTTATTAAAAATTATACAACTTTCGAATAATACTTGCTCAAGGTGGCCTTAATGCTGTAGAATTATTACACGTCTTCTTATTATGCCAATTTTAAAGACAGTTTGTACATCGCATTTGAACTTTAACTTTCATCAATTTCTTACCATTGCTACTTCGTTTATCCTTATAATTGATTATTTTTTTCTTTTCTCTCCCCATTTTTCCTCTTATAAGGTGAGGCTTTAATTGGCTTACTGCTAACTTTGGGCCACATTTTTTTTTCCATTTATTGTAGGGAAGGTATATTGGTACTATCTTTCATAAGAATCTTTCTTGAAACACTCATTAACATAATCATTGAAATCTAACTTCATGAAAGTAATACAACATATGACGTGTTTACATGGTATTTTGAATATATTTCATTTCCTACAAGGACATGTCTTCCCATGCAAGTCAACCACAAATTTATCATTACATATTTTAATCTAAAATTTACTTTCCATTGCTAATCTAACAATACAATGCATAGACTCCAATTCATTTTTCTCCAATTTAAAATTAATTCTTAAGCAAATAGGATCCGTTCAATCAACCATTAATTGACTTCTCTCTGCCATTTTCTCCATCAACATCGTTCTTATTTCTTCAAGCTTCTCAAATATAGGTTTTTCTCTTAATATGCAAATATGCCCATTGAGTGTCTCATTTAAGTTATTATCAACCACATCATAGTTGACTCATGTCTTGATGGAAAGTCTTATAGAAGTGCTCAAGGCCTTATCTCATGAAATCTTTGTAACCTTTAGCGCACTCCATCTTCAAATCTGTTATTTATTGGTCAAAATCAGCTTGAAATATACGGCTCATAGCCCTCGAAAAGAGATGCTTAGGAGCATCCTCCTTACGCAATTTTTTCCAGTCTTGCACAATTTTGATACTTTACTTGCCATGAAATGTATTCATTAGTCCTAAATCAAAATTAGCCTATACAAAACAAACAAATAACATCAATGATTACTAGTGTCATGTAACAATCAACAAAGACAAAATGTGAAATATTACATTTTTCTATTTACTAATGAAAGTCTAACCCTTGTCTTTGCCCACCATTAGGTCATTGAATAATAGGTTCAACTTTAAAATTAGTACAAGTTATTAGAAACATTTGATTATTTTTATCTTGTCCAATAGAACACAATAAGATACCCTTCAATCCAATCTTAAGGAAGCACCCATCCAAGCTTATGATATGCCTCAATCTCGTTAAAAATCCACATTCAACTCTACAAACCCCACATAAAACCTCTCAAATACTTTAGTTGCTAGTTTAACTTCCATCTCAAATGTTCCATACTCACTAACTCTCTTAAGGTTTGCCAAGTAAAATCTACATATTTTATTTCTACTCTATTGGGCCCATTATAAGACTAAGAGCTTTTGATATGGTTCTATAATATATATTTTCTTGTCCAATGTCAAAGCAAACTTTTCTCTTGCATCAACCTGCATTTCTACAGTTAAATAAGTGAGTATGTCCTTAATCTTAAATATGTATTCATGAGCAAGCCATATAGCAATGGTTAAAGATGTATTCTATGATGACCCAGACCTGGGGTAGTATGGAGGGACGGACTAAGATCGCCTCGATAGTATGCGGGCGAGGCTAAAGGCATGTGATGACCCAGGCGGTGGTGCGCGAGGAGAAGGGATGGCGGTGCGTCTGCACCTCAATCCCCGAACGTGCGCAAGGAGGGCGTGTCTCCTGTCCCAATCACTTAAGGGGGGAGTCCTAGGCTAGTTTATAAGGCTTAGGTTCTCTAATCTGTGTAACGCGTTTTAAAGCTGTGAGAGCCAAAATGCCAAAAGCAGACAATATTACACAGTGAGAGGCCTGGATCCTTACAAATGGTATTAGAGCCAACTCCCGCAGCGTGTGGGGCTGCAACGAGGGCGTTGTGCCTTAAGGAAGGAGGGAGAATGTGACTACCCAGACTTGGGGCTAAGATCGCCTCGGTAGTACGCAAGCGAGGCTAAGGGCATGTGACAGCCCAGGTGGCGGTGCGCGGGGAGGAGGGATGGCGGTGCGTTCGAGCTTGTCCCACATCACTTAGGGGGGAGTCCTAAGCTAGTTTATAAGGCTTGGGTTCTATAATCTGTGTAAACACGTTTTAAAGCCCAAGGCAGTATGGAGGGACGGACTAAGATCCCAAGGCAGTATGAAGGGACATATTAAGATTGTCTTGGCAATACGCGAGTGAGACTAAGGGCAGACTAAGATCCCGAGGCAGTATGAAGGGACATATTAAGATTGTCTTGGCAGTACGCGAGTGAGACTAAGGGCATGTGACAGCCTAAGTAGCGATGAGTGGGGAGGAAGGATGGCGATGCGTCCACGCCTCAGTCCCCAGATGCACGCAAGGAGGGCGTGTCTCCTGTCCCACATCGCTTAGGGGGAGAGTCTTGGGTTAGTTTATAAGGCTTGGGTTCTCTAATCTGTGTAGCGCGTTTTAAAGTTGTGAGGGCCAAAAGACCCAAAGCAAACAATATTACATAATGAGAGGCTCAGATCCTTACATATTCATGAGCAAGCCATATAAGCCTATTAGTTAGATTTCGAGTGCGCAATTATGTGGGTCTCCAACTCTTTTTTTTTTTTTTTATACAAGTTTCTTGTTATAAATCCAACTATCATACAATCTCCAACCACATCCTTCTACACACTTTGCTATCATTCTTTTTTCTTCACTCTTTTGCCAAGATATGTCAAATCCATTAATTACTACATATTTTTTCACAATATTCTTGAATTGTTCATGATAATCAAATCTCATACCTACATTAAACATATTCCCATCATGGTCACACATAGGATCATACCTGTCAGCTATTTGCCCTATCATGACACTTTCAAAATTATTATCGTCAGGGCCACTTAGAGGTTCGATATCAAAAACCCATGTCTTATCCGATGTTCTTAGTTCCTTATTACTTCATTCCGATGAATTATCATTACCGTCTCTTTCATTCTATTAAAAAACACAGCGGTAAACTAAAACTTAGAAACAATATTTGAACATTGGCTCAAAATTGAATAAACTCACTATTGCTTTTGATTCAATGTAATAATACTTTAATTTTTAATGAGCAAATTATGAGTGAAACCACAATCGACCTCCAAAGGTAAATTAATAAAATAAAAAAAAAACGAATTAATGAAAACTAAAAAATTAATATGAAAAGAAAGGGTAGTAAGACGTAATCAGACCTTACCTTCAAAAGCGAGATATGGCAGACTACCTAAGCGCGAGATGTCCAAGCATCTCAAACCTAGGAGCGCAAGAGATGGACGACTTTGAATACGAGATATGGAAGACTCCTAGCATCTCAAGCCAAGAGATGGACGACTACGAGCGTCTTGAGCCTAGGTCCGCGAGATATGAAGGATTCTGAGCATCTCGAACTAAGCGATGGAGGACCTAGAGCATGATAGAAGGGAGACGGGATGATTTGAAGAGCGAGAGAGAGGGAGAGAGTAATTGAAAAATTAAACCCAAATTGCTCATAAAAGAAGATGTCGTTTTGTAGAGTATTTGTCAATGTCAATTTGCTGAGGTAAATTTCATTAATGACGTGGAAATGCCATATAGGTTCACTAATGGCCACTTTGGACAGCCTGTTAACAGTGATGGTAGATTTGGGACAAAAGTTAAGAGGTTTTTATGAGATAAAAAAAAAATAATTTGTTTTGGGTAAAATTAGGACTGATCTCGAAGTTGGAGCTTTTTTTGGTATTGGGCCCATAAAAGAAGTACGTGCAGTTAGCCCATAGACAGTAGGGCTAACCGCATGAGTTACCTGGTTCCTTTCCCCATATCAAAGCATTTCTCTGAAAAGAATTGGGTCGAAAGGGCTATAGAACTGGGCCGATCAGTGATTCACCCAGAAGCCCAGCGAGACCCAGAACCCCCGACACCATAGAAGAAGAAGCTCAGCACGTGAAAAGGGAGAAGACTTTTACCTAGAGTTCCAAGTGTTCCCCCTAAAGCGTGGAGCCGCAACGCTCGGTCTCCCGAGATCAGCCCCTCCACCAACCCAAGAAAGCCCAGACCCTTCTTCACTTTATCTTCTTCTCCCCCTCTCACCAACCATTTCTCAACCTTAGATTTCACACCCACCACTACTGACCTCAGAGGGAGAGAGAGACACAGGGACAGACGCGTAGCTAGCTCACTCAATCTCCCTGCTCTCCTCTCTCTCGCTCAGGGTCTCTCTCCGTTGCAGACCAAGGAAGCTAGCAACGATGGCCTGCTCAGCTGCTTCGACCACCCTCATCTCCTCCAACCCCGCCTCCTCCTCCTCCTCCTCCTTGGCCAAGAAGTCCCTGTCCCCCGTGATGCTCTCCTCCCCACGGAGCGTCGCCGTCCCCAAGTCCATCCCCGCTCTCGCCAACCCCTTCCTCTCTTCTCGCATCCCCAGATCGGTCGCTCCCTCCCGCGCCTCCAATTCCAGGCGCAGCAGCTTCTCCGTCAAGGCCTCCGTACGTGTTTTCCCAAGAAACTTAATTCGTTGTTGGTGATTGAGTGCATTTGGGTTGTCATGATGGTAGTTTCTGGGAATTGTTTTTATGGGATTGCCGTGAATTGCTAGTTGTCGTTCTTGAATCATAGCATTCGGGAGAGAGGAAAAAATGGTTTGAGGTTTTCTTTGTTGTTAGTGGTTTATGGTCTGATTAGCCCTGTGCTATGCGTGTGTGTTCTTTTCGGGTTGTAGTTTTATCACCGCTTAGGACTTATTTCAGATGAGGTTGATGCGATGCGTCCGTGCGCTACTCAGTTCTCTATCTGTCTGCTGAACTGGTCTGTAGTGATGTAGATTCCTAGTGCGAGCCTGCACAGCGTAGTTGAGTAATTATATTAACTTTCAAATGTTGATGTCGTTGGCTAGTTGGGCCCGGCCAGTTTCGACAAGAATTCATAATGTGTGCCAATGTTACTGTGGAGCCAAAGGTTGTTCGTAGAGAAATGATGAGGTTTATGGTTCTGTGTTCTTGATCATTTGAAGCACACTTCTGTCTGGCTGCCTGTAAATCTCAATCGGAGCTCACGCGCTGAGTGTAGAACTCAATGAGATCGCCAGAACCTCCTAAAGCTATTCACGTGTGATTGTTTTTCCATGACCCTTGTCATGGACTCGATCAGAATTCCTGAACTTGACACAAACTTCCAAACTTCGCCCTTGATTGTGCTCCTGTTTACTTTGTGATACTTATTGACCATGTCATTGATTTTCACTTTTTATGTTCAATTTGTATTCAAACTGAATGAATCATCTCACATCTTTGTTCAGAGTGAGCTTCCCCTTGTTGGAAATGTAGCACCAGATTTCGAGGCAGAGGCTGTCTTTGATCAGGAGTTCATCAATGTAGGTTATTCAATTCAGGACTTCGTAAAGTCTGCAAGCATTCTTATTGGTTTTTTACAGTCACGACTATGATATTTAACAGATTGATTCCTGGAAAAATAAAAAAATGCAGCCTCTCATGAAGGTTCTTCTTAGTTTGCATATGTATTCTGCATTTCAGGTTAAGCTGTCAGATTACATTGGGAAGAAATATGTGATTCTCTTCTTCTACCCATTAGACTTCACTTTTGTCTGCCCAACAGGTTAGATGCTGAAGCATAGAAGTGCTTCTTAATCTCTGCAATATATGCAATATATTTAGTTTAATATAATTTGGTTTGTTTGGGTGTAAGATGATTTTTACAATTAACTAAGTTTTTCTCTTCTTCTTGTAGAGATCACTGCATTTAGTGACCGACATGCAGAGTTCGAAAAGTTGAACACGGAAGTACTGGGTGTTTCTGTTGATAGTGTGGTGAGTTCTTTCTCCAAACTACATTGAAACTTTAAATAGCCAGTATGCACATGAAGATACATGGTAAAGTTTCAGTATTGCTCTAATTGCTTAGAGCTGATAGAAGTTTTCACTTGTAGCATGATTAAGTGAGGTCATATGCAATCCCTTGAGCTGGTGAAAATTCCCTTGTTACCAGAAAGAGGGAAAATAAAGTGAACCATTATGATATGTTGTGATTTCCTTCTTCAACCCTGAGACTGGGATGTCTGTGCGATTATAAAACACCGTCGCTCTGCAAAAGTGATGCCAATCAGCAAAATTTCATGTTGTATTCATGTTTTGAAACATCTAGATGCTTCATCATTATTTTTAGAATTTCCAGTGGATACCATTCATACCCTCTTGGGTGTTGTGCTAATGGCCAAAACTTCTTGCTATGTATGGTAGCTTCTGAAGTGATTAAAATTCGGGTGATGGTAGGGCCAAGGTACTGTTTTGTGCTAATGATTATATCTCGTCCTCCTTGCAGTTTTCCCACCTTGCATGGATTCAAACAGATAGAAAGTCAGGTGGTCTTGGTGATCTTAAGTATCCACTTATATCTGATGTCACCAAATCCATTTCAAAGTCATATGATGTACTTATCCCCGATCAGGTATAATGACATTAATTCAGATACTTAAGTGGCATTTGTTTTCATGCTTTGCTCTGCATCATTGATTGGTCTCAATTCTGGACTAAAGGGATGTTTCTTTCTGCGGTGTGTACTCTAGTCTTGCCATCTCTGTATTTAGACAAGAAATATCCTTCCATCAAGTGCTTGATTCATGCAAAACTTCCAAGCATAAAACCTGTCTTTTTTCCCTACAATCTGCTGTCATTTTCTTGATGTTGCTCATAATAGATGATAATCTGATCTGATTAGAATGTATTTCTTTGTTCTACTTGTCGAATTATATATATATATATAACAAGTTCTTCTCACTGCATCAGGGAATTGCATTGAGAGGACTCTTTATCATTGACAAGGAAGGAGTTATTCAGCATTCCACCATCAATAATCTTGCCATCGGCCGCAGTGTCGATGAAACATTGAGGACATTGCAGGTAACTTAATTACGGTGGCTCTGCATGCTGCCAAGATACTATAATATGCTAGCTTAGGTCACTCTTTCATAAAAGACTCAAAATATATCATCTTCACCATTGGGAATTTTCGTGTCTGCAGGCCTTGCAGTACGTGCAGGATAACCCCGATGAGGTTTGCCCAGCCGGGTGGAAGCCTGGGGAGAAGTCCATGAAGCCAGACCCTAAGCTCAGCAAGGAGTACTTTGCGGCCATATAGGAATAGAACCTCGGTTTGCCCAGTTTGGTGTTGTGAAAGAGTTTGTATCATCTTTGCTGTTTCAATTTTTCGTTGCGTCTTTTTTGGTCGAAAAGAGTTTCAAGCTGCATTTGCCAGAGAATGAATGTAATCGGACTAGACGTTTTCCATCTCATCTGTTCAAAAATTTATTAGAGTCAAACCCCTGATTCGGCCAAGAGTCAACCCCTGCATCAGTGTAGCCAAGTCTTTTGCTTTTGCCCTATATGCCTTGAAATGGTTCTGTTTCCTCTAGAAAGTCACAGAGTAACACCGGCCAGCTCATGGTTTTGTCTCTAAACTATGAATATCATTAGCAAGTGGTAAAACCATCCTATAGGTATAAAGTTCGAGTATAGTTCGTGTAAATGCTATGAACCTAGGGACGAAATGTCAAAACGATGGAGCCACTTCACTTACTAACCGACCTCACAATTTCCTGTGGGTGTTTGAAGATGAATCGTCCAATTCACGGGTTCCATTGTTTTATTACGCTACAAAAATCTGCCGCATCGCTTCACCAACCAAGCTGAGTTGTTTCTTAGTACATCCAGGATTTTGCATGTCAAAAACAGCTGCGTGGGGAAAATGACACGGTTGGTCATCTTTGTCTTTTGGGGAAGAACAGAGGAGATAGTCTTTGGTCCGATATGACTATGGGCAGAGGAAATGAATGATTGCCTTGAAGGAGGGCGATGAGGCTACACGGTGGACTAGCTTTGCGTTTCATATCCTTTTTGACCAAGAAAAGGAGAACCCCAGCTGAGATGAGAGGCGGTATATAACGCTTGTCCTAAGTGAACTGACCAGTTCCAACTTGGAAATTGGTGCTCTTGGTCTTTGCCCATGTGAAAAGCGAATGAAGCGGAAAGGCTAACCAACTAGAGAGTTTTCGCATGTATTGACTCTCTGAGGTTTTGCACTGCCACTTCTTCCGGAGCATTCCCATAGTCCAGTTTCGCTTTCAGATGACCGACCTCCAAAAGAGAAAATCACATTTTCGGGCAAAATTTTGAATATTATTCTTTCAAGTAATAAAATTAAGAATTAGGAAGATGTTTTACGTGTCATGTGATAATTTGAAATACTTCAAATAATAAGGAGAGGTCATAAAACACTTCAGCAGATGGGGTGATTATTCATAAGGGAACTACATAGTCTATATATATATAAATTGTGATTTTCAGTTGCCAAGTCGGAGTCGGATTGAGCTTGGAGAACCAAGTTAAGTCGGACTCGTGCTTGGAGATGTAATAAACCTTCTTGAACACAGATTAGCTCAACAAGCACAACCATTCTAACTAAAGAAAGGAAATGGAGGTAATTAAAGGCTCCTGGCTTAGGAGACATTTGAATCTAAGGAAGGTGTTCTGAGTATCTTGTAGCTGTCTTTGATTGACAGAAATATTAAATCGGATAAGATAGGATAAGAAAAGAGCAGGTTTTGTAATATCAAATTGGTTATTTGGATAATTATTGCACAAAAAGCTAAATATGAACACATACTTGTGTTTGGTGTCTTGATACATGATTAAATATGAAATTAAAAAGAGCAAAAGGCAATTTTATAATAAAAAAGCGAACTTTTAGTTTGTCAAAACTTATACTTGTGTTTGGTCTCTTGACCCATGATTAAATTTGAAATTAAAGAGTGCAAAAGGCAATTTTATAATAAAAAAAAAAGGGAACTTTTAGTTTGTCAAAACTTATACTTGTGTTTGTTTGGTGTCTTGACCCATGATTAAATTTGAAATCAAAGAGAGCAAAAGGCAATTTTATAATAAAAAAGGAACTTTGTCAAAACTTTGTACAAACAAAAAGAAATATGGGCACTTTGTTTGGATTGAGGGAAACTTTGGGGAATGAATTGAGGCGTGGTATGGGAGATTCTACTGTCTTGGAGAAAGAGGGAAGATGGAAGTGGCGAAAACAGATGCATTTGGGCCCCCCAATCCTCATTCTTCCCATTGTTGTTTGGAAAACCTACAAAAAGTAAAGAAAAACTATCACATACTTCCTAGTTACCCTTTAAAAGGAATTTCATAGTTGAAGATAACTTTTAATTACACTACGCGGTAATGTTGAAAAATAAAGCTCTTGGATCCATCACAGGCTACCACGTGTCGATGGATGATTGTGCTACCACTTACGATATGTGAAAGTTAAGGAACCTAGTGATAAGGCAGCATCATTGCTAGCAGGTTGAAAGCATGCAATTGAATCTTTGGGCTGAGGATTCATGTTCTGTTTGTTTTACAAAACTAAATGATTTGACAAATATATATATATATATATATATATATATATATATATATATTAAAAGAATTGCTTTTATCATTTGATATAACTATTCAATGGAAAACATTTTATTATCGAGAATAATTCATGCATAAGTATTTTCTTCAAAGATAAAAATATTTTTTTGTTCATTCATTTTTATAAGTGGTACGAGCGATTGTTTTTAAAAAATAAAAATTCAAATTATTTATTTTCCAATAGAAAATAGAGCTTTTCTTCGTATTCGGTATTATTTTTCGTTTTCTTTTCCATGTTCTTTTATCCAAGCTAAACAAATCAACGATTTCACCTTTTGCTTTTCATTGTTGGGCTTTTCTTATTTTTCTTCCACTCTAATCAAAGAAATTTCAATTTTTAATCTATTCCATATCAGGTCCAAATTTAAAGCATAGAATTGGAATAGTGCCTTTGAGATCTCCTCCGACTTCATTTATTTGTCATTTGACTCGTGGGTTGATACTTCTCTTCTTTACTTCGATCTTTTTACGTTAAAAATGCTTTATTAATATCAACAATCAAATCCAAATGAATTATTGCGTTTTCTCCAATTTAATTGCCGTATGAAAATCAATCTTTAAACCAAAAAAGATCCTTTGATATTATTGTCAAACGCTATTGTAGTGTGCAATTTCTATTTTCTTTGACTTATAATTACGGTGGCATTAATACAATGAACAAATAATCTACAGTTATTTTCTTTTGCATCCCATGTGAATGTCTTATTTGCTCATGTGTATGTGTGCTAAATGGATTAATGTAGATTTGACTTTTTCAGGTGATCCTTTTCCCCTTTTCCAGTTTCTTATTTGTTATTTTCTCCTTAACAAGTTTTGTGGCGAAAAGTTAGATTTCCTCTTTTTAATGTCATCTATTTATTTTCAATTATTTGATAGACAAGCGTTCATTTATATCATTTCCCAACCTATCTTTTTATAATGATATTCATTTTACCAACAAAAAATATGAGTTTGTACATCTCTCTTTACTCCAATTTTGTTTTTATACAACATTCAAACCCTCGGCCATGGCCGTCCTCTCGAGCACGACGAGCTGTATGCTGCCCTCTTCAATTTGTAATGTATTTCAATCCTGCAACAATTGTCATGGAGTAGATACTTTCATCAAGATCTCGAAATATGAGACACTTCGGGTATCATAGTGTCGTGACCTGAATCAAATAGTCCGGCACAGGCTGATCAAGAGCTATGCGTGAGTTGTGCACTCGAGCTGGACATGGCATGCACGAACAAGTGCGATGGACAAGCTAGACAAGAACGAGTCATAAGCAAGCAAAGTCCAAGTACATTCTCTTGAAGTTTGTGGTCGGTTCATGCCTTAGGATTAGCCGAAGTGTGCTCGAGGATGGGGATGAAACTTCATACGCTGCATTAGGAAGCATTTAAGGGATATGCATCTACTTCTAACACTCACATGCTAGGAACAGTAGTGACACTGTCGATAGCTGCACTTCAGTCGCTTACAATTATAGTTGAACCCACCAATTCTTTGATTAGTGTACGTATTCCTTCCTCCTAAAACTAGTGTGCAAAAGTGATCTTGAAGTGCTACTCTCTTGAACGAGCTCGTGAGATCCTCTAGTCTTTAAACTTGTACTACCGAAATACGAGAGCAAAAGGGAACAGGAAACACTGGTGGTCCCTTCCTCTTGCTTTTGGAACATTCTCACACGCAATTCAGTTTCGGATGCCGCAACATCTCCCAACCTAGAAACAAAAAAGCACTAAAGAACGAAAGGAGCAGACGGAAGAAAATTACAATATTCCTTTCTTCAGACCATATATATCGTTCGAGACAAGAGTCTCGCTGCTTCAAATTCCCAAAAAGAGCAAAATGTAAACTGTCCTGTGCTGAAGATTGTACCCCCACAGCCCTTTTTTTTTTTTAATAATATATTTAGAGTAAACTAAACGATGGCGCAGCATCGTTTGATATTTTGACACTGACTATTTTTTCGTCACATGGTCACGCTCGATCCAGGCCCGTAACTCAGTCTGTCCACCTCCTCCCACACGAGCGTGGTCGTCACGTCCTTGCATTGCGGGACATATTCCTGAAACAATCACTCAAAACATTCAATCTCTTCACCTTAAATTCTTTAAACGAAAAAACCTAAATTCGTAGTCACTCATGTCCATCCTCTTTTAGAAGCAAAAGGTGGTCGGCGCGGGACACCATTTTCAATGCGGGATGGGAGTCAATGCTTTCGACGCATTCGGATGCGGAATGTATAAAGGTCATTGACATTCAATGTCCCCGGCAATTACTAAACTTGACTATTCCTCCTAGTTATTATTTAATTAAATTGCAAATGGTACTTCCCCAAGATGTTTAATTTACCTCAAGCAGCCTGACTAATTCTTTTGCGGTGGGAGCAGACACGATGATGTTCCGCGCACTGGTCGAGATGAAGCCTTCATCGACAGCCTTGTCCACGAAAGACAACAAAGAATTGTAGTATCCATCCACATTCAAAAGACCCACCTGCACAATATTCACATAAACTATAGTAAATGCCTAAAGTAAAGTGACTATATACCATTATCCAAAGTCCATGGACAAAAAATCGAAAATTGACCCCAAGCAAAAGTTAGAAGAAACAAGAGCTAGCTAGAGGAAAAAAAAAATAATAATAATTTAAAAGAAAGAAAGGGGGACAGCCTCCTTTTGACCAGCAAGTCTACTCTAATCAATGTTTAATTAGAATATAAATTTCTCCCGTTCCCATTCATACGGAGATGCTTCCAAGCTCCTCCTAAAAATCACACGATGCACCGCCACGACTAGGATATGGAAAAAATCTCGTGCTATCTTTCCATGTGAACCGAATGATACGACACATGCATTGATTCTCTCGTTCGCCCATCACGGCATATGATAAGATCTGTTGACCAGTAAGTATCCTCGCTCTAATCTCTCCCTTTCCAAGAACATCAAAATCTTGATCAGCTAAATAAATTAAATTAGACACCATAAGACCCGCAAGAAGATTATTGCAAAAGAGAAACCCTATAATGGGCATGAACATGCAAACGACAAGTTGCGCAGCAACTTATAATCTCTAAATGATTTAACTGATGTTTCCCTTCTACTAAAATAGAGTCGATTTAAGGATCACGAAACCAAATAGATTCTAAGTAAGATACAGCTGTTCCCCTGTGGATACTGTGATCTCGTCCTTGACCATAGGGTCGAAGAGGAAATTGACTGATTTATCGTGCTGCGTTTTCTGGGGGATTGCTCAGAACAAAAATGAATTTAGCACCTATTTTTGGTTGTAAATGATAATGTCGGAGGTGAGAAAAGAATAGAGGGGAAATGTCTCACAGGCTTGCGGTGAATGCCGAGCTGAGCCCAGGTAATGACTTCAAGCAACTCCTCGAGGGTGCCGTAGCCACCTGATGATATACAATGATTTGTAGTTGGTTAAGAAACAATGGTATGATCAGAAGGATAACTAAAATATTGTTTCCTCTGTGAGATATGATGTTGGTCCGAACGATCAAGAGTAGTACCTGGAAGGGCGATGAATGCGTCAGCCTGACGGGCCATCTCGGCTTTCCTTTGGTGCATGTCTGATACGGTCCTCGTTTCCCCAACTTCATTACCACATAACTGCAAAAAGGCTTCAAATTCATAACCCTTGCATTAACATTTAACACCAAACGTTACCCTCCATTACTAAACTCTTCGATGCTATTGTTGTCAAGGGCATGTATTTTCACAACTCAACTACTTTTAAAAGGGATTGCTCTTATGCGATTTTTTTTTTTTTTTTTTTTGTTGGTGGTTGGCGATAGCGATGGAAGATCAACTTTTGGAAAAGAAAAGAGGAATGAACCGGGACAGCTAGAGCCATTTTGCCATAAGCGTCCCATCACATAGTGCCAGGTTCAGTTTGATTTGCCCTTCTTGACTAGATGTCTCATCATTACGGCTAAAACACTTCACGCAACGGCCACAAGCAGAAAAACAGAACCAAGAAAAGATAAAAATACAAATACTCATCTCCATACCGATGGGGTCAAAAGAACCCTCGGAATGATCCTGCAAAATAAACAAATAATGAGATCAGTAAAGACGAAGCATAAACCAGATAAAGTGGTAGTTTTTTTTCTGAGTGTGAACAATCTCAGCAGCTAATCGTGGCACAAAGCGGTAGTTTTCTGAAAATTTTGCTTAGAAACACTTTTGAAGTTACAATTCCACTGAGTGATGTAACCTTTGCCCTCGAACTCAAGCAAAATGTCAAGCCCATTGAATTCATGCTTTCCACTCGTAATTATGGGACACAAAGACTTGTGGCTCGATTTTGTGTGCCCTTTTTCAAGTAAAATTCTGTCAAACGAAATCAATGGTTTTGACAGGGCTAGCCCCAGTTATCCTGGGAAAAAGTTCCCATCATTCTTGATTAGTCCTTTCATCTCCTCCCCTTTTTGAGAGGGAGGCCCTCTCCAGTGTGTAGTGTGTACTGCTGACATTTTCAAGGACCGAAATGGATTCACTTTTGATCAAAGCCTGGTCCAAAAAGCCACCATATCTCAGCCAAAAAGAGGGCAACCTTTTCTCTATTCCATCTGATGTAATGTGTCCGGAGGCCAGATAAACTTTTAGTTCATCCAACAGCAGTCAAAAAAAGAGTGCACTGCCAGAAAAATTAATTTCTACATAAATATTAATGGATCTAATGTTACTCGAAAGGACATGATTTGTTCCTTTTTGTCAGCCCAGCATTTGATCCCATGATGTTTGCCTTTGCCCAGGAATATAAGACCCACTTGAAAAGAAGTTCATACCTTGCATGGTTCGAGAAGTTTTGTCTTCGAAAAAGAGAACAACATGAATGGATGATAAATGATGCATGTTTCTCGAGACCCGCATATGCTCATGTCCTTCTTCGATGTTTGTGTGTGTATGTGTGGGGAGAGAGAGAGAGAGAGAGAGAGAGAGAGAGAGAACAAACCCTAGAACATGGCGTCCACCATCATGAACAGTCTGAGAAACAAGGCCCATCAATCCCACGCTCCCACCTCCATACACCAAATCAATCCTTCTCTCCACCTTCATTTCCTCATCGATAAACACGAACCCACCAAAGGAAAAAGAGAAAAAAAAACCCATCAACACACGTGTCAGAGAGCCCATCACCGTCATCAGGACAAAAGAAATCATGCCTTTCTATCTCCAAGAGACGAAACAAGATGACAGCAATTAAACTAAACAAATAAAGCACTATCGAGCTTGGAATGTTGTCGCTGTGTGGGAGTGTGAAGAAGCTCCCCCCTCTACACGAGGAGAGGCTCGTGAGGGACGTGAATATAATTATGGAACCCCATTAATCCTTTGTAAAAAATAGGAAAAAAAAATTTAAAAAAATTCATGGGGTTTTGGAGTTTGGTTAGAGGGGGATAGGTGGAATTGCCCAAGATAGGAGCCAACACGCTCCAAAGACTCATGATACCAAGAGAGCACGTTTGGTTCCCCGACCAAAGGCATGGGTGACACATTTTTATTCAAAAAAAAAAAAAAGAAGAAAATTTTGAAGAGCAATTAACAGCTATTATTTAATTCTAACAAAGACAATGGCGAAAAGAAAAAAGGAAGAGGGGAAAAAGGAAAAAATTACAGGGTAACGAGAGAGATCATGCAAGAAGGCTGCTCAACTGACAGGCAGGCTCCAGCTAGCACTCCCCTTCATGCTCAAGACCTCAAAACCTAATCAATCCTTCCCGTGTAATTCCCATTACAATCATCAGCCCCACGTTTGAGAGGTGTAAAAAATCTTTTGATGTGAAGACATAAAGTTTGAGTTTTTGTTTTCTTGGGTTATTTCTCAAAGAAAAGAATGAGTCAAAACAAAAAGTATTCATAAGCACGAGACGAACGAAGACAAAAAAGGGTGGGGGGAATCGAGAGTAGAACCGAATTAGCTCTCGCTCCTGGTAAAAAATGAACGAAACCTTTAAAGAAGCTTAGAATTGTAGAAATGACGAGCGAGAAAGGAACGATTTTGACGTCAGTAGAACGTCTGATTACACTGCGAAAACCTCGCGAAACAGCAACGGAGTCTGAACGCCGCCCTGCGTTTTGGTGAATGGGCGGAAGTTCCCCGTCACAGAGAATGAGCAAGTGCGGGGGAAACGGAAGAAAAAAACAGAAAGAGAGAAGCTTTGACAGTGCGTTTCAGAGGGAGAAGAGAAGGACCCAGAAGACGAAAGAGAGAGGAAAATGAAGCCCGAGGAGAGATTCTCTCGAGCAATGAAGAGAAATCGATAAGGCGGGTGCGATGAAAAGACGTACCAGTTCTTGTGCCAGTTGGATTGCGGCTTCCTGGTAGCTAGACTTCTTGCCTGACTGGCTTCCGCAGAACACGCAGATCCTCCTGAACCTCGACGACGACGGCGTCTCAGACATTCTCTCTCTCTCTCTCTCTCTCTCTCTCTCTCTCTGCGCTAAACGAAAGGATTGGAGGGAGAGGGTTGAGAATGTGAACGAAGCGTGTGCGTGTTTCTCTAATTATAGTGTATGGGGAGGAAAGGTGGAATCCATATAAAAATCGACAAATAAGGTATATATGGTATGCATATATAAGAAAACAGATTATTATATTTCGGTTTAAAGAATCATTAAAAAAATGGAAAAAAAAATCTGATTTCTTTCCCCAAACTCCTGTGGAGCCCAATTTAATTTAGAGATTATTTTTTTGGTTAATAAAAACTCAGATGAGTGTTGACAAATTTATTCTAAAACTTGCTATGTCAATTTAGTTACTAAGATTAAAAAAGGAAAGAAATCTGATTTCTTTGCTAAAAATCCCTGTGGGCCCAACTAAATGTAGAGTTGCACCGATTAACGTAGGATAAATTTATTTTAAATTTATTTTTGAGTCACTAAAAACTCAAATGAGTGTTGACAAATTTATTATTAAGCTTGCCATGTCAATTTCATTGCTATCATTAAAAAAAAAAGGGAAAGAAATTTGATTCCTTTCCTAAAAATTCATGTGCAGCCCAACTAAATGTAGAATTAAAGTGATTACCTTATGATAAATCTACTCTAAATTGATTTTTGTGTCACTAAAAACTCAAATAGACGTTGGCAAATTTATTCTAAAACTTGCTACGCCAATTTAGTTACTACCATAAAAAAGAAGGAAAGAAATCTGACTTCTTTCCTAATAGTTCTCGTGAGGCCCGACTAAATGTAGAGTTAAACTAATTAACCTATGATAAATTTATCACAAATTAATTTTTAGATCACTAAAAAATCAAATGAGTGTTGAAAAATTTATTCTAACACTTGCTATGTCAATTAGTTACTACCATATAATAAAGGAAAGAAATCTGATTTCATTCAAAAAAATTCCTATGGGGCCAACTAAATGTAGAGTTAAATTAATTAACCTATGGTAAATCTACTCTAAATTACTTTTTTGGGTCACTAGAAACTCAAAAGAGTGTTGACAAATTTATTCTAGTACTTGCTATGTCAATTTAGTTACTACCATTAAAAAAAAAATCTGATTTATTTCCTAAAAGTTCTTGTGGGAACCAACTATAGAGTTAAACTAATTAATCTGTGATTAATTTATTCTAATTTTTTTGAGTCACTAAAAATTCAAATGAATATTAACAAATTTATTCTAAAACTTGTTATGTCAATTTACTTACTATCAAAAAAGAGAGGAAAGAAATATGATTTCTTTCTTAAAAATTCATGTGGGCCCCAACTAAATGTAGAGTTAAACTGATTAACATGTGATAAATTTACTCTAAATTAATTTTTGGGTCACTAAAAGCTCAAACAAGTGTCAGCAAATTTATTATAGAACTTGGGTATGTCAATTTAGTTACTGCCATTGTCATTTAGCTCAATATTTTCATAAATAAATTTGATGGAAGAGAAAAGTGTACTAGTTTAGTAATCAAAATTTGTCATAGGAGTCTAGTTTGAGGTTTATGGTGACCCAAAAATTAGTTTGACTAAATTTTTCATAGGTATACTATTGGGGGCTAACAATGAAGAGATTTAGAAAACTAAATAATCTTTTGTGGAAAATAACTAAAGCTTAGTAAATATTTGGTCAATGTGATGTTTCAAAGCTTGTGCTTGTACAACATGCTTGTGGAAGTAATGAAAGAGAAATAGTAGCACACAATGATATATATTGGCTCGACTTTATCCCTAAGTCTACATCCACTCTTCATACTAATAGCCACAAGTTGGGTTAGATCCATTAGTAATTTGCACAAATAGTTACAATTGGCAAGTAGTGATTTTATTGCATGATAGATCACACTATTATGATTTAGTTACTAATCTTACTCTTGTACACTTAATAATTAACACAATTACTCATACAGCATGAATACAATACTCAAAGAAATAATCGAAGGTGAGCATTTCACTTAAAACATAACAAGTAGCAAATTTTTAGACTTTAACACGTGTCACTCTCTAATTTGGCTTTTGAGATCTTATTTTTTATAATCATCTTCAAACTATCTGTTGGAGGTGGATTAAAAAAGCAAAGAACATTTAGAGTTATTGTTGATGCTATTGTACAAATATAGAATTGCCCATATAGTTCTTTTATGGAACATTTGCTAGTTACTCGAAAGTAGCATCGGCTGTTGTTCTTTCACTGTAATTTCTAATAAACTTGTCAAACTACCTAGCTTCTCGAATACTATTACCACTCTGATTTTGTTGTTGTACGAATCCATTACTACAACAGCTAGTTTGGTAAACCAACTTGCACTATCAAATGTCCATCTTTACCATAGCACCAATGACCCGATCTTCATAGCATCGATAAAAAAACATCGTCACTAGCTATTTTTTTGGGTCCATTGGAACTGTCTACAGAAAATTTCTATCATGACATATTGCATTCTTTTATCCACTACATCACATCGTTGATATGAAGGCAAGTATGAAAATTATCAAAATCACTTAGAGATATTTCTCCAAAATATACCAGTTTGGGGATTTCATGGTAGTAACCCAATATTACCTACACAACAAATAATAAAAGAAATGAATATATAAATTTTATAGATATAAAAAAGAAAATAAGTATAAGTATAAGTATATATATATATATATATATATATATATATAAATAAATAAAAAAACGATATGCACTTTTACAGTTTAATCAGTAATATACTGATATTTCAAATAAGTACACTAGAAGTACCATAATTTTCATATAGTACTCAAGTGAGTGCTGTAACTTTTTTTTAGCAAAAGGATAGCATAAATGCCAAAACTTAGAATGTGGGACACTTAAGTACTAAAAGTTACAAGAAGTACACATAAATACCACCTTTTTTTTTAAATATTTAAATTGAGGCATTTCAATGCCAACTTCGGCGAAGGGTCTTAGAAATCCTACATGGCATTATTTTAAATAATTTAACTTGCCTATATGACTCCCTGTAAAGTCAATCAACAAAGAAGAGTCAAAACGATGTCGTTTTGCCTCTTATTTGAATTTTAATATAAATATCAATTAAATTAAATTTAAAACTAAATAATAATAACAACAACAACAACAACAACAACAACAACAACAACAACAATAATAATAATAATAATAACTGCAATCTTCTTCTTTTTTTCATAATTCAATTTTAAATTTTATTCAATCAATACTTATATCAATTTCAAATTCGAGGCAAAATGACGTCGTTTTCAGCTTATCTAATCATATCAACATGCAAAATGATGTCGTTTTATGTTTTGCACTTGTCTCGTCGAAAAAACGCCACATTGGCATTTTGATTAGTATTTCTTACTACTACCACTTAAGTGATTTATTTGTCTTTGATTTTCACACTTAAGTGTACTTTTCTGAATTTTTGGCATTTAAGTGTCTCCCATGCAACTCTAGGTATCCGCACCTCCTTTTTTTTTTTTTTTTTTGGCTTACTTGAGTGCTACAAATTTTAAAAAATGAATTAGTTAATTGTTATCAGCAATTTGCCTCACCTAAAAATCCAACGTTGATGCCAGTCACCCTATATGACATGGCCTATACTGACGTAGATAATTAATAAAAAATTCAAAAGAAAAAAAATGCACATCAAACTAGGAAATTAGTAAAAAAAAAAAAATATCTACGTAAGATGATTTGTCAAGAATGACACTTAAGTAAGTAAAAAAAACTTATGGCAGTCAAGTGAACATTGTATGGAAATTATGGCATTCTTGTTGCCTTTATTCCAAGCATTTTTATTTACAGGTAAAGAGGTTAGGGAGGGCCAATCAATGTAGTTATCCCATGAACTTTATCATTAAGATCTCATGCAAACAAACGCCTTGCGTTAATTGATTTTTTTGTAAGACATATTAGTAGAAATGGGTACTTCTCATGAGCAAGGGACATCGCATCTAAAATCTATCTTAAGTTTATTTTTCAACAAAAATCAAAAATAAAATATCATCAAAACAATTATTATATACTGATACATAAATAGTATTAATTATAAATGGCATCATTTGCTTCTCCTTTTTCTCGACCACTATATAGCCCTTGACTCTAGAAACCCATCATACTCTCACATTATTTTACTCGTATCAACTCAAATATAAATAAGTAAGCTAAGTTTAACATTTACATGAAAAATCATGTGAAAAGGATAAACGCATAAAGGCTTGCGCTTTTTCCATTCATTTTTTAACTTTTGACACCACACGATTACCTTAAAGTAATTGCAATATCTTTTGCAAGTCTCAAATTTAAGATTATTTCTTATCTTTTTTTTTCTTTTATTCTTTTGGAAATTCTGAAGCACTTAGAATTGACAAAAAAAATATAAATGGTTTGATTGGGTTGTTTTATAATGCAATTACAAATTGTCATAATTTTCTTATAAATAACTAATTATTCCACTTAATCGGCCCTAGTTAATGCAGTCCCAAACTTTTGTGCAATATTTCAATGTAGTATTCCTCGCCAATTTGTTGGAAGTGGCATTTAAATAATCAATTTTACTCCGATGTGGTACTTAAGTGAATAGAAAAAAATTTATGACACTCATGTAAACGCTTTATGAAAGTTATGGCACTCCTATTATATTTTTCTCATTTATGCTATTTCTTACAAAAAAAAACTATGGTATTCGAATATTTGCTCTTACAATTTCGTCCATGTAAATTTTATACATAGAATAATGATATAAAAATTCTCACAGACAGACTTAGGTTTATAGATATGTCAAGTCTGATGTTCGGAAGTCTAGAGAAAATAATATTAAGACCAAATTTAGAACTATGGCCTAAAATAATTGTGTGCATGGTTGAGAATAGTATTCTCTGCGTCGCACAATCGTTTTGTTTTATTGTGACCTCCCATCTTGATGATCAAGTAAATTTACACGTGGCAAATGGCGCAACAATTCTCACTGGTTGTGAATCTTTTTATATCAATAACCCTGACATGACACTAAAACACAATTTTGACCGAACACGGTTTTATTAAGTGAAACTCAACTCCACATAATATAATATGACATGAAACTAATATGATTTGACGTGTTTTTGTAAATGTTCATTGATAATCGCTTTGTAATCGCATCAAGAATATTATGAAATAATACAAATAAGTAGGCATGTCTATGATAGAAAAACACAAATTGTTATACAGATTTGAAAGGCAAAATATTTTCCCATTGAAATAATTAATTAGTGCACCTCAACACTCGACTTCTATTAACTACAAATCAAAAAGTGTTTTCAACTTCTCGATATTTCAAACTACAAGGTTGGGCCGCCAATTTTGCCAAATTGTGCCCGTAAGTTTTACGTCATTATCATTTTTCTTTCGAAATATATTCCCCCTTTCCTTCGTACCCACGACCTTAATCTAAAGATTCCCATCCGTAGCCCCCGCTCAAACGCCCATAGCGCCTCACACCTGCTGCCCGCCACCGCGGCCTCGGAGCAACGGCACGGTTTCGAGATCAAATTGCAAAGGCCAAGACAACCTCGGACGATGTCGGCATCATATGAACTCACAACTTGATCCGAGGTCACAATCGCAATGGTTAGAGGTGGCAGAGGACGGCGACAGACCTATATCAAGGTTGGGAGCATGGTGCCTCTTCGGTTTGAGCTTACGGTACTTCGGGAGTTTTTGGTCCGGTGAGAGTAATTTATCATTAGGCGTTGCATCTTTGCATAATATAATTGAATGTGCGAAGTTGAGTTTTCGAAAATAGATAATACTAATTGGTATTGACGCAAAAATTCGGCATAGGTTTTAAAATTTTCCCCATCATTTTAATATTGTTTAGATAAATCATAACTATACAAAATTAGATCCAATGATGAAATGCTAATTCAAAAGTGGTATAAGATGACAATAAGCCGATTCATTAAATTCTACCACTTTCAAATTTTAAGTTCAAATCTATCTTATCATGTAATGTACAAACAAATCAAAATTTCAAATATTTACCTTTTTCTTAACGAATTTATGCTTTTCACTTTGTCTCCAAACGTAATCCGAACGAGCAACTAACATTTTGACTTGACTTTTTTTTTTCTTTTTTGGTTTTTTGCGAGTTTGATACAAATGAGAACAAAAATATTCCATAATTGTAAAAGTTTGATTTTATATCTCCTTTTAATACATTTATTGTCACTTTGATTTTGAAGTGAGCTAAGAATAGCAAAATGAATAAACTCAGTTTAATCTACTGAGTAAACTTTTTTGATAAGAATTTATTAAGGCTCAGTTTGTTTTATAGAGAATAAATAATTTGAAAAATATTTTTCCTACAAATAATTTTTTGATATAATTAGTCAATGGTAAATATTTTTATTATCGACAACAATTTATATTTAAATATCTCCATGGATGATGAAAATATTTTCATTAGATAATTTTTTGTAGATGTTACAAGTAACTATTTAGGATTTTTTTTTTTAAATTATTTATTTTCATGAAGCAAATGGAAAGTAAACTCTTCTCTTCAACTGTATATTTGATGTTTACATGAATTAATAGATATCTTCATTTTGGGCTTAATAAAAAAGATGAAACTCACGGGCCAAAGCACTAAAGTGTTCGTTGTGGATAATTAGTATGATATGAAATGTCCGTATCAGGCCTTTTTCTATTAACAACGTTCTAAATTGAATTTTGTTAGATACACCTATTGTGTTAACGTAAGTTGACACAACCATCACTAGATGATTGACATATGAGAGGCATCGAGTTGCATTATTCTTCATGCTTGGTCTAGTTTTGTTTTCTTTTTTAGCTAGTAGGAGGCATGGATATTTTAATTCGGAAAGCAAATGAGATTTGAAAAGATTTAAACTCAACTTTCTACGTGATAGCATATATGATTTGGTCACACCATTTATAAATTATTTGACGTTGATATTATATTTTTAAAATGATTAGTTTTTTTTCAACAAAATAAAATGAAAATCCAAACAATGAATATCTAGGCCTTCCTCATTGACAATGAGAAGAGTGGAATGGGACCTCATTTCTATTCATTATATTGTTTGGTAACTTGAAATAATAAGGAATAGAAACGGATATCGGGGGGATGAAAAAGGCTCCGTCACCTTGTTTTCGTTAACGTGGGAAGAGGAGAGAATGAATAAGAAGGAATGGGCATGACTTAACTAGAAAAAGGAAATTTCAAAAATTGTCGAATATTCATGACAAGCAAAATATTAATTACCTGTAAATACGCGGCAGAATAAACATACCGATGTCTGAGAGTAAGTTTTAGATGATGCGACCATAATTCTAACTTCAAGGACAACTTAAAGTATAAAGGCACGGACGCATGATCGAATTATCATTACCTAAGCATATGAACTTTTATTTATAGCTAGATAGATAAAGGGCTTAACCCTATAAATCGCCCACGTTACTCTATATCTCTAACTTGTTCTTGAGATATCTTATGAAGATATATATCTAACATCTTCCGCTTCATCCACGTGGCACCCAACCACCTGTCAATGGTGATAGTACTTTTATATGGCCGTCAAAATAATCTAGTTATAGTAAAGTCTCACTCGTGTAAAGGACACATCATGACTTAAACAGATGGGTCAGATCAAAAATGATCAAAGCCAAATTAACTTATTTCTATGTAATATAAATATAGTGACCCATATCAAATCAGACTCATATTGTTAAAACACCTTCATATTTAACTAAATTTAGAAAAATTCATAGACAGGCTGAGATGAGAGGGCGATGAGAAGTGAGTGTGAGATCTAGTGAGGATGATATAGAGTGGAGAGTTATAGAGATGGGTTAGATTAAAGTATGAACTCACTGAACACCTATATTATTAGATTTTATTATTCTAAATCCACTTATAAGCTATTCAGCGAATATAACAAATACATATAATGACCCGACTTATTAAATATGGGTTAAGAATTGTGTTTACGACCAATTTTGACATATCTAATAGCACCCTTTAGGAGCATTTTATGAGTTAAATCATTTCATGAACGAAACAATGGGTCCAACGAACTTCATCCATTCTCGCTTTGTGCGCACAAAAATGGAACATACTATAATTCTAAGAACGTGGAATTAACGTCTTTAAGATAAAAAAAAGCATGCCGTATACTGAATGAATTACCAGTTTCCATATGCTCCAAACGGCCCTTATAAGTTATAGCCCGCAATATTTTGGTCATAGCGATCCGCAACATTAGTTCACCGTGAATACGATGAATATTCACTTCACGCTTCCCTACGGGACCGCTACAGCAAAATACTTTACGTCGATAAGCTTGCTGCTATCTCCATCTTCGACAGTGGATACAACAGTTTTACGCAGCCTGTGATTTATCCAAGACACAATAGCCTCTAGCAAGAAGAAACATAGTCCGAGGGTATAAGCTTTAGCGTCTACACGTGCACCGGTGATCCAACCACCTCAAGGTGATCGGAGTTCCGATAGCTTTGTACAAGAATCCTAGGTTCAATGAAGGCCCTTTCAACATATTCCTAATGATCCGTTAGATCTATCTCTGTTTCTCTCTGCTAATGACACAAGAGACTTCACCCGAATACTTCATCTTAAAATTTTGAGAGAGGAAATCGCTCGTTTCATATAGCATACCCATATCAATCCTGACAAGCATAATATCAATACATAGTACTGAGAAAACTATCTTGCTGCCACTAACCTTAATATAAACACATGATCCACAATATTTTGTAAAAAAGCGAATGAGGGAATTTCACTGTGAATATTGGAGTATCAATAACTGGAAGCTAGTTTTAGTCCAGATGACTTTCATTTGAAAAACCTTCGGATTGATTTAATTTTACTTCTGCCTCAAGATCAATTGAGCTAAGTCGGCTTTATATATGTCTCAACATTACCAAAAGCAGCTTTAAGTCTTATTCCATACTTGATTTTGCCATCTGCTCCTAGTCTTCTTTCACGGCATCACTCCATAGTATAGGAGTCATCACTTAATCATGGCTTGTGAAAAACGAGCTAAGATCCTCCTTAGTCCAACACGAAAGTCAGGCTCTTCCAAGTATACAAGGGAATCATCAGGGATAGCTGACTTCCTTTGCCTCGAAGATCTCCTTGATGCCACAATGTTTCCATTCATTTTGTGAATCAGAAACATCGGGATCTCCATGAACTTTTCGTGATGTAATGGTTTCTCAGGATTATAACATTGGCTAATATGAACAAGAATTGTACCAACATTATCATCTGATTCCTCATGTTGAGTTTGAATTCCTTCAGTTTCTGTCTTTCGACCGAAAATACTCCCGCTTTGTTCAAGATCTATTAGAAAATCAGCATTCCTTGCTTCGACAATTCTAGGAGCACGTGCAGACAATCAAATCCATATTTTTTACAGTTCATGGCGTGCCCGATTTAGAGTCCCTAACCGTTCTCGTGTCCAACTTCTTTAAGTGAGGATTATAAGCTCTCACTTCAGCTGGACAACCCTATAAACAAAAGTGGGTTAAACTCGGTTTCCATCCTTTCCACAGCTCAAAAGTCCAAGAAAAAGCCCTAAATGGAACTTGGTTTAAATTGCGAGTAGCGGTGCTCTATGCCTCTCAAAAGTGATATAGACAGACCGGAATTAATTATCGTAATTTTTATCATATCCGCGAGCATTCAATTCCTTCTCTTGGCAACACCATTTTATTGAGGTGTCCCAGACATTGTAGTTGCCTAATGATGCCTTTTTTAAGGAACTTAACAAATGGACTCACTGTGCGTGCGTGTACCTTTCCATTGCTTAAGCTTTATGCAATCCACGTGAGTACCGAAATTAGTAAAATCAAGAGTATGGAAACTTCATGATTTACCAATCTTTAAGTCCTTTTCAATGGAGATATGATCCAATCTCCTATGCCACAAGCAAGATGATCGCTCATTGACAATACCACGCTTAGATCACCCATGGAAAAATAGTTCCTTCAAATTTGCATCCAAGTCAAATTTGGATGAACCATATACTAATATCTGGTGCCAACAACCCTTTATTTTGCAGAGTACTAAACACTGAATTTTTCAAAAGGGGAAAAACCACCAACTTTCATCAATATTGAAACGGAAAATAAATTACGGGAGAACATAAACATTACTTTCAAGATTCTAGTGGGCATTATATCATTCAATGCTAATATATTTATCGGGAAGAACGGCATAGTTAATTCTTGAACTTTTCTCTGCTGTTCAATTTGGCTACGGATTTTGGTTTTTGAATTTTGTTTGTATACTTTCAGAAATTCTCTCAATTTGGCCCCTTCATCGAATCCAACATCGTGTTATGCATTCTTTGTTTGACAATGGATGCTAATTCAGCAATTTGGTGAGCCAAAAATGACTTTAACTGAAACGTCATTTCATTTCTTTTGAGTCAACAAATTGTTTTGTTGTGTTTTTCCACTCCTTTCTTTTCTTTTCCCGTTCTTTGCTTTATCTCATTCCGCTTCTGTCATTGCCGCCACCTCTTAGCCGTCCAGCACCCCATCGTCAAAGTCAGTGCTTGACCCATATTGCCTCGCCAACACAATTATCGCAGCGCCTTCTCTCTCTCTCTCTCTCTGCGCGCGCCTGAGTATGACTGACATGGTGAAGCCAAGCCTTTATATCTGTGTTTATACGCCTCAAATTAGAGAGTGGTTAGATAGGTATATTTTCTTTAAATATATTGGGTAGGTTTATCTTGTTATTTAGATAATGGGTCATTTCACTCATTGATTGCTGTTATGTGTTCGAGTGGATACGAATAGGAGGAGGAAACAAAATTTGAAATGTGGGCCTCATTCGGCAATACGCATAACTTATATGGCAAGATAGACCTACTTAATATTTTCTCTATTAGAGAGAGAGGTACGTAGAGAGAGATATGATATGAATGTCATTGTGCACAAATTAGTGACTAGTATACAACGCTGGTATCCCTGTTAGATGACATTATTAAGTTTTTTTACAAAGTTGTTATGCTAGATTGGTAAAGGAGGCCATTAGCTAGACATTCTTTCTTTGGCCGTTTACCTAGGCGATCTGTTAATCGAAGCTAAACAGCAAATGCATGAGCTTTCAACGATATCGACAACACCATACGTGATTTACTTTTCTTTTCTCTGCAAAGATATCTTTCTTAAGCTGGCATATTTTGCATTTTTCTATGCTGCTTTTGTCTTTTTTCAAATCATTAATCCTAAATTTATTTGCGATATCTCTTCCGATGACACAAATTGCTCTCTTATTAGTATGACTAACCTAAGAAGAATTATTTAGCTCCCCATTAAAATTATCTCGTGTTCGGAACTGCAAGGTGAGTGTAAATGGCCATTGACATCTAAATTTTTCTCCATGGTTTTCTTGTCCTATTATTTGAATATTGTGATCAAAATTCTTGAGGTCGAATTTGTTAGGGGTGAGCATGCTTCCAGTATAGAACCAAAAACTAGACTGATGGAACCCAGTCTAATTCCAAGTTCTAGGTAGAGATGGTTTGGGTTCCTAGTTCCACTTTTATAGGAATCACTAGTTCCAAATTCCCCTAGGAGCTGAATCGGATTGGGAACCTAAAGTAAAATCCCTAATTTTTCTCTCAAATTGGAATCTGAAGTGATGTTTGTCCTAATAAGTAGATTATCGCTGGTAAATAAAGTTTACTAGTTGAAGTATAATGAATTTAAGTTGTGAGGCTTTCTAATAATTATTTTAATTAATTTGATAGAAATTTAAATTTAAATTGTTATTAAGTGATTAACTATGATTGTTACTTCTTTTAACTTTAGGTGGTTAGAATTTACAACAATTTTTCATGGATGATTCAGGACTGAAGTTTTATAATTTAGGTGTTATGTATTTTATTATTTATTTTTTATTTTACGTGTTCATCTTTTATGGATTGTTGCCATTGGCAAATGAGAAACTTTCATTTTTATTGTTGCATTCATTTTTGTTTTGCTTAACTAAAAATGAAACGAAAAAGAAGAAGAACACATTAGATCATGAGACCTGTAACAAGAAATGTTCTAAGTTCTAGGTTTCAAAAAATGAGAAATCTTTACCGGCGAACAGTTCCAGTGAAATTGGTAAGGAATTTGGAATCGCTTATCCCTACGATCTGTGGCAAACAAAAAAAAAATCATTATAATATTATTTGATTTTTTGATATCTTATGTTTTTATAGTAGTGACTGTTTCGGGCGCCGCAGCCATGTTTAATTCAGGCCTCGCCGGCCCTGATGCCACCGAATCCAGCCTAGACGGGCCTGATGCCATGAAAAATTTCATAAAACCCGTGAATTTCCGCTATCTTCAGCCGAAATTTGAGCTTCAGATATTGTTCTCCAGCTGCCGAGAATTTCGATCAATTTCCTCAAATCCACCGGATGAAATCACCTGTTTAGATGGTCCGGAAAACCAAGGGGTCAGGGAGATTTGAGGATCGGTTCGTAGGGTTTTTCTCACAGGGGAATTCGGATAAAACTTCGAGGGGGAAAAATCGTAGAGGGTCTACGCCTTCGAAACGGAAGAGAAAAGTTCACAAGAGAGTTGAGAGAAGAATGAAGTGCTCTCTTCTAGGGCAAGCGAGCCGAGGTTCACTAGCCACTCTGAGGAATTTTATGGATCAAAATGCAGTCAGAGCATGTTAAGATGGGAATTAAAGTAATTCAAAAACTAAGAAACAGTCCATTCTGAATTTTCATGAGTTTTCCTCTTAACTTAAACTCTCTTTTGGTGGCAATGTCATTCATGACCACCCCCTGTTTCCTTCTCTCTCGTCGTGCTGCAAAATGCCACTCAATCACACCCTCATGCCAACACTACAATTCACCTAATTAAGAAGCCAGCAAAGCCCAATAAGTATGGACACCAAGATTGGCTCGCCCGATGCGTGCAAGCCCCATGCAACGGCGTGGCCCTCCCCATCCAGCCCTCCCAAGCCCCTCTGAGGCCACCCTTGGCTGCCACCTGGTTTATCGACTTGTCCAGATCAGCATGAGCGACATGTTCTCCGTCCCCGGGACTTCAACCACATGCTCCTCGACCATCTCCTCGCCAAGCCACGCCTTAACCTCGTTGGCTGTTGGAACGAGCTGAACGCTGGGTACGCTGCCGACGGCTACGCACGGTCCCGTGGTGTGGGCGCATGCGTGGGGATGTTCACCATCGGCGGGCTAAGAATATGCGATAGCCGGTGCATACGGCAACGAACTGCCGCCCATCCGCATCGTCGGTGGGCCCAACTCCAACGACAACAGCACCAACAGGGTACTCCATGAAATAATCGGGTTGCCCGATTTCACCCAAGAACCGCGGTGTTTTCGGACCGTCACCTGCCATCAGGTCGTTTGAATCAAGCATGTGTTAAGTGACACTGCCCATGCTCTGATTTATGTTTTTTCTTTATTCTCTTATGCTTTTTTTCTTTTCAACCACTTGAGTATTATATAACTTAATCGATCACTTTAGAAGCACCAGTTTCTCTTGCCGCATCTCCATCATCCTCTACCCTTTCAGATTTTCGTATTTCTAATACTTCTAAGATAGATTATCTCTCTTAGTGATGAAACCAAGATTTCTGAATTCCAACTTCCTCTCATGAACCCTTACTCCGCTTTTGCCAAACCACACTCATCATTATTGCCTATCATAATATTTAAAAAATATTCACCACGAGGACAACGTCACGTTGAATTTCTGACACATGGATAAACGTTTTTATAAAATTTATGACATATGTATGATCAATCGAAGGTTTCGGCACTTAAGTGAAATTTAAAAAAAAAAAAATTATGGCACTCAAGTGAAAAAAATTTAAGACACTCAAATGAGTTTTATATGAAAGTTATGACACTTGTAACGTTATTATCCATAATATCAGAGTTTCTATAATTCAATAAGTGTGTGTATATTGGAGCTCAATTAACCTAATAAGTATCAACTCAAAAATATGTAATTATCTAAGTTCATACCAAAAAATCTCGCTATCAAAATACCTTGCCGATAGCGTAGGCGCTTTTGATTTACTTGTCGTTAGCTGAGAAAACTTGAAAAACATTTAGGACGAATGGTACGATCAATTGCACTCTAGTGAGTAGTACATATCTTTTTGGAGCATATTGAGTATCCACTATGCATATAAATAAAACAATATCATAAAATCATAGTCCAAACCCAAAATATAAATACGTACCAAATCAAATATGAGTTATTTCATTTTAGCATAACTTTATACACATCAGGGATACTTATTTAATCCATCATCACAAATCAAACATCAATGGTTAAATCCATTGATCAATTTTAATCAAATCACATGTTAATGGTTCATTCCATCAATTTAAATATTACTCAATATCTAATTCATATCACAACATAGCATGACCAAAAAGTCCTAAACCTATTGCACTTTTGCAAATTCATTCATATATATATATATATATATATATATATATATATATTAATTTTGCCAAAGGAGTCCTAAACATTTTCATATTTTGCCAATAAAGTCCATTAAGCTAATTTTGGTAGGAAATTGTTAATGTGGACGCTGGCCTTCCTACATGACATGACTACAATTGATGTAAATAATTTAAATAACATTTTAATATTTTTTCGAATTCTTATTAACTCATTTTTATATTTTCTTTTCTTTGTTTTTCTTACAACACTAGCCAATGAGGCTACTTTGGTTGACCATCGCAATCCACAGGCAAGAGTGTTAGGCCTTCGCCTAGCCTAAGTGAGGGTGGTTGAATAGTGTTGTAAAAAAGAAAGAAAAAAAAAGCAAAAAACTTAAATAAATATTGAATGAATAATAAAATATTATTAAAAATTGTCTACATTAACACTGACCTTGTTGCATAGGATGCCTGACGTCCACATTAGCGATTTTCAACTAAAATTGGTTGTATGAGCTTAATTGACAAAACTTGAAAATATTTAGGATTGAATTGATAAAAATGCAATATGTGCAGAACTTTTTGAACAATTTTTTCTAACATAATGCCTAATGAAAATGCAACTAAGATTCCCCTGGCAAGATCCCCACCTATTATAAGCTGGTTGCTTGGTCTAGAAAGATATCTTGAAACACCTAGAAACCCCTAACCAGATTCACAACAATAATGAACATTAAACCATCATCCTCCAATAATTTACAAAACCAATCCAAACATGCCTTCGCAACTATGTTATTAGTCAAAATAACTTTCGCAAATCATTTCTCAAATCATTTTAGAATTCATTTTATAAACCATATTTATGAGCAATACATATAATCTCTTGCAATTTCATTCACAATACCTTTCATAACACATCTTTCAAACCAATCACAAATAACGAAGTAGAAGTAAATGCCAAGCCCAGATTTTGTGCAACCAAAAATGTCATATCATAACTTACACTATATTCCATCTCTATCACTTTCAAAGATGGGTTTATAAATTTGAGGAAAAGATAAGAAACACTCACTTGAGAATGTCTGAAACCAAATAATAAAGATTACTTATCGACTAACTCCCAATGGCATCAAATAAGCAAGAAACAAGATCAAAATCAAGTTAAACGCCACCTCAATTATGAACCGACTAACTAAGCTTAATTGCTGACAAGATGACTCCCACAAGCGAACAAATGCTCGCCAAAAGCAAATATTCAAAGTTGTTCACTTCGCGGAGCTCGTGCGTGAAATAGATAAGACTCCTTAGATTTGTGCTATATTGGGCATCGAATCAATATAAAACTCAATCTTTTTATCAAGAGGCTGACCTAGTAAATCCTCGAAAAACACATGCGGAAACTCTTTATCAATAGAAAGCTTCTCAACATCCCTTCTTATTTCCTTTACACAAGTCAGATAATCACAATAACCATTTTTCAAAAGTTTCATTGATTGTAGAGCGGTGAGTAATCTCGGAACAGTACCTTTACAACATCTTGAAGAAGAGAATTTGGGCTGATTTAGAAGTGTAAAGATCGCTCTTTTTGAAAAGCAATATTGACGTGATTTGTAGATAACCAATCTATTCCTATAATGACATCAAAATCTCAAATATTTAACTCCACCAAATCTACAAGCAATTCAATGTTATCAATTTGAAGTGAACATTTCTTGAACATAGGGTTAGTGACCAAGAAATAACAAGTAGGAGTATCAACATGCAACTCACATTCAAGAGGTTTAGGCAACTCTTCAAGCTTATTTTCAAATTAAGTAGAAATACAGAAACTTGTAGCATTAGGATTAAAAAAAATGTATAAGCATATTGCGAGGCAATATAAATATTACTTGCACCCACCGTGTTAGAAGTTGCTGCATCCTCTTCAATCATAGCAAAAACTTTCCTCGTCGTCCTCTATCTTTGCGGGTTCTCCTGGGGTCTACCAAAGTGAAGGAGCGTTCCTCTTCATGGAAAAACTACATGCTACGTGTCCCAGTTGCCTAAATAGAAAGCATGATATATTATCAACTGGAGCATCCCATTGTGTGAGACAATCCCGCCACATGTCCCATTTTCCCACATGAGAAGCATGCTCTTGTTTTCCGGTAACACTCATCACCATGATATTTTTTCACGTGTATTACAAGGGCCTTGAGCATTATGGGTTTTAAACTTCCCTAATCGGTTACTACCTCTTCGCTTGCTATTATCACTTGCACCGCTTTCTTGAAAATCAGTGAACTTGGGCCTCTTTTGCTGATGATTATCCTGTGTGTCGCACTCCAAATTGTCCTATTCTACCGTGATCGCTCATTCTAAGACATCTTTGTACGTTGTACAAGAGGTGTAAGTTTAGAACAAATAAAAGGCAGAAGCACTCTCTAGAAATATTCAACTCTCTTGTTGATTGGTCATAAAGATCTTTGCAAATCTACTTAACTGGTTGAAGCGGCTTGTGCACTCCATAATCATAGAGTTGCCCTGCGATATATGCATGAAATTGCTCCTCATCTTCACTTGGGATGACTTTGGATAATATCGAGTGTTGAAAGCCACTGTAAAGTCTTTTCAAGAAATAATCGTACCTTCATCGCCAAAGGCCGGTCTAGTCCCTTCATACCAATATTCAGCCTTGCCTTCTAAATATTGGAAGGCAAAGTCAAATTTTTGATCATCCAAAACCCTTTCGACTCGGAAGATCATCTCTATTTTCCTAAGCCAACACTCCGCCAAGAGAGGATCCGGTTTCCCATCATATATTGGTGGATTCTTTTGTCTAAGCTGCAGAAATGTGTATTCCTTATCATTTTCGGACTCAGACTCTTTCAATCGATGATGAAAATCCAAGAGGTCCGATTGCTCCTTCAGTTGATCCAAAAGCTTCAGCCCAGCTGTCGTGTGGCATGCCGGATTTCCGCCTCATTAGTTTGTTCAGTCTTTTACTCTCAATTTTCAATTTTGGACTGTAAAAGCCAAAATTAAAAGCTCTACTGGAATTCGGAAACGTCCATTCTTCACTTCCCTTTGTCACCGCCCGATCGAAGCTTTCAAAAATCCTCTTACTGCAATTTCAAGGTTATCTCTCAACGTCTTCTCTTCGTCCGATTGCTCATTCCTTAATGGTCGGAAACATTGACAAATGGCGCTCCAGGAAGTCCCACCACTACAGACTAACTCCCGAATTCCACGCCATATCTCTTGACGAATGAGAAGCAAGCAAGACGAAACTCAATTTCAAATTTATGGCACGGTAACGAGTTGAGCCGAGTGCTATGAAAATCGAACTGAGTTCCTCATTTATATACGAAAGCATGAACATCAAAACAAATTTCCTAATGCGCCAATAATGAAAGAACAACGCAAGCAATAAACGCCCAGAAAAGTCAATACATCGCCAATAAAATGATCATCCAAAGATCCTCCAGTCGAAGTTGCACTTCTCGGTCTGGAAGGCGGTGGCGGCTGACTGTGACGAGCTCAGAGGGGCCTTCAGCAAACACTTGACCCTTGGCTTGATGCAGAACGTCTTGATCTTGCCGAGCTTGAACCGCACCCCAGGTACAACTTCATATCGATGTTGTAGAGTTGAAATCGGATTGCTCGCTCGTTCCAAGCAGCACCAGCTGCTGGCCCTCGAACATGGGTTTGAGCGTCTTCGTGTTCTTGTGGCCCTGATAGAGTGGCCTCAGGTTATCAGCGGCGGAGCACTGGCCCCAGTAGAACGCCTGTGCCTCGATCCAGTCGTAGTAGATCCTGATGCGGCGGTTTGGCTCCGGATGGCGAGGTTGAGCTTGAGGTTGTAGTTGAGGGTGTTGGTGGTGGTGAAGTTGAACTGGGTGAGCTCGATGTTGGTGATGCGGAACTTGACAAGGTTGGGGCGGAAGATTTGCCAGAAGAGGAGGGCAAGGAGGCTGACAGAGACAACCACGGTGAGGACAAGGTTGAAGATGAGCTTGAGGAGGTAGGAGCTGCAGCCGCAGGTGCAGCCCCCAGTGCAGCCAGGGCGGAGGTAGGAGTGCTGCTTGGGGGGCACAGCAGGGCCAAGTAGGCGTTGTTGAGGTGGCTTGCTCCTCCGCCATGGGGGAAGTTGCAGAAGAAACAATGGAGATGCTGACCGAGAGGAGATGGAGATGGAGATGGAGATGGAGATGGAGATGAGGATGGAGAAAAGATGAGGCATGAGTATGGACAGGGTTAGGCTTAAGTAGGGGTTGAGTGCGAATTGGGAGCTTGCGTCGCCGAAGTGTTCAGTTCGTAGGAGTTTTGACAAGCAACGTGGGACAATGGGAGTAAAACTGTTATGTATTTCTTGTCTCTTCAAATATACAAGTATGCATCTGTATTTATAGTACAAGAAATGAAATCAAAAGAAATATATACAATATCATTTTCCTAAAAATATTCCAAATCTAGATTTACCATATCAATCACAAGATCATAATTTGGCTTGGGAATCAATCAATAGATCAATTCAAATCCTCTCGATCCCCCTCAAGCTGGTGACCTATATATGTCAAAGACACTAGCTTGCTCAATAAATTTGTATGCTGTCTTTGACATAAGAGCTTAGTGAAAATATCTATAGGCTATTCCACAATTCCAATTCCTCGAGTCGTAACAATCCCTTTTTAAATTTTCTCTTGAGTAAAATAACAATAAACTTTAATGCGCTTCATTCTTTCATAAAAGACTGGATTCGCGGCTAACTTAAGCGTTCACTTGCATTGTGGACTTGCACACCAAGATCTAAAAGTAATCCTTGTATCCAAACTTTTTGGCAAATAGTTTTCGCCATGGCTTGATATTCTAATTCAACTAGTGACAATGAAACTGTTGACTACTTCTTTGTCTTCCATTAAATCAATGATCTTCCTAATTTGATACAAAAGCTAGTAATGGATCTTCTTGTCATTAGGCAAATAGCATAATCTGTGTCACAATAGGCTGTCATCTTCAAGTTGTTCACGTAATAATAGAATTCCAAGTCTTGGACATCACTTTAAGTACTTGACAACCTTCAACGCTGGGTTCATATGTGATTGCTTTAGATTGTTCATAAACTAGCTAAGTATTTGTATTGCATAACATACATTAGGTCTGGTCATGCTGAGAGAGATTAATTTCCAACAAGTCACTAATATCTTGATGGATCCTTGAACAGTGGATCTTCATTTGGAGAGGAAGAGCTTGCATCATATTCATATGTTGTCAATTTGACATTCTCCTCAACAAGTATAGCAACTGGTTTGCATCCTAACAATCTTGCTTCTAATATGATTTACATGATGAATTTTCGTTGACTAAAACAAATTTCCTCGCTAGATCAAGCTATTTCAATAGTAAGAAAATATTTGGGAGGTCCCAAGTCTTTAATATGGAAGGTCAAATGTAAGTATCTTTTGATGTTCTGAATTGTAACATCATCATTTCTCATGATAAGTATATCATCGACATAAATCAACAAGTAGACAAATGAGGTACCTTTGGTCCATGTGAAAATGCAGAATTATGTTTGGAGTGTCGAAAACTTGCATTTGTAAGCGTCGTTGTAAACTTTGCATACCATTGTTGAGAGGCCTGCTTAAGTCCATATAAGGATTTGCGGTGACGACATACTCAAAACTCCCCTAATCTACATAAGCCCTGTGGAAGTTCGATGTAAATTTCCTCATCAAGATCACCATGAAAAAAGGCATTATTGACATCGATCTAGTGCAGATCCCAATATCTCAATGTAGCAATAGACAGAAAAGAACAAATAGTAACTTCTTTAGGAACAGGAGAAAAGGTCTTATGATAATCAAAACTTTTGCATTGTGTGAATCCTTTAGTGAAGAGTCGAGCCTTATATCGCTCAATTGAACCATTTGCTTTATATTTAATTTTGCATACCTATTTTGCAACCAATGAGCTTTTAATGAGGAGGTAGATGAACGATTTCCCAAGTATGATTCTCTATAATAACAGCTAATTCTTCTTTCATGGCCCCTCGCCATCGAATATCACGCGTTGTCCTCATAAGAAGATGGTTCGTGTTCTTTATAAATTTGATTGATGCAGCACATGTGTTCTAGTAATAATCGACTGAACGAAACATAGGAAGATATCAGATATTGTGTACCTGTAGTCTCCAAAGTAGGACATATATAGTCCTTGGTCCATGTTGGAGGGTGAACTTGTCGCCCTGAACGTTGAGGCCTGTTTGTTGATAATTGTTCAGCAACTGGTGATGTAGAGCCAATATGATATCATTGCGATGATGATGGAGACTCGTTGTTGTTTTGGTGTGATGTTGAAATGGGACTATCAGGAGTCTTAGTTAATATGTTTGGGGGTCTAGGACAAGTCGTCATAGGGTATGGGCTGGGAGTTTGTTGGTTTGATGCAATCACTACATACTGTGGCTTCATAGAAACATTCTCCTTCGATAAGAACTGCCGATGACTTGATGTTGGCATTGGTGGCTCATTTGAAGACACCATTTCCTAGAAGGGAAATATATCTTCGTGGAATACAACATCGGCTAACAAAAAACCATTATGTAGATATCTCCATAACGTGGTCACCCTTCCATAGAGTGTGGTATCCCATAAAAAATACATTGAAGAGCATGAGGATCCAATTTATGTTGATGTCTCACATTTGTCACATGGCAAAGATGGTCCAATACTAGAAGATGACCAATGCCCAATTGCTTTCTGAAGAGCATTACAAATGGGGTGCATCCTTCTAATACTCTAGTTGGCATACAATTTATTAAATAGGCTACAGTGACCACATAATCTTCAAAAAAAAAAAAAAAAAACTCAAGAATGGAAACTTTGATATTTTAGTGTGTGATCAACTTTTAAAAGATGTCGATGTTTACGTTTGACGATTTTTGTTGACACCTAAATTTTGGCGACCCGATTAGTCATTTATCGCATTAAAAATCAGGGTAAGGTAGCTGTCCCTTATCCTTCATAACAATCCTATACATGTGCATCAAGATAGTATTTGGGAGTGAAAAATTCATACCATTGGGGATAGCAAACATAAGTCTTGCTTCAAATCTGGAAACATTTGTTTTTGAAGTAGCCTTTGGTCTGATGCAGTTTATGAGAATTTTGTGCAGCAAAAGATTTGAGGCTGTCAATTTGGAATAAGTGATGCCTCCTTCGGGTAGTCTATCCCTAACAAGAAATCTTATTGCGTGACCAACCGAGACATTTATTGGTTGGAAACCACTACTTTCCACCCCAATAATGTTAGCTAATGTGTCAACATCCAATAGATAGTCTTTATCACTCAAAGTGAATTTGAAATGATTCTGGTCAAGAAAAGATAGGTTTGAATAGAAAAAAGCAGTCAACTCTGGATACGCAACAGTTGTCTCAGAGCATAAGTTTTCAAGTTGAAAGGAAGCCAAAATTTTCCCTCAAATTCACCTTGATCGAGTCTAAAAAGTCAAAATTGACAGATCGAGGGTTCATCACCCCTCTTTTCAACATTTGGGTGTAAACCCTTTTGTGATCCTTAGAATGAAAAAGCTTCGTTCCATCATCGGCATTTTAGCAGCAATGCCCATCCTTGGCTAAAAATTCGAAACATTCTCTCATTATCATCTTTGCTTTCAGGCTGATTGAAAGAACTAAATCTAGGATCGACAGGAAAGTTAATGAAAGCCTCATCTGTTGCTCCTTTATTTGCTATTCCTAAACGTTCCATCGTTCTTAGAAACAACGTTTCATTTTTATGCCCATGTTCTCTTAGAAAATCAGTAATAAAGGACATTGGCGAACTAGCCTTTTTCAGATGACCAAAAAGTTGGTACAGAACCTGGGAAGTCAAGGTACGGAGAGGAACAACGTCTTGCTCAACTTCCTCTTCCAACGATTCACGAGGAGGATTCTGCAAAGTGTCCTTCGAGTTGTGCTGTGGAGATGTTTGAGGAGAGTCTTCTTCTGTAAGATCGAAATGTGTTTGCCCTTCTAGCACATTTTGAAGCCCCTTGCTTGCGATTCGAGATGACTTCCTTTGGTAAGACATGCTTGTAGGCCAGGAGGATTTCTCAAATAGGTTTGGGTGAAAAAGATGGAAACTTGCGAAACAAACTTGAGAGTAGAGATGAGAGAGTAGAGTCTGTATTTTAGGGTTTGGAATGAAGTGCTCAAAAGAAAATACTATAAGGTATTTAAAGAAAATGAGAGGTCTCATAGAAAAGAGATAATCGAACTGTCATAAGAAAAAGAAAACTACTTTTTGAGATAAACTGAAAAGAAAAACTGCCAAAAATTCGAAAAAGATAACTTCTAAAAATAAAATAGGCAATCAACGATTCGGTTAAACATACATTTTCCTTCCAAAAATAAAATACCTAGATTCGAGACATTCTCTTACTGAAGTAGTGCCTGGAAATTCTGAGTCTGATCACTTTAGACTTTACTCCAAAATAGAAATAATATTTAGCTTGATGCAAATAGACTCATTTATATTTTTCTCTAGGGGCTTCATGAAGATGTCTGCTAACTGATTCTTTGAATCAATGAACTGAATCTTAATCTTCCTATTATGGACATGATCCCTTATAAGGTAATGTCAAATTTCTATGTGCTTTGCCATTGAATGAAGAATTGGGTTCTTAATGAGATTAATAGCACTGGTGTTGTCACATTTGATCTCGGTACACGATTCTTCTATTCCAAAGTCTCTTAGCTATTGTCGTATCCACAGAATTTGAGAACAACAGCTCTCAAGAGTCACATATTCTACTTCTGTTGTTGATAGAGCTACAATACTTTGCTTCCTTGAGAACCAAGATACTAGCATATTTCTCAACAGTTGACAGGTTCTAGAAGTGCTCTTTCTATCCACTTTACAACCTGCTAAATCGGCATCTAAATATCCAAGAAGAGTAAAGTCTTATTCTTTTGGATACCACAGACCTAACTTTGGAAAAGTTGTCACATGTTTAATGATACGTTTTGCAGCACTTAAATGAGATTTTCTAGGATCAGACTGAAATCTAGCACATATGCAAATACTAAACAAAATATTAGGTCTAGATGTAGTAAGGTAAAGAAGAGAACCAATCGTGCTTTTGTAAAGCTTCTGATCTACTTTCTTCCCTTTTTCATCCTTGTCCAGCTTGGAGGAACTTGACATAGGTGTCTCTATTTTTTTGCAATTCTCTAACCCAAATTTCTTAATCAGATTTTTAGCATATTTCTCTTGGTGAATGTATATACCTTTCTTCAACTGTTTAACTTGCAATCCCAGAAAGAAAGAAAGTTAACTCACCCATCATGCTCATCTCGAATTCATCCTACATAGACTTTGACAATTTCTTGTATAGATTTTCATTAGGAGAACCAAAGATAATATCATCTACATAAATCTATACAAGTAAAAATTCTTTTCCTTGTCTCTTTATGAACAAAGTAGTATCTACCTTTCCTTTTTCAAAACCGTTTTGAGTTAGAAACTTACTTGACCTTTCATACCATGCTTAAGGTGCTTGCTTCAGTCCATATAAGGCATTTTTCAGTCTATAAACTGAGCCTGGCTTTCTTGGATCTTCAAATTCTAGTGGTTGTTTCACATAGACTTCTTCTTGAATGAATCCATTAAGGAAAACACTTTTGACGTTCATCTAGAATAGCCTGGAATTTTTATAGTAAGCAAAAGCAAGTAAAAATCTAATTGCTTCTAACCTCGCTACTAGTGCATAAATCTCGTCATAGTCTATCCCTTCTTCTCGTGTATATCCTTTGGCCACGAGTCTTGCTTTGTTCCCGATGACTTTTCCTTTCTCGTTCATCTTGTTCCTGAAGACCCATTTTATCCCGATTATAGATTTACCTTTTTAGGTTATGGAATCAGCTCCTAAACATTATTGATGTTGAATTGTCTAAGCTCTTCTTGCATAGCTTTGATCCATCTTTCATCAGACAAGGCTTCATCTACACTTTGTGGTTCAATTTCGGAAACAAGTGCTAGAGCACTCAACTCTTCTTGCATTTTGGATCTGGTTCGAATTCTTTCATCAATGTTGCTAATGATGAGTTCTTTGGGATGACTTGATTTGTGCTTCCGGTTGTTGCTTGGTTTGAAAGTTTGTTGATCCTTTGCTTCGGTTGAAACTTCTCGATCTGTTTGTTGTTGTTCTTCAGAAATCTGAACTTCTTCAGGGGAAGTAGACTTTGTAAAGTCTGGAATAGGTTCAGACTCTTCAAGTTGAGTCTGGTCTGGTTGAGTCTGCACGTAATCCTGAAACTTGACGTTCATAGATTCTTCCACGGATTGAGTCTTCTTGTTGAAGACCCTGTAGGCTTTGCTTGAAGTAGAATAGCCAAGGAAGATTCTTTCATCTGATTTTTCATCAAACTTCCCAATTCGATCATTTGCATTTCAAAACAAAACATTTACAACAAAAGACATGAAAGTAAGAAGCATTTAGCTTATTTCCTTTATACACTTCATAAGGAGTTTTCTCTAGGATAGGCCTTATGAACACTCTGTTGATGATGTAGGAAGTTGTGGAAGCTGTGGAAACTGCTTTTGCCCAAAATCGAGGGGAAATTTTACTCTCAATTAAGAGGGTTCTGGCCATCTCCTGTAAGGATCTATTTCTCCTTTCCACAACCCCATTTTGTTTTGGAGCGTATGGAGAAGAGAAAACATGCTGAGAACCAGATTCATCATAGAACTTCGCAAAGTCCTGATTCTTAAACTCACATCCATGGTCAGTTCGTATGCTTGAAATAACATAATCTTTTTCATTCTGAACCTCCTTTGCAAATTTTGAGAAATAAGAGAAGACTTCAGACTTATTTGCCAGAAAGTAAACCTAAGTGAAGCGAGAGTAATCATCCATGATTATTAGGCAATATTTTTTTCCACTAATACTCTGAGTGCTGGTTGATCCGAAAAGATCCATATGCAGAAGCTGCAAAGCTCGATTGGTAAAAACTTGATTTATAAGTTTAAAGGTACTTCTAACTTGTTTTCCCAAAACACATAGAGTGCATAATTCAGACTTTTGAAAAGCCAGCTTGGGAAGACCATGAATAAGCTTCTTAGAAGAAATCTTGGCAATTTGCTTCATGTTAACATGACCAAGCTTTCGATGCCAAAGACTTGCTTCGTCTTGAATAGATATAAGGCACTGAGAATTTTCTAGGTTTACATCGAGAATATAAATATTCCCATGCCCTCGCCTAGTAAAAGATTGGGAGAAGTCTTGACCGTTCTAGAACAAATACCTTCTTGGAAGCTTATTTTGAATCTAGTGTCACAAAGCTGGCTTATGCTAAGTAGATTATAGTTCAAACCTTCCACCAAGGAAACATTGTTGATAGTCAGGCTTCCAATCTTCACTGTTCCACAACCTATAATTCTTCCCTTGCTGTTTCCTCCAAAAGAAACTTTTCCTTCATTCAATCTAACAAGCTTTATAAAGCAGCTTGAGTCTCCTGTCTTATGCCTCGAACAACCACTATCCAAATACCATTTGATCTTCCTTTTGATAGTGACTTGTAATCATAAGAAAAACTCAAGTTTTCTTTGGTACCCAAATTTTCTTGGGTCCAAGAGAGTTAGCATTAAAGAAGGTTTTTGTCCAGTCCTTCTTAACTAGTCTCTAAACCTTGGGATATTCTTTCTCAAAATGTTCTGAGTTGTTACACTTTTAACATTTGAGAGTACTTCGGCCAATAGGTTTTACAAAGACTTTTTGAAAGTAATTCTTATAAAATGCCTTTGTAGGTCTTTGTTTGAGTCTTTCTTTTACTTTGGGAAAATCAATCAATGGAATGGTTTCTAAAGTCATACCTAAACCAGATTTGTTAAAATAAGGTCTTTGTACTGAAAGAATTTTCTCTAACTTTTTGGATCATTTTGAAAATCTTTTTGAAATATTTGAAATGTCTTTTTTCATAATAGCATTTTCCTTAGCAAGAGAATCGGAACTTTCTTTCAAATTAACAAAACTTTTATTCAGACTTTCAAACCTTTCTTTCCAAGAAATTTCCTGTTGCTTGAGTTTAGAATTCTCCCTTTTTAGTTTGGAAATCATTTTAAGAGAAGTTTTGAGACTGAGACAAAGTTCTTCTATGTACTTCGAGATTTTAACAGGAATTTTTAAGTTACTTACCTTAACTTCTTGATCTGAATCTGAATCGGAGTCTGTTTCTGATTCTGAGTTTGAATCGGAATGGGCTATCAGACATATATTGGCATATTCATCTTCACTTTCCTCGCATTCAGTATCACTCCAAGTATCAGCTTTGAGAGACCTTTTGTATTTCTCATTTCTTCCTTTCTTTTTCTTCAACAAAGGATAGTTAGGTCTGATATGCCCCTATTTCTTGCATTCGAAGCATATTACATATTTGCTAGTATCATTGTCCTTAGTCAGTCTTTTCTAGAAATTTTGCATGCTCTGCTTCTTCCAGTTGAATCTTCTTCCATTCCTATTCAACTTTCTGAACTTTTTAGTCATAAGTGCTAGCTCCTCATCATCCATATTGTCATTTGAATCTGTATTATCATAATCATTGTTAGATTTTAAAGTAATTGACTTCTTACCTTTTTGATCTTCTTGCTCATTGATCTGTTCCACTTCATATGATTGAAGCGTGCCTACTAGTTTGTCTACGGATAGAGGCATGATCCTCTAAGTTTCTCTAATTGATGTCTTCACATGTTCCACTCTTTAGAAAGTCTAGGCATTAATTTGTTGACTTTCATTAGTCCTGAGATTGGTTGACCTTGCTAAGCTAGGCCGTTTATAATCTCAATAAAGCGACTGAATATATTAGTAATGGATTCTCCAGGCTTCATACTGTCCAAGTAGAATATTGATTTTCATTTTCTTTACTCGATTAGTTCCTTCGTAGGTAACATGCAATTTGTCCCAAATTTGTTTCATTGTTTCACAAGAAGAAATTCAGTTATACATAGTATGAGATAAGGCACAATATAAACAAGTAGATAGCTTTAGCATCGAGAGCTTGTCTCTTGGTTATTTCTGCTTGTGTTGTTTCGCCAGCATCTACAACTTCTTTTCCTCTTTCTGAGGTTGATGTAGCTTTGGGATTGATCCCTTTTTCTACCACATCCCACTCTAGAGGATCTCTAGATTTGAGAAAAACCTTCATCTAATTCTTCCACACATTGTACTCATTTCCATCAAAGTAAGGAGGTATGGTGTTGCTTTAATATTCAACCAATCCTAGAGCCAAAATACTAGCAATAGATCTTTAGTTTAGAAGTAAAAATACTTCAATAAAATAAGCACACACGCTCTGATACCAATTGTAAGTGTTAAGTATGAGTACCTAGAGAGGGGTGAATATGTGTGAAGACAATTCTTTTTTGCAAGTAACATAGTGAAAATATTTTGCTTCTAAAGCCGAGTCTGAAGAATAATTGACTTTGAGCAAGTTCAGATTTTAGCAATTAAATAGAACTACGAACAAAAAAAAGGAGTTTAAGGAAGAGAACAAGAACACATAATTTATAGTGGTTCAACTTAGATCAAGCCTACGTCCACTCTTCAAGCTAACATCCTCCTGGCTAGATTCCACTAAGAATTAAAAGAAATTTTACAGCCTTATGATCTCAACTTCATAGTGAAGAGTCTCTACTACTCTTTCACAAAGTCACACTATAAGTTTCTCTCTCTTTTGAGTACAACTTTGAGCTCAGAAAATCGAATGATAAGAAAATGGTAAGTTTCAAACTTTGAAATTTTTTTTTCACGCACTCTGTCAAACAACTAGACGGTCCACCTTAAATACTCCTTCATGCCTTCTTGACCGTTGGCACTTTTCAAATGAATTCTTCCAATCTACTCGTTGGACAGAATCAATCAAGGAGATCTTGAGCCGTTTGAAGATTATGATGAAAGTCCATCAATCTTGTTCGCCTATGCAATCAGGATCTTGGTTTACATAAGTAGATTCTTTCCATATTTACTTGCCTTCGAAAAGAATTGATGTATCGAAATTGATTTCAATAAAGATACCAAATCTTGTAGGTGATATATCTAACCAGAAAGCCTTCCATAAACCATACGAATCGAACTTCTAAAGGGATAAACAAAATCTCGCATTTGGATAAGTCTTCATTTTTCAGTAGCATTCAGTTTGGAATTTGTTAGAGTGGGTAGACTTCTAATGTCGAATAGACTTTGACACTAAAGTTTGGTCGTCTTTAGATTTTGACACAGAAGTTTGGAAATCTTTAAAATAGATTATGGATAAGTTTTGTTAACTTCAAAACATTAAAGGAGTTTTCTCCAACAATAGGAACCTCATCTTCCTCAATTAAGCCCATGCCACTTCATCAGCCCAATCAATGCTTGCTTCGTGATTTGCCTTCACGTACTCCACTCTTTCCTCATTCTAAAAAGCCAAAGTTTGGGGCAGTGAGGATAGTATGCATTGATTGCTATGTATCCAATCTTGCCCTAACAAGAAATTGCTATGTATCTAATGTTCTTCTTTATTGAGACTATATTTGACAGCCATTCTACATACCAAGTAGTCTCAATAAAGCCTGCCTTTAATAGTTAGCCCAATCTCTTCTTTTATTTTGGAATTCATTTTGAGAGCAAACATTCTCGAAGGTTGTTTATGGGGTCTCCAACTTGGTTTAATAGGGAGATGATGTTCAACCATGTCTTTGCTCAAACCTGGTATCTCATGGTAATCCCAAGCAAAAGAATTCTTATGCCTTTGCAATACTTCAACCAAATTGTCCCTACGCTATTCATTGAGTAAACTGTTAGAGAAAACTCCTTGATGTTTTGAAGTTGACAAAACTTATTCAAAATCTATTATGAAGATTTCCAAACTTCTGTGTCAAAATTTGAAGACGACCAGACTTTAGTGTCAAAGTCTGAAGATGACCAGACTCTAGTGTCAAAGTCTGTTTGATGTCAGAAGTCTGTCCACCTGACAAATTCCAGACCGAACACTACTCAAGAGTTCGATTCGTACAGGTTTTATACAGCTTTCTGGATGTATATATCACCTACAAGAATGATTATCTTTATTAGGATTAATTTAGATACATCAAATCTTTTTGAAGGGCAAGTAACTTTGGAAAGAATCTACTTATGGAAACCAAAATCCTGATTGTATGGACAAACAAGATTGACGGGCTTTCATCACAATCTTCAAACGGCTCGAGATCTCCTTGATTGATTCTGTCCAACGGGTTGATTAGAAGAATTTCTTTGAAAAGTATCAACGGTCGAGAAGGCATGAAAGAGTATTTAAGAAGGACTCTCCAGTTGTTCAACAATGTGTATGAAAGAAATTCCAAAGTCTAAAACTTTACATTCCCTTATCACTTCTTACTCTAAGCTCAAAGTTGTATTCAAAAGAGAGAGATTTGTAGTGTGACTTCGTGAGTAAAAAGTAGAGAGTCTGCACTGTGAAGTCAAGATCGCAAGACTGTAAAATCTCTTTTTATTTCATAGTGGAATCCAGCCCGAAGGCTGTTAGCGTGGGAGAGTGGATATAGGCTTGATCTAAGCCGAAACACTATAAATTATGTGTTCTTATTCTCTTCCCTGAACTCCTTGATTTTGTTCGTAATTCTATTTAACTGCTAAAGTTTAAACTCGCTCAAAGTCTGTTATTCTTTAGACTCTGTTTCAAAATCAAATATTTTACTATATTTTGCGAAGATTTTTCTTCACACCTATTCACCCCCTCTAGGTGTTCATACTAGCACTTATAATTGGTATCGTAGCTTATGTGCTTATTTCATTGAAGTGTTTATACTTCTAAGTTAAAGATTTATGGCTAGTATTTTGGCTCCAAGATTAGTTAAAGGTCAAAGCAACACCAGACCTCCTTACTTTGATGGGAAGGAGTACAATGTATGGAAAGATAAGATGAATGCATTTCTAAAATCGAAAGATCCTTTGGAGTGGGATGTGGAAGAAAAATGGATCAATCCTAAAGTTACATCAACCTCAGAAAGAGGAAAATAAGTTGTAGATGCTGGTGAAACAATACAAGTAGAAATAACCAAGAAACAAGCTCTTAATGCTAAAAATTTCTACTCTTTATGCTGTGCCTTATCTTCTACTGAGTATAATTGAATTTCTTCTTGTGAAATAGCGAACGGAGTTTGGGACATATTGCATGTTACCTATGAAGGAATTGATTGAATAAAGGAAATGAAAATCAATATTCTACTCAGATAGTATGAAGCCTTCAAGACGAAGCTTAGAGAATCCATTACTGATATGTTCAGTCGCTTCACAGAGATTGTAAACGGCTTGGCTTATCAAGGTCAATCAATCTCAGGACCAATGAAAGTCAATAAATTGTTGCGTGGACTCTCTAAAGAGTGGAATCATGTGAAGACATCAATTAGAGAAACTCAGAGGATCATGCCTCTTTCCGTAGATGAACTAATAGGCACACTTCAATCATATGAAGTGGAGCAGATCAATGAGGAAGAAGATCGAAGAGGTAGGAAGTCAATTGCTTTAAAATCTAACGATGATTCTGATGATACAGATTCAAATGATGATATGGATGATGAGGAGCTATCAATTATGATTAAGAAGTTCAGAAAGTTGAACAGAAATGGAAGAATATTTAATTGGAAAAAGCAAAGCACGCAAAATTTCCAGAAGAGACCAATTAAGGATAATGAAACCAGCAAAGATGTAATATGCTTTGAATGCAAGAAAATGGGGGCATATCAAACCTAACTGTCTTTTGTTAAAGAAAGAGAAAGGAAGAACTGAGAAATACAAAAAGGCACTCAAAGTTGAAACCTAGAGCGACACTGAGTGCGAGGAAAGTGAAGAGGAATATGCCAATATATGTCTAATGGCCCATTCCAATTTTGACTTAGAATCAGAAACAGACCCTGATTAAGATTCAGATCAAGAAGTTAAGGTAAGTAACTTAAAAATTCCTATTAAAGTCTCGAAATACATAGAAGAACTTTGTCTTAGTCCCAAAACCTCTCTTAAAAGGATTCCTGAACTAAAAAGGGAGAATTCTAAACTCAAGCAACATGAAATTTCTTGGAAAGAAAAGTTTGAAAGCCTGGATAAAATTTTTATTAATTTGAAAGAAAATTCTAATTTTCTTGCTAAGGAAAATGCTATTATGAAAGAAGACATTTCAAATATTTCAAAAAGATTTTCAAAAGGATCCGAAAAGTTGGAGAAAATTCTTTCAGTACAAATACCTTATTTTAACAAATTTGGTTTAGGTATAACTTCAAAAACCATTCAATTGATTGATTTTCCCAAAGTAAAAGAGGGACTCAAACAAAGACCTACAAATGCATTTTACAAAAATTATTTTCAAAGAGTTTTTGTAAAACCTGTTGGTCGAAGTGCTCTCAAATGTTCAAAGTGTAACGGCTCAGAACATTTCGAAAAAGAATGTCCCAATGTTTAAAGACCAGTTAAGAAGGACTGGGCAAAGACCATCTTTAATACTAGCTCTCCTAAACCCAAGAAAATCTGGGTACCAAAGAAAACTTGATTTCTTCTTATGATCACAGGTCACTATCAAGAGGAAGATCAAATGGTATTTGGATAGTGGCTGTTAGAGGCATATGACAAGAGACTCAAGTTGCTTTATAAAGCTTGTTAGACTGAATGGAGGAAAAGTTTCTTTTGGAGGAAACAACAATGGAAGAATAGTAGGATGTGGAATTGTGAAGATTGGAAGCCTGACTATCAACAATGTTTCCTTGGTGGAAGGTTTGAACTACAATCTACTCAGCATAAGCTAGCTTTGTGACACTGGATTCAAAATAAACTTCTAAGAAGGTATTTGTTCTAGAACGAGTCAAGACTTCTCCCAATCTTTCACTGGGCGAAGGCATGAGAATATTTATCTTTTGGATGTGAAACCAGAGAGTTCTCAGTGCCTTATATCTATTCAAGACGAAGCAAGTCTCTAGACTTCGAAAGCTTGGTCATGTTGACATGAAACAAATTGCCAAGATCTCTTCTAAGAAGCTTGTTCGTGGTCTTCCCAATCTGGCTTTTCAAAAGTCTGAATTATGCACTCTATGTGTTTTGAGAAAACATATTAGAAGTACCTTTAAATCTGTAAACCAAGTTTCTGTGAAAGCTAGTACGAGCACCTAGAGGGGGATGAATAAGTGTGAAAACAAATTTTGCTTTTAAATCAACTCTATTTAGCAATAGACTATGAAAAGGAAATTAGATAAAATTATGATCAAAGTAAAAGAGATTAAGGAAGAGAATAAAGATATAAGGTTTATAGTGGTTCGGCTTAATCCAAGCCTACGTCCACTCTTCCGCACTGACAGCCCATCAGCTAGATTTCACTAAAAATCAAAAGAGTTGTTACAGTAGCTCTCTCTTGATTCCACAGTGTAGAGACTCTGCTACACTTCCTTAAGGTCTCACAAAAGTATAAACTCTCTTTTGAGTACAAGTTTTCGCTCAACAATCGAATTGACAAAGAACAATGAGCTTTAGACTTTATAATTCTTCTATTGTGCACACACTCGAATAACTGGAGCGTCTCCTTTATATACTCCTTCATGTCATCACACCCGTTGGCACTTACCAAAGGAGTTCTTCCAATCTACCCGTTGGACAGAATCAATTAGGGAGATTTTCTAGTTATTTAAGGAATATGACGATAGCCCACAAATCCTGCTCGCCCATATAATCAGGATTTAGGTTTCCATAAGTAGAACCTTCCAAGTATACTTCGCCAATCAACGGATCCAAAATCCTTGAATCAATCTCAATTTGAATAATGGATTCCGACATGCTATATCCAGCCAAGATATCTTCTTTAATCGATAAAGACAAATCATTATCAGAATACTCAGATTTGGATAAGTCTTTCGACGGTCTAGAAACTGTCAATGAGGATAGACTTTGAGTCTTGAGTTTGGCGGTTCGGCGGTCTTCAAACTTTGATGAAAGAGTATGCAAGTCTTCAAACTAGACTGATGGAAACATTTTGTCAACTTCAAAACACTCAAGAAAGTTTTCTCCAATAGTTTCTGCCAATCGAGCTTTGTAGCTTCTGCATATGGACCTTTTTGGACCAACTAGAAGTTAGAGTATTGGTGGAAAGAAATATTGCCTAATAATCATGGATGATTACTATCGCTTCACCTGGGTTTACTTTTTGGCAAATAAGTATGAAGTCTTCTCTTATTTCTCAAAGTTTGCAAAGAAGGTTCAGAATGAAAAGGATTATGCTATTTTAAGCATACGAATTGACCATGGAGGTGAATTTGAGAATTAAGACAATGCGAAGTTCTGTAATGAATCTAGTTTTCAGCATGTTTTCTCTTCTCCATACACCTTAGAATAAAATGGGGTTGTGGAAAGGAAAAATAGATCCTTATAGGAGATGACCAGAACCCTCTTAATTGAGAGCGATATATCCTCTTGATTTTGGGCAGAAATAGTTTATACAGTTTACTATATCATCAATAGAGTGTTCTTAAGGCCTATCTTAAAGAAAACTCCATATGAAGTGTACAAAGAAAAGAAACCAAATATTTTCTACTTCCATATCTTTGGTTGTAAATGTTTTTTTTTTTTTTTTTTTTTTTAAAGAATGCAAATGATCAAACTGGAAAGTTTAAAGAAAAATCAGACGAATGAATCTTTCTTAGTTATTCTATTTCAAGCAAAGCCTACAAGGTCTTCAACAAGAAGACTCAGTTCGTGGAAGAGTCAATGAACGTCAAGTTTCAGGATTATGTGTAGACTCAACTAGACCAGACTCAACTTGAAGAGTCTGAAGCTATTCCAGACTTTACAAAGTTCACTTCCCCCGATGAGGTTCAGACTTCTGGAGAACAACAACAAACAGATAGAGAAGTTTCAGTCGAAGCAGAGGATTGACAGACTTCCAGACCAAACAGCAACTGGAAGCACAAGTCGAGTCATCCCAAAGAACTCATCATTGGCAACATTGATGAAGGAATTCACACTAGATCCAAAAGGTGAGAAGAGTCTAGTGTTCTAGCACTTGTTTCTGAGATTGAACCAAAAAGTGTAGATGAAGCCTTGTTTGATGAAAGTTGGATCGAAGCTATACAAGAAGAGCTCAGATAGTTTAGCATCAACGATGTTTGGGAGCTCATTCCAAAACCTAAAGGCAAATCTATAATCGAGACAAAATGGGTATTCAGGAACAAGATGAAAGAGAAAGGAAAAGTCATCAGGAACAAAGCAAGACTTGTGGCCAAAAGATATACACAAGAAAAACTGATAGGCTATGACGAGACCCATGCACCAGTAGCAAGGTTAGAAGCAATTAGATTATTACTTGTTTTTGCTTGCTATAAAAATTTTAGGTTATTCCATATGAACATCAAAAGTGCATTCCTTAATAGATTCATTCAAGAAAAAGTCTATGTGGAACAACCACTAGGATTTGAAGATCCAAGAAAGCCGACTCAATTTACAGACTGAAAAAGGCTCTATACGGACTAAAGCAAGCACCTTGAGCATGGTATGAAAGGTTGAGTAAATTCTTTATTCAAAACGGTTTTGAAAAAGGGAAAGTAGATACTACTTTATTCATAAAGAGAGAAGGAAAATAATTTTACTTGTACAAATTTATGTAGATGACATCATTTTTGGTTCGCCTAATGAAAGTCTCCGCAAGAAATTTTAAAAGTCTATGCAGGATGAATTCGAGATGAGCATGATGAGTGAGTTAACTTTCTTTCTAGGATTGCAAGTTAAACAGTTGAAGAAATGTATATTCATTCATCAAGAGAAATATGCCAAAGATCTGATCAAGAAATTTGGATTAGAGAACTTCAAAAAGACAGAGACACTAATGTCAAGTTCCTCGAAGTTGGACAAGGATGAAAAATGGAAGAAAGTAGACAAGAAGCTTTACAGAAGCATGATTGGTTCCCTTCTTTACCTTACTGTATTTAGACCTGACATTTTGTTTAGTGTTTGCATCTGTACTAGATTTCAGTCTGATCCCAGAGAATCTCATTTAAGTGCTACAAAATGCATCATTAAATATGTGGCAACTTCTCCAAAGCTGGGTTTGTGGTATCCAAAAGAAGGAGCCTTTACTCTTCTAGAATATTCAGACGGTAATTTAGTAGGTTGTAAAGTGGATAGAAAGAACACCTCTGGAACCTGTCAACTGCTGGGAAATATGTTGGTATCTTGGTTCTCAAGAAAGCAAAGTACTGTAGCTCTATCAACAACAGAAGTAGAATATGTGGCTCTTAGGAGCTGTTGCTCTCAATTCTATGGATAAGACAATGGCTAAGAGACTTTGGGATTGAAGAATCGTGTACCGAGATCAAATGCGACAATACCAGTGCTATAAATCTCATCAAGAGTCCAATTCTTCATTCAAGGGCGAAACATATAGAGATTCGACATCATTTTATAAGAGATCATGTCCAGAATGGAGAAATTATGATTCAATTAATTGATTCAAAGAACCAACTAGAAGACATTTTCATGAAGCCTCTGGAGAAAAATATATTTGAGTATATTCGCACCAAGCTGAATATTATTTCTATTTTGGAGTAAAGTCTGAAGTGGTCAAACTTAGAATTTCCAGACGCTACTCTAGTAAGAGAATGTCTCGAATACAGGTATTTTATTTTTGGAATGAAAATGTATGATTAACCGAAATCGTTGCTTGCCTATTTTATTTTTAGAAGTTATTTTCAATTTTTTGAATTTTTGGTAGTTTTTATTTTCAATCTATTTCAATAAGGCAGTTTTATTTTTCCTTATATCCGTTCGATTATTTCCTTTCTTTGTGACCTTTCATCTTCTTTATATACCCTATTGTAGTTCTTTCAAGCACTTCTTTTCAAAACCCTAAAATACAGACTGTCTACTCTCTCGTCTCAACTCTCAAAGATTGTTCCTCAAGTTTCCATCTTTTTCACTCGAACCAGTCTGTGAAATCCTCCAAGTCTAAAAATATGTCTTACCAAAGGAAATCCTCTCGGATTGCTGATCAAGGTCCGAGAAGCATGCCAAAAGGGTAGACTCATTTTAATCTTACTGAGGAAGACTCTTTACACAACTCTCCACAACACTCTTTGCAACACTTTACTCAGAATGTTCCGCGCCAACCTTTTGAAGAAGAAATCGAGGAAGAAGTATCATACTCATTTGAAGCAGAGTGGTACTCCTATGACCTTTATCGATGAGTTTCTAAGAGAAAAATGTTATAAGAACGAGACTATGTTCTTAAGAAAGATGGAATAGTTTGAGTTCTTCCTGCATAGCTTCTATCCAGCTTTCATCAGACAGTGCTTCTTCTACTCCTTTTGGTTCTATCTCAGAAACAAGTGCTAAAGCACTGGAGTCTTCTCTCTTCCTTTGAATCTGGTGCGAATTTTTTCATTAATGTTGCCAATGATGAGTTCTTTGGGATGACTTAACTTGTGCTTCAAGTTGTTACTTGGTTTGAGAGTCTATTGATCCTCTGTTCCGTTTGAGTCTTCTTGTTCTGCTTGTTGTTGTGCTCCAAAAGTCTGAACCTCTTCAGAGGAAATAGACTTTATTAAGTCTGGAACGGGTTCGGACTCTTCAAGTTGAGTCTTGATTTGGTTGACTCGCACATAATCTTGATACCTGGCGTTCATGGATTCTTCCACAGATTGAGTCTTCTTGTTAAAGACTGTAAGATTTGCTTGAAGTTGAATAGCCAAGAAAAGTTTCTTCATCTGATTTTTCTTCGAACTTTCCAGATCAATCATTTGCATTCTTCAAAATAAAGCACTTACAGCCAAAGACATGAAAGTAGAAACATTTGGCTTCTTTCTTTTATATACCACATAGGAAGTCTTCTCTAAAATAGGTCTTAAGAATACCATGTTGATAATGTAACAGGCAGTTGAGATTGCTTCTGCCCAAAATCGAGAGGATATTTTGCTTTCTATCAATAGAGTTCTAGTCATCTCCTGTAAAGATCTGTTTTTTCCTTTTCACAACCTCATTTTGTTTTGGAGTGTATGGAGAAGAAATAACATGTTGAAAACTAGATTCATCATAGAAGTTTGCAAAATCCTGATTTTCAAACTCATTTCCATGGTCTGTTCTTATACGTGAAATAGCGTAACTTTTCTCATTCTGAACTTTCTTGGCAAATTTTGAAAAATATGAAAAAGTTTCAGATTTATTTGTCAAAAAAAATACCCAAGTAAAACGTGAATAATCATCCACGATTACTAGACAATACTTTTTTCACCAATACTTTGAGTTCTTGTTAGTACAAAAAGATCCATATGAAGAAGCTGTAATACTCGACTAGTAGAAACCTGATTTACGATTTAAAAGAGCTTCTAACCTATTTTTCCAAGACACAAGGAGTGCATAATCCAGACTTTTGATAACCCAGATTAGGAAGCCCTCGAACCAATTTCTTAGAGGAAACCTTGGCAATCTACTTCATATTTACATGACTAAGCTTCCGATGCCATAGACTTGCCTTATCTTGAATAGAAATAACGCACTGAGAGCTTTTTGGATTTAAGTCCACAAGATATATGTTGCCATGCCTTCGCCTAGTAAAGGATTGAGAGAAGTCTTGACTTGTTCCAGAACAAATGCCTTGTTGGAAGTTTATTCTAAAACAAGTATCACAAAACTGACTAATGCTCAAAAGATTATAGTTTAAACATTTCACCAGGGAAACATCGTTGATAGTCAGACTTCCAATCTTCACAGTTCCATAGCTTATAATCTTTCCTTTACTATTTTCTCCAAAAGAAACTTTTCCTTCATTAAGTTTGTCAAGTTTTACGAAACAGCTTAAGTCTCCTATCATATGCCTAGAACAGTCATTAGTCAAGTATTAATAGTGACTTGCGATTAGAAGAAAAACTCAAAATTTCTTTGGTACCCAAATTTTCTTGGGTCCAAGAGTGTTAGTATTAAAAACAAATTTTGTCCAATCTTTCTTAATCGGTCTCCAAACCTTGGGACAATCTTTCTCGAAATGTTTTGAGCTATTATACTTAAAACATCTTAGAGCACTTCGGGCAACAGGTTTAACAAATACTTTCTGAAAATGATTTTTGTAAAAGGTCTTTGTAAGCCTTTGCTTAAGACTATTTTATTTTAGGAAAATCAATTAATTGAATAGTTTCAAAACTCATACTCATACCAGATTTGTTAAAATAGGGTATTTTAGCTGTAAGAATTTTTTCCAATTTTTCAGAACCTTTTGAAAATCTTTTTGTAATGTATGAGATTTTCCTTTTCAAAACAACATTTTCCTTTGAAGGAGAATCAGAATTTTCTTTCAACTCGTCAAAACTTCTTTTCAGACTTTCAAACTTTTCTTTCTAAGAAACTTCCTATTTTCTTAGCTTAGAAATCTCCTTCTTTAGTTCGCAGATCCTTTTAAGAGAGGATTTAAGATTGAGGCAAAGTCCATCTATATACAAAGAGACTTTAACAGGAATTTCTGAGTTACTAACCTCAACTTCTTTGTTAGAGTCTAAATCAGTGTTTGTTTCTGATTTTGAGTCTGAATCTGAGTGAGCCATCAGACATATGTTTGCGAATTCTTCTTCACTTTCTTCACATTCGGTGTCACTCCAAGTTTTTGCTTAGAGAACCTTTTTGTATTTCTCAGTCTTCCCTTTCTTCTTTTTCAACAAGGGACAGTTTGGTTTGATATGCCCATTTTTCTTACACTCGAAGCATATTACATCCCTATTAGTTTCAGCTTCTTCTGTAGGTTTCTTTTGGAAATTCTGCAAGTCTTGCTTCTTCCAATTAAATCTTCTACCTTTTCTGTTTAGTCTTCTAAATTTCTTTATCATAAGGGCCAGTTCTTCATCATCCATATCATCTTCCAAATTTGTATCATCAAAATCAATGTTAGATTTTAAAGCAATTGATTTCTTACCTTTTGGATCTTCCTCATCATTGATCTGCTCCATTTCGTACGACTAAAGTGTGCCTATTAGTTCATCTATTGATAGAGACATAATCATTTGAGTCTTTCTGATTGAAGTTTTCACATGATTCTAGTCATTTGAAAGTCTACGCAGTAGTTTGTTGACTTTCATTGGTCCAAAAATTGGTTGATCTTGATAAGCCAGGCCATTTACGATTTCTGTGAAGCGACTTAACATATCAGAGATAGATTCTCCATGCTTTATTCTAAAGGCTTCATATTGTCCAAGCATAATATTTATCTTTGCTTCCTTCATACGGTCAGTCCCCTCATAGGTAACATGTAATCTATCCCAAACTTCTTTTGTTATTTCACAAGAAGAAATTCGGTTATATTCAATGGGAGACAAAGCACAGTACAAAAAGTAAATTGTTTTTGCATCAAGAGTCTGTTTCTTGGTAATTTCAGCTTGTGTTGTTTCATCAGCATCAATAACTTATTTCTCTTTCTCTAAAGCTGATGTTTCTTTATGATTGATTCATTTTTCAACAACATTCCTCTCCAAGGGATCTCTGGATTTAAGAAATGCATTCATCTTGTTCTTCCACACATTGTACTCATTTCCATCAAAATAAGGAGGTCTGGTGTTGCTTTATCCTACAACCAATCCTGGAGCCAAAATACTAGCTATAAAAGATCTTTAGCTTAGAAGTAAAAACACTTCAATAAAATAATGGTCAAGATCTTAAACTACTATACATGAGCTTGCTAATTGATCAAAAATCGCAACCAAATTGATGGATTAAAGCACTCAAACTAGCTACCAAAACCCAACCCATGGTTAAGTCTTAATTTGGAGTTGCTAAGTAGGCATATTGGTGGCCCCACCATATCCCACTCAGCTGCCCAATTAACTTGATCTTTGCACATGATGGAAGACAATTATTGGTAGTACAAGTGGACAAAAATTGGTCAGGGATAAGCTGCTGAAAGCATAGGAAAATCGTAGAAAAGTCCACACACTCAATAGTTGCAAAAGTTGAAAAAATTGGCCAAATCAAAAAGTTGGTGAACTAGCTTAGTTGGCAGGTTTGGTAGGTGGACAAAAGACCGATCAAAAATCCCTTAATTCATGGGATAAGATGACTAAAGCAAGCTCTTTCAAGAGATAAGAGGTAGAAGACAAGAAGCAGAGGAGAGGGCTAAAAATTGTACCAAAAAAAAAAAAAACCCTCAGAAGCAACTCCAAAAAGGCAAAAACCCAAAAATCCCATATCAACCTTTAAAGAGAAAGTGAAATTTTCACAAACTTACAGCCAAAATTAGCCAAAACATTCAACTAGAGAGTGAAACTTCACTCAAAGATCTTTACATCCATAGGTTGCACATCCCAAATGGAGGTCGGGATAGTCTCCTAAAGCCCCCTAAAAAGATACCCTCCTAGCAGGCCAAGGGAGTCCTAAGATCTTTGTAAGTGTTGAGCCCGGTTGGTCACAAGTGAGGAAAAACGAGTGCTTTTGAGAAAAGTTAGAGATAAATAAGGAAATCCATGACTTACAACCCAAACTAGAATACCTATAGTTTGGGTTGGTTTAAATTGGCCAACAAAAGAGGTTTTGAAGTCTAGTTTGGAGGCCCACGAAAACCTTCGTTGTTAGTTTTTTCTTCTGCAGATCTCACTTTTAGTTTGAAGGAACCAACTTCCACATGTTTTTGGAGGAAAATTTCTTGGTTTCATTGGCCAAGAGTCACTTGCAAAATAAACTAGGAAGCAATGTAAGCATCGTAGATATATTTTTGTTCGAGTTTGAATATGTTTTGATCATGTAAATCAAGAGGAAAACTAGTCCGGACAACTGATTTCCAAGGTTGAAATTTTTTCTAAGTGTTTAAAACCTCTTCAATACCCTTGCTTGAATTGTTACTCCCCTTTGCATGCGTTTTTTTGTTGTTGTGACTTTGATGAATGTTAAATAGGAGTACAAATGATACATATGACAACTCGGTTTAGTCTTTAAATCTCCTTATGAACCATGAGACCATCTATAACATGAGCAAAAAACCAAGCTAATCCACATTGAGACATGGTTGGCCAGCATAGATCATGCAGGTATGCTTCTTAGGGAGTTCGTTTTGATGTGCCTGGTTGATCGTTCTCTGTGATGTTTGTTGCATTTGAAAGTCCATGTTACCTATTTTCATCCAGATGGAGTAATGTTTCATATAGATGTTGCATGTGATGGTTGTCTAGGCTTCAATTTGGGCATATGACATGTTTGTTTGACTTGGGTTCAACACCAGATTTGCAAAACAGCTCAAACCCGCATATTTGAGACCGATTTCAACTTAGTTCTTGTGTGTTTTGGGTTATTATTTCTATCTAATCTTGCTCCTTGCATGTGGTAGTATAATCTTGATACTTTAGTTTCACATAAGATTGCTCATGGGTCAAGATTGAAGGTCACAAGTACGGCTTGGGGAAGTTGCTTAAGGTGGGTTGATGTACACCACTTGTTCGACGAAATGCCCAAACCAAGTTTTGATCTTGAAACGGTCGATTTGAGCTTGATTATTGTGATATTCATGTGCTGTGTTATTCCATCTTAGCATAGATCGGTTTAAAGAATTATTATTAATATTTAAAAAAAATCTGGAAATTTCAAAAAAAAAAAATGTTAGATAGTATCAAATTAGGGCATAAATGACATTTATGAGATTTTCATAATTTTATAAAGTCGTTGTCCTAACTTGATGCTATTTTGATATTCTATAATCATTTTTGTAAATAATCTATTTTGCATAGATTAAAATTATTTAGAGTAATTTCATGCATATTTAAATTTCCATTTCGCTCACTGGGGTCCTGTCCTGAGGCGTGATAACAAGACCATGTAATATTATTTGTTTGACTTGTATCAGGTTTTCTTTTTCCGCATTTATTTTCAAGTCATTTCAATTTCTTGGATGTTTACTTATGCACCGCTTTTCATTAATTTGAGTATAAATTTCTCTTCTAAATTATGTTAGGATTACTCTAGACATTAAGAAAAACAAACCTACAAAAACATTTGCATGAGCGCTTAGCAGTTTTATAAGGATTATAATTGGTTATCAAGATTGTATGGCCACTTAGATGAACAACCTTCCAAGTTAGTGGTACCGCAAAGGCACTAATAGAAACATTGGCGTAAACAAGTCCCCGTTCCTAGAAATCTCTGGTTGCGTAGGAATCGACACAACACTCTCACATCTTGATTGGTTTCTAGTCGACCCTAATAAATTAGTGGCGACTCCTAGAAATACATAGGTTGTTTAGAATAAAAATACAAAATCCGACGTCGAGTGAGATATGGGCTTGGAAGAGCCCGTGGCTAATCTAGCCCATCGGTCCGCCTCTTTAGGCAAATACCCCTAAACCTTCTTCCTTTTTCCCCGGACGGAAAAATAGAGGTCGCGACAATAACAAGTTAAGCTTCTATGTTTCTCTTCTTTAACTCTATATGTTCCTCTTCACTTTAATTTGTATGATCTTTCTGTAATACTTTCCTTTGATTTTTTTTTTTTTAAGGTATATAGCTCGTCTTTCATGCAATAACTACTATCTTCTACATTTGTCTTCGAATTGAAAACTAGAAATTGAAATAAAAATTCAAAGTGTCACCTCTTAATCTATCAAATTAATGGTGAATGAATGTTTAAGTTTATTAAGAGAGTTCTATTGTCCTAACTAAAATTAAAGGCCACCATAAAAGTCGTCCTTAGAAGACATTGGTAAGATCAGTCGTACATGCGTCTTCGTGCACATCCACCCTGGTATATGCGAGAAAATCCAAGTTGTAGGCACTTTGATTATCGGCCTGCTTCTTTCAAATTTGGTTTTGGCTTCAGAGGAGGATATGGTTGGACTAGTTGGCTTTGACTTTCTTCTCTACGAGGTAAACTCATATGAAGCTTTCAAGAAGTTTCTCGCTGACGAGAGTCATCAATACAAAACAATTGGAGGCTCAAATTGGGACTTTTAAAATCGGGTATACACTATCCACAATTGGCAACTACCTAGGTCATTTCAGCTACTTCTGGGCAACGTTTCAACCCGATGAATCTCCTTTTAGTCTTAATATACTCGATTATCTCCGATCTGCAGGGAGGCGGTGTTAAGGGCAATGACATTATTTACCTTAACCTCATTCAAACAATCAAAAGGTGCATAGTTCGATTCGTCACATCTACACCACCTCAAGCTCTCTCTAAATGTTAGTGTGTATGGGCCGACCTCTGGCCCCACTTGTCAAGATATCGTTTGCTTTGGGTTGGAGTTTGTAAGGCTATACCCAGAAAACGCGTTTTGACAGTTAAAATTATTGTTACTCCTTATATAGCACATCATCTCACCATCCCCAAGTGATGTGGGATTCGGTTCATTTCTACCCCAATTGCCATTCTCATGAAGCGTGCTCTTGGTCCATACAGGCCCACCAACTTCTGCTTGGTTCATCCCCGAACCACACACTTCCTACTAGGCTTGGCTCTAATACCATTGTTAAAGCCGACCTTTGGCCCCACTTGCCAAGATATTGTCCACTTTGGGCTGGAGCCTGCATGGTTTTGTTCCTTTGGGCTTCGCCTAGAAAATGCGTCCTAGCAGTTTAGTGCTATTCCTTAATTAAAACATCATCTCACTATCCGAAGGCGATGTGAGAGTTGGTTCATTCATGCCCCCATTGCCATCTTCAAGAGACGTGCTCTTGGCCCATCCCTCACAAGATTGGGTCGTTACACGGCGAGTTGGGGAATGAAAGGACTCATGCTGAATGTTGTGCCGCGCAAATGGATAGTGCACTCTTGACAGGTTTTAATGACACAATTAATTTTGTGATTGTACATTTCCTTTATTGTGTTTGACGTCTAGCAGTTCCTTGGCAGAAATCCTCCCTTCGGCTCATTGCCACTACTTTTAAAAGATCAGGGACATTATCGGTTTGAGAATTTTGTGAGATGATAATTAGCTTGTGGTATATGTATCATGGGTACCAATTTAGAATTTTAATGGTATTAATCCCCAAAATTAATCAATTAAATACGAAAAATCATGCAGGATCCATCTAACTGTAGGTTCACGTGCACTAATGAACATTCACCCGATAAAGCCCGATGAGGATTTGTCATGGAATAGAGTAGAATGTTAACAAAATTGTAGGTCGCAGACTAGAAAACCATGGAAGTGTATTCCCCAATTCCTTGGATCATAAACAAGGAATCGTGGACCGAGTGGAGTGTTGGCCGAGTGGGGGGGGGGGGGGGGTTGAATCGTGGACGCTGGCAGCGGCAGAGAGAGAGAAACGGTCGAGGGACTGCTTCGGTTGAGGGAACAAAATAGGTCGCAGACTAGAAAACCATGGAAGTGTATTCCCCAATTCCTTGGTTCATAAACAAGGAATCGTGGACCGAGTGGAGTGTTGACCGAGTGGGGGGTTGAATCGTGGACGCTGGCAGCGGCAGAGAGAGAGAGAAACGGTCGAGGGACTGCTTCGGTTGAGGGAACAAACTATGGTGGGCTGCTGAATTCAATGAAGGAGATGCAGCGTGAGTCTTCGGTGGAGAAGATGGGCAGACCGCGGCTTCGCTGGCGTGAGGGGAGTCAACAAACGAAATCTGCTGGGGAAGTTGACTCGTGGGGGAACAAACGATGGTGGAGGGGGCAGCGGTTGACGTGACTGGAGGGAGATGCAGGCGTGCGTATGTGTTGGCAGTGAGAGAGAGAAGATGTGGGGAAGAATTCGCTGGAACGAAATGAAGGGAAAACAGCGGCCGAAGGAGCAAATAAAAAAAAATAAAAATGGAGAAGTAGAAGCCACGAAGGAGGAGGGAACCGGTTGAAGCGTGCTGGAGAAGCTGCAGATGAGGGGGCCAAAAGTCAAGGAAAAATATCTCATTTTCTTCATTCTTTGGCCTCAAAAGTCTCCAAGCTTATCCCTCTTGTCCCCAATTACTTTCTTACCTATAATTTTCCACAAATAACAATTTTTGATGCCCAATGTTGCACCCCCATCAAGCCTACAAATTTCCTTACCATTTCATTCATTTACACCGACCAAAAGCAATCACGGATGAGACGTGCACAATACCGAGTTATAAAACTGTGTACAAGCAACTCTCTTTGTACTTGAGAAGAATCTACATTTTTCCCCCACTTAAAGATGGTGTTCAATCTCCGAACCTTCAGTTTTTCCGAGTCCTTTGAAGATGATCCAACACCTCCTAAAAGCTTCTCTCTAGAGGAGCTCCAAGTCACAACGCAGAACTTCAGCCTCAACAACTTGTTGGGTGAAGGTAGATTTTGCCAAGCTTACCGGGGGCGCTTGGCCGATGGTTCGCTAGTGGCAATAAAGAGAGCGCTCCATGTCGATCAACAGAGTGAAGAATGGTTCGAAGCAGAAATAAAAGTGGGAAGCACAGTTTCGACGCACCCAAACGTGCTATGCCTGAGGGGCTTTTGCAGGACCAAAAAAGAGCTCTTACTGGTCTATCCCTTGATGACCAACTATAGCCTATCTTACGATCTTAGAGAGAGACCAGATCGGTTTGCCCGACCTCTCAATTGGACTACTCGCAAGCGAATAGCCTTGGGAGCAGCAAGGGGGCTTGCACACCTTCACAATCAAGGTAACATCAAGATCATGCATCGCAACATCTGTGCGTCAAATATACTGCTGAACATGCATTTTGAGGCCAAGATAGGAGGATTTTGGTTTGCCATTATCATGGATGAGAGAAATGTAGAGGAAGGGACTATTGAATGGCCCACGTGCATTCCAAGGTGGGGCAGGGGAGTCTCATTCTCATCACCGGTAGGAGAAAATTCAGCAGAATTTTATGTCAATACCCCCATCCGTGGCAGACCTGGGTTTATTGCCCCCGAGTACTTAAGCACAGGAAAGTGCACGCTGAAGAATGATGTCTTTGCATACGGGAAGATGCTTCTCGAGCTCATCTCGGGACAGCTGATTTACAACTTGCCCACTGAGGTACTCGATGGCAAAGCTTTCTGGCCGAAGGATTGCATTAGGAAACTTAAGAATGAAGACCAATTGGGAAGGGTGATCGATCCCAATATGCAGGGGAACTACGTGGAAGAAGAAGCAGAGCGACTACTCCGACTGGCATTGCTGTGCTCACACGAGGATCCATCTATTCGACCAGAGATGTCTGAAGTTGTTCAAATGCTCGAAAGCCAGTTTCTTCGGCGGTACCCTAGTACCGAGACTAGTTGGAGTCAAAGCGATTGTGACTCAACTCCGTACTACTCTTTCCCTCCTTCTCCTTCTCCTTCTCCTTCTCCATCTCTGCGGATTGTTGCATGATTGACATGTCAATGCTACATAATGACCATTGCCTTTTACATTCAATAGCGAGTTTAGCTTCTATGTTTCTCTTCTTAAACTCTATATGTTCCTCTTCACTTGCATCCGCAGATTTTTGTGTAATACTTTCCTCCGACTTTTTTGAGAGACTGCTATCTTCTACATTTGTCAGGAAAACTAGAAACTGAAATACAAATTCAAAGTGTCACCTCTTAATCTATCGAATTAAATGGTGAGTGAATGTTTAAGTTTATGAGGAAAGTTACTGTTGTTCTAACGAAAATTAAAGGCCACCATAAAAGCCATCCTTAGAAGACATTGATAAGATCAGTTGCACATGCGTCCTCGCGCACATCAATCCTTGTCTATGCAAGAGAATCCAAGTTGTCGGCACTTCGATTCTGTGCCTGCGTCTTTTAAATTTGATTCTCTGCATTCAGAGGAGGATATGGTTGGACTAGACGGTTTTGGGAGCTATCAATGACAAAGCAACATTGCACATCAATTTCTTGTAGGCTCAAGTTGGGACTTGTAAAATCCGGGTATGCACTTTCCATAATTTACACCTGCCTGGGCCATTTCAGCTACTTCTGGGCAATGTTTCAACCAACGGAATCTCCATTTCGTCTTTATTTACTTGATTATCTCCTATTCGTGGGGACGCAATGACAAGAGTAACGACATTGTTAGCCTTAACCTCATTCGACCTACCAAGGGATGCATAGTTCGATTCCTCATATCTGCAGCTCTCTCGAGCTCTCCCTAAATGTCAGCGAGTTGGGGAATGAGGAGACTCGTGCTGAATATCATGCTGTGCAAACGGATTGTGCACTAGTGAGAGGTTTTAATGACCTGCTTAATTGTGCAGTTGTGCAATTCCTTCGTGTCTTAAAAAAAAAAAAAAACCTCCCAGATGGGGTATTCTCCTTCTTATAAGATTCTTTTTTTTTTCAATAAATTTAAAGATTAACCGATCTCAAATTTATTATAACCTGATTGATGTCCTAGAAATTCTTTGGCGGAAATCATCCCTTTGGCTCGTTGCAACCAGTTTCAAAAGACCAGGGACATTATCAGTATGGCAGAAATCACCCACCGAGTCTCCTTCGGCCACTTATACTTAAAAAAGGCGGTTCAAAAAAGGCGGTTCCCCTTTTTCATTGGCCAAAATTCATGCCGTGTTGGCTTATTTCTCCCTAAGTTAGTTTCTAGCCATGGACGACTTTATGTTGCAATTCCCAAAGCAACAACCAGGGACGGACATGAGATTCTTTTGGTAAATGAAGATGAGGGGGACGATGCACATACCAAAAATATTGTGTACAAATTTTTTTTTGACAAATTTCCCTTAGGTTAAGCTATGATAGCTACTTTTAATATTCTTTTTACAAAAATATTCCTTTGGTACCTTACTTTGGTAACATTAATGGCTTTGAATTTTTATACTCTATTTAAAGAACAACAAATGGAATCCACGTGCATCCTGTGCATAGCAGGGGTTACTGGGCTAGTACATTGATAAATTAGTGACACCAATTTTCTATGTTCCTTCAGAAAATAGTTTTCGAAGGATGTATGAGAACATTATTAGCTTTTGAGTCACAAGATTTGTGGCATCCTAGAATTTCATGACAACCTCTAGATGTGCTATGAGCCATGGATAGGTGATGGATGTACCATCAAATTTTGTTGTATGCCATTTGATCTATGATTTGCAATAGGTTTAAGGCCAAGCTTTTAATGGATAATTACTTGATGGGAAAATTCTATTCTTGGCCATGTGTTTTATAAGTTGAAATTTATTTATTTATGATGCAAAGTTTTATGGCCAAGTGAATAAGTGTAATTAGATATTTATATGAGTGGGGGTTTAGAGTAGATTATTAAAAGAGGAAGTGGGCCAAAATTATTAGGCCAAGACCAGCCCACAAGACCCCACCATTCAGCCATTTAGGCCTGGCCCACGAAGCCCAAAGGAGGAGGGGCTGCCGTCGACCAAGAGAAGAGAGGAATGGAGGGAGGCCTGGCCCAAAGGAAGGCCCATCAGCTTGCATGTAAATCCCCAAGTGGCAAGAGAAGCTTACCAAGTGTCTTTCCCTTAGAGCCAAGTGGCATTTGCCATGCAAACCAAATGATTGCAAATGATGAAGGCGAAAGAAAGAGAGGAGGGGCGGATAGAGAGAGAGAATGACCGTCCGAGAGAGAGAGAGAGAGAGAGAGAGAGAGAGAGAGAGAAATCGAGAGAGGGAGAGCGAGCATGCGAGAGAAGAGGAGGAAGAAGGAGGCCGAGTTGCTGCCGATCGTCCGCCTAGTCACTGCCGTTGAGCCGCTTTGCCCTGCCATGTGCTTGCTGTGTTTTTGCTTGGATTAGAGGCAAGTAGAGTCCATTGATCTATCCTTTGCTTGCTGTGTTTTGTGTGTGATGAATGGTGAATTTCGGATGTGGATGAAGTGTGAAATTTCGAAATTATAGGAGTTGTGTTCTAGCCTAGTATTCTGTTTCTGGAAAAACAATCCGACCTTCGATGATTTCGTGAGTTGCATGCAATTTTCTAGTTGAAATCTGACTTTGACTTATTGATGAAAGTTGTAAAGGACTTCTTGAAGAATAACATATCAAAATTTGAAAGGAAAGGGACAAGTATAGGTTGATGAAACCATTTTTCTTTGATGAAGCTAGATCTGGAAATTGTTATGTTGATCTGTTGTGATTCCGTGAATTTTGTGAAATTATTCAGTCCGAATTTGATCTCTTATTCTTGATGATAGTTGTAGACGACATCTTGAGGAGAAACATACTAAAATTTGAGGATAAACGGACAAGTAATGATCGGGGAAAATGATTTTCTTTGAAAAGGATGAATCTGGATAGTGAACCGAGAGATAGGAAGCATTATAAAAATTATAGCTTTTAATCCAGAAGGAATTAAACTTCTATTGATTCATGAGAATTTTACCTTTAGATCTCAGTTATAACATATAAAAATCTGAGAATTTTTGGAGTTCATTTAAGGGCTTAATCGAAATTATTTCCGAAACTGTGCAAAAGTGGTGCTGGAATTTCTTTTGCTGTGATCTATGGATCTAAGTGATTGATGTGGAACTTTCTTGACATGGTGTTCTTCATGAAATATCTTCCTCTGGATCTTGTTTACATTATGTTAAATTCTCATAATTTATTGAGATTTTTTACTAATTTTCCAAGAATTTTCACTAAAGAAGTGCATTCTGCTTTATCCGAAATTTGCTGTATTTTCAAGAATAAATGGATTGCTCTACGAAATATGATGTCTTGAGTGGTTATATATGCTGCATATATGGTGATGTTTGGCATATCATGTGACATCAAAAGATGGGTTAGATCTTTGATATTGTTGCATCAAATGCCATGATAAAAATGGGACATAGATAAGATTATATATTGTGATAATAACGAGACCGTCGGAAGTGTGAGCCAACGATGCCCCGAGAGTGTTGGGATGCCCGGAGTGTGGGTGGCGGATGCCCGAAGTGTGTGTGCCGGATGTCCTCGGGAGTTTCGAGATGCCCGGAGGTGTGTGCCGGAAGCCCTGGAGGTGTGTACCGGGGGGATTTCTCGTGATGCTAGTTGGGATATAAGATGCCCGAAGGCGTGTACCGAAGGCCCTCGCAATGCTAGGTTGGATGCGAGCGATAAATTGTGGGAGGCAAACATTGGTCCCTGGATGAAAAATAATGAGATCATTGTGAAAGATAAGAATTGAAATTGAATCATGTGCATGGGTGTATGCATATGGCATGATGCATGATTTGCTTATGAAAGTAAATTGATACTATTTGATATTGAAAATGCGATCATGAAAGCGTGAATGGATCTAATGGTGATGTATGCTTGATAGCATGGATGATACGAATCATGGTGATATATGCAATGGCATGGTGAGATATGCATAACTGCATGGTGGTATATGCACGATGGCATGGCAAGATATGCATGACTGCATGGTAATATATGCACGACTGCATGGTGATATATACTTGATAGCATGAATGATATGTGCTTTACTCATGATATCTTGATAATCTTGCTTGTTGCATTGCGTAGTTTGGTGGATCTTTATTGCTGAGTGGTTGTACTCACCCCATTTGGGGACTAACATTTCAGACTAGATAAGATACCTCTGCTGCCACTGCCACCAGTAAATAGATCAAGTGGTTGGATATGACCACGAGGAGGAGAATAGCAAAGGAAGGAACTTTTGGACGCCAACACTGATCGATAGACTTTAAGTATACGACTGTTGGAGGAGATGTCGGTCATCTTTTAAAGTATAGCCGAGTATAGAAGATTATGACATTTTGATGTACCGATGAATGATGTCCATCTAGTTTAAGTAAATAAAAGTGTTCGGCTTTTACCTAAAAATGTTTAGTAGGTGTGCATCGTTTTTTGAATATAGGGAAGGGAGTTGATGGATGTGCTTCCGTCATATACATTGCGCAGGGACCAATCTAAAAGATGTAAACCCCCAAGATCGATAGACTTTCAGGTCAAGCAAGAGAATGGTAATCGAACTGTGGCGACCCTAACGGTTCGAGGGCCATCGAGGGGTGCCACAAGATTTGACAAAATCAATTATGACAATCATAATACATTAAGAGTAGTTGTGCAGGGAATTTACAAGGAAGATGAACTCATATCAAGTACTTTTGTCTTTTCTAATAATTGGTCTACACTAACTTCAGAAAGATCTAACAAAAAACATCCCAATTTTCATATATTTGTTATATCGATTGACTGTAAGTTTTATGACTTTACTAATTCATAGTAAAGATTTCTACGTATTGAAAATGCATTTGTTTCTTGTTTCCAAAGATTATCTATTGAAAATGGAATATAGAGAAAAAGAAAATGATCTAAAATTAATACGAGTATTTCCACTTATTTAGAAAAATTTTCATTGAAATTGGAATATGATAAATCGACATATAACGAACGTGTTCCAAATACGAGTAATTAGAAGTATGGATCTTGGAGGATTCTAAAAAATTAATAGCTTTTCCATGGAGTGCCAGACGGCGACGCCCAAGTGCCAAAACTTGACACAAATGGACACCAAAGTGCCAAACTTCCAAAATGTACATTTAAGTGCCAAAATTAGAGAAGAAATGGACACTTAAGTGTCAACAACGAGAAATTCTGATCAAACTACTGACGTGGCTTTTTTGGGCAATATTTTTTACGAACGTGGAAATTCTTTAAAAAAAAACAATTATCCATGCAAACACCGTGAATATGCTTAATGATGTAGTTTTTGGTATTTAAATGGTCACATTCTACAAAATTTAATCACAAGTGGCATTTAAATGATCACTTACACCATAACTTGACACTTAATTGATCTCTTTCTACCATGACTGGCACTTAAATGAATATGAAAGACGACATCGTTTTAGACAATGACTGCTAAGTGGACATTCCAACGAACCACGTATACCAGTTTTATTATTAAAATAATGCCACATTGGATTTTCAGCAAGCTCATAGGAGTTGACACTCAAGTGCCTCAACTTTAAAAAAAAATTACACTTAAGTATATTTTTTGAAATTTTTTATACTTAAGTGTCCACCTATTTCAAGTTTTGACAATTGCGGTGTACTTTAACCATTTTCCATGTAATCTCTAGCCAATGAAGTAAATAAAAAAGACTAGTGCTCTTCACATTTGGATTTTCAATGCGTAAGAAACAAAAAATACTAGGAAAAACATGCAAAAGTGGCTTTACATGAGTTGCACATTTTGTCAAATTTGGAAGCTACAAGGCAATGAAACCTCTCTCGCTCTCTTTCCACGAAGCTGCTCACCAGAAGGCTTGAGTGAGCTAGCTCCGCACTTTAACATCAGCATTCAAACCCACATCAGCAGCAATGCCCATTCTAGACTGAAAATTTGCATACATTCTCTCATCATCATCCTTCACCTCTGGCTGATTAAAATAACTAAAATGGGGATCAACTAGAAAGTTAGCAAATGTCCTGTTTGCCTTTCCTTTAAGCACTATGCCTAATCTTTCCATTGATCGTAAAAATAGAGTCTCGTTCTTGTAACCTCTTTTTCGCAGAAATTCATTAATAAAGGTCATAACAGTACCACCCTACTTCAAATGATTGTAGAGTTTAAAGAGAAACTGGGGTTTTAAAGTTCTTACATATTCGACATCATCCACGATCTCCTCTTCCATTTGTTGGCACGGAGGATTACACTGTGGAAAAAGACGTTGTTGAGAATGTTGTTGTTGTTGAGGAGAATCTTCTTCCTTGGTTAAGTCAAAATGAGTAGGACCCTCTAGCATATTCGGTGGTCCCCTGTTTGCGATCCAAGACGATTTCCTTTGGAAAGACATCTTCATGGTCGAGGAGGATTTCTCGAACACGTTCGGTTGAAAAAGATGAAAACTTGTAGAGCAAAAGATATAATTTTTGGATATTCTGAGTCTGACCAATTTCGGACTTTAACTAGTAGGAGATATAATATTCAATCTGGTGCAAATAGACTCAAATAGATTTTTCTCCAGTGACTTTGTAAATATGTCTGTCAACTGATTCTTCGAGTCAATGAACTGAATCATAATTTCTCCATTTTGAACATGATCTCTTATGAAATGGTGTTGAATCTCTATATGCTTTTCCCTTAAATGAAGAATTGGGTTCTTCGTGAGATTAATGGCATTAGTGTTGTTGCATTTGATCTCGGTGCAAGATTCTTCAATTCCAAAGTCTTTTAGTTGTTGCCTTATCCACAAAATTTGAGAACAACAGCTCCCAAGAACCACATACTCTGGTTCTGCTGTTGATAAAGCTACAATACTCTGTTTCCTTGAGAACCAAGACTCCAGCTTGTTGTCCAGTAGTTGACAAGTACCAAAAGTACTCTTTCTATCAACTTTACAACCTGTTAAATCTGCGTTTGAATATCCAAGGAGAGTAAAGTCTCATTCTTTGAGATACTACAGACCTAGCTTTAGAGTAGTTGCAACGTATTTGATTATACGTTTTGCAGCACTTAAATGAGATTCTTTAGGATCTGATTGGAATCTAGCACAGATGCAAACACTAAACAAAATGTTAGGTCTAGATATAGTAAGGTAAAGAAGTGAACCAATAATGCTCATGTAAAGCTTCTGGTCTACTTTCTTTCCTCCTTCATCTTTGTCCAGCTTCGAGGAACTAGACATTGGTGTCTCTATCTTTTTGCAGTTCTCCAATCAAAATTTCTTGATAAGATCTTTTGCATACTTCTCTTGATGAACAAAGATACATTTTTTCGATTGTCTAACTTACAATCCTAGAAAGAAAGTTAATTCACCCATTATACTCATCTCAAATTCATCTTGCATACATCTAGAGAATTTCTTGCATAGATTTTAATTAGGAGATCTAAAAATAATATCATCAACATAAATATGAACCAGTAGAAAATCATTACCCTCTCTTTTTATGAACAGAATAGTATCTACATTTCCTTTAGCAAAACCATTTTGGGTTAGGAATTTACTTATCTTTTCATACCAAGCTCGAGGTACTTGCTTCAATCTATACAAGGCCTTTTTTCAGTCTATAGACTGAGTCTGGCTTTCTTGGATCTTCAAATCCTAGTAGTTGTTCCACATAGACTTCTTCTTGGATGAATCCATTTAGAAAGACACTCTTTACATCCATTTGGAATAACTTGAAATCTTTATAGCAAGCAAAGGTAAGTAATAATCTAATTGTTTCTAACCTTGCTACTAGTGCATAGGTCTCATAATGGTCTATCCCTTCTTTTTGCATGTATCATTTGGTCATGAGTCTTGATTTGTTCTTGACCACTTTACCTTTTTCGTCCATCTTGTTCCTGAAAACCCATTTAATCCCAATAATATACTTACCTTTAGGTTTAGGAATTAGCTCCCAAACATCGTTAATGTTGAACTGTCTGAATTCTTCTTGCATAGCTTTGATCTAGCTTTCATCAGTTAAGGCTTCTTCTACACTTTTGGGTTCAATCTCATAAGCAAGTGCTAAAAGCATTAGACTCTTCTCGCCTTTTGGATCTGGTGTGAATTCCTTCATCAATGTTTCCAATGATGAGTTCCTTGAGCTGACTTGACTTATGCTTCAAGTTGCTGGTTGGTTTGATAGTCTGCTGATTTTATGCTTTAGTTGAATCTTCTAGTTTTGCTTGTTGTTTATCTCCAAAAGTTTGAACCACTTTAGGGAAAGTAGACTTTTTAAAGTCTAGAGCAAATTCAAATTCTTCAAGTTGAGTCTAATCCAGTTGATTCTGCATATAATCTTGAAATTTGATGTTCATAGATTCTTCCACAAATTGAGTCTTCTTGTTGAAAACTCTGCATGCTTTGCTTGAGGTTGAGTAGCCAAGGAAAATCCTTTCATTTGATCTTTCTTCAAACTTCCTAGTTCGATCATTTGCATTTTTTAAAACATAACACTTACAGCCAAACACTTGGAAGTAAGAAACATTTGGCTTCTTCCTTTTAAATACTTCATAAGGAGTTTCCTCTAAAATAGGCCTCAAAAACACTCTATTGATGATGTAGCAAGCCATAGAAACTGCTTCAGCCCAAAATCGAGAGGAAACTTTGCTCTCAATTAAGAGGGTTCTTGCCATCTCCTACAATGATCTATTCTTCCTTTCCACAACCCCATTTTGTTCTAGAGTGTATAGAGAAGAGAACACATGCTGGAAACCAGATTCATCACAGAACTTCGTAAAGTCTTGATTTTCGAACTCACCTCCATGGCCTATTTGTATGCTCGAAATAGCATATCCTTTTTCATTTTAAACCTTCTTAGCAAAATTTAAAAAGTAAGAGAAGGCTTCAAACTTATTTGCCATAAAGTAAACCCAAGTAAGTGAGAGTAATCATCCATAATTACTAGGCAATATCTCTTCCCACCAATACTTTGAGTTCTAGTTGGTCCAAAGACGTCCATGTGTAGAAGTTACAAAGCTCGATTAGTAGAAACTTGATTTATAGGTTTAAAGGAACTTCTAACCTGTTTTCCCAAAACACATGGAGTGCATTATTCAGACTTTTGATGACTTAGGTTGGGAAGTCCACAAACAAGTTTCTTGGAAGAAATCTTGGCAATCTGCTTCATGTTGACATGGCCAAGCTTTCGATGCCAAATATTTGCTTCATCTTGAATAGATATAAGACACTGAGAACTTTCTGGTTTTATATTAAGAAGGTAAATATTCTCATGCCTTTGTCCAGTGAAAGATTGAGATAGATCTTTACTCATTCCCGAGCAGATGCCTTCTTGAAAATTTATTTTGAATCCAGTATCGCAAAGTTGACTAATGCTAAGTAGATTGCAATTCAGACCTTCCACTAAGGAGACATTGTAGATAGTCAAGCTTTCAATCTTCATAGTTCCACAACCTACAATTATTCCTTTGTTGTTCCCACCAAAAGAAACTTTTCCACTATTCATTTGAACAAGTTTTATAAAGCAACTTGAGTCTCCTATCATGTGCCTTGAGTAGCCACTATCCATATACCATTTGATCTTTTTCTTGATAGTGACATGTGATAAAAAAAAAAAACTCAAGCTTTCTTTGGTACTCATATTTTCTTAGGTCTAGGAGAGTTAGTGTTGAAAACAGTCTTTGCCAAATTCTTCTTAATAGGTCTCCAAACTTTGGGACATTCATTCTCAAAATGTTTTGAGCTGTTACACTTTGAATAGTTGAGAGCACTTCACCTAACAGGTTTTACAAAAACTCTTTGAAAATGATTTTTGTAAAATGCTCTTGTAGGTCTTTGTTTGATTTTTTTTTTTAACTTTGGAAAAATCAATTAAATGAATAGTTTCAGAAGTCATACCCAAATCAATTTGTTAAAGTAAGGTCTTTGTATAAAAAGAATTTTCTCCAACTTCTCAGATCCTTTTAAAAATCTTTTTGTGATATTTGAACTTTCTTTCAAAAAGGCATTTTCTTTCAATAGAGAATCAGAATTTTCTTTTAAATCAACAAAAAAAAATTATCTAGACTTTCAAACTTTTCTTTCCAAGAAGTTTCTTGTTGCCTCAGCTTAGAATTCTCCATTTTTAGTTCGGAAATCTTTTTAAGAGAGGTTTTGAGACTAAGAGAGTTCATCTATATACTTTGAGACTTTAACAAGAATTTTTAAATTGCTAACCTCAACTTCTTTGTCTGAGTCTGAATCAGAATCTATTTCAATGTCTGAGTCTGATTCCGAATTGGCCATCAAACATATGTTTGCATAGTCTTCATCACTTTCCTCGCACTCGGTATCGCTTCATGTCTCTACTTTGAGAGCTTTTTTATATTTCTCTGTTCTTCCTTTCTTTTTCTTTAACAGAGGGCAGTTAGGTCTGACGTGTCCATTTTTCTTGCATTCGAAACATATCACATCTTTGTTGGTTTCATTATCCTCAGTTGGTTTATTCTTGAATTTTTAAGTGCTCTGCTTCTTCCAGTTAAATATTCTTCCCTTTTTATTCAACTTTCTGAACTTCTTAATCATAAGTGCTAGCTCCTCATCATCCATTTCGTCTTCTGAATCTGTATCATCAGAATCATCGTTAGATTTTAAAGCGATTGACTTCTTACCTTTAGAATTTTCTTCCTCATTGATCTGTTCCACTTCATATGATTGGAGTGTGCCAACAAGTTCATCTATTGAAAGAGGCATGATCCTTTGGGTTTCTCTAATTGACGTCTTCACGTGATTTCAGTCTTTAGAGAGTCCATGCAACAGTTTATCGACCTTCATTGGTCTTGAGATTAGTTGTCCTTGATATGCCAGACCATTTACAATCTCTGTGAAGCGACTAAACATATCAGTGATGGATTCTCCAGGCTTCATATTATCCGAGTAGAATGTTGATTTTGGTTTCTTTTACTTGATCAATTTCTTCATAGGTAACGTGCAGTCTGTCCCAAACTTCTTTCGTTGTTTCATAGGAAGAAATTCGATTATACTCAGTAGGAGATAAAGCACAGTATAAAGAGTAGATAGCTTTAGCATCAAGAGCTTGTCTCTTGGTTATTTCTTCTTGTGTCATTTTGCTAGCATCTACAACTTCCTTTCCTCTTTCTGAGGTTGATGTAGCTTTGGGATTGATCATTTTTTCTACCACATCATATTCCAATGGATCTTTTGATCTCAAGAACGCCTTCATCTTGTTTTTCCACACATTATACTCATTCCCATCAAAGTAAGGAGGTCTGGTGTTGCTTTAGCCTTCAACCAAACCTGAAGCCAAAATACTAGCTATAGATCTTTAGTTCAAAAGTAAAAAAACTTCAATAAAATGAGCACACAAGCTCTGATACCAATTGAAAGGACTAGTATAAACACCTAGAGGAGGGTGAATAGGTGCGAACAAATTTTTTTGCAAAGTTTAGTATGAATAATTTGCCTTTAAAAAATCACAAACGAATTCAAACTTTAGTGATTAGATAAAACTTCAAACAAAATAAAGAAGTTTAAACTTAAACAGTTAATTAGAGCTACAAATCAAAATAAATGAGTTTAGGGAAGAGAATAAAAACACAAGATTTATAGTGATTTGGCTTAGATCAAACCTACATCCACTCTCCCACGCTAACAGCCCACTGGCTAGATTCTACTAAGAATCAAAAGAGATTTTACAACTTGGTGATCTCGATTTCTCAATGAAGAGTCTCTACTAGTCTCTCACAAAGTCTCACTATAAGTTTCTCTCTTTTGTATACAACTTTGAGCTCGACGAATGAAATATCAAGGAATTAGGAAGCTTCAGAGTTTGAAATTTTTCTTTCACGCACTCTATTGAACGACTAGGGAGTCTGCCTTAAATACTCCTTCATGCCTTCTTGACCATTGGCACTTTCCAAATGAATTCTTCCAATCTACCCATTGAACATAATCAATTAAGGAGATCTCGAGTCATTTGATGATTTGTGATGAAAGCTTGTCAATCATGTTCGCTCATACAATTAGGATATTGGTTTCCATAAGTAGAATCTTTCAAGTTTACTTGCCTTCCAAAAAATTTGAATATCGAAATTGATTCCAATAAGAATAATCAATCATGTATATGCTAAATCCAACCATAAGGTCATCCATAAACCATACGAATCGAATCCTTGAAGAAATAAAGATAATATCACATTTGGATAAGTCTTCATTCTTCAGTCTGGAAACTATCAGTGTGGGCAGACTTTGAACCTAAAGTTTGGCGATCTTCAGACTTTGCCATTCAAGTCTAGAAGTCTTCAAATTAGACTTTGGAAAGGTTTTGTTAACTTCAAAATAGTTAAAAACTTTTCTCCAACATCAACTACTCCAAACTATTCTTTCCCCCCCTTCTCCTTCTCCTTCTCCTCCTTTGGTGATCGATCCATGATGGGCATTTCAATGCTACAACATCACCATTGCTTTTTTCACATTAAATAACATGTTCAACTCTGTAAGTTCCACCGGTTTCATTCGTAAGATCTTTATGTAATACTACTATCTGATATTTGAAGACATATAGCACGCCCTTCATGCAATGACTGTTATCTTCTACATTTGTTATCGAACTAAAAACTAGAAACTGAGATACAAATTCACTGTGTCACCTTTTGATATACCGAATTATTGCGAATAAATGTTTTGTTAAGAAAGATTTGTTGTTCTCGTGAAAAATTGAATGCCACGATGAAAGCATCCTTCAAAGACACTAACACATCTAGTCGCGCTTGCGACTTTGTGCGAATTAATCCTTGAATATTAAAGAATATACGAGTTGTTGGAACTTCCATACTCGACTTGCATCTTTCAAACTCGTTTCTCTAGTTTCAGAGGAGGATATGGATGGAGTAGTTGGCTTTGACTTTCTTCTCCACGACATAAAGTCATATGAAGCTTGCAAGAAGATTCTCACAGATGGGAGTCATCAACACGAAACAGCATTGCACGTCAACTTCTAGTAGGCTCAAGTTGGGACTCATAAAAATCCGGGAATACACTTTCCACAATTCACACCTACATGGGCCATTTCAGCTGCTTCTAGGCAATTTTCAACCCAAGCAATCTCCTTATAATCTTAGGCTTAGTTTGTTTCGTGGAAAACATATCCGGGGATAAATATTTTCCTCAACTTTTGGCATTTGGTTTACTTAGAAAAATGAGTTACTGGAAATATTTTCCTAGTCAACGGAAAACCTATGCTTAAATTCAAGAAAATAATTTTCTCTTTGAAAATTTAGAATGCATTTTCCAAAATATGACTAGGTAATGCCCATATTTTTGTAATTTTCTAGTCATTTTTAGAAAATAAAAAAAGAAATGAAAAAAATAATTAAAACAATCGAATATTTTGATAATTTTCCCAAGAAAGATCAAATCGGATTTTCCATATGAAATGACAAAAATATTTTCTAGTTTATTTTCAGATATTCAATCAAACAATGACAAATAGTCATTTTACTAAAAAATGACTTTTTGGAAATTATTTTCCAGAAATGCTATATTTTGCGTGAAATAAACGGATCCTTTATTTACTTGATTATCTCCAAATTGCAGGAAGGCAATGACAAGAGCAATGACCCTATTAGTCATGACCTCATTCGAACGATCAAGAGGTGGATAGTTCGATTCTTCCCATATACACTTGTCTCAAGCTGTCACCAACAATCAATGAGTTAGGAAATGAGGAGACTCATGCTAAATGTCATGTTGCGCAATCAGATCGTGCATGTAACACCCTCGATTCCAACCCCATATGATGGGCCATAAGGTTATGAATGAATCAACCATGGGCCATTGTTCATGGGATTGATCGGTAAGGAATTAAGGATAGGTCATGGTCCGACCGATCAACCGGTCACGAATTAGTTGAGGTGTCGGTCATGAATTTTTATCAATTACCAATGGGATAGGATCATCAGCTCATAAGATAACTTTTTGATCATGAGAATTGATCACGGAATGATTTTGGATCGGTGGATGGTCATGGATCGATCCAATCGGTCGCAGTTTCTGGTCACGGGTGATCCCACCCGGTTATGCACCGATACACGGACAATTCGAATTGACCAAATGTGACTTCCTTCCGACCAAAAATGCATCATTCCTGATTTAATTCTTTAGCAATCATAATGGAATATTGAATTGGTGATGTCCGATCATGAATTGGTAATACACCGACCATGAATCCTACCAGTGGATCAAGTGCCAACCAAAATGAGCCCAGGGATAGACTTGGCTATTCCATCACTTATTCTAAGGTCCATGGGTGCCTTGGCTTTGTTCTAGGCCATGGGTAGCTTTAGGATTGATCCCGAACCAATCAAAGGACATCTGACCCAATTGGCCGACCGATCGTCTAAAGGAACGGTTTGGGTGAATATGAGACGTAAGGGCCGAACCTCAGGTGTACATAATTCGATTTTTCAAGGTGTACCTAATGATCCCTTCTCTAGCCCCGGAACCAACTTGGATGATAGAATTCTCTAGACCACCTCATTAATGAAGAAAAAGACAAAAGCATGGAAAATTCTAGAAACCCTTCATGAAATGAAGGGATGAGTTGTTCTTGGAATGGTCAAAAGTCATGATGGCGGTCAAAATATCTTTGAAGATTCTAGAAAAAGGCGGCACATATATGGACCAATTAGAGAGCGATACACAAGTCCTCATTAATAACCGAATATTCTAGAATTGCCTAGTTGGCAACCTAGAGTAGCATCATCATTGGACTTCATTAAATGTGGGGTAGATGTGGGCCAATGAAAAGCAAAAAGTGGGCCATCATCGATGATGCCTAGGAGCTTAGATTGCCAACTAAGGCCTTTAGCCATGCCAACTCACTTTCTAGGTGTAATTATGAGGCAAAATAGGCTTGCCACCTAAGGACTTTAGGTGAGACACTTGGAAAAACTAGAGTGAACCATTTGGCTTGGTAATTATGGCTTGAGATTTGCCTGGGAGAAGAAGTTAGTAATTCATGCTTAGGTGTTCTCTAGAATCTTAGGTTGCGATGAGCCTAAAAGCTAGCCTTGGTGAAGAAGTTAAAGGCCAACCAATCAAGAGAAGACTTTAAGCATCAAAGGGGCTTATGTGTCCCCTAGGGCCATAGGCACATCATAAGCCTAAGGTGAGCCTTGGAGGATATGTAAATATATGGACCAATCACAATCAAACACGAATAAGCATGTGGCATCCCAAAATTCAAGTCAAGTTATAAGGTGTGTTAAAGCCTCTAATTAGGTAATAAAATTTCCTATGGTTTATGCTTTAGCCATTAGTCTTCTTTTTAAGATTAGGTGATTTGTGCTTGTGTTTATGAAAATTTAAATTTGATAGATTAATGATAATCTATGCTTGGCCATGCACCTTATGAATTAAATAAAATGTCACAAGACTTTAGCCATGTGGAATTTAAATTAAAAAATTTATAGAAGAAATTATATAAAAAAAAAAAGGAAAATTTAAATTTTATTGGATGGGCCTTAGGCCCATTGGCCGAAGCCTTGATGGGCCAATCTAGTCGGCCCAATTAGGCCCACGAAAGGGGGCTGTCGACCAGCCTAAGAGGAGGCCCAAGAGTGGCCGGCCCAAGCCCAAGCCCGAGTTCAAAGCCCATTATGCATGCATTGAGACAAGTGGCACAAAGGAAGATGGCATGCATTGGCCATTGGTGAGGCAAATCAATGATTACTAATGATGAGGTTTATGGGAAATAAAAGGGAAGAGAGAGAGAGAGAGGTGGCCGGTTGCTTCATTCGGCCAAGAGAGGAGAGAGAGAGAGAGATTTCGCGAGAGAGAGAGAGGGAGAGCGGCCGAGAGGGAGGAGAAGCCAAGGCGGAGTCGTCGCCGTCCGTCCGCCGTGCTCGCCGCCGAGTGCCGTCGTCCGTCCGGTCTAGAGGCAAGTTGGAGTCCTCTAGCTGCTCTTGCATGTGTGTGTGTGTTACATATATGCCGAATTTTGGGTGATTAGAAGAGGAAAACCGAAGCTTGGATGGCTTGTTCTTGAGTGGTGTTGCTGTTTTCGCTTGAACAATTTGAGTCAGAATGTTGGGTGAGCTTGCATGCATGTTTAGAGTTCGATTTTGGCTTTGCTTTCTTCATAAAAGTTGTAGATAACATCTTAAACTACAATATACTAAAATTTGGTGGACAATTATGGAGATTTAAGGGGTTAAACTCTCATCCTACGGAGACCTCAGATCTGGAACGATTTCACTGACATCTTGATGGATTTGTGGTTGCATGTTGAGTTGTGCTAAGAATCTCTCTTCGATTTCTTCATGAAAGTTGTAGCTAACACCTTAAACTACAACATACTCAGATTGGAAGAAAAATGAACAAGTATAACCTAGTAAATCGACGAGATCTTGAAGACAGTAATTCTGGAGATGTATTACAGGACACCCGAGACTTCATGGACCTAAATGACGACTATACTCTGGTTATTTGACTTAGATCTCTTCATGAAACTTGTAGAGAACATTTTGATGTATAACATATCCAAATTTCAGAGGAAATGAAGAAGAATAGGTAGGTGAAAACTCAGTATTTCGGAGAAGTATGTACTGGACGATTCGGTGATGGATCCAGAAGCTTCGTGTGACTGTAGAACATAATCTAAAAAGAATATGACTTGGAAGTCTTCATAAAAAATATAATTTAATGTCTTGCTATAACTCGGTAAAAATTCGTAATTTTTGGAGGTCGTATAGATATTTTAATCGAATTTCTTCGGAAACTATGCATTCTGATTTCATTTGAAAATTATATGTTGTTTTGTGTGATTTATGGAATTATGTGAAATTTTATTTTGCCATGTATTTTACATGAAATCATCATCCTATTGTCTTGTTTATCACTTGCCTTAATCTTTATGATTTTGAGAATTATATAGACATTAAATTGATATTTTTGAAAATGGCACGAGCTGGAATTTAAATAAATAAAAAAGGGCATGAAAAATATGGATTATTTTATTTGGCATAAATTCCATTAAATTTTATTTCATAAATAATTGTATCATGTAGTATGAATGATGAGGTCTTGATGTATGCATGACAATGAATCGAGATGCATGTGGGAATTCAAATGCTAAATTAAGACCGAAATTGGTGAACATGAATAATGTTAAATAAGGAGATGGTTGTGGGGGATGATGATGCCCGGAATGTATAGAGATACATTGCCGGATGGCCCTGGGAGATTTAGGATGCCCGGGAAGTGGGGGTGCCGGAAGCACTGTCGGAGGTCTTTGCCCGAGGGGAATGCCTCGCGATGCCAGGATTGGAGTGCGGGATGCCCGGCTAAGGAGTGTAAATGCCGGAAGCCCTGTCGGAGGTCTTTGCCCGAGGGGAATGCCTCGTGATGCCAGTTGGGATGCGAGATGCCCGGAATGTGGGGGGCCGGATGCCCGGTGGCCTTGAATGGCTGAATGCCAGAGGTTTTTCTCGCATGGGATGCGAGTGTATAATATGAGATGAAATTGATGATCCGAGGAAGGGTGATGTGGTGATCAAATTGAAAGTTAAAAGTGGAAATTAAACCATGCATGAGATGATGATGATATATGACATGGCATGATGATATGCATGATGATGAAGATGTATGATGTGATATGATGATGATCACCCATGGCATGATGATATGCATGATGATGATGATGTATGATGTGATATGATGATGATCACCCATGGCATGATGATATGCATGATATGATGATGATATATTATATGGCATGATGACATGCATATATGTTATGATATGATGATGTCATGATGATGATGACATGTGTATAATATGATGATGATGACATGTGTGATATGGTGATGTCATGATGATGATGACATGTGTGATATGATGATGCCATGATGATGATGACATGTGTACGGTATGATGGTGTCATGTATATGATGAGGATGACATATGTGAGATATAATAATGTTATGATGACGATGATATGAGTATGACATGATGATTCACATGTATGTGTTATGATTGTGGTGATGATGCATGATAGTATATGCATGGCTTCAAGGTAAGTAATGCCTGCAATGCATGTATGACTTGTATGATGCATTGAGTGGTTATTGGATTTCTTTACCTGCTGAGTGGTTATACTCACCCCTTTTGGGGACCAACATTTTAGAGTAGCAGCATGCCGTTTCCTGCCGTTATGCTGGGCGTATTTTATGGTCTACCATCCGATGTAGAGGTCGAGTGCGAGGAGTTTGGCTATCTTTATGTTCCTGGATTGATGTATATTCGAGTGCGCTGTTTAGTCATGTACGATGTAAGCTTGGCTGGGGGCCCGGTTGTCCAAGAGTTCATCTTCATCCACATTCGTCGTGATGGGGTGATACGAGGGATGTTGCCGCCGCCACCGCCTGATGCACCGGGTTGGGTGTGAGGGCCCGTGCGTGACGAGTAGGAGCTGATCTTTTTGGGAATAGTTAGCCGACACTGATGATGGGGATTGTTGCACATGAGTTGTAGCAGGTCGAGGGTTCTTTTTGGGGTTTTAGGCCGGACGTGGCTGAGTCATGGCTTTTCCTTTTGATGTATTGACCCAAAGAAATCCCATCTTGAAAATATATGTAAATAAAGTGTCGTGGTTTGTCTATTAATCATGGTGATTAGTGGGGTGTATTTGTATCATGGTTGGTAGGGAGAGAGATTGTGATGTTTTATTTTGCTTCGCTAATGAGTCGCGCTGGGACCGTTTTAAAAAAAAATGTCTATGAATTACGATGCTTCTTATAAGAGATGTAATAAGGTGTAACGCTGGTGCCTATAGCGACTTGCGAAGGGTTCGGGGTGTCACAAAGCATAGGTGCCAACTAAGGAGACTAGATAGGCCAACTCATCTTAGGCTTGATCATGGGATTGGCACAAATAATTGAAGAGGATGAGGCCTATAAATAGGAGAAGGCATATAAATAGGAGAATGCATCCTCACATTTTGGAGGCTTAACCATTCTCTCATTTCCTCTCCCTTTCTCTCCTCTCTTTCATATCCTTCTCCTCCAAGCCGTCTCAGGAGCCGTTCGATCACTAAAAGAGCATCTTGGAGCTAGGCTCAAAAGTTGTAAGTAGAATCTCTAACTCTTGGCTAGGGCGATAGCCTACATCGTCAAGTTCAGTGGTGTGCTCACCCATGTAAACTGTGTGTATGTATGTTGTGATATTCTTTTCTGTGTTTGCTCATGTTTGCATGCTTGAGTGTGTTCACGCCTCAGGATGAGGTCAAGGTTCGCTCGGCTTGGAATCAATGTCAAGTTGTGATGGCCTAAGCATGCAACCCAAGCCACAAACCAAGAATCGATCCTGGCATGTTTTATAATATGGTGTTGAGGATCATGACACACTCATTTGAATAAGCACACCATCGGGCCTTGCATACATTGGCTAAGATAAGAGATGAAAAACTGGCTTGTGTGATGCATTTGTGTGTGCACTTAAAGAGGAAAAAGCGCCCATCGCCACATAGCATTGGTGGAGATGCCTCGTTCATTGAACGGGATGCTCTAGTTGAGCCAAAATGCCTAGGTTTGAGCTCAGATGCCTTGGGTAAGCTAGCCCCGAGATGCCTTGGTTGAGCTGAGATGCTTGGGTTGAGCCCGGATGCCTTGGTGAGCTAGTGCCAGGATGCCTCAGTTGAGCTGAGATGCCTAGCTTGAAGTTGGATGCCTTGGTTGAGCCATAGATGATATGGCAATGATGTCGTGGCAATCACCAACTCTCAAATCCCTCTTCGAAAAAGTGCCAAGCCTTTTGAGACTTTCACCAAACCAACATTACAACCCATTCCCGAAGTCTTTTCAGATTGGGATGATTTGAGTGGAAATTAGGACTTCCCCAAAGAAGCTACTACTCAAAGAAGTGAGAGCAAGATTTTCTTATCTCATCTTAAGGTTTCTTGACTTGAAAAGCTAGAGAAGATGTCGATCGACAATTAATTCATTTCATAGCCAATGATGCTTATCCATTGCTAAAACCATGACCAAACTTGCACTACGGTCCTTCTAAAAGATTTTTTAGATTGGTCAATGTGTACTTATTGCGAATGATTCTCAAAGTCTTGCACACTGGAAGAGTGAGACATATTGAATGATCAATTTATTTCCCACATGAATGGCTAGGATTAAACAGTCCTTTTCTTGAGGATATGTGAGAAGCCCTTTTTGACTAGGGGCCATTACTTGACATACTTAACAAAAATTTATCATAAGTCAAGGTCATTTCGACAAAGACTTTTCTCCCAAGGGAATTTGATGATTAATGATATTATTCTAGCGTGATGACAATTTTGCGAGTTTTTCAAGTGGTCGAAATTAGCTTGATTTGCTTATGCAATTATTGCCTTCTCATTACCGATACACTTGTGATATTGTTTCGGATGACATATGCTCAAATTGATCTCGTCTCGTACGCTTTCATTACTAGAACATTTGTTATAGTGAATTATGTTGAATGTGCAATCTCCATTTCAAAACATTCTCGAATGACTGGTTTTCCTAGTGAAACCACACAATTTCAAAAAGTCCGTGGATCAACCTTAAACCACACAATTTCAAAAGGTTCGTGAGTCTATCCTTAAACCACACGATTGGTAGGTCTATCCTTAAATCACATGATTGGTGAGTCTATCATTAAACTACGGGGTTCGTGGCTTTAACCTTAAACCATAAGGTTGGTGGATCTATCCTTAAAGTTGGTGGGTCTATTATTAAATCACGAGGCTTGTGGGTCTATCCTTAAACCACACGGTTTGTGAATTTATCTTTAAACCAAAGGGTTGGTGGGTCTATTATTAAATCACGGGGTTCCTAGGTCTATCCTTAAACCATAATGTTTGTTGATCTATCCTTAAACCATGCTTTCCACAATTTGTGGATCTATCCTTAAACAATATGGTTCGTGAATCTATCCTTACACCACAGGATTGGTGGGTCTATCCTTAAACCATGGGGTTTGTAGGTCATCCTTAAACCACGAGATCCGTGGCTCTATCCTTAAACCATATTTTTCACGATTCGTGGATCTATCTTTAAACCACACGGTTCATGAATTTATCCTTAACCACACAGTTGGTGGATCTATCCTTAAACCACGGGATTCGTGGGTCTATCCCTAAACCACGGGGTTCATGATTCTATCCTTAAACCACGATTTTAAAAGGTTCATGAGTCTATCCTTAAATTGCACTTTTCAAAAGGTTCGTGAATCTATTCTTGAATCATACATTTTCATTTCCAATTGAAACCCGTTTGTATAATATGAGACTTTTCCATCTCAGTCGATGACCATCTTTACGATGTAAGGCCATCATTCTACACTCCTTTCTTATTTATAGCCCATTAACCATTGAATTCCGCTGACTAATTAGGGTGTTTCTTGTTTTTGAAAAGAACCTCTTTGAGCTCCCATTCAAAGAGGGACATCAATTAACACTTAAATTTTACCATTTTATTTATAACTTAATCGCGTAGAAAATTAGAGATTAATTTTTTAACTTTACCCGAAAAAGCTATTTTCACTAAATTGCATTGCGTATTAGCATTATGAATATTTGTCTCACTAATAGTAATTTTTAAATTTTTCCCCAAAAAAAATATCATCAAAAAGAAAAGAAAAAAAGAGAATAAGAAAAAAAATATTATTATTATGATTGAAAATTATGATCATAAAAGAAAAAAAGAAAGAAAGAAAGGAAAATGGAATAGGGCCTGGTAAGGGGTTGGGCTTGCTTGGCCCTACTTCTCCTTTTCCTCTTCTTTTTTCTTCCTTTCTCTTTTCTTTGTGTGGGCTGGCCCACCTCTCTCTTTTCCCTATCTCCTTTTCGCGCTCGGCCGGGCCCATCTCCCTTTATTTCACCTTGGCCTGCACACAGGTCATCTTCCCTTTCATGCCAACTAAGCTTCTGCAAAAGAGGGAAGGAAAAAAGCAGAGTACGAGCCATAGGAGCAGGTGATCACTAGGGGGCAGATGGCAACATTATCCGTGGGTCGAGATCAGTTCGGCCAGCAAGCTGGCGATAGTAGAGGCCATGCGTGCCTGCCAAGTGCCAATCGCCCTTAAAAGTGAGAGGGCTCGCTCATTTTCAGGGAGGTGGTCTTCAGTGAGAGTCTGAGAGAGAGAGAGAGAGAGAGAGAGAGAGGTTCTTGTTTTTCTGTAGGTTTTGGCCGGGAGAGAGGGGGCGAATTCGAGCGAATGGGAGCGAAAGAGGGAGAGTGAGAGGGCTGCAGCCCACACCTTGGCCGTGCACGAGCTCCGCACGAGGGACCCTCAGCCGACCTCTTCAAACTGAACCCGATAGGCCTTTGCTTGTGTTCTATTTTCGCCTGTTTAGTGCACGTCGGGTCAGAGCTCGTGGCCGTTCGGCTCACGCGAGCTGCAGTCCCGCTGGTTCCCCATCGAGTTGCTAGATATTCTGGTTTGCTTGTCGAAAGTTCCGGTGTCGGTTTGACTCTCAATCGAGCCAAAATCGCTCTTTCCCATAGGGTGTACCGGGTGTTCGATGTAATGCCACAATGAGATCTAATTTTGTTCCGTTGTCTTGGCCTTAGTTGAGTTGTCCGAGTTTCGTCCCAATGAGCCGAGTTTTTTCTTCACGTGATGGTTAGTGTTCCAGGCATCTAGTGTCGGTTGGACCGAACGACCAATGTCAGACGGTGGCTCTGGCGCCTCAAAGGCTGGTGAGGGCTTGTCGTAGTGATGGCGCTGGTTCTAACAGGAGAGCTGCAAGAGAGTAGTCGGCGAGAATAGGGGAGTCGTCAAGGAAGAAGACAGGCATAGAGAAGAAGAGAAAAAAAAAAAGAAATAAAAGAAATAAAGAACAAGAATAAAAAAGGAAAAATGCAGAAAAAGTGAAGAATAGGGAAATAGAAAACAAAATGGCTTCGGGCGTGCATAGAATGCGTGTGGAGAAGAAGACCAGAGAAGGGGAAGAGAAAAATAAAAGGAAATAAAAAGAAATAAAAAGGGGCAATGAAAAGAAATAAAATAAAAATGAGGAAAAGACGTAGGAGGGAGACGTTTGGTGAAGAAGACGTGAAGGAGAAGACAGTGCATGGAAAAAGACAAAACAAAGAAGAAGACAAAAGAAAAATGAAAGAAAATTAGAAAAATTATTAAAAAAACTAAAACTAATTAAAAATCTTCTTTTCTTTTTTCAATCGGATTGGCTCGAATCCGGGTTAGGTCAGGTCAATAGCTGGATCGAGTTAACCGGTCTAAACCCAATTTCCCAAATATAATAATATTAAATATTAAACAAAATATTAAACAAAATTCTCAAAAATTTCAAAAGTTAAAAATTTTCAAAAGACAATAAAAACCCAAAAAAAAAAAAATCCAAAAATTTCCGAAAATCGAAAAAATTTCCAAAAATTCAAAAATTCAGAAAACATTTTAAAAAATTCGAAAAAATTCAAAAATAAAAATAAAAATAGAAAATACCAGAATTTTTTGGGAAATTCAAAATTCCTTTTTTTTCATAAAAAATCAAAAAATCTGAAAAATTCCTAAAAAAATAAAATAAAATTCCTCAAAAAGGTTAAAATTAATCGTTTAGGTTGTTTTCTCCTAAAAAGTGGATGTCTTTTACTTTAGAATTATGCTCAACGTTGACCAAGCCCTTAAGGCCCTAACTTAAGGTTTCAATTATCCTTAGAGACAAATGCCCTTAATTGCGTGATATTGGTACGTTGATTCCAGCTTCCCTTTGTATAGTTAGGATTAAAATTTATCTTCTCCTTAATGTTAAATCTTTGCTCTGCCATGTAATTTATTTAAATGCTTTCCTTAGTTGCTAATTGTTATTTTAATGTTTGTGTATTCACATGATCACCTCACATGTTAGTGGATTAGTCTAAAATTAATCTAAACTGCTTGACAAAAATATATTTTTTTTTACAATGAGCAAGATATCGAAATGGCACTGATCAATGAATTAGTGTAATCAACTCTCCAACTCTAGATTCTCTAATTACGTAGGAAGTAAGGTACATTCACATGTCTCACTTAATTTCTAACCAACCCCAATAGACTAGTGGCAACTTCTTATTACAAAATTCTTATGAAAGCCCCAAATTTTGTGCGAGATATAGGCTTGAGAGAGCACGTGGTTGATCATGGGTTGTAAGCTTGTCTTTTAGGTAATACCTCTAAACATATTCACTCCCCTAAAGGGTAAGTCGCGACACTCCTCCCATAAGTTGTTTCTCTATCACAAGTGTTATAATTTTCACTATTATAAAGATCATGAGATAAATTATATCCAAACTGCCATAATATTTATGAAGACCAAAAACTTAAAGAGGCAATAAAAATATAAAGTACGATTTTTTAATTTACGAAATGGAAGATATTTTAAAATTTAAGCAATAATGTATTATGAAAATTTATGAATAATATTGAAGGATTATTAATCTTTTGGGTCTAAACCGAAGGACTATTTGACTTTATTGCATTCGGTGCATATGAGCCTAAATTCATATATATCATTGGATGAAGTGGGATTCAAGCAAAACCCACTTGATCTAATACTACACATGATTTGAGCTCGCCAGAATGGTTGATTGTAGTGCACACAATGGAAAAGTCTTCGAGTGCAAGCTCCTGGCCTAATTTGAGTCTCTCCATATATGTTTAAAAGACAATTGCAAAGGGATTCCTAAAAACTTGTTATGGTAATACATTTTTGAATCTACATTTAAGTTTTAAACTTTGTATCTTTCACTTTAGTCCTTCCATCGACTTTCGCTAGAATTTAGGGTAGACCAAATAATAAAGGGATAAGTGCTCCAGAAGTCCTAAAACTTGTCGCGAAAATGCATTTCAGTCCTAAAACTTGCAAAAAGTGCAAATAAGTCCTCAAACTTGTCAAAATAGTTCAATTGAGTCCTAAAATTGACGCCGTCAATTTTATTGACGGAAAATGCTGACGTGGCGCTAACGTAGTATTTTAAATATTTTTTTATTTTCCAGCTAGTTTTTTAATAATTTTTTATTCAAAATTTTTAAAATTTATATTTAAAAACTAAATTTTAATTTTAAAAAACTGTTAAAAAATTAAAATTAAAATTAAAAAAAAAAAAGGAAGAAGAGGCAACCGCCCATCGCCGGAGGGGGCCGGCGATGGTCGTCGGCCGCCGCCCGACCCGGGCGAGACCTCGCCGGCCCGGTGAGGGCCGGCGACCCTCGCCGAGCGCGGGCGAGGGCTCGTTGGCCCGTGCGAGGGCCGGTGACCCTCGCCAACCCTGGGCGAGGCCTCGGCGGCCCTCGGCTGGGGCCGGCGGGGCTCGCCCAGGGCTGGCGAGGGTCGCCGGCCCTCAGGCGAGGGCCGGCGTGCCCAGATCTGGGCGCCCTCGCCCGCGTCAGGCGAGGGTCGCCGGCCCCCAGGCGAGGGCCGGCGTGCCCAGATCTGGGCGCCCTCGCCCGCGTCAGGCGAGGGTCGCCGGCCCTCGCTGCGCGCCGGGGAGCCTCGCCCTGGTTGTGCGGCGGCCGGCAACCGTCGCCGGCCCCTCCGGCGATGGACGGCCGCCTCCTCTGCCCCCTTTTTTTTTTTTTTTTTTTTTTTCTTTTTTAATAGTTTTTAAAAAAATGAATTTTAGTTTTTAAATATACATTTTTAAAAAAATTGAATAAAAAATAATTTAAAGCCAGCTGGAAAATAAAAATTAATTTAAAATGCCACGTCAGTATTTTTAACGGAAAATATTGACGGTGTTAGCTTTAGGACTCAATTGAACTATTTTGACAAGTTTGAGGACTTATTTGCACTTTTTGCAAGTTTTAGGACTGAAATGCATTTTCGCGACAAGTTTTAGGACTTCTGGAGCACTTATCCCAATAATAAATAACCGTGGTTCTTGCCTCTTTTAACTCTCCCCTCCTTGCGAGCCTTGGATTTTCTCGATCCAAACGCTTCCGCCCCCCAGTTATGGCCCACTTGTTTTCCATGTCATTAATTTGCTTAAGTTTTGGTCTAAAAAAAAGGAATTTCAAAAGGCTCTACTGGAATTAGAGAACGTCCAATCTCCAATTCACCTTGTCCCCCCAGATCGAAGCTTTAAAGGTCCTCCTACAACCATTTCAACGTCATCTCTCAACTTCTCCTCTTTGTCTTGTTGTCGAGAAAATATTAAGTGATCCCGGAGCATCAACTCAGCGTGAACTTCGACTACTCATAAGACATTGTGTGGAGGTTTGGGCCCACTTGAGATCTTTTGTCTTCTTCCCCTCTCTCTTAGGGGCTGCATGTTTTTGTTTCTCGGATCTGTTTAAAAACAGATTTTGTGTTTTTTTGTTCCCGGGAACAAAAAAAGAAGTAAATGCGTTTGTTTACGTTTGTTCTTTTTTTGTCTTTTCGTTCCGGGAACAAAAAAAGAACGAGAAATGAGAAACAAAAACAAATTGTTTCTTGTTTTAGAAACGATTTTGAAGAAACGATTTTTTGTTTCTTGTTTCTTCTTCTCTCTTTTCTCTTTTCTTCTTCTTTTCTCTTTGGCCGGTCGCCGGCCTCGGCCATGGCCGGCGACCGGCCGTCGATAGCCGGCGATGCCGTTGAGGGTCGCGACCTCGCCGGAGCGTCGCCGGCGGCCCCGGCGAGGCTCGGCGTCACCGGCACGGGCGAGGCCAAGCCTTGCCTTGGCTGGGCGAGCTCGAGCTCGGCCTCGCCGTGGCTGGGCAAGGCTGCCGGCCCCATCGGCCGGTCACCGGAGGCCGGCGACCGGCCGAAAGAAGAAAAAACAAAAATGAAAGGAAAAAATGAAAAATGAAATAAAAATATTAAAAAATTAAAAGAAACAAAAAAAGAACATAAATTTACCAAACGTGTTTCTATTCATTTTTTATTCCCGGAACAAGTTTACCAAACGCATCTTTTTATTCAAAAATTGTTTCCCGGAACAGAAATATTTTTTTTTATTTCTGTTCCCTGGAACAAAAAAAGAACATAAGTATTTCCATGCAGCCCCTTAACCTCCACACACTCTCTCTCCTCCTAGCCTGCACCTTCTCTCTCCTCTGCAAAGCTTTTATTATGAGAAACTTTTCTCTTTCCTTCTTAAGAAAGAGAAGCTGACGTTAGTTCCTCTCCATTTCTTTCTCCTCGTGAAGGTTTAGAAATTTTGAATTCCAAATTTTTTCACTCAGCACGCTAGTTGTTGCTTTGCCGTGCATCAAGCGACCATTACCCCAGAGTCACCAACGAACTACATTATAGCTGCCCTTACTTCGACACTTGCACACTTCTCTATCCACATTCGTTGTTGCTTCAACGTTCATTCTGGCATTCGTCAAGCGGTCATTCACCATCGCCGACGAAGCAGGCGCCTCGGCTTCGGTGCTCACTCACTTCTCTCTCCACGCTTGTTGCTACTCCAATGTTCTTCAAGTGGCCGTTCTACCACCATCATCGACAAAGCACATTAAGGCCGTAATAAATGTGCTTTGTCGACTAACCAGAGGAGGAGGGAGGGGCATTTCTACTTGAGGTGGAGGGACGAGGGTAGAGATTTGGCCATAATGGGGAGGGAGCAGAGCCTGAGGCACATGTCCTACCATTGTATGTTGCGGAGCCGATCAACGATTGGGCTCGATGACTATGCGCTACTCTCCAGACTCAATCTCAAGAGGAGGTTGTCGACTGTCTAAACTTCATCATTTAAGGTGCGTGTGGGGCTTTCTTTTCTTGCCTTGTCTTTGTCGCTATGTGCGGGATGAAGGTTTTCCATGGGCACGGTTAGTGTTCTTTGGTGTCGGGCTCTTCTTTTCTGTTTTTGAACAATGGAACCGGACATTTATTGTGAGAAATTCTCTCCATTATCTCAACTTGCAATCTTCATCAACAAAGTTTGATTGAACCAAGGTGAACGCCGAGGAACAGATGACAAATATAGAGTGAAATAAAAGGGAAGTTCACAAAATTTGATCGCCTGAAGCCATTGCAAATTTTGCCTGAAAGTCAGTGGTGATGTTTTCTTCTTCCAACGTTTACTTTCCATTTTCTGTTTTCGTTTTGCATGAACTTTTTTAGATGGTTTCTGTTGAAAATATAATATGCATAAACGACAGGATCTTGTAATTTATGTCAACACGAAATCTTCACAAAAAAAATAAACAAGGAATAATAAGGATACCAGATATTTAGGTAGTTCGGTTTAAGTATTGATACTTACGTCCATAGGGAGAGTTGGCAGCAAATAATCCGCTATAATCGAAAAATCGGAGTTTACAATCATTCAAATGCTCGAGTGTTTTCCACATCTAAATTTAAATCTAAACCCAAAGTGTTTACAAATAAACACTTCAATTTGATGTATAACTCATGGCGCAAAATTACCATGCATTCAAGCCCAAACAAAAGCTTTTACTCGAATGACTGACAAAATCAAGAACGCCTCTACTACACGTCCATTTTTCTTTTTCTCGAAACTTTCTGAAGGGGTATTCTCGTGCGGCGCTTCTTCAAGAAACTTTTTGAAGTCCACACTGTCGGCTTTTGGAGGGGTCCTCATTTATTTGTGTTTCTTATTCAACTTTTATATTCACAAATAAAGAGAGACGTCCACTTCTTATTGGTCAACCGGTCAAACTTGGATAAAAGAAAAAATAAATCTTGTGGACTAAATCTTGAGATTTATCTCCAACAAAATAACAAATTCTCCAATATCCATAAACCTCTACACAAGAAATCCATAACTTGGATTAATTTGTGCAATCACACTTTGGATATTTATCCAAATTTATCCAATGGATTGAGTTCCGTAAAAATTCAAATTTGAGACATAATTTAACAATTTTCATCATATAATATCTCTACTTAAGATACTTCAAGATGATCGTGAATGTGACAAAGATTTATCTTTTTCTTTAGTGCAATCTATTAGTGATGAGTCTTATTGATGTTGATTATGTAGAAGCTTGAGCAGCTTCCATTCTAGCGATGAGTCTTAAATATTTTTTCGGGTTCAATAGGTTCACAAACTACACAATTTACCCATAAGATTATTCCTTTATATACTACCACATTATTGGTGAAGTCCGATTTGGCTTTCACGAGATTATTGAGTGTGAATGATGCTTGAACATGTAAGGAAGGAGGTTGGTATATTGCCTTTGAAAATTGGAAAATAGGATGAGAATGCTCTTTTACTGATTAAAAATTGGAAAATGGACATTTGTTATATATACTTGCCCATGCTCATCAAGCATGCCAACCAATACCGATGACAACGTGGGGGCTGCTTAGGAATTGATTGTATGCTCAAACTTCTTGTTTCTAATGTTGCCTAGTGGCCTTGGTCCTTGTTCTTGGTCCTTGTTTTGTAGGTGCCGCAAGGCCTCGGGTCAGGTCATGTTGGGAAAGATTGGGTCAGTGTAGTCGATGTGGTGGAGGGATGCAACAGGGTGACCGGGTAAGCCGCGAGGAAGCTAAATGTCTCCCAATTCTCATTCCATCCAGCTGCTATCATAAGACCATCAGGGTTAGTAGCGCGTGAACCATATATTCTTTTGAAATAGTGTGCTTGCTCGATTAGATTAATCCTATTAGTACAGCCTTCCAATGAATTTTGGAAATGAAGTAGGTTAGATGGTGTTAGAAGAAAGTCGGCAGAAAATGATTTACCTGTTTCTGATGTGCAATCAACAATTTACCCCGGAACGATCGTTAAATTACGAATGAATCACGAACAAAAATACGTCACGTTGGTTTGAATGCAATCACGAGGAAAACATTAGATTTTCATAGTATCAATGCCAATTGTTCTTGTAAAGAAGAAATTGAACACCTTATTTTCTTTGATGGAAATGGGACAAGAGAAGGAGAAGAATTTCTAAGCGTACACTTTACCAACCCCCTCAACAGTTGTCTTCAGGAGTCTTTTATATGACTCCCTCACACCATTTCAAAAGGTGTTTCTTCATCATAGCGTATCAAGGTGAAACGATGTGTTTCAATCGCACCCCATCATGAACGTATTGATAAAATAATACATCTCCCACTCGGATATGATGAGCTTGATAGCACTCTATCAAAAATATAAGGCATTTAACATTCATCAACTTTACAAAACAATTCATACTGGCAAGTAAGCCGTACGACCAGTGAGTACACCTGCACTTGGGAGTTTAAATTATGCACCTGTTAGGGATAACATAACAGTTACAACTTTGAAAAGAAATAAACAATTGATGTCTCATAGTGCCTCCAACATATTTTGTTACATCAATCCAAGTATACATATCCCTTAAAGGTTATACTTGAGTATTCTTAAAACACAATGTATTTACAATTATATCCGCAACCACATAAGACGATATAATTAGTCAACCAGTAAATACATGTGATAGATGTAAAATAACAATAGTCTTCCTTCGCACTCATGTCTCTCTCCATTTTAGAACAACTACTTTCTTAGACACGTCCTATAAAGCCATATCTATTCATGACCACCAGTAACATCTTAAATTAACAACATTGATATTTCACTTCGAGAACATAGTCAAAAGTAACATATGTCACAAAATGAGTAAATAGGGATAATTTTATTCATCTTCCCTTGTCAATCGTACAATGCACATATAGTATGAATTACATGCTATAGTGAATTTCTCTTTTTATAAAAATGTATGTCATTTATTAAATATATCCATTATATGGATCTTAGCCTAAACATAGTTACGTGCTTTTCACGTACTCATATTTAGCTCAAGTGCTATACAGCTCGCTTTCTATAGTGCCCAATTAAGTACTCGCATCCGGCATCTTTCAGGCATACATGATTATGGAACTATCATATTCGATCTTATTATAAATAAATCACAGACCTCATATTGACTCCAATCAAGGCGACATCTTATTTTATGTACTAAACTTGATCTTTAGCATTCATTTGCACATAACGTCTCATCTCAGCTTACTAACTATAGCACTTAAGGTGATTGCTCGTGTGAGTGAGCCAATCATTACCTACTGACATACTTTTTAATAATATATGTGTGTATGTGTTAGTCTCATGATGTATTTGTACTTATTGATAAAACATCAAGTCACTAATAAACAAACAAGTACAATACATATGTCCACAAATACATAAACAAATGATCTTTTACAATAACACATATCACATTCTGCACAATCCTAGTGACATCATGTGGGTCAATAATATATCTTTAGGAACAGCCTTCGTAAATGGATCAGCAACCATTTTATTGGTTGAAATGTATTGTAGAATCACTTTTTTCTATGCTCTTATATCTCTTATGAAGTTGTTCTTTATGTCAATGTGCTTCTTCCTTCCATGATACTTAGGATCTTTCACATGGATAATGGTTGCTTAATTATTACAATAAACTATCACCGGTCTTAGAACCTCAATGACAGTGGCTAAAATTTTCAAGAAACGTTTTAGCCATACTACTTTTTGTACTGCGACAGAGCATACAATAAATTCTATCTCCATCGTAGATAATGCCATGCATGTCTGTTTTTTGCTATTTCAAGAAATCGCACATCTATTAAATAAGAATGCATATCCATAAGTCGATTTACGCTCATCAAGGTTTCCACCCCAATCAGCATCTGAATAGCCTAATAGGCATAGATCATTCCCTTGGTAATAATGTCGATAGTCCATGGTACCCTTTAAGTATTTCAAGATCCTCTTCACTGCTTTCCAATGTACTTGACTGGGATTTAATTGATATCGGCTTACCCATCCCACGGCACAACATATGTTGGGTCGAATGCATATCTAGCATACATTAAACTTCCGACCGCACTAGTGTAAGGAACAGTTTCCATCACTTTAATTTCTTTTGGAATTTTAGAACACATCTCAGTACTTAGGCCATCACCTTACATGACAGGGGTATCAATGAGATTACAATGCTGCATATTGAAACGCTCAAGAATTTTCATTATATAAGACTCTTGCAATAAAGTAAGGAGTTTCTTTGATCAATTTATTTCAATCTTAACTCCTAATATATAAGCGGCTTCTCACATGTCTTTCATTTCAAAATTGGAGGACAACCATTCGTTTATGGTGATAATCAAAACCTTATCATTTCTAGCCAATAGAATATCGTCCACATAAAGTGATAAAATCACAAATTTATCTTCGAACCGCTTGACATATACACAGTGATCTTCTTTGATCATCGTGAAACCAAAAGTAATTATAGCTCGATGAAAACAAAAATACCACTGTCTAGATGATTACTTAAGGCCATATATTGAGCGATAAATCTTGCAAACTTTATGCTCTTAACCTTTAGCTATGAAACCTATTGGTTGCTTCATATAGATTTTCTCATCTAGTTCTCTATTGAGAAATGTCGTTTTTATATCCATTTAATATAATTCAAGGTCCAAATGTGTAACGATGGCTATAATAAAGCGTATTGAGGTAAACCTTACAATTGATGAAAAGATTTCCTCATAATCTATACCCTACTGTTGAGTATAACCTTTCACCACAAGACGAGTCTTATACTTTCAATAGATCCATCCGCCCTTTGCTTAATCTTAAAGACCCATTTGTTTCCAATGGCCTTGCGATTGGGTGGTAGATCAACCAAGTCCCATATGTGATTTGCCCTCATTGGCTCCATCTCATCTTCCAAAGCTTTTTTACATTCTTCCTTATCAGAGAATGAGATAGCCTCTTTAACAGTCTTTGGCTCAACATTATCTTTCTGAGCAATTATAAATGCTTCATCTTCAATCTCAAAATGACGATAATGAATACTTTTACGATTATCTTTACGCAACTGAATTTTTCTTGAATTCAGTTCGTCAAGCAATGTAACACTCCCACTAGGTCTTATATGTTGAGGTAAATTTTCATTTCCCTCTACAACATTAATCTCTCATCTACTAGGAAAATTGTTCTCCGAGAACGTGACATCTCGTGACTCCGTTGCAGTCACACTTCCATCAGCTTGTTCACCTATGAACATTTGGAGTGTTCAGAATATCTTATAAAGATATATTTCTTCCCTCTATGACCTATTTTGTCATATTTATGGGAAGAATCATGAACATAAGCTGCACACCCCATGGACGTAGAATACTTAAATCTAATTTCTTACCAGTCAACAATTTATAAGGAATGGAAGTGACCGATTTTGAGAGCACTCGGTTAAGTACATGGGCAGCGGTCAATAACGTATCTCCTAAATAAGAGATAGGTAAATTTGCTTGCGCTATCATAAAGCTAACCATTTCCAATAGAGTTATATTCCTTCTCTCAGTTACTCCATTATGTTGTAAAGTACTAGGAATAGTCAATTGTCGTACAATTCCCGAGCCTTGAATTGCTTCGATAGATACGCACGTCCGTGATCGATTTTCAATACCTTTTTTATTTTGTTCAAATGATTCTCTACCATCGATATATATTGTCTAAAGTAGTCTAATACTTCTTACTTATGGGAGATTAGAAAGACATAATTGAAATGCGTGAAGTCATCTATTAAAGTGATGAAATATGAGGCTCCATACATTGCCCTCACGTTCAAAGGACCATAAATGTTAGAATGTATGAGTTGCAATGGAAATTCAGCTCTAGTCCTTTTACTGAATAGTTTTCTAGTTGTTTTTCCCGTTAGACAATGTTCACATACGGGTAGATTAACATTAATGAGTGACCCTAAAAGACATTCTCTAACTAATCTTTGCATTCTTTGCAACCCAATATAACATAATCTAGCATATCAAGTATTTGTATCAATCTCAACATTACTAGAATATGCAATTAAAGAAAAACAACCATCGACATTAACATTGTACTGATCATAGTCAATGTCTAACACCATAAAACCATTCGATACATAACATGAATCATAATAAACTGTTTCAAACAAAATGTCAACACAATCACTATGAAAATTCAATACATAACCTAGGCTAAGAAAAACAACTACGGAAACCAAGTTCATTGAATATCTGGAGTATATAAGACATCATGTAGGAATAGACTTCGATCACCACGTAAAATTAATTTACATGTGTCAATACCATTCACTTCAATTCTTGAATTATTCCCAACATATATCCATCTTCTTCTAGGCTATATTCGACGATATTCCATAAATGCTTCTCGGTCTCTAGCTACATTATCTGTTGCTACTGAGTCTACAATCCATATTGGATAAGATTTTAGCAAGCATCACAGTGCTAAAAACAAAAGCATTACATAAAATAATGGATTAATATGGTATCTCTTTCGGCTTAGTGCATTCACAAGCAAAGTAATCAATTTTGCCACAATTGTAACACTTCATCTTGACATTGTCTTTCTTCCTATCACGCTTTTCGCATTGGAATGTCTTAACCATTTTAGGTGCCTGATCAGTTTTCTTCCATTTATTGTTGAATTAATGATTCATTTTGTGCTTAAAGCCTGAAGCTTTGCGCGACCTTAATTGAGCAACATAAGTATGGATAGAGGACCTTGCAGCCTCTAGGCACTCATCCTCTAATTCCAAATGACACGCAATATCATAAAAAATGACAATATTCTCATTATGCATCATATTGATTTTCATATACTCCTAATTGTTAGGAAGAGATCTTATAATAGCCTGAACTTGTTGTTCATTAGTAAGAGAGTGACCTGCTGACTTCAGCTCACGAATCATGTTTGACATCTCCCGAAAATGCTGCATCATCGTTACATTTGGGCGCTATTGATATGTGTCAAACTTGATGGTGAGTCTCCTCAACTTAGTGGCAGATATACCCCCAAACTTATCTTTCAAGGCAACTCACATTGCTTGAGTTTTATCATAACTTTCAAACTCACACATGAAATCATCTTGCATACAGCTCATCAACATGATGCGAGTAATGCTATTTTTCTTTTTCCAAACTTGATAAGCTTCTAGATTTCTCATATGTTGAACTAAAGTTCCATGCTCAGGTTCATCCATGATGTGATTGAAGGTTTCCAAAACATCTTGCTCCTCAATGATGTACTGAACTTTTTAGTGTCAAATATTATAATTGTTATCGTTCAACTTCTCACTTTTATTGAGATCAGCAATGATTTTAAATGTCGAAGCCATAATCAATTGTTATAACACATTGACATAATAGACGCACAATCAATACTAGCACACTTTTCAGAGTAACACACATATTTAATTTGCAGCAAAGACAAACTAATTAATGATAATTCAATAAAAGACATGGTAACAAAAGTTCACTATCTTCCCAATCAGCTCCTATGTACAATTATTCTATTTTTATTAATTAGTTTAATTTGCACAAAATTTAAGTTTTAGGTGAGAATTCATTCGAATTCTACTAACATAGGAGCTTCCACTAGGAAAAATAATTACATGAGCTAATGTAATTTATACATTTTTTCATTAATACAGAAGCATAGCATGATTTGAACCAACGTATAGAAAACAATCATGTTGCAACTACAATCAATACCGCAATTTAACATATAACGAAAAAACAAGAATTTCCTACCATTGTTCAAATTTTCTTGGAATTAGAAAATTGCAAGTATATTAAACTATATACATGCTACCATCGAACCAAGCTTTACACAGCATACATGACATCATTTTCATATAAGCTAGCTACCGTATTTCCTAAAACATAAGAAAATACAAGCTAAAAATGAATAGACTGTGCATTTATATTCTAAAAATACGCGTACTTAGGGTTTTGTACACAATTTTATATATTTATAAAACTCAAAAAATAAAAAATAAATATACCACAATGTAGATCTCAACAATACAAACCAAATGCCGTCAACCACTCTCCAATCGAAGCTCACACGCGCCCACATGCGCCGCCTAAGTGTGCGGTACGTGTGACGCACACGCCAGCAAGCCAAACGGCTCTTGGCCGGTCCGGCCAATCCAACCAATCCAACCGGTGATCGGTTTGACCAGTTTGACCACCCGACTAGTCCACTGGTCTGACCGGTTAACCAGTCAATGGCTGGGTCGGGTCGAGTCGCCGGCCGGCGATCAGCCGGCCAACTGCGCCGGCGATGACATCATCACTAACGTCATCCGGCTGTTACCAACCGTTGGATGATGTCTCAATGACGTCATGGTGACGTCAGCACGCGTCATTTTGTTGACACACGCGTGACACTCACGCCCTGGTGTGCCCAGCGCGTCAAGCACGTAGTGCCCACGTGCATCGGCTTCTGGCCGTGCGTTTAGGCGCATCCGGCGTCCTCCGGCAGCGCTCTACCCGTCGTTGGACTCGTCTTGACGAGTACTTTCACCTTGTATATTTGAAAATTTATTTTGGCCGAAAAAACATTCCAAAAAATGGCCAAAATCGTACGGGTGTACATGGCCTTGAACCCGTTCTTCGCTTAGGTTCGTTTTTGACAATTTAGATTGCATTTCCTAGCAATAAACATCCAGACAATGTAGAATACAACCTCTTGATCTCAATATCAAGTGGTAAACGAGAAAATTCGATGAAAACAAGATAGAAACCACAACCTAGCTCTGATACCAATGTTGGAAGAAAGTCAGTGGAAGACGACTTACTTGTTTCCAATGCGCAATCAACAATTTACCCTGGAACGATCGTTGAATTGAGGATGAATCACAAACAAAAGTACGTCACATTGGTCTAAATGCAATCACAAGGAAAACATTCGATTTCCACAGCATAAATACCAAATGTTCTTGTAAAGAAGAAATTGAACGCTTTCTTTTCTTTGATGGAAATGGGACAAGAGAAAGAGAAGAATTTTTGAGGGTACATTCTACCAACCCCCTCAACGGTTGTCTTCGGGAGTCTTTTATATGACTCCCTCACACCCTTTCAAAGGGTGTCTTTCCATCATAGTATATCAAGATGAAACGGTGAGTTTCAATTGCACCCCATCATGGACATATTAATAAAAATACTACAGATGGCTTCATAGCAATAGAACATTGGCAAGCTAGTAAATGTTACTTGATGTGTGAAATCATCTTCCCACTACAAGGTTCTGTATCCTTTCTGTTTGAACCTCAAAGCTTCAGATTACCCTCAGGAATACGATGGCACCTGTCTTCAGATAAGATTACCCTATAGCCTTTTGCTGTTTCTTGTTCAGTGGACTGATTGCCACCTCACCGGTACCTTGGGATTGCTTAGGACTCTCATTTACAAGGTAGACTGCACTTTCTTAGTTTCTATTGTTCTTTAATGAAATAGTGGCTGTGTTGCGGAACGGACTTAAAGGAAGCATTTCTTCTGTTCATGTGCTGATCTGATGGCAATTCTCACAGGCTTATGTAGACGGCAAGACAACCATGGACAATTCGCTGATGTAGATCATTGACAAATGGCGCTCCAGGAAGTCCCACCACCAACTCCCACATTCCACGCCCTTATCTCTTGACGAATGAGAAGCAATGCACGACGAAATTCAATTTCGCAAATTATGGCACCGTAACGAGTTGAATCGAGTGCTATAAAAATCGAACTTCCCGAGTTCCTTATTTATATACGAAAGCACGAACATCAATACAAGTATGCATCTGTATATACCAGAAACCTAAAGGCAACAACCATAACAAACGTCCTAAAGCGCCGATAATGAAAGAATAACGAAAGCAATGGTATCAACATGACCAAAAACTACTGACCCCAAGAAAAATCAATACATCGCCCATAGAATGATCATCTAAAGATCCTCCAGTCGATGTTGCACTTCTCGGTCTGGAAGGTGGCGGCGGCTGACCCCAACAAGCTCAGAGGGACCTTCAACCCGCACTTGACCCTCGGCTTGATGCAGAACGTCTTGATCTTGCCAAGCTTGAACTGCACCCTCAGGTACAGCTTCATATCGATGTCGCAGACGCCAGTCGCCTTCTCAAAGTTGAAATCGGATTGCTTGCTCGTGCCAAGGACCACCAGCTGCTGGCCATGGAATGCTGCACTAAGCGTCGTGTGTTCTTGTGGCCCTGATAGAATGGGGTCAGGTAATCGGAGGCCAAGCGCTGGCCCCCATATAATGCTCGCGCCTCGATCCAATCGTAGTAGATCCTGATGCAGCAGTTCGGATTCCGGATGGTGAGGTTGAGCTTGAGGTTGTAGCTAAGGGTGTTGGTGGCGGTGAAGTTAAACTGGGTGAGCTCGGTGTTGGTGACATGGAACTTGATGAGGTTGGGGCGGAAGATGAGCTAGAAGAGGAGGGCGAGGAGGCCGACGGTGACAACCACGGTGATGACGATGTTGAAGATGAGCTTGAGGACGCAGAAGCCGCAGCCACAGGCACAGCCCCCGCCATGGCCGGGCCGGAGGTAGGAGTGCTGCTTGGGGAGCACGGCATAGTAGGTGCCATTAAGGTGGGCTTGCTTCTCCGCCATGGGGGAAGTTGCAAAAGAAACGATGGAGACGCTAACCGAGAGGAGATGAATATGGAGTTGGAGATGCGGATGGAGAAAAATTGAGGGATGAGTATGGACTCGGCTAGGGTTATAAATAGGGGTGGAAAGCGAAGTGGGGACTTGTGTTGACGAAGTGTTCACACGTTAACGTGGTTTCGCTGCGAGTGCGAGTTGGTGTTGTGTTTTTAGGAAAGGGAGATGGTGTGCAGAAACTTCAGTGGAGTCGTTTTCTCAAATTGAAACAAGGTTGAGGTTTTATGCGCAAAATAGGCGTTGAAAGTGAGACCTACTTGGTCTATCCCGCGCAAGGGGCCGCCGCAGCGGCGTCTAATATGGCGATAAATCTCGACCATTCAATTTTTGAAATTCGTGTTGCTTCAATCGGGGATTGGAATTTGTTGACACCATGTGGAGTAGAGGGAAAACTTGACTTTAAGGGTCTTTTGGAACCCATTTGGTTTATTTCCAACTGTCGACAAAATATAGAAAATTCACATGAAAATTTATAATTGTACGGAAGAAAAGCTTTTGGAACTCATTTAATAAATGTGTCAAATTCCCTTTTGCTCCATAGAAAATTCCCTTTCAATAATTTGTCTAAAAAACTTCAGACAGTTGAAAATCTGTTGTAACAAATGGGTTCCAAAAGCTTTATGTTGGAAATCTGCAAGGATAAATGGTTTTCAAAAGCTTTATTTATGTACGATTTATCATTTTGGAGATGACAACACCTTTAAAATCAAGTGGAACTCATTTGTCCCTACAAGTTTTAAGATTTAACATTTTTGAAATCACAACACCCTTAAAGTTAAGTGAAATCAAAGAACGAAGCTTTGTCAGAAAAAATTCTCATCTGTAGGAGATCAAAACACCCTTAAATGAATAAATCGTACGGAATCTTCTGCAGAAAATAAAACTTAATATTTTTAGTCTAAAATGATAAATCGCATGGTAATAAAGCTTTTGGAACCCATTTTTCCGAACACATGATTTCCAACTGTCGGAAGTTTTTAGGCAAAATATCGAAAGGGAAATTTCTATGGAGCAAAAGAGAATTTCTTCTAACATATATTCATTCTCTGATTTCACATAACTTTAAGGGTGTTATTATGATCTCTAAAATGATAAATCGTACAATATTTCAAAAGCTTTATTACCATATGATTTATCATTTTTTAGATGACAAATGGACAAAATGGATTCCAAAAGCTTTACTTCCGTATGATTTACTATGGAACCCATTTGTCTATGTAAATTTCCAACTATCGGAGGTTTTAAGGCATATCAAAAGGAAATTTGTATGGAGCAAAAGCAAATTTTTTTCTGACAAATCTTCGTTCTCTAATTCCACCTAACTTGAAGGGTGTTGTGATCTCCAAAATGATAAATCGTACAGAAATAAAGCTTTTGGAACCCATTTATCCCTGCAGATTTCTAACTATCGAAGGTTCCCTTTTGCTCCATAGAAAATCCTCTTTCGATATTGTTGGGATTTATCAGATCCCCGAAAAATCGGATTCGACACTAAATCGAACCCCTAAAACGAATGCGGAAGATAAGCCCAAAAAATACATGTATCACCAATCGTAAAGTACACCACGGAATCGAGCGTACCTTGTTAGCCACAGATTAAACACCAACGCCGATAAGAGGAAGAGAAATCCGATCCTGTTTGATCCGATGACGTCAATTGGCCTTGAAGGGAAGATGGCGTCGCCTTTAGCATTCGATTTCCTTTTGGAGGGAGAGAGGGAGAATAAACATACGCACAAATGCAAAAAAAGGTGTCTCCGTCTCTCTCTTCCCTCCCTTATATACGTTCCTTCAAAAATAGAAACGTACCCTTTTATCAACGGGCCCTAATCTTATGGGCCGGGCTTTTAGGCCCAACATGGGCGGATGGGCCTTAAGCCCATCACATAAAACCATCATCTCCCACTCGCACATGGTGGGCCGAATAAGATTCTCTTTACCTCTCTTCAACATTCATACCAATGAATAATTCGTGCGACCAGCATACTTTGAGAACTCGTTGCCATACATCTGTTAGAAATATATAGCAGCTCATAGTGGGCATTACATCCTAAGTAGATTTAGTATGCAGTTCCCTAGATCGATCGATTACATTTATATCTCTCTTGATCTATTTCAAACAATGATATATATATATATATATATATATATATATATATATATATATATATATACATTGTATTCACAATTATGATTATCCCAAAGACAGTCATAATTGGTTAATTAGTGAATACAAAACTATAATGTGATTCTCCAAATTCGATCTTCCTCTTTCCTTCAAACTCTCAATTTCAGTTCAGCTTGCTTTTCTAGAAATGTCCTAATAGATCGAATCAAACTCATGACCATTGGCAACATCCTAAGATAGCAAACACTAAATAGAAATCTTGAGAATAAGTAAGTGTCATGAGGGCACTAAAAATTGAGGAACTCTTTTCCTCAAGAGTCTCACACGACATAAAAGTTGAGATCAAACTTTTGTCACTCTTAATGGTCGTCTCATGCATACGTAGTATGAAATACGTATTACGGTATTAACTCATTTCCCATGGAGCATATGTCTACACTTTTCAATACCGTACAGATGATAGTTCATACATATCCAATGTCTAACTTGAGTTCACGTATCTACTCATTCACAAAATTCATCAGAACTCATATCTGGCATCATAGACAGATAAAGTAAAATATGTGGGGTATTTTACTTTCGAACATAGTAAGTATTATGTCCTCATCTTAACACCCAATTAAGGTGACATACGTATTTTAAGCTTGAGCTCTCGATTATCACCTCGATAATAAGCTTAAAAACAGTCTCATCTCTATTTATCACATAGTAAATAGAGGCAATTATCCGTGTGAGTGGGCTAATCTTATATCCGTCCGACATACTTTCTTAATTTAAAGTAATGCACTGAGCATTAAGATGCATAAAGATCAAAACAAAGATTCATAGGTATTAATGATGAAAACACAAATTCATCAAATGTGAACACTTAGGGAAATTACAATATCCAGTACATCAGCCTTTACGCAATCCTTGAGATTTCATATGACCATAAAACACATCTCTAGGTATTGACTTTGTTATAGGATCTGCTACCATTCTATGCGTAATATGATCATAAAACACATCTCTAGGTAAGTTCACATCTTTTCGTGCAACCATATCCTTGACAAAATTATACTTGGTATATATATGTTTGGTCTTGCCATAATATTTTGGATCTTTGGTGTACACTTTTGCTACTTGGCTATCACAGTTAACCAATAATGAATTTGCAACACTTCCAATAACACATAAATGATCCAAAAAATCTCTTAAGCTAAACACCTTCTTATACTGCTGCTGATAATGCCACGAACTCAATTTCCATCGTGGACAAGGCTATACACTTTTGTTTCTTACTGCTCCAACATATGGTGCCATTATTCAGTAAGAAAACAAACCTAGAGGTAGATTTTCTTTCATCTAAATCTCCTCTCCGACCAGCATCAAAATAGCCTTAGAGTCGCAAATCCTTTCCATAATAACTCAGCGTATAATCAGCAGTCCCCTTTAGATATCTTAGTATTCATTTAACGACTTTCCAACGTGCTTGACCTGGATTGGATTGGTATCTGCTCACTATTCTAACTGCAAAACATATGTCAGGTCTTGTACACATCATAACGTACATCAAGCTTGCAACAGCACTAGCATAAGAAACATGTTTCATTTGTTCCTTCTCTTGTGGAGTCCTTGGACACATTCTATGGCTCAATCATTCACCTTTTGTAACAGGAGTGAATCTTGCATACAAAATCGTTCAAGAACCTTATTTATATATGCTTCTTGCGAAAAAGACAACGATCTCTTCGAACGATCTCTTGAAATCTTAACTCCAAGAATATATGTAGCCTCACCCATATCCTTCCTCTCAAAGTTGGAAGACAACTAACTCTTGACAGTATTAACAAAACTCCATATTATTTCCGGCAATTAGTATATCATCAACATATAATGATATGATCATAAATTGATCCTTTGATCTTTTGATATATACACAATGATCCTCGTCAATCATTGTAAAATCATATGCCACTATGGCATTATGAAAACGTATATACCATTGTCTCGATGACTGCTTAAGGCCGTATATCGATCTTAAAAGTCGACATACCTTTTCTTCTCGGCCTTTCACTATGAAACCAGCAGGTTGTTCCATATATATTTCTTCATATAATTCTCCATTGAGGAAAGCAGTCTTTACATCCATTTGATGTAACTCAAGATCCATACTAGCCACTATTGCTAAAATAATGCGAATCGAAGTAAATCTGACTACAGGAGAAAATGTATCTTCATAATTAATTCATTCATATTGATTATACCCTTTCGCCACAAGGCGAGCCTTATGCCTTTCTATCGAGCCATCAGCCTTTCGCTTTATTTTGAGAACCCACTTGTTTCTAATAGCTTTGTGTCCTTTTGGAAGATCAGCCAGTTCCCAAACATGGTTTGACTTCATTGACTCCATTTCCTCTTCCATTGCATGGATCCATTTTTCCTTACTAGAGCAATATAGAGCCTCATTAATATTTCTTAGCTCATCCTCATCTTGTGGAGCAATCATAAAAGTTTCTCATTCAATGTCAAAACGTCGAGGGGAATACTTTGGCGACTTGTTCGCCGTATGAGAGATTGTACACTTAGCACATCATTCCCCCATTATGCTCCCACTAGGATTAGATAAGGATGACGCCGTCGCATCATGTGGTTGCAATTGAGAATGAGTTGAATTCAATTCATCACTTCTCATATTACTCCCACTTGGACGAACTCCACTAATATCATTATCTTGATCCAAGGTTTCAAATAGGGAGTAATCATCACCTATTTCGCCATTCTTAGGAAATTCATCCTCTAAGAATGTGACATCCCATGATTCAAATTCAGTTATACTTTCACTTTCGTGCTCACCTATGAACACATACCCTTTCGAGTGTTCGGAGTATCTCATTAAAATACTCATCTTTCCTTTGAGACCCAATTTCTCAAACTTGTGACAGGACTCATGAGTATAGGCAGCACAACCCCATGATTTAAGAAAACTTAAGTCCGATTTTCTACCTGTTCATAACTCATATGGAGTGGAAGTTACTGATTTGGAAGGCACCCGGTTAAGTATATAGGCAGCAGTTAACAATGCATCACTCCAAAAAAGTGATAGGTAAGTTAGCATGCGCCATCATGGACCTAACCATTTCCAGTAGGGTTCTGTTTCTTCTCTCTGCAACACCATTTTGTTGAGGAGTATATGAAATAGACAACTGTCTTTCTATTCTCTTTTCATCACATAATTTTCTGAACTCATCAGATAAATATTCTCGACATCGATAAGATCTTAATACTTTTATTTTCTTGTCTAATTGATTTTCTACCAAGTTCATAAACCTTTTGAAACAACTCAATGCTTCAGATTTATGAGAAATCAAATAGACATATCTGAATCGAGTATAATCATCTATAAAAGTAATGAAATAAACAGCCCCATGCCTTCTTCTCACATTCATTGAACCACAGACGTTAAAATAGATTAAATGCAGAGGAAATTTAGCTCTTTTACCTTTTCCAAATGGTTTCCTTGTCGTTTTCCCTACTAGGTAATGCTCACATATTGGCAAATCGACTTTTTCAATGTTGCCCAACAAGCCCTTTTTGGCTAGTCTATTCATATGTTGTTGGCCAATATGACCAAGTCTAGCATGCCACATAATCACATCATTATCATATTAAGTAGAAGATATGAAACAAGAGAATAATAAATATTGACATCACCACAGTCAATATCAAGTACAATAAAACCATCCAGAAAGTGACCACAACCATAGTAGTTTGTATTCAAATACAAATCTACACCGCTATTACGAAAGTACTAAAACCAAGCTTAACCAACACCAAGACAGACACTAAATTTCGACGAATTTCCGGAGCATATAGAACATCATGTAGGAACAAGGTGCGTCCACCACGCATGTTCAATTGGCAGGTACCAATCCCTTTAACTTCAACTCTGGACTTATTTCCTACATGGATCCACTTAGTTCCAGTAGGTATTAGTCGGAATTCCACGAAGGATCCTCTATCCTTCCTTACATGGTCTGTCGCTCCTGAATCTACAGTCCACAAAGGATTGGATTTAGCCAATAATACATAACTTGACACATAAGCAAAGTTCTCAAATGTACAAGAGGTGTTTACCTTTTTCGGCTCACAACAGTTGCGAGCATAATGACATTTCTTGTCACAATTGTAACACCTCACCCTTGACATTTTCTTCACTTGAGGACGTTTTCCTCTCTTGTGTTAGTTAACTCTTGATTTCTTGCAATAAGGACTTGATCCTTTGTATTCCCACATATTGAATGAATCAATACGCGCGCTTAGAGCTCAAAACCCTTTTTTAAGCTAGAACCAGCATTGCAAATGTCAATTTTTGGCTCAAATGCCGATATGCGGTCCTCTACTAGCTCAAGTTGGCACACAACATCCTCAAGATCTTCCATAATATGGTCAAGAGCTTCTAGTGCTTCTTGCTTTTCCAGCACATATTGAATCTTCATATTCAATATTTCACAATTATTGCTGTTCATATAAGCAATTACGTTCTTAGTTGCTAAAACCATCGATCTGAACACATCAGACATATATGAACGAATAATTAATGCCTATCATTTATGCATCCACTTTGCACAGACCCATCATATCAATGAATAATTTCAAGTAAGGTTTCAGAATCAAAAGGTTACTACGTTTCCAATCATCCTCCAAAAATTCTAACTTAAAACTATTATTAATATAATTGTCTTATGCAAAATAAATTCTATGAAGTTACAAAAACTTCCATGAATTACCCACAACAATCAGCAATAACAGAAAGCAAATAATATTTGACATCCAATAGAATTATAATGCTTTCACATAATACAACTATCCACTACACTAAGAATATATACAGAGAAGAAATATCAACATAAAAAGAGATATTCACACTCAAAAAATCTCAAACTAATCTAAGAAATAAATAGGGAATGTTCCTTCTAATCTATCAGTCAAAAAATCTGAGAAATTTGAAGGCACATTTGCCAACCATGGAAAAACTTTTGGAGAGCTCTCATGTCGCCTCCAAGGCGCATTCACTCTGCACCATGTGGCGCTTAATCTAAGGATTGAAGTTTTGGTTAACTCAATCCTATAGTACTCTCTAACAAAAGCTACCCCTAGCCTCCTAAAACTCGGGACCACGTTGACCTCCCATAGCCGATCTAATACCGCTTGCCATTCAGGTGGAAGAGTATTCATCAAAACCGGCACCTTCTCAAAATCCGGTATAAGATAACCATTCCAAATGATTTCCTGTATCATCTGATTGACCCTGACGCATGTGATACTAAATCACCGTCATGCCACCGATAATTAGCTAACTCTGACATCAGCCTTTTAAGTCTTGCACTTCCCTCGTCCTTTCTTGGGATTGCAGGTATCCGTGCATAACGCATCATAATTCCTGCAACAAATGCAGAACTAAAAATGGATTACTTATAATCCATAAAGGAAAATACATAATTTTCCATGATTCATACAACTAATGCAGAATAAACAATGGATTACATATAACCTACATAGGCATAATTGAAAAAAAAGAAACAAATTCCTTTTCTTTTTTTTCTTTTTTCCGGGGTCAACGGTCAAAGTCAATGGTCAACGGTCGTCGGTCAATGGTCAACGGGCGGCGAGTCGTCGGACCGATTGGACTGGTCGGGCTGGTCGGGCCGGTCAGGCCGGGTCGGATGGACCGACCGGCACATGCCGCGCGTGTGCGCGAGCTGACGTCATGCAGACGTTAGCTGGCGCCTGCGCAGCACGCGCCAAGCATCCGCGCCAGTCTTCCGCGCCGGTCGGGTCAGGTCGGGTCGCCGGCCGGTGACCGGCCGGCCAACGGTCATTCGCGATGACGTCATCGATAACGTCATCCCGGCGGTTACCGTGACGTCACGGTGATGTCAGCACGCGTCGGTTCGCCGACCGGCGCGTGCCGGTTCGCCGGCCGGCGGCGCGCACGTGCGGTTCGCCACCGGCACGTGTGGCGCACACGCTAGCCGAGCCATCGCTTCCGACGCATGGCGCCCACTCGCAGCGACTTCTGGCCACGCGTGTGGACGCATGCGACGTCGCCCGGCGGCGCACAACATGTCGACGGACTCGTCTCAACGATCTCTTTCACCCTATGCCTTCATAAATTGATTTCGACTTACGAAAACTCGAAAAAAATGGATGAACAATGCTCGGGTGTCGGGATTTCTCGCCCCGATCCGTGTCGGCCGATTATTTTCGCGAAAAATCAATCTAAAAACATGAAAGGGGTCGGGAAAACATGAACTCGGGCTCTGATACCAATGTTGGGATTTATCGGATCCCCGAAAAATCAGATTCGACACTAAATCGAACCCCTAAAACGAATACGGAAGATAAGCCCGGGAAATACATGTATCACCGATCGTAAAGCACACCATGGAATCGAGCGTACCTTGTTAGCCACAGATTAAACACCAACGCCGATAAGAGGAAGAGAAATCCAATCATGTTCAATCCGATGACGTCAATTGGCCTTGAAGGGAAGACGGTGTCGCCTTTAGCGTTCGATTTCCTTTTGGAGGGAGAGAGGGAGAGGAAACGTACGCACAAATGCAAAAAAGGTGTCCTCGTCTCTCTCTTCCCTCCCTTATATACGTTCCCTCAAAAATAGAAACGTACCCCTTCATCCACGGGCCCTAATCTTGTGGGCCAGGCTTTTTGGCCCAATATGGGCGGACGAGCCTTAAGCCCATCACATAAAACCATTAGATATTTTGCCTAAAAAGCTCCGATAGTTAGAAATTTGCAGGGAAAAATGGGTTCAAAAAGCTTTATTTCCGTACGATTTATCATTTTGGAGATCACAACAAATGGGTTCCAAAAACTTTATTTCGGTACAATTTATCATTTTGGAGATTACAACACCCTTAAAGTCAGGGGTTTTTAGGCAAAATATCAAAAGGGAATTTTCACTATTGATAACAACTTTATTTCCATTGAGCTAAAGGGAATTTTTTTTTTGTCAATATTTTGCATTAAAACCTTCGATATTTTTTAAACGATTTATCATTTTGGAGATAAATCATACGAAGATAAATTGGAAATAAAGCTTTAAAACCTTAAGGGTATTGTGATCCCTTTGTCCCTACAGATCTTCGTTCTCTAACAAAAGGGAATTTTTTTTGACAAATGGGTTCTAAAAGCTTTAGAGTGAAAATATTAAGCTTTATTTTTCTACAAAAAAATTCCGTACGATTTATTCATTGAAGGGTGTTTTGATCTCCTACAAATGGGAATTTTTTCAGACAAATCTTCGTTCACTGATTTCACCTAACTTTAAGGGTGTTGTGAACTCCAAAATGATAAATTTTAAAACCTATAGGGACAAATGGGTTCCACCTGACTTTAAGGGTGTTGTTATCTACAAAATGATAAATCGTACATAAATAAAGCTTTTTAAACCCATTTGTCCCTGCAGATTTCCACCCTTAAAGCTTTTGGAAAGTTAGGCAAAATGACATTATATTTTGGAACCCATTTGTCCTTGCAGATAACAAAGATTTGTCATCTCCATCAGTTGGAAAAAGGAAATTTTTTCCCTAATTAAAAACTTTAAGGGTGTTGTAATTTCCAAAATGAATGTGATTTGTCTAGGCTTAAAACCTTATATCACAACCTTTCGATAATCACTTGACTTCACAAATGGGAATTCTATGGCAACACCCATTTATCCCTGCAAATTTCCAAAAAATTCCTTTTGTTCCATAGAAAATTCCCTCTTGATATTTTGCCTAAAAAATGACAAAACTTTCATTTTTGCAAAATTAAGCTTTCACATGGTAAAATATCTATTTTGAATTTTCTAAAATGATAAATCGTCATTTTTTACATACAACGAATTTGCAGAGAACGAAGATTCGGAAATAAATGACTTTATTTTTAATTCAAAATAGATATTTTGACAAACCTCCAACAGTTGGAAATTTGCAAGGACAAATAGGTTCTAAAAGCTTTATTTCCGTACGATTTATCATTTTAAGGTGCTGCATGATAACGTTTTTGTTCCTCAAAATTTCTGTTCTTTGGTTCCCCGGAACCAAAAAAGAACACAAACCTGTTTGGTAAAACATTTGTTCCCAGGAACAATTTCTCAATTTTTTGTTCCCGTTTTGTTCCCAAGAACAGTTTTCAGAAGCAAAAAAAAGTTGCTTCTTGTTCTCGGGAACAATTTTTAAAAGTGAGCTGATTTTCTTTTTTAATTTTATTTTCTTGCCGCAACCACCGTCAACCGCCTAGAGCCACCGCCCACCGCCCGCCGCGCTGGCCGCCGCGCTTGTCGCCGCGCCACCCGCGCCGCGGCCGCGCCGGCCGCCATTGCTGCCGCCGCCGCCGTCGCCGCGCCGCGGTTGCCGGTCGCCGCCGCTCGGGTTGCCACCGCCGCGGTCGCGCTGGCCACCGCTGGTCGCAATCACCGCCGCCGCCTCCGGTTTGCCGTCACCGCCCGCCGTCCCGACCGTCGCCACGGCGGCCGGAGCGCAGCGGCAATCCGTCGGCAAAAATAAAAAGTGAATAAATACAAAAAAGAAATTGTTGCGTTACCAAACGCATTTCTATTCTTTTTCTATTCCAGGAGTAGAAATTTTGTGTCGTTACCAAATGTGTTCTTTTACTCAGAAATTGTTCCCCGGAGCAGAAATAGAAAAGAACTATTTCTTAAAAAAAACTCTTCTCGGGAATGAAGCGTTGTCATGCGCAGCCTAAGGGTGTTGTCATCTCCAAAATAATAAATCGTACGACCTCTGACAGCTGGAAATCAAAAAACGAAGATTTGTCAAAAGAGAATGTAGATTTCCAACTATCGTAGGTTTTTAGGCAAAATATCGAAAGGGAATTTTCTATGGAGCAAAAGGGAATTTTTTTCTGAAAAATCTTTGTTCTCTAATTCCACCTGACTTTAGGGGTGTTGTCATCTCCAAAATGATAAATCGTACGAAAATAAAGCTTTTGGAACCCATTTGTCCCTGCAAATTTTCAAAAGCTTTATGTAATGACAAATATTTGTTCTTTGATTTCACATTACTTTAAAGGTTGCTGTGATCTCCAAAATGATAAATCGTATGGAAATAAAGTTTTTGGAACCCATTTTGCCTAATTTTTTCCAAAATCTTCATGGCAAAAGGAAAAAATTCCCTTAATGAAAAATATCAAAATGGAAAGCTTTATTTCATACAAATGGGAATTTTCCACCTGAGCAAAAGGGTTTGAAAACAAAAAGGAAATTCCCTGCATATTATTTTGGAGATGATAATACCTTAAATTTTGGAAAATCACAAATGGGTTTCAAAATGATAAATCGTAATTTTTTCTGACAAATCTTCGTTCTTTGATTTCACATGACTTTAAGGATGTTGTGATCTCTAAAATGATAAATTGTATGTAAATAAAGTTTTTGGCACCCATTTGTCCCTACATATCTCCAACTATCAGAGGTTTTGATGCAAAATATTGATAGGGAATTTTTTTTTTTTTGACAAATCTCCATTCTCTGATTTCACTTGAATTTAAGGATGTTGTGATCTCCAAAATGATAAATTGTACGGAAATAAAACTTTTGGAACCCATTTATCCCTACAGATTTATCATTATGGAGATCACAAGTTGGAAATCTACAGAAAATTCATTTTCGATATTTTGCCTAAAAACCTCCGACAGTTGGAAATATGTAGAGACAAATGGGTTCCAAAAGCTTTATTTCCGTACGATTTATCATTTTAGAGATCACAACACCCTTAAAATCATGTGAAACCAGAGAACGAAAATTTGTCAGAAATAATTCCTTTTTGCTCCATAGAAAATTCCCTCTTGATATTTTGCCTAAGAACCTCTGACAATTGGAAATTTGCCGGGACAAATGGGTTCCAAAAGCTTTATTTTCATACGATTTATCATTTTAGAGATCACAACACCCTTAAAGTCAGGTGGAATCAAAACACCCTTAAATGAATAAATTGTACGGAATTTTCTGCAGAAAAATAAAGCTGAATATTTTTACTCTGAAATGATAAATCGTATGGTAATAAAACTTTTGGAACCCATTTGTCCGGACACTTGGGAATTTTCTATGGAGCAAAATGGAATTTTGCCTTTGGAACCCATTTGTCCCAGCATATATCTAACTGTCGGAACCCATTCTCTAATTCCACTTGACCAACAAATTCCCTTTTGGAAAAATGGGTTCCAAAAGCTTTATTTCCGTATGATTTTGAGCAAAAGGGAACTTTTTTTTTCTAACAAATCTTCATTCTCTGATTTCATCTGACTTTAAGCAAAAGGGAATTTTGCCTTTGGAACCCATTTGTCCCTGCAAATCTCCAACTGTCAGAGGTTTATAGGTAAAATAACGAAAGGGTGTTTTTTGGAAATAAAGTTTTTGGAACCCATTTGTCCTTACAAATTTCCAACTGTCAAAGTTTTTTAGGCAAATTATCGAAAGAGAATTTTTATGGAGCAAAAGGGAATTTTTTCTTACAAATTTTCGTTCTTTGATTTCACCTGACTTTAAGGGTGTTGTGATCTTCAAAATGATAAATCATACGGAAATAAAGCTTTTGGAACCCATTTGTCCCTTCATATTTCCAACTATCGGAGGTTTTTAGGCAAAATATCAAAAGAGAATTTTTTCAAACAAATCTTTGTTCTCTGATTTTACATGACTTTAAGGATGTTGTGATCTCTAAAATGATAAATCATACGATATTTCCGACAAATCTTCGTTATCTAAAGGGACAAATGGGTTCCAAAATATAATGTCATTTTCCCTAACTTTCCAAAGCTTTAAGGGTGGAAATCTATAGGGACAAATGGGTTTAAAAAGCTTTATTTTTGTATGATTTATCATTTTGGAGATGACAACACCCTTAAAGTCAAGTGGAACTCATTTGTCCCTACAGGTTTTAAGATTTATCATTTTGAAGATGACAAAACCCTTAAAGTCAGGTGAAAGAATGAAGATTTGTTAGAAAAAAATTTGGAACCCATCATGACTTTAAGGGAATTTTCTATGGAGCAAAATGGAATTTTTTCTGACAAATCTTTGTTCTCTGATTTCACTTAACTTTAAGGGTGTTATCATCTCCACAATGATAAATCATAATTTTTTCTGATAAAATCTTCATTCTCTGATTTAAGGGTGTTGTGATATCCAAAAAAATCCATTTTGCTCCATAGAAAATTCCTTTTCGATATTTCACCCATTTGTTCTTGCATATTTCCAAAATGATAAATCACAACACCCTTAATGATAGATCTGTAAATATATATATATATATATATATATATATATATATATATATATATATATATATCTTTTGCTCTATAGAAAATTCCACCTAACTTTATTTTGGAGAAAATTCCACCTGACTTTTCAAATAAATGTATGACTAAATGGGTTATCATTTTGGAGATCACAACACCATTTTGTCTGACTTTAAGGGTGTTGTGATCTCCAAAATGATAAATTGTACAGAAATAAAGTTTTTAGAACCCATTTGTTCCCGCTGATTTCCAACTGTCGAAGGTTCTTAGAAAATTCATAGAAAGCTTTATTCCCTTTCGACATTTAAGGGTGCTATCCCTTCGTTCTCTACAGGGACAAATGGGTTCGAGATGCAAAATTCCATTTTGCTTCATAGAAAATTCTCTAACAAATGGGTTCTAAAATGACAATTTATCATTTTGCCAAATCTCCAAATGTTTTTTTTTTTTTTTATGACAAATCTTTGTTCTTTGATTTCACTTGACTTTAAGGAAAAATGATAAATCGTACGAAAATAAAACTTTTGGAACCCATTTGTTGTGATCTCCAAAATGATCAATTGTATAGAAATAAAGCTTTTGGAACCCAATTGATCCTATTGATTTCCAATTGTCAGAGGTTTTTAGGCAAAATATCGAAAGGGAATTTTTCTATCAAAGAACAAAGGTCTCCCTTCGACAGTTGGAAATCTACAGGGACAAATGGAACCAATTTGTCAGAAAAAATTCCATTCTCTAATCACAACACCCTTAAAGTCATTTTGGTTTATTTATGGAAATAAAGGAAAATTCCCTTAAGGGAAAAATGACAACACCCTTAAAGTCAAGTGAAATTAGAGAACGAAGATTTGTAAAAAAAATTCCCTTTTGCTCAATAGAAAATTCCCTTTCGATATTTTTCCTAAAAACCTCCGACAATTGGAACCCATTTAAGGCAAAATATTTGTCATGAATAAAAGAGCTACCCTTAAAGTCATGTGAAACATTTTGGAGATGATAACACTCTTAAAGTCAAAAGAAATAAATTCCCTTTTGATCCCATTTGTTAGAAAAAATTTTCCTTGTGCTCCATAGAAAAAAATTCCCTTTTACTCCATAGAAAATTCCTTTTTGATATTTTGCCTAAAAAGCTCCAACGGATGGAAATCTACAAGGACAAATGGGTTCCAAAAGCTGGAAATCTACTGGAACAAATGGGTTCCAAAAGCTTTAAGGAAAAATATCGAAAATGAAATCTGCAGGGACAAATGGGTTCCAAAATGATAAATCGTACGGAAATAAAGCTTTTGAAACCCATTTATCTCTGCAAATTTCCAACTGTCAGAGGTTTTTAGGCAAAATATCGAAAGGGAATTTTCTATGGAGTAAAAATGAATTTTTTCTATGGAGCAAAAGGAAAATTTTTTCTGAGAAATGGGATCAAAAGGGAATTTATTTTTTCTAACTTTAAGGGTGTTGTCATCTCCAAAATGTTTCATGTAGCTTTAAGGGTAGCTCTTTTATTCATGACAAATATTTGCTTTAAATGGGTTCCAACTGTCGGGGGTTTTTAGGCAAAATATCAAAAGGGAATTTTTTTTAGGCAAACCTCTGTTCTTTGATTTCTCCTAACTTTAAGCTATTTTGATCTCCAAAATGGTCAGAAAAAATTCCAATTTGCCTGAGGTTTGTCATGTGGACAAACACCCTTAGAGATCACAAGTTCGAAATCTGCAGGGAAAAATGGGTTCCAAAAGCTCTATTTCCATACGATTTACGATTTTTGGAAATCACAACACCCTTAAAGTCGGTGAAATCAAAGAACGAAAATTTGTCAGAAAAAATTCCCTTTTGCTCCATAGAAATTTCCCTGTCGATAATTTGCATTAAAACCTCCAATAGTTAGAGATATGCAGGGACAATTGGGTTCCAAAAACTTTATTTCCGTACGATTTATCATTTTGATCTCCAAAATGATAAATTCCCTTTTGTTCTCTCTTATGATGTCGTGTCATAAAGAGTTTTTTAGGTGAAATTAGAGAACAAAAATTTTCTATGGAACAAAAAGGAATTCTCATTTTTTTCGTGTGAAAGCATTTTATTAAAGGCCATGCTCTATTCTTGCACAACACCCTTAAAGTCAGGTGAAATCAGAGAATGAAGATTTGTCAGAATGATCCCAAAATATCATTATTTTGTTCTCTGATTTCCAACTATCGAAGGTTTTGATTTCCAAGATTTATCATTTTGGAGATTTCCCTATAGATTTCACCTGCAGATTTCACATGACTTTAAGAGTGTTGTGATCTCCAAAATGATAAATCGTATGGAAATAAAGCTTTTGGAACCCATTTGTCCCTACAGATTTATCATTATGGAGGTCACAAGTTGGAAATCTACAGATGCAATCAGAGAAAAAATTAAAACCTCCGAAAAAGGGAATTTTCTATGGAGCAAAAGCACAACACCCTTAAAGTCAATTTGATTTCACCTGATTTTAAGAGTATTGTCATCTTCAAAATGATCAATCGTACGAAAATACATCTCGTTCTCTGATTTCACCTGATATCATAAAATTCCCTTTTGATCTCTAAAATGATAAATTCGTATGGAAATAAAGCATTTGTTTTTAGGCAAAATATCGTACAGGAATTTTCCAACACCCTTAATGCTCCATAGAAAATTCCCTCTCGATATTTTGTCTTAAAACCTCCAACAGTTGGAAATCTATAGGGACAAATGGGTTCCAAAATCCCCTTAAAGTCAGCTGGAAATTGTATGGAAATAAAGCATTTTTTTTAGGCAAAATATCGAAAGGGAATTTTCTATGGAGCAAAAGGGATTTTTTTTTTAAAGGGTGGAAATCACCTGACTTTAAAACACCCATTTGTCCCCTAATTAAAACACTCTTAAAGTTAGGTGAAATCAGAGAACAAAGATTTGTTAGAAAAAAATTCCCTTTTGCTCCAATGATAATTCCCTTTCGATATTTTGCATTAAAACTTCCAACAGTTGGAAATCTATAGGGACAAATGGGTTCCAAAAGCTTTAAGGCAAAGTATCGAAAGGGAATTTTCTATGGAGCAAAAGGGAATTTTTTTTTAACAAATCTTCATTCTCTGATTTCACCTGACTTTAAGAGTGTTGTGATCTCCAAAATGATAAATCGTACGGAAATAAAGCTTTTGGAACCCATTTGTCTTGCAAATTTCCAACTATTGTAGGTTTTTAGGCAAAATATCGAAAGGGAACTTTCTCCATAGAAAATTATTTTGCTGCTTTTTGACGGTTGGCTCTGTATATCCTGAAGACTTGTTTGGGTTCCTCATGAACGTGAGTTACTTTGAATGACAAAATACTCATTGAATCTTCGTTTTGTTATGCCAGTGTTTATTTTAGTATTGCATAGAGTTTGAATGTGATTATATGGTTTAGAAGTTTAGCAAAGTTATATGTGTCTAATATTAGCTTATAATCTAATTTTTTGCTGGAAAATAGTCTTAGATGCAGCTGAGTTGGACCTTAAATTGAAGTCATTGTATTTGTCTCTTTCATTAGAAATGCAGGCTGAAAGAAGAATCTTTGACTTTTGGTGTAATTTGTGTTCCGAAGCATCTTGTACCAAGGTTTCTACTTTTTGTCCCAGAGTTTTTTTGGTTTTATCTTTGCTTTTTAGCTGGGTCAAATTTCTTTCTGTTTTACATTGAAGGTTGTCCGAAGCGTGGCACAGCAAAAAATTCCCTTGGGTTTAAGGCAGAGGTGACTGGGTGAAATCAGAAAATTCCCTTTAAGGGTGTTTGAGATAGAATAGGCTTGAATAAGTGTTATGGAATAATCCTATAGAAGGAATCGAAGCCCTAATTAATAAGTTATTGAGTTTGTTGGCACATCATCTATCAATACATCATCCAATTAGGTTGGCGGCTGGGATTTTCAATCAGTCTCTCCAAAGAAATATAAGGATTTGTGGAGAGAAATTACAGAGATAATTATACGTTATTGTAAGTTAACTAATGGGATTTGTTAACTAGTTGGCCTTTGTCATCGATCATTTCTGCCCGACCACTAAGAGTTATGGCGCAATATTGAGTTTTGGAATCATTTAACTATAGAGTTTAACAAGAAGTCTTTTTCTTCAATTGGGAAAGGAGAAGACCAAGACTTATTCTTTCAGGGATTGTTTGGAAAGTAAGAGCAGCTCCCTCGTGACAATTGTGCACCAGTCTCTGGCCCACAATGGCTTGTTTTTCTCGATGAATAGCGACGAAAGATTCAAGAAATATATGTCAAATAAATCGTGCATTTGGAAAATTTAGACGGGCACTGCCCCGCACCACACAAAGACTTCGTTGCAGGAGGAACTATCATGGAATCGTCTCATGCAAGTCTTCAGGACCAGCTGATGTTAACTCCACAGCTTAACTAGGCTAATAACTATAGTTGCTTGACTAGAAAAAGGAAAAATAAAAAAAAAAATTCTTGGCGACGGTAATTCTCCACAAATACGTATCAACCGCAATCCATATTAGATAGAAATTCTAGCCCAAAAAAAAAGGAAAAAAGATCCATGTCCGATGTATCTTGTCTTAATTTAAAAGCATATAATGGAATCTTGTTTGGAAATCTCAATTTTGTAACACAACTATTGAAAATGTTTATATTTTACCTCTTTGAAGTTAGTTGATTAATTATTTTGAAGCTACACTTTATTCTTTTTTCAGAATGCATATATATAGTTTATAAACAGAAAAATACAAATTTTCAAGTATAAACCCTTTTGCAAATGTAATCGGGACCCAAAATATCAGGTGATTATTTATTTGTACGGAAAATCTGCAGAAAAATATTTGACATCATCTCACCATCAGACTTTACTAATGAACTGAATGTATGTAGGTGATGTGACTTTGATCGACGATGGGAAGAGCGGTTTAATATGACTATCAAAGAAATCACAAAAATTGCAAAGTCAATTCATTTGGATATTCGCAAGTTGTCGTTGTTTTTTTCAAGGAAGAGAATCATATATATGCTAACGGTGTGGATGACTACTCGAGGAAAATGTGGGTGTTTGTGCTTTGGCAGAAGTTTGATACTATTGTCAAAAGCATGCAATCAATAGCTTTAATCGAAAAAGAGACTAGTAAGATGATGAAGCATGTGCAAACTGACAATAGCTTGGAGTTTTACTCAAAGCTATTAAATGAATTTTTCATAAAGGAAGACACAGTGAAACATCAAAATAGTGCTATTGAATCCCAACATGTTGTGGAATGAATGAGCAAAACATTATTAGAAATGTCATTAAATAATCTCTTGTGTTGGTATGGTTAGGAGATTTTTAACGAATCTACTCAGTTCGGTGAGCTACCTAATAAATAGATCCACATCGACTACGATTGGATTTTGGACTCTCAAAAAAGTGTGGTCATATACAATTGTTGATTATGTTGTTTTTAGAATATTTGGTTGCTGATGTTTTATTTGAATTAGTGATGGTAAGCTTAATGGAAGGATGAGAAAGTGCACATTCTTAGGTTATGCACAAGTGACCGGGGTTATTTGTTGTAGTGCCTAGAATTAAGTAAACCTGTTATCAATAGAGAAGTTACATTTAAAGAGTCTCTAGTACTTCTAGGTAGGGTGTTATTGGAAATGTCTATGTTGATCTGAATGATGTTCAGCTTGAGGTGGAGTTGCAACTAGAAACTCCTGAAGTAGCGGGTACAAGAGGAGCAATCTACATAGATGGTGCTCACAGTGAGATGGAGCCTATAGTGCTACCAGTTCTGTAACTGTTGATATTGACAAAGTATATGTTTGAATGGTTGCTAAGGTTGTGTTGAAAAATCCTTGTGGACAATTGAATGTGCATGTGAAGTTGGTGTTCTAATAAGGACCTTAGTTATGGTGAAATTCAAGAAAGATTTAGATTTGAAAGATGTTTGTGGCAATTAAGCCAATTGGGGGCTATAACGGAGTAGCAATAGAATTAGAATTTTTTAGTGAAGCAATTGTGACTTGGCTTGAAGGTTGAGTCACTACGGAGGTTCCTTTATGCCTACACCTCCGTACAAGTGCTGTGTACAAGTTAAAATATGTCTTGAGTATGAACTCAAAGCAAAAATTTGAATATTGAAAATAAATAAATAAAGAGGAGAAACCTCAAACAAGTTTCGAAAATCAACTTTCCTACTGTAGGTTGGAATCCAAGTTGAAGAAGTCTCACTTTGTGTTGGAGAAAGAAATAAAATTAAAGTTAAAAAAAAAAAAAAAAAAGAGGAAAGTTGACCGTGGACTTTCCTCAACTTTCTTTGTCTATGGTGGACTCAACATCAAGGAGGGGTATTATTGCTGCAAGAAGGCACACTATTGTCAAAGTCTTGAAGCACCAATTTTTGTGAATGCTTGGTGTGACCTTTGATGTTCAGAGGACTTCATCGCATGACTTCAAAGTTTAGACAATGGCATCTAGGTGCTAGTGCTCGAAGTCAAAATTAAATCCTTGTGGTAAGAATTTATGTATAATTCCTTCATGAGATTGAAAAATTATTTAGCAAGAAATTACGAAACTAAAGATTGCGTGAGCTATTGGCTAGAATTGAGAGTTAAGAAATATTGAGGGTATTTGAGTGATTTAAGTGTGATGGTAATCTTCGTCATATCATTTGAACTGTAGTGGAATTCGTTGTTCCTTTTTTTGTGGACATACCGAGCCACATAAATTTAATGTCCTATTTATTTTCTCATTCTGTCTATTTTATCATTCGATTGTCTGTTTTCGAAATAGGCCATGTATTTATGATGAAGTTAAGGTTAATCTATGAAAAACAAGAGAAGAAGAAATAGATACAAACAACAAATAGCCAGAACAGGTAGAAAAGAGCTTTCCCCGATATACTGTTCATCTTTGCTCTCTAGAAGGTGCCGACGCACTATTCCTGTTGTTCTGCGATTCTGCTGCTGCGGTGGGTTTCCGCCATTCGTTTGGGCTGGTTTTTGGGGCCTGGGCTCGCCTGACCCTTCCTCACATCCTCACCGAAGCGATTGTCCAGGTATGCCTTGCACGTGTAGCTATGTCCCTCCCGAGGTAAGGGTTTCTGGTTCGCTGCTGGGTTTGGATCGCTATTATGGCTGCCCCCTCAGCTGAGTTGGTTGGCCAGTTAAGCAAGGCCCATCCTCTTGAGGATGGTGGTAATGGACAGGGCCCCATCTCCTTTCCCCGAGCCCCTCTGCCTACGACCACATCTGGACTGTCGAGCCCCTCCAAGACGGTTGCAAATGCATCGAAAGAAGCCCTGCTGCATCTCCCCAAGGCCCCTCAAGGCACTGCTGGTCCGCATGGTCGAAGTCGTGCAAGATCTTCTTCCAGTTGGTCCCAACCCAATGATCAGCAAGCTAGAACCGCGAAGCCCCCTCAGGCCCACTACTGGGTTAATGTTGCTAAAGCGGCTGCCAAGGGATATGATTTAACTTATGTCCCCCCTAACCTTTGTTGACAATAAGGTTGTTATTACTCTGTCTGAGGAAGTTTTGGAGGCTACCGACCCAAAATGGCACGAGTGCCTGGTCGGTTACTACGTAGGGAGGAAACAACAAGCTCACGGAGACAGCATTGAAACATGCTTGGGGGCAGAAGCTATCTGAAGTTATGGCCAACGATCAGGGGTTTTATTTCTTCCATATCCCTAACTCGGAGACCCACAGGAAGATTCTCGAGGATGGTCCTCTAAGGGTTGCTAGGGTGCCTCTCATCCTGCAACAATGGAAGCCGCTGCTGGAGTTAAAAAAAAAAAAAAGATCATCATTCCTCCATCCTGGTTTGGATGGAAATTTTATTTCTTCCATATCCATAGCGGCTGCTGCACCGGTAGCTAATTTGAGCCACAGAAAAAATAAGAGCGTGTATTTTATTGATACTTACACGGACTAGGGCCAGAATGACCCATGGAGCCTACGAATTCTAGTTCTGAACATGATCTTATCTTACAACTAATCTATTTCTACAAGAGAAGAAAGATGCTACTGGACATACGGATGTTTCCCCAAATACAGGGGATGGAACTAAATTAGAAACCAAACCATGAGGCTCATCGTCCACCCGAGAGATGGGATTCTGCGACAGAAGACGATTGCGTAAATGCCTTGGCCAAATCATCAAAACCTTCGCGATGAGCGAACATTAACCCGCCTGAGGAAAGGCCCATGGACAACAGTTCCGGCATTGGAAGATCACCCTCCAAGTACTGCAAAAGTTGACGCATGCTCGGCCTCATCAACGGATCAGAGTGGGAACAAATCAACCCGAGTTTCAGCACCAACTCCATCTCTTCTTCCACAAATTCCGCCCCCAACCTCGGATCTCTAGCCTCGAGAATTGCACCTCTGTCCCAGCAAGAAAATACCCAGTCCACTAGTATCACGTCCTCCGGTTCCCGAAGCTCTATCGGCCTTCTCCCGCAGGCTACCTCGAGCAAAAACGCTCCAAACGCATACACATCGGTGTTCCAAGTGGCCTTGCCTGTCGCGTGTGCTCAGGGGCGAGATAACCGAACGTTCCTACCATGTGAGTCGTTTGAGGGTCGGTTCCATGGTCGTATAGTCTCGCAAGCCCGAAATCTCCAAGTCTTCCATTTAATTCAGCATCTAGCAAGATGTTACTCGCCTTTATATCCCTGTGGATCACCACTTGTTCCCACCCTTCGTGCAGATAAAGCAGCCCAGATGCCACTCCTTTGATCACCCTGAATCTTTGCCTCCAATTGAGGGTCACCTTTGGTTGGTTATGGAGGTATTTGTCGAGGCTCCCATTGGGCATGTAGTCGTAAACCAAGAGCAACTCCCCTTTCCGACGGCAATAACCGAGGAGCGAAACTATGTTGCGGTGACGGAGCCGGTCAATGCTGACGATCTCCGCTATGAACTCTCTCATGCCTTATCTCGACTCATGTGAGACCCTCTTTACCGCAATCTCTATCTTCGATGCGGGTAAGATTCCTCTATAGACCCGACCAAACCCTCCTGTCCCTAATAGCTCTTGCTCCCGGAATCCTTTTGTCGCAATATAAAGGTCTTTGAACTTGAACCGGTGCGGGCCGTAGTCCCTCTCCCACTCTTCGAGGACCTCAGCGAATCTCCTTTTCCTTCTTATCACGTAAACCACGCTCAAGATCAGCATCGATACAACGAAAAGAACCATCAGCGGGAGCCCTATAGTCAGTACTTTCGACGTCTCCTTCTTACCGATCCGAGGAAGTTTAGGAAGTTGGGACAGGGCAAGTGCCTGAGCCTCTCCATTTACCCTGAAGCTCCAACCTAGAACATAGTGAGAAGTTAGGATTGAACCGGTCGATGATGAGAAGCCGACATACATGCTCTGGTTGATGATTGACGAGAGATCCTGCCTACGAGACAAAAGGGGAGTCTGCGGTTTTTGCACATTGATTGGAGCCAATGTGACATCGATCCGCCTTACAGTTCCATCGTAGTCCACCCAAACTTGCATTTCTTTACCACTGATTAGAGTCAAGTTCTTGAACTCACCACCATCTGCATAATACCCCGCCTTAGTTAAGTATCCTGATGTCAACCCATTCAAGTCAATTCCGACATGATTATCGTTGATGTCTTTAAACTCTGTGCTCTGGATCGTGTCGAGTTCCACCCCATACACATGATTGGTGGAGTTGCCGTTGTCAGTTTCGTTGAACATGCCAAGGTGTTGGCTCGCTCGGGACCCAGGGAGGCCTCTCTGGGGCGCGATCACGAAGACGATCCCTGGGCCGCCCAGAGTGGCATACTGAGGTTGAATTGCGAAGACGAAAGTGGTGGAGAAGGAGTAGACAGAGCCGTTTGGCGAGTTCTTGAATTGGACAGGGTCGGGATGGAAGGCGTGGCCCTTCTGCTGTTTGGTGTCGTTGGTCAGCCTCAAGAGGCCATTGGAGGTGACCGCGGTGATCCCATCGAGGCTCAGATTGGCCGATCGGAAACCGTTGTAAACAAAATTTGTCTCTTGAGCGTAAGCCAAAACTAGTAGCAGAGAGAGCACGGCCAGAATCTTGAAGAACATGGCTCAAACTCAAAGTCTGCTTAGCAATTAGCTGAAGAAGGATGCAGCTACAAGGGTTATAAAAATCTAGAAGAATCTTTATCTAACAACGTCAAACGAATGGTGCAGATTCAAAAATTTCTGCTCCACATGAGTCCTATGATTGATGAATGTCTTGGACTTAAGGACGAATCCAATGGAGCCCTGTTCATGAGGCAAAGAGGACTTCAAAGTGAGAGAGAGAACTTCGATTTCATATTGCATTTGCGGTCGCGATGACTCTGAATAGACAAATCGGACGGATGCTACTGAGTGGTACGCAATCAGACTGCTATGGACGTTGCAAGAAGTCGTGGCCTCCGAAATAGACGACGACTTTTTGTCGGGGAGAGAGATTGGAGGGTGGGTGTGATGGAATCGAAAGCCCGGTAATTTTCTTCCCATAATAAAACAAACACGTGACAGCACTAATTGTATTTGTAAGACAAGGGGTCCGTTGGAAAATTTGAGGGAGGACCACCAACCCATGTTGGAAGGATGAAAGAACGACGAAAGTCCATACTGTCGATTTCTAGACTGGTCTACCATATGATCCGTGAGGAACACGAGGTTCTATCCAAACGGCCGGCGGTCGGCAGTGGCGGCCAGTGGGCTGTGGGCGGTGGCCGGGCAGCAGCAGGTGGCAGTGACAGGCGACGAGCGGCGGTCGGGCGATAGAGGTAGCAGTCGGCGGTCGGCCGTCCATGAGTAAGAAGAAAAAACAAAAAAATACAAAAATTTGTGGATCGTATCAAACACATTCCTATTTTTTTTTCTATTCCAAGAATATAAATTTTTTGTAATTACTAAACGTCTTAATTTACTCAGAAATTGTTCCTAGGAATAAAAATAGAAAAAAAAAACTATTTCTAAAAAGAAATTGTTTCAAAAAATTGAGCGTTAAAAACAGACCTTAGGCGCGTTTAGAATCATTCGTTTTTCGGGGAATAATTTTTAGCAAAAAAACACTTTTGGCAATTGCACAAAATTTATATTCCTAAAATAGAAAATAATAGAAATACGTTTAGTAACTGTACAAAATTTATATTCTAAATTTTTCTCAAGTGTTTCTTTTTTTTATTATTTTTTTATGAAGTGTAAACTTGGTATTGAATTCTCATTCTCATGGAATACTCACCAATTTAATTTTGTTCATGTTGAGTGAAGAAAAACATTATGAACATGGTCATATGTACATACTTGGAAGAAAAATTTGTAAGTAAAGTTCATACAATAAAAGCTAGCAAAAAGAATAGTATCTTATAGATCTCTACATGGACCCTTTCATACATGACATCACAAGAATGAAGTAATATAGTTCATTGTTCAACTTCATCACATTGACTTTGATAAGTGATTACTTAAAAACAATATTACAAAAGTCCGAAACACAAAGTCATGAAATCTCAGGTATATTGTGATCCATTGCTATTTTTTTTTATTTTTTTTTTTTGTGACCCAGAAATCCCGTACACCGTTAGCGGCGGGTAAACCCTAGGGAGGACACGTGGAAACCACCACCACATGCCCCCAGGCAAGGCCTCCAGCAATGCCCAAGATTCGAACGCTCGACCTTTCGTGAGAGGAAGAGCGCTCGCTCCAACGACGCCACCCCGAGGGGTGGTCCTTGCCATTTTATTTGTAATACTTATTCTAAACATATTTATCCCAGGTGCCTACTCATGTGATGTATCATTTGCAACCTCCACTTCTCTAGATTTGAATGGATATTTCGGATCTCCATATAGGAAAAAGTTCATGTCCATCCTATCTTGATCACAAATGTAATTATGGAGAGCATAACATGTAATTACAACAAGTGATTGCTTCCGAATTGTAAATGGAGGCATATCTCAAAATGGTGAAATGATTCTTTAATGCCTCAAATGACCTCTCAATTATATTTCTTGGTGAAAAGTGCTTATAGTTGAACAATTCTCTTGTTGTTCTTGGTCGTTTCCCATTCCCTTTATAATTGTTAAGATGATATCATTCGTTTTTAAATGGAATTAAAAATCCCGAAAATGCTGCATAACCAGAATCTACCACGTAGTATTTCCCTATAACATTATATATATAAATTTGTTGTAATATTCAACTATAATATGATCATAAAGAAAATTTGTCTTTATAAACAAAATAAATACCAAATGGTGGTCAAGGAAATTGCAGTCGAGGAGTTTCGAGTGGTGCCGAAAACACTCTATAATCATTGGCAAATCATTCACATCCAACATATACGAAAGTAAATTCCATATCAAATGAGCAAACACACAGCACATTCAAATGGTAATCCATTTTCTGCCTCTAAATGGAATATGCTGAGACGCAGGAATGATAACATTTATATGGGTGCCATTCATAACACCTACACAGCCATGTCAATTTATTACCAATCTAATAGTATATAAGATTATCAACTATATGTATTTGACGGTATAAAATCGATATAAAAGTCATATCTTGAAGTAGTGTTTATGACTAGGATCCATAAGAATTTCCTGTGGGATGACATCAAAGGATGGTGGTCTGATTATCTCTTTTGAAAGTTTGAGAATTGCTTTCAATACTATGTTGAAATACTTGCTTATCGTTTCTCCTGAACGTTGGAATCTCTCACATAAATCTCTATTTGAGCTATTGTGACTAATCAAAGATAAGAAAATCCCACCACCCACCTGGGTGGCGTTACTGGCGGCGAGCTTCTCCCCTTAACGCAAGGGGAGGAGTTTGATTTCCAGGCGTCGCAAGGTGACTTACCCGGTGACACGTGTGTGTTGGTTAGCACGTGTTACCCCTAGGGTTTACCCCTCATTACCCCAAGCTTTTCGGGCTATCCGTGTTGGTATGGTGCGTGGATTCCCTAGGTCACCAAAAAAAAAAAAAAAAAAAAAGGATAAGAAAATCCCAACTTGTTCATCTATTCGAACATATTGACTATCTTTCAACCAACTTTTTATCCTCATTAAATCACATAAGTTCAGAAAAACATGTCTCTCCATCCTAAAGGTTTCATATATTTTATTTGAATGTCCATAAACAATCTCCATTATCCATTCAGGTCCTAATAATTTACTGTCCCTAATAGGTTTTTTAGTATGCACGAATGTGTCCATTGCAACTATGCACAACCACACTATCAATATGTCAAGATCATCATCATCCAAGAATTGTCCAACTAGTTTTATTTGCCGATTAAACACACTATTTGATCCTTATTTTATAGTATATATACCATCACACAAATATAAAAACATCAATATAGATTTTGAAAATATATTCAATAACAATCAATAACATAAGTTATAAAGTCTTAATAAAAGATGCCAATACATATAAATACAAGAGTCTCAACACTAATATCTTTAAAAAATAAATATTAATCGATAACATAAGTTATACAGTCTAATGAAATCCCATGCAATCCATAATATATTTCTAAGCATCTACTAAAGACATTAAAGAAGTCCATTTCTTCCTTCAAGTGGAGATTTGATGAAAGTCTCCCTTCATGTGGCACTAATGCATGCTCGTTCCACTACTTTATTATAAAGGTCTTGCTCTAACTCATGCATACTAACTAAGACATCAATCACAACAGATACGGAAAAAGAGTTTATAAGTGGTGGTGTAACCCCTGAGGTCGTAGAACCACTAACAGATTGACTTGTCCTAGTTTTTAAAAGATCTTAAATGGCTTTGCAAGTGTGAGCAATACCGGATTAGTTACTCTTTCTTATCCTCTTAGTATTTGGAGTCATATCCAATTTGTACTTTTCATGAACTGAAGTTACAACATTATCAAATGTAAAGACTCTCATCAATGTAGTGTTCACTGAAGTCATCTGCATTGCCACCATCATTGTCACCACCATTGTCACCGCTGTCACGACCTAAATTTTGGGTGCACCACCTACAATTAGGCTAATGTACTGCTAAGTTTTAAACTTAGCTCAGGCCCTCCCAAACTCATACCAATTCGCGACTTGAGTTTCTATTTTTTAACATGCAAATGAATTTTATCTAGGAGTTGTTACTAATCAGTTTATGGTAAGTCGACTAAATAAAATAACGAGCGAATTATTTTACTCTTACGAACCAAACGCTTTGGGTATAAAAACTTAGTTACACTAGATTTCTCTAATGCCCTTTTTATACCAATCCTTTTATTTTCAAAAATGTTTTTTTGCAAACAGCTTGGATTTATTTTAACTTAAATTACTATTATGCAATAGGGTGATCACGCGAGTGCTCAAATATTATTAAACACTTAATGAATCAAACAAATTGCATCAAAAGAATTAAACACACAAAGCAAGCAATTATTTTTTGGGATTTTCTTTTATCTCAAAATTAAAACATGCACTTCAATTACATGACCTAATTTTATTAACAAGCTATTTTTAATTAAATGAATCTAACATGCAAACTAATTGACATGCACCTAATATTTTTGTATTTTTTATTAAAATTCGAAATTAATAAAGAAAAACCTAATTAAACTATCTAAAATGAAAGGTCATCCAATTTAGTTTAGGGATTAATTTGACTTAAACCATATCCTACCTTAGAAAATTATTTTCTTTTAAAGAAAAATGAGATTATCAAAATGTGCAAACATTATTTAAAAGTATATATATATATATAATTCAATCTTACTCTATTCCAAAAATTATCTAAAGGTACAATCCTGAAAATGCAATCTTAATTTATTAGACCAATACACTACGATGCAAGATTTGATTTTTTTTTTAATTTTTTTTTAGTGTTTTTTCAAGATGAACAATTATCAAATAAAACCACCCGCCGTAGTGGCTCCATTTGGATAAGGTGTGTGATCTGATTTTTCGCTTCTATTTTCAATTAATTAATTCGGGCTTTTCGTCGACGTGCTTATAGCACTATTCTCTGAGCTGATCACTCATGAGATAACTTAACTAATCGAGAAAGTTATTAAAGGATTTTGATGCAACAGACTTGAGAATTCAACCAGGATTCGACTGCTCGACCGTGTTAGTCTACAAGGATCATTTCGGCACAGTCGAAAATCTATCAAAAATCGGAAATAGGTCGATTCGATAGAGATAAAATTAGGCTTGGGTGATTCCAACTAATTACAGAATTCTCGTCGATTGACATTACACCGATTTTTCTGTTGTTTTGGTACCCTATGCTCGCAATTGAAACCTCAAGATTTTTCATGACAATTGAGAGTCGTCAATGCGTCGAAGATGTACATTGTGGCTTGGGAATAATCGACCACGAGTCAGTGCACCAAAAATTTCCAAAAACTAATCGATAGTTTAAGTTGCGCTAAAATCACATTTTGACTTAAATTAACCGAGGAAATGATGTCGATTACAGAAATTAAGAATTGTTACGTGTCACAATTCATCCCAAGGACATTGTTACGTCTTCTCAAAATTTATTGATGATGGGAATTGTTGATGAAATGTGCAAGATCAGCAAATTAAAAGAGTAAGGGAATTGTCACATTTTAAGTAGGATTTTAAGACCTTTAATGTGAAACAATTTAAGAGGTATTATAAGTTGTTACTAAGGGACTTGACCCTATTGAATTAGATAGTAGATTGGTAATTAAATAAAGAAGAGAAGTCTACTCAAAAAGAAAATTCGTAGGAATCCCTCTCTCTTACAACTTCACCTCAATTTCCTTAGTATTTAATGGAGATTGACTTGGAAAAGATAGGGGGACCACTTGATAGGGAAAGGACTCAATCTCCATGGGAAAAAGCTACGAGAATCCACTTCAAAATTCGGATTCAGCAGTTCACATGGACTTCAACCTTTTCTTTCATCCCATTTAGAAGAGACAACGTTGGAAACTTTGTGGGGCCTATGAGGGTGATAGGTGGCCAAAGTTTCCATGGAAAATTAGGCCAAAGGTTGAAGGAAACTTCAATGAAACTTCCCAGCAATTTACACTCTCCTTCCTCACCCTTTTTTCTCACGCATGGAAGTTTGTTTGCTGTATTTTACACGGCAACTTCCATCTTTCCATTTCATCCTCTTAGTTTATTCTTCTCCCTTGTCTTTTTCAACGTACAAGCCATTGTTTTCTTTTCCCTTGAACGTGCTACTTCCATTTTTGCTTCCCCTTGGACGACAAAGCAGCGACCGAACAGCAAGGTCTCAAGCGTTCCTCCCTCCTCAAGAAAATCCGGGACTTTGTATGCTGCTGTGGTGGTCGCTCAACGACACCTTCAGCCGTTGTGCCGGGTCCAAATCATCGTCAAAAACTTCCAGGCTGTCCTTGCGTTGCCGTCCGGCCACAAGTGAGGATCACCATTAGTTTCGGTGGTGAGTTGTCTTCTAAATCTGGACTAGGGGTTGAGTACCTCTATTAGGAATTCGTATAAGTTAGAAAGATGTAGATGACGTTATATATGGATAGATGTTGGTTAGGGATGTTAGGATAGACATAGAAAAGCTTAGATAAGGTTTAGAGAGCAAGACAAAGGTCGTGGAGAAAGATTCGGACTAGAACAGTAGCTGGTTTCTGAAACAGTTTCCAGGACGTGTGTGTTTTACTAATTTCGTAGACAACTGTGTGTTGCGATTTTAAAGGAATTTTGTTCTGAAGAAACGTTTTGAACATCTTAAATAGTAACATATATTTTTCTCTTAATTTTTAGAAATTAGAAAGATGACGATTTTAATGACGTCATCTTCGGAACAGTAATTCGGACAGTTTTGTAACCCGTGACCTGTTATGATTCCGAGGGCTATTAATGACCTTTAAAGGTTGAATTTCCAATCGGTTCCTTTATGAAAGTTGTTCTTTATAACTTTTAGTTTAACATACTTAAATTTCAAGTCAAACGGACCAGATTTCGACCCAAAAACGAACTGATTTCGATAAGTTAGGCTCTCTGGAACTGGACCCGATTTTTGTGCTGGATAGAAACAATTTATGGGCCGAATCCAGAGGGATCTGGATCTCGGTGTTTTCATGAAAAATGTCTTTTTATATGTTGTCTAGCATGTGTCCGAATTTGAGAATTTTTTTAGATCATATGAATGAGTTTCTGACTTTGAAATTGGGAGAGCGTTATTGAGCAGTTCTCTGTCAATTTGGATGAATAAGAATATATGCTTGTTTTGAAGAATTCTTACTATGAAAGTACTAAATTGATGCTGTGGATGCTGTATATAATTGATTATTGAAATGTGACATCGATCATATGCATTCACGACATGAGATTCCGCCACGAGCCTTTGGGGCCGGGCGATGCTCATTCGGGAATAGCCCACGTCAACGGATGCCGGTCGCAGTGGAGGCTGGACCGATGCTCCTTAATTGGAATGCCGTCTAGATGTAGATGTTGCCGCGCTCAACAGTGTGAGGCGATGCCCGGTTATGCCGGAAGAAGGCGTTATCCGAGCATTGACATCATTTGTGACATATAAGATGCCCGATTTTGCCGGAAGACTGTTATCTCGTTGCATTGATCGTGGCCTGTATGCTTACATGGATATTCACACCTTGCATATACTTATGTCAAAATATTCCTGTGATGTGTGAACTTGATACTGTTATGAATATTTTATTTGATGCTAATATACAGGAACTTGCTGGTATTAAAAGAGTGGTAAGAATTGTGATTAGATTGCATGCAAGATGTACCCTTCTTCTAATCTGAAATTAGGGGATTTACTCGCTGAGATGTGATCTCACCCCTTAAAGGGCTAACATTTTTCAGGTCCCTAAATGGAGGAAGGCCAGGTCGTGTGCAGTTGGTCGCAATAAAGGAGGAATAGGACTCTCGCTATCTCCTTCCAAGTGATGACAGGTTTTCCGTCAAGACTGGATGTAGGGTGACAGCTCACCCCCGAGATATTGAGAAATATGGTATTGTAGTAGTAAACCCCAATCTTATAGATAGAAGCTTAGTTAGTGGGTAATCGAACAGTTTCACTTTTGTATCAGACCTTGGGGTGTTAAACTGGTCTATTTACATAAGTACTATAATGTAGTAGGTTTGGCTTGTAAAAATTATTATCCTACATTTCTATCCCACTACTTTGTTGTATGGAGATTGTTTTATGTTTCCGCATGTGCAAAATAATGAATGGGTCGGCAACAGTTCCTGGGATGTTGCAAATTTTAAAATCGGCCATTAAGGGATGTGCATGTGCTCAGGGTTCGGGCCGTGACATAAGGCTCCGTTGGTCCTTGTCCTCAAGGTGAGGGGTTCAAAACCCAGCGGAGGCGCTTAGTGCCTTAACCACTTACATGGGGTGGTGGTTCCCTCATGCGCCCCCAGGGTTTGCCCGTCAGCTGCCGGCTGTACTGGTTTTCCTGGGTCATAAAAAAAAAACAATTATGAGATAAATATCATATCTAAACTAATCAAGATATTCATTAAATAAATGATTAAAATAGTCGAAAAAATAATTTGTTGTCTCACGAATCAAATTAACGACTATTGTAACCCTGAATATCATAACATATAAGAGAGTTTAAAATAATTAAAAATTTGATCCGAAGTCTTACTGACTAAATTAATAATTAGAATGACTCAATAATCAAAACACTATCAAAATGCCCAAAAAATTAATATAATTTAAAAAATAATCCATAGTCTTACGAATTATATTAATAATTACAATAATTTTGGATAAAATCTTACAAGTAATGCCTACAATATTCGAAAATCAACTTCTAATGTTCCAATTTATATAATAATAACGGAACTTATAAAAACAATAAACTAAAATAACATAAAATAAATAATAAATAAAAATAACAAAAACCACCTAGAGGGAGACTCCGAATGGGGGCAAAAGCGGGCGGTGGTTGGCGCCGGCAGGGTGGCGGCGTCGGAGCTCGCGAGGGGACCGGTGAAGGTATGGCGTCCCGGCGCGGTCCGGCCTGCGTGGCGAGCGGGTCGGTCGGCGCGGGGTGACGCGAGCGCGGCGACAGCGTCGAGCGGAGCGAGGACGCGTGGCGCATCATCGGACGGAGGCTCCGCAGGGTCGTCGGGTTGGAAGGGCAGCGGTCCGGCTTGGGCGGAGGCGGAACAGGGGCGTCGGCGTCGGGGCTTCTGGCGTCCGGCACTGCAGGTCGCGACAAGCGCTGGGCAGAGGTTGGCACTCGGTTGCAGCGGCGTCGCGGACGTCGGGCGCTGGTGGAGCAGGGGCTGGCTGCGGGCGCAGAGCGGCGATGCGGCGTCCGGAGGGGCGGCGGAGCGGCAACACGAGCTCCTGTGGCGTCGGGCAGAGGTTCGCTAGCGACGGGCAGAAGAGACGTCGGCATGGGGCTTCGAACGGAGGCTGGCAGACGCGGCGACAGGGGCGACAGCGGCGGAGGCTCGAGCAGCAGGTGGGTCACGGGATCTGCGGGTTGCAGGCGAGGCGGAGGCGCAGGCAGAGGAGCTGGGTCGTGGCTGCAGCAAGCGGAGGCATCGAGACCGGCTCAGGATCGCGGACCAACGGGCAGAAGCGCGCGACGGTAGCGCAGGCGTCGAGTGGGCCGAGGCGCGAAGACGCGGGGACCAGCGGAGGTGGTGGCGAAGAGGCCGTGGACGGCGAAGAGGGAGCTGCACGAAGGAGAAGAACAATGCACCGTTTTGTTTTTTTTTTTCCTCTCTCACCTCACGTCTACCTCACGTCTTCTCTCTCTGCTGTCTACCGCACGTCCCCTCTGTCTCTTCTATGCAGTCCCTGTTGCTTTTGCTGACTTTTTTTTCTTCCAACGAAAGAGAAATTTTCTCTTTTATGCTTCAAGTTCTTGATCAATAAACCAACGAAAAAGCTCCTTCTTGCACGAATTTTTCTCTTTTATGGTGATTCCGAAAACCCCAACTCATGGTAATTTTCAAGCTTTCTTTTTCTGTTGCCTTAATTCATGGTATGCAATCGAAGCCTGATTTCGCGATCAACTCGATTTTTCCTCAAATACTTTGATTCCTTACTTTTTATCAAATTTCTTGCCTTTTTTATTCGCCTGATATCCTTGACCGAAAATTTTCCACATTTACTAAGATTTGAATATTCATCAAAATTCTCAACTTCTATACATAATCAATTAGATTGATTTTCTCTTATTTTTCCTTTTATTTTCGATTTTTATTTTATTTCCCTATGATTGTCAAAATTAGATGTCAACAACCACCTACATTGCCATCACCATTGTCATATTCCTCTGACACTGTCAAATCTTCAGCATTTCTTGTGGCATGATCCCCACTAGCATATGTACCACTAAATACAATACATAACTCGGGATACTAAGGAAATTTATCCTTCTAGAATTTTGCCCAATCGACATTATCTTACAATTTTCATAATAATGATATTTTAGCAACATAATCATACATTTTAAAATTTACATCTACAATGATATCAAAATGGCCAAAAAGTTGAAAAAAGATACCTTGATGTGAGATTCTCATATAATTGGATCATCGACAACAGCTATTTTATTCATATTATCCCAACAAAATCCGGACTAAGAAATGAGTTTCTTAAAACTGCAATAATGATATCAAAATGACAACTGTTTTATTTATGTACGATTTATCATTTTGGAGATAATAACAACCTTAAAATCAGGTGAAATCAGAGAATGAAAATTATGGTACGATTGATCAAGCTATGGAGCCAAAATGATAAATCGTACGAAAAGAAAGCTTTTGGAACTCATTTGTTCCAACAGATTTTTAATTGTCGGAGTTTTTAGGCAAAATATCAAAAGGAATTTTTTTTTTCTAACAAATCTTTGTTCTCTAATTTCACCTGACTTTAAGGGTGTTGTGATCTCCAAAGTGAACCCATTTGTCCCTGCAGATTTCCAACTGTCAAAAGTTTTTAGGCAAAATATCGAATGAGAATTTTGTATGGAGCATAAAGGATTCTTTTTTTTTTTTTACAAAACTTCGTTCTCTGATTTCACCCGACTTTAAGGGTGTTGTGATCTCCAAAATGATAAATTGTACGAAAATAAAGCTTTTGAAACCCATTTGTCCCTGCAGATTTCCAACTGTCAGAGGTTTTAATGCAAAATATCGAAAGTGAATTTTCTAGGGAGCAAGAGGGAATTTTTTCGGACAAATCTACGTTCTCTGATTTCACATGACTTTAAGGGTGTTGTAATCTCCAAAATGATAAATCATACTGACATAAAACTTTTGGAACCAATTTTTCCTAGCAAATTTCCAACTGTTGGAGTTTTTTAGGCAAAATATCGAAAAGGAATTTTCTATGCAGCAAAAGGGAATTTTTTCTGACAAATATTTGTTCTTTGATTTCACCTGACTTTAAGGGTGTTGTGATATCTAAAATGATAAATCATGGAAAATAAAGCTTTTGGAACCCATTTGTCACGGCAGATTTCCAACTGTTAGAGGTTTTTAGGCAAAATATCAAAATAGAATTTTCTATGCAGTAAAAGGGAATTTTTTCTGACAAATCTTCGTTCTTCGATTCCACATGACTTTAAGGGTATTTTGATCTCCAAAATAATAAATCGTACATAAATAAAGCTTTTGGAACTTATTTGTCCCTACATATTTCCAACTGTCGAAGGCTTTTAGGAAAAATATCAAAAATGGATTTTCTATAGAGCAAAAGGGAATTTTTTTCAGACAAATCTTTCGATAGTTGGAAATCTACACGGACGAATGGGTTCCAAAAGCTAACTTTAAGGGTGTTGTGATCTCCGAAATAATAAATCGTACTGAAATAAAGCTTTTGGAACCCATTTGTTCCAACAGATTTCCAACTGTCGGAGGTTTTTAGGCAAAATATCGAAAGGGAATTTTCTATGAAGCAAAAGGGATTTTTTCTGACAAATCTTCGTTCTCTGATTTCACTTGACTTTAAGGGTGTTGTGATCTCCAAAATGATAAATCATACAGTCATAAAGCTTTTTGAATCCATTTATCCTTGCAGAATTCCAACTGTCGAAGGTTTTAAGGCAAAATATCGAAAGGGAATATTCTATGGAGCAAAAGGGAATTTTTTCTAACAAATTTTGTTCTCTGATTTCACTTGACTTTAAGGGTGTTGTGATCTTCAAAATGATAAATCATACGGAAATAAAGCTTTTGGAACCCATTTGTCCCTACAAATTTCCAACTGTCAAAGGTTTTTAAGCAAAATATCAAAAGGGAATTCTTTCTGACAAATCTTTGTTCTCTGATTTTACCTGACTTTAAAGGCATTGTGATTTCCACATGACAAAATGATAAATCGTACAAAAATAAAGTTTTTGGAACCCATTTGTCCCAGCAGATTTCCAACTATTGGAAGTTTTTAGCCAAAATATCGAAAGGGAATTTTCTGCAGATTTCCAATTGTCGGAGGAGCAAAAGGGAATTTTGTATTTCCATAAGATTTATCATTTTGGTGATGACAATACCCTTAAAGTTAAGTGAAATCAGATAACAAAGATTTGTCAGAAAAAATTTCCTTTTGCTCCATAGAAAATTCATTTTCGATATTTTGCTTTAAAACCTTCGACAGTTGGAAATCTAGAGGAACAAATGAGTTCTAAAAGCTTTATTTTCATACGATATATCATTTTGGAGATCTCAACGCTCTTAAAGCTTTTCATTGTTCAATTATATGAATCCACAACATGCAAGAAATCATAAGGAAGTACCACGGCCATAAGGGGACTCAAACTGTGGAGCACAATGAATAGGTTTATTTGCATGGGAATGTCTCGCTCTCCCTAAAGAATGTTATGCAAAAGAAATGGCTAATCAGCTTCTTACATCACCAAGCACTGTTTTGCAGGAAGAACTTCATAATGAGTTGGGGATAATACGAAGGGAAACGAGCAACCTTCAACTGAGCATGCAACGGTAAGTCGCCAGTGATCTGACCAACATGCGACTCGAGGCATTCAATCAGATGGAGCAGCAACTTGAGTGCTCGATCAACAAGGTCCACAGAAGGAAGGTAATGGTTCTTTGCAATGACGAATATTGTCGTACGATTTTTCTAACGAAACAACTGTTTTTGTCAGTTAGAAGCGACAGCATGTGCTCAGCACACCATACCGCCTTTCACATTAATTATACTATTTAGAAGATTTTTCTAGATGCCAAAGGAGAAAACGTCGGCCACTAATTTACGGAGGAAGAGCGTCATGGTTAGAGTTTGAAAGAACTTGATAAAAAAAAAAAAAATCAAAGCCAAAAAGGTAACATAATGATTGAAAACTACATGTAATTGTCTGCTTTTGCATTTAGATTTGCCCGCTATTCGAAGCGCGCAATTTTTCCATTATGTCATGGCACACACCCCACTATCGTGAATGAATTTACAATCACATCTTTTATTTCTTAATCAACACAAGCTAATCACTCGAAGGGTTATAAGTGCTTATTTATGAAATGCTATTAACTTAATCAATCCATGTGATCCACTAATGATGTTGTTTAAATTGTTGATCCATGTATGCTAATCGAACCGTGTCCCTGATTTCCAGGTATTACTCAGTTTGAGCTTATGCAACAGCAAATAAACAATCTACAGAGAAAGGTATAACTGTCCTCTCTCTTCCCAAGCAAATTTAAGTTTACATGCATTTCTTTTTTTTGTAAATCAAGAAGGGGTCAAAGATTCATGCATTTGTGACCATGGTTACAATGTCCAAGGGAAAATGCTACATGATGAAAATGATCAAATATATCATCTGGTGAGTTAAAATGCCGCTAACTAAATACTTGCCCAACTACTATGCAATAGAACTTAAGTGAAAGATGTTTAGTTCGGTTGACTAACTTCAAAACTTGAAACAATTTTGAGGACATTTTTTCCTCTTTTGCCCCCTTAACTAGCAATGGGAAGAGGCCAGACTAGCTAGGGTTTCGGCTCAATACATATATTAATGGTGCTTTTGCGACATGTAATACGAGAGTTTGGAAGTTAGTCAACTAAACCAAACATCTTTCACTTAAGTTCCATTGCATAGCAGTTGTGCAAGTATTTTGCTAGTGGCATTTTAACTCACCAAATGATATATTTGATCATTTTTGTCATGCGGCATTTTCTCCTGGACATTGTAACCATGGTCACAAATGTATGAAACTTTGATCCCTTCCTGATATAAAACAAAAAAGAAAAGCATGTAAACTTAAATTTACTTGGGAAGAGAGAGGGCAGTCATACCTTTCTCCGCAGATTGTCTATTTGCTGTTGCATTAGCTCAAACTGAATAATACTTGGAAATCAAGGACACAGTTCGATTAGCATATGTGGATCAACAATTTGAACAACATCATAAGTGGATTGCACGAACTGATTAAGTTGATAGCATTTCATAAACAAGCACTTATAACCCGTCAAGTGATTAGCTTATGCTGATTAAATGAAAAAAGAGGAGACTGTCTATTCATTCATGATAGTGTTGTGCGTGTCATGACATAATGGAAAAATTATGCATTTGGAATAATCTAAATGCAATACATGTAGTTTCAGTTATTATGCTACCCGCTTTGATTTTTTTCCTCGAGTTCTTTCAAACTTTAACCATGACGTTCTTCCTCCGAATGTTAATCGCTGACATGTTCTCCTTCAACATCTAGAAAAATCTTCTGAATAGTATAATTAATGTGAAAGGCGGTACAGTATACTTGGCACATGCTATTGCTTTTAACTTACAAAAACAATGGTTACATTAGAAAAATCACGCGACAATATTTGTCATTACAAAGAACCATTACCTTCCTTGCGCGGACCTTGTTGATGGAGCACTCAAGTTGCTACTCCATCTGATCAAAGTCCTCGAGTCGCACGTTGGTCAAATCACCGGCGGTGTATCACTACACGCTCAGTTGAAGGTAACACATTTCCTTTCGTATTCTCCTCAGCTCATTCATTGTTCCTGCAAAACAATGTTCGGCGACATACAAAGATGATTAGCCATTGTCTTTTCCATAAAATTCTTTAGGGAGAGCGAGACATTCCCATGCAAATACACTAATTTGTTGTGCTCCATAGTTTGAGTCTCCTTATGGCCGTGGTACTTCCTTATGATTTCTTGCATGTTGCGGATTCAAAGAACAGAACAATGTAAGAAAAATCCATCATTCACCATTATATATGACTAATTCCAAAGTAAGTTTGTTGAATAAGATGAAGCATCCATCCCATCAATTGTTTACATGAACTCAAAATGGAAACTAAATCAAACCAACCATTATAGAAATGAAATTAAAAGGAAAATAATATTCATCGCTCGAATTGTGTAACGAGTTCTAATAGTTTGTATTTTAGAATAAATTCGTGGTTTCCTTTAAATCATTCATACATGTTAATTATCATCTCCCACCAGGGATTTAGATTGCATCCTCACTTACCATGTAAATGCAGGGATAGGAGTAATTTAATTTATAGACCTTTAAGGCCATTTGTCTTCTACCAGATAATAAAGAAGAATTATCAAAAATTAGAATTATAGTCTCATATAGATCACATATTAGCTAATCATTATATCATACATAACATTCATACATTATGTTTGCATATCTTTCTAAAGTAACAGTTTGCCAAAACCTTGTGGCAATGGATAGGGATACATTTGCTTAGCGCATAAAGGTCCTTAAATTTTTCTATAATCTATTTACTGTATTGATTATGGGTGTTATTTTCTTGAGTGCGCACTTGTGTGATCACCCCTCACATGTTAGTGGCATAGGGTAAAAATGGAAAATGACTACATGTAAAACATTTTCGAAATAAAGAGAAAAGGTACCCAAAGGGCATTAGATTAATTTAGCGTAACCAATCCCCATACCCATCCTACATTTTACTTGGATGTCTAATCGACCCATAATCGACTAGTGGTGGGTCCAACAAATAAGTTTAATCACATATTGAATTGAGTACCAAGTTGCGATTGATAGGGCTTGAGAGGGCCCACGCTAAACACGAGCGATGGCCTTGTGAGAGGAACCTTTATTCCCGTTTAGTAATCCACTAGCTTTCCCCCAAGTGATCCTCCTCTAGGAAGGTCGCGACAGTGGACAATGTTTTGGGCCATTGATCAACAAGTGAGACTAAAAGTGCACTGGCAACGAGAGATTTGCAATGGCTAGTTCAGGTGTGGGGCGTGTTAGAGGAATAATAATATTCTAATCCTTGACTTCTAATAATGTTCGCGTTCAACTAGAAGTTGAAGATTGTAGGATATACCTGTCGAAATGGAGTGTGCTTGGAAATGTTTTGAGACAATGGTAAATGGTAGCTTTGCAAAAAACGAAGAAGCCTCGAAACGGGGAGAATTCGTTCTATGCTTCTAAAGGAGATGGGTGTGGAACCGCCATTGTCATACGTAGAATGGAAGGGATGTAGCTCTTGGCTCAAAAAAGGTGTAATTGTCACCAGTTGGAGATTAGTTTCTTTTCTTTTCTTGGCTGGAGCAATGTGTGCTCCAATTGTGAAGACATCAGCTACGCTCATATTTTTTTTGTTCTTTATATGTAACTAGCTGTGTCGAAAGCATTTAGAGTAACCGCGACAAGCATCACGCGAAGAAGCATCTAAACTTGCAGTCGGAGGACAACTATGCAAATTGACATTGGCCATAACCCCAATTCTTCACCAAAAAATTAGAGATGATCAGAGAGGCAGAAGCACATGCAATACACAAATTCGCTCCCAAGTAAACGAGCCGCAAATTGAAAATCCCCGAACATAAATACAATAGCGAAACCTTTTTTGGCAATTTCCTGCCCAATAATCAACTCGTCAAGCCTCTTGCAAAGCTCCTTTGGCATCAGCATCGGCAAGTCCCTCCCCAACCTTCATCTTTCTCCTCCGTAACCGCCACACCAATCTGCCGTTTCACCACAACCTTCACTATTCGCACACGAGGCATTTGGACACCTCTCCATGTCCTTAGCGGAGACCCGGCCAATATTGGCGAAGCTCCCCTGTAATGGCTCCAGATTTGAAAGGCCTGAAGTAGAAGGTGGTCCGGTAGAAGGGCAGAGGTTGAGGGTCAGGTAAATGCCCGGAATCGGTTGGTAATGGAGAGGGGTGGTTGGAGAAGAGGAAGGGCATTTGCTTCCAGCGCTGAGGACAGTTCACGTCTACCCTAATGCGGTCGTACTCGGTCCTGTCCCACTTGTGGTGCCCGTGGCCCCAGCTGGACGAGGAGGCGCCAATCGCGCAGGAATTCAGCAGGAAGGAAGGCCTGTCGAAGGCGGCGGCGACAAAGAGGCGTTTGAGGGCAGCTCAGGAGTGGCGGACGACGCCAAACATTGCTCTCTTAGAGTGATGCCACCGAAAGGACTCAGTTTAGGTTCGGTGGGAGGTGTTGATGGATGGCGGTATCACACCTCCAGCGAAAGATGATCGAGTGTTAATTAGATTTTCTTAAAAATTGCCCACATTTTAAGCCTTTAAATGAATAATATTTTTTTATTTTTCATATATTATTTTTTACGCATTGCGTAAATATGAAGGACAAAATTTATTTTATTTTCGTGATTTATTGGACTTTCTCCGATGAATTTATACATCATTAATGACTAATCTAAAATTCATATGCCATATACTGTTATATAGATGAACTCGCCATCCTGTCAAATATTGCCCTCACATTTTCGATATATTAAGGGGAAATCTGGTTTTGCCTCCCTTTCACTAAACTTTCAGAATTATACTCGAATAAAATTAAGATTTTAAGCAAAAGAAAATGACGTTTCGATATGCTCACTTTCATCTACTATTTCTTCTGTGGATCTTTACCGCACACAATTCATGAAAAGCATGACAAATTTGACAGTAAAATGGCGGGAATAGTGCAATAAATTTCGCACAGTGTTCATTTTCGTATTATAACTTTTCAAACGATCATCTAAATGACATACACTTAAAAACAAACAAATTCGCTCAAGTTACGTGAACTATTTCACTTCAAGATGGCTAGTTCGCTAGGTGGCAAAATTGCAGCACGCACTTTCTTTTATGAGCTTAAACCTGCTCTTTATTTTTTTTTAAAGTCCATAAAATCTTCGTTAGTGTTTATTGATCAATCGCATATTATAGTAAAGGATTTTGCAGCGATGTACAAGATAGAAATTCTGCTGTGCGACGTCATAGATGGAATAAATTCTATTGCGAGATATCAGCTTAAGTGAACAAGTTCTGCTAATGAAAGGCAAAATGCCAAAATCGCCGAAATAATGGATTTAAACCTTATCGGGCTACTTTAGAGCTTTAAGAGAGAATGCGGTGATTGAACTTCTATAAGCACCCATCCAAGCTTTCCTCTTCTTCACTCATTTTTTTCTAATTGTTCAATACAAAGCACTTTGAGTTATTGAAATAGCACAATCCATCAATCCAATCAAGGCCCTAGCAATACAAATCTATTAGGTGAACTGTGGTCACCTGAACCGATCGATTCAATGAATATTAAGCGACTCGGTTTTTTTATTTATATAGTTGCTTATCTAAATGATAAAAAAGAATTATTCAACAATGAAAGATGTCCTATTCTACTATATCTATCGTACTCGGATATTTGCCAAATATTTAAAAGTCTTCTGCATTTTATAAAGCAACGGCAAATGAAATGACACGCAAATCTTTGTCATCTATTCTTGAGTGTAATTTTTATTTCAATAAAGCAACTTGGAATTTATAACTTCTTATGCATAGGGATGATCACTCACACGCGAAATAAAGATTTTTATTCCCAAGATCATAATTTTTCCTCAAAATTATATATAAATAACTGATGTTCTTTTATAGAATTTATAAATGTCCAAGATGCATATATAAATTTTAGTTTCTAAATCTTGCAATACGAATCAATTATCGATTCATGAATAATTACTTTAAGATTTCAATTAACGGCGCGTATCTCGATTTATGATTACTTTGCTTACACTGCCCAAGTGCCATTAAAGGATATAAGAAGAATTGATATATTTTTATTACTAAATAATTTATTCTCCTATTTTGAAAGCCATAATAGTTTCTCAATCAACACAAATGAGCAAGTAGCGAATGCTTGGAGGTGCAAGACGACTTCCTTATGCCACTTCTCTTTCCTTCTTCATGGTATCTAGCGAAACGACAGTTCGCTTCCCTAGTTGCCAAAGATTTGGGATAGAACTTACCCACAAGTTCGTGTCAAATTAATCTGGCCTTTGTGTACCTCAACTTAGATTATGTGGTCGGATTGCACACAATATTAAGTTGGAAATAAAGTGCCGAAACTCTTCGCTTACTTAACTAATTCACAGAAAGTGTGGCGTCTTTTCTTCTGAATTTCTCCTTTTCATTACGAAAAATTCGAAGAACTTCCCTCATACTGCAATTACTTTGTGCATTATCTAGTTCTAATATCATAAGTTTGCTTCTTAAATTTTCATTGGGTTTTTCATATAACGCTAATTCTACATCACCATAAACGAGTTGTTGCATCGGTCGATAATGTTTAAGCTAGCCCAACGTGCTTTAGATGTAGGGGGCACATGACCTGCAACCAAAGCAGACAATATGACGTGCTATGGACATTGGTGGGGTTGCCCCAATCAAGTATTAGAACTAGGGTGGGATACGAGTGTCAGATATGCCTCTTATCCCCATCACCAATGTATTGGTTCTTGTGCAGATATATTACCCCCGTGAAATCTCAAACTAGCATGACATGTTTTAAAGTCCCGATCATGTGGGTTAGCCACAACTAAAACGGCCAATATCATTCTTACACCTTGCCCAAATGGACCCTACTTATAGTTTTCATGTTAGACAACAAATTATACCTAACATTTTAACAATTTAAATTTATTTTTAAAAATACTTTTCTATTCTATGATCTCTTAAATTAGCATGTATTTTTGCTTCAATTTAAAATAAATTTCTCTCTTGATCACAGAAGTGAGATTTTTGGTCAGGTTGCTAAGCTTTGATTTTAATCTCCGAAGTAAGAAACTTCAAACTTTAAAAAACAATATCGCTTGCATTATTCACATTTGCATGGGTCATCGCACAAGATCTGGTCGTGTGACTTCTTTATGACCTGCCATGGATTGATGCACACAAGGTCACTCTTTGTCTCACAACGCCTCCATGGACAAGTGTGCGTAGGATCGTCTCTTACAAATTTCGATCAATCATTTAGAAGGATAGAAAGGCAATCACGATCGGCAAATCGAGAATATCCACGGGTTGAAAGAAAACAAATATGATGGAGGGAAATCAAGACGATGGAATTGACTTACTTTCCACCGATTCCTCCATGATGGCACCTCCAAGATCTTAAAGCAGACAATTATCGGAGGAAAGAATAAAAAGAGAGGGAAAGAATATGAATCTGATTCGGAGGATTCAGTGGAGTATCGGCAAGAGATTAATACTCGTGGAACGAGCTCACCGACGGTGAATGAAATTGGATGCATTAACGGGAATATGAGCAAAAGCGAATAAGGAAACAAAAGATTTGGTGCGCTAATTCGTAAGTGAATTAGCAGCCGATTCTCAGTGACAGATCAAAGCCAAAATTTTGGCAATTATCCGAGAATCGTCAATCGGCTCAGCAGATCCTGATTTTCCAATAATACGTGGTAGAATTTTTACTATAAAAGGAGGAGGTATGAAGACACCTTTAATCATCTCATGTCCACTATCCCAAGAATTCTTCGATTGGACCATGGTGTCAGCGTTCGCGGTCCTCTCGACGTCCTGTGTTTATCTCGCTTTATGGATATTGACGACAAACATAAAATGCTTGTCAAGCTTTTTTTTTTTTTAGTTTGATTGAGTGCGATTCCACTTCGCTATTTAAATTTTTTATTTTTGTGCAAGAAAAAGAAAAGGAAGAATAGAGAACCAACAATAATTTCTATTGTATCCAGGGATCCTCTTATCGACATTGGTCCCCTTTCGGCATGCCACCAACGACTCGGCCGACGAGCCCACCAATCTGTCGTGGCCCAAGTGCAACGGCTCTTCAACCGTTGACTAGTATTATTCCAGCTTCGCGAGTCCCAGTTTCCTCAAGGAAACTCCATCACCAACCAGCATAGTGGTCCTCACGTTGCCTGGGGTTCATCTTCATTTGTCTCGTGCAGGTTATCGCGGTTCGATTGTTTTCCTACATCAACCAGGGCATATTAGGTTTTCAAACCTTTAGACACTAAGGTCGGACTATACTATTGTCTTGATCGGCTCGCTATGTTGATTGGATTAATGATTGCCTTGATTCAATATGCCAATGAGGTGATAAATCAATGTGTATTTCAAGGCATCATTTGTTATTGCACGCCATTTAGAAATATTGCTCACGTCATGTGGATACGACTAATCGATAATCGTATCTCATGCATTATTCACATTGCGTATCATAAAAAGAAAATTATAAATAAAAAAAAAAGGTTAGAATTGCATCTTTAAGTTGAGCGATGAATATTATTTTCCTCTTAATTTCTTTTTTATAATGTTTGGTTTGATTTAGTTTCCATTTCGAGTTCACGCAAACAATTTATGGGACGGATGCTTTGTGATATCCCAGATTTTCAACCCTATTTTCTATTGAATAAATTGGGCTTTTCATTGACACGTTTATAGCTCTGTTCTCAAAGCTGATCACTATCGAGATAACTAAACTATCTGAGAAAGGCATTAAGGATTTTAAGGCAAATAGACTTGAGAATTCAACCAGGAATTGGTTACTTGACCGTGTTCGTCTGCTGAGATCATTACAGCACATACGTAAATTGATTAGAGATGAAAGATAGGTCGGTTCAACAGAGATGTGTGGCTAATCATGGGTGACACCACTAAATTGGAAAATTCTCATCGACCGACACTAATTTGATTTTACTATCGTTTTGGTACCATGTGTTCGTAATTGAATCCTCGAGATTTTCACAATAATTGAGAGTCACCAATATGTCGAGTGGGTTCATTGTGGCTCAAAGAAAATCGACCACGGGTCATTTGCCCTCTCGTGAGCCTAGATCACGCTAAAAACGCTTATTTGAATGAAAATTAACCACGAATTCAAATCTGATTTCAGAAATTGAAGATCCTGTCATGTCATAATAAATTCTAGGAGCGTCGACTCAATATCGGAAGATTTTTCTGATGACCAAGACTTTTTCAAAAAAAAGTCGATTTATGACCGTTTTTATTCGAGACAAGGCCGAGGATTGTTTTTTATTGTTAAATTGAGATGGAAAGTGGATTCAAAGGTGAGGAAAAATGCTAAGATTATCGATGGATGACCGATTGAATTTATTGAGGCCAATTGAGACTTAATCAAGTGAGTGTGAGAGTCCAATGGGAGGAAATGGCTTGCAAATTCGTAGCTCCCCCATGCCCTAGCCAAATTGGACCATCTCAAGGTTGGAAAGGTAAGCTTTTGTGGTCCATTGTGAGCCAAGGGTTGATACTTGGCCTAGAATGATTGTATGAAATATTTTTGTGGAAAATATTGGCCATGGTGGCCCACTCTCTCTCTCTTATCTCTCCCTCACCCCCCCCCCCTTTGTTGTTGTGGAAGACTCCTCTCTCTCCCTCCATTTGCGATCAAAAAGCCAGAGAAGAAGGCCGGAGCAAGTAGCAGCCTGCCAGACCGCCACACGCCCCTGTTGGACCCATCGTGCCGCTCGCCTGCTCAATGCCTCACTGCGCCGCCTCCACCATGCGCCTCTCACTGTCCAGCTGCCTCACGCCATCACCCTCGCCTCCAAGAAGCTGTTCGACCACGACAGGCCGCAATTCAGCCACCATGGACCGCTGCTCAGCCCCACCAGCCTTGCCTCGCCATTTCAGCCATCGGAACAGCTTCAACCAGCCAAGAACAATAGCCAAAAAAAGGGGTTTCCAACAGTGATTAAGGCTTGTTTTGAGGTGTTTATGGGCCCCGGTTCCTAGGCCCTCTTGGAGAAAAACGTCATTCGCGACGTTCCCAACGTTTCAATCCGAGCATATTGTTAAACGAGTGAATTTTGCTCACTAATCACTTATTAGTATGATAATTATGCTTAAGGGTTTATTAGTGTTACTTAAGTAGGATTATGTGGTTAGATTAGAATAGATTAGTGATTATTAGTTAATTGTAATGCATGTTAGGTGGTTAGACATAGTCATTAGGGAGTAGAAATGCTATAGTATTTATTGAATGTCTCTAAGGATTTTTCCTGACCTGTCTTGGCTTCCAATTAAGCATTATGAGCTTAAATTGGATTTATTGTATTTATTTAATATTTTCCGTAATTAATTGCTTATTTATTTATTTTTCGAAAATTAGGCTGGGATAGTTGACGACCGAAATTTTATGCTGATTATCATGGTGTAGTCCGTTTATTTATCTGAGCTTTAAATTGTGTTGAATTGATTTAAATATGATTTTATGATTTTATTCCTAAATTATTTAATTTCGGCAATTGAGTGGTAAATTACCGAGTGTCGGTCTACGGCACCAAAAGTCTATTTTGGGCTTGCGGGAAATAGTGGGAGGTTTAAAAGTGAAATTATGATATTTTGGCTGAAATCGACTGTGTACCCACACACGATAATTTTTTATCGGGTATCGTTAATACGAGGGAAATAGGCCAATTATTATTTTGATTGAGAATTATAAGTGTGAAGCACACAGTCCTTGGTCGAGAGTAATTAATCGTGTGAGGGTTATTAGTTGCATTGAGAAGACTATTGAAAGATGAAATGATGTATGATGGGTGTGGGACAGTGTGAAATAGCGCATGGAGACCACCGCATTTGGAATAGGTTGTGCTCATTGAGCCGTAATTCAGCATTACCATCAAAGTATGGTTATGTCCATTTGACCGTATGTTATCACCTAATCTAGGTTGTGCTCACTGAGCTTTAATTCAGCACCACCACCGAACTTGGAATCGATTGTGCACGCTAAGCCGTAATTCAGCATTACCACTAAATTTGGAATCGGTTGTGCCCGCTAAGCCGTAATTCAGCACTACTGCCAAAGTTTTAGTAGGCCGTGTTCGCTGAGCCGTAATTCAGCATTAGAGTTTAATATTGAGATGACCGTATAGGCCATGCTCGCTAAGCCATAATTCAGCAGTGAATTTGAGTAAATGAGATGAGCTGATCAAGAAAGGGTCGAGATAACATGTAATTGACTAAATTGATTGATCTGATGTTGTGAATTGATTGAATTGAAATGACCAGGAAATAGCCGGATTGACATGTAATCGACTAGGTTGATTTGATCGATGTTTCGATCTGTTGTGATTGTTGGGTGCTTATTTGAATTGTATTGACTTGCAGGTGGAACATGAGGTCAAGGTAAGTCCTTCAACCTGTGTGTGCATAGGCAGCCCATAGTGTATTGGCTTCCTAATCGGGTTTTGGAGGGTAAAACTCGCTAAGACGTAGTCTTACTGGTTATTGAATAACGATTTCAAGTCCCTAGATGGCCACTCCTAAATTTTTGGGTCGACCTAAGAAAATCACAGAGTAGATCTCTTACTTTCCATTTCATGGGTGCCCTAGGGGCTGGACCTATGAGCTACTGAGGTCTATAGTTTGGGTCGATGCGGGTCTCACCCACAAGGTGCCCCATCGATATAGATAGTGGTACCGCCAGGCTCAAGATGGCCAGAGAGAGGGTCCCCTACCGAAGTCTGAGATACCTTTGTGTGTTTTGGAGGCTGCCTTTGGAAAAGGCAACACAGATCCCCCTCCAGGCCTGGTCGTAGATGCAACAAACCTGGATTTTGAAGACCTCAAAAGTCCAATGCAGTCTACTGAAAGCTCCAGTTAGAGCGAGGAGGATGATGAGGAGGAAGATGAGGACCCATAGCTTGTGGAACTCCACCCCTGCTTGTAGACCTTGTTTCTAAACTTGTTTAAGTTGAATTTAACTTAGTAATCCGCTTTATATATATGTGCACCGGTTTGCAATGTACATAAGTGTGGTTGCTTTTAAAGTGAAAATTTGGAGTCCTACTTTCCTATCCTATTATTTTATTGTCTAGGGATTTTATTTTATGCTTCCGCATGCGCATATGTAATGAGAGGGTCAACGATGCATCCTGGGACGTCGCTATTAATTAACTAGGTGAGGGATGGGCACGCATTCGAGGATCGGGGCGTGACATGCTTCATCTTATTCAACAAACTTACTCTGGAATTAGCCATATATAATGGTGAATGATGAATTTTTCTTACATTGTTCAGTTATCTAAATCTATGGCATGTAAGAAATCATAAGGAAGTATTATTGCCATAAGGGGGCTCAAACTGTGGAGCACAATGAACGGGTTTATTTGCATGGGAATGTCTCTCTCCCTAAGGAAACTAATCTGAAGTAATTGATCATGAAAAATAATTTTTGCATTAAAACCTCCGACGGTTGATTTATTATTTTGGAGATCACAACACCCTTAAAGTCAGGTGAAACCAAAGAATGAAAATTTGTCAGAAAAAAACTCCTTTTTGCTCCATAGAAAATTCAATTTCAATATTTTGCCTGAAAACCTCCAGCAGTTAGAAATATGCAAAGACCAATAGGTTCCAAAAGCTTTATTTCCATACGATATATCATTTTGGAGATCACAACACCCTTAAAGTCAGGTGAAATCAGATAACGAAGATTTGTTAGAAAAAATTCCCTTGTACTCCATAGAAAATTATTTTTTGATATTTTGCCTAAAAACCTCCGACAGTTAGAAATCTGTAGGGACAAATGGGTTCCAAAAGCTTTATTTTCGTATGATTTATCATTTTGGAGATCACAACACCTATAAAGTCAGATGAAATCAGAGAATGAAAATTTATCAGAAAAAATTACCTTTTACTCCGAGCAAATTCCATTTCGATTTTGCCTAGAAAATTCCATTACACTTTAAGGGTGTTGTGATCTCCAAAATGGTAAATCATATGGAAATAAAGCTTTTGGAACCCATTTGTCCTTGCAGATTTTCAACTGTCGAAGGTTTTAAGGAAAAATATCAAAAGGAAATTTTCTATGTAGTAAAAGAGAATTTTTTTCGACAAATCTTCGTTCTCTAATTCTACAAGACTTTAAGGGTGTTGGAACACATTTGTTCCTACAGATTTCCAACTGTCGGAGGTTTTAATGCAAAACATCGAAAGGAAATTTTCTATGGAGCAAAAGGAAATTTTTTTTTTTTACAAATCTTCATTCTCTAATTTCACCTTACTTTAAGGGTGTTGTGATCTCCAAAATGATAAATCGTACGGAAATAAAAATTTTGGAACCCATTTGTCCATGCAGATGGTATGATTCAGTTTGTGTCAATTTATAATCATAGAAAATTCCTTTTATATTAATATGCTTATCCACAAGGAGTGGTGCTTGTCATCATCCCCAAAATGATAAATCGCCATGTGGAGTAGAGGATCTCTAATAAGGGTGTTGTGATCTCCAAAATAATAAATTGTACGGAAATAAAGCTTTTGCAACCCATTTGTCCTTGCAAATTTCCAACTATCGTAGGTTTTAAGACAAAATATCGAAAGGGAATTTTGGAGATCACAACACACTTAAAGTCGGGTGAAATTAGAGAACGGAGATTTGTCAAAAAAAAAAAATCCATTTTGCTTTATAGAAAATTCCCTTTTTTTAACGAAACCTCTGACAATTGAAAATCTGTTGGGAAAATGGGTTTCAAAAGCTTTATTTCCGTATGATTTATCATTTTGGAGATCACAACGCCCTTAAAGTCAGGTGAAATCAAAGACTAAAGATTTGTTAGAAAAAAATTCCATTTTACTCCATTTGTCCTTGCAGATTTCCAACTGTCGATTATTAATTTTCATGATCAATTAAAAATCTATAGAAAATATAGATTGACCCTTAAAGTCAAGTGGAATTGGAGAACGAAAATTTGTCAAAAAAAAAATCCATTTTGCTCTATAGAAAATCCCCTTTCGATATTTTGCTTAAAAACCTCCGACAGTTGGAAATCTGCATGGACAAATGGGTTCCAAAAGCTTTATTTCCGTACGATTTATCATACTAAAATAAAGCTTTTGGAACCCATTTGTCCCAGCAGATTTCCAACTGTCTACGTGATCTCCAACAGTTGGAAATCTCCAAAATGATTCTACTTTATTTCCCTTTTGCTCCGTACGATTTATCATTTTAGAGATCAAAACAGAATTAAATTAAGGTGAAAAAATTCACATGCAAATTTGCCATTATAATTGAGTTTGTGTCAGATCATTTTGGGTAGATTATAATCTAGTCAGCTCTGAGATTTTGCAGCTAACCATTTCTCAGGAAAAATTCCCTTTTGGAACCCATTTGTCAAAAAATTCACATGACTTTAAGGGTATTGTGATCTCCAAAATGATATCGTACAGAAATAAAGCTTTGGGAACCCATTTGTCCTAGCAGATTTTCAACTGTCGGAGGGTTTTAGGCAAAATATCCCTCTCGATATTTTGGTCTGGATATGCGTTATTTATAATGAAAATTCCCTTTCGATATTTTGAATTAAAACCTCTAACAGTTGAAAATTTGCAAGGACAAATGGGTTCCAAAAGCTTTAGTTCCATACAATTTATCATTTTGGAAATCACAACACCCTCAAAAGCAAGTGAAATCAGAGAACGGAGATTTGTCAGAAAAAATTCTCTTTTGTTCCATAGAAAATTTCCTTTCGATAATTTGCCTAAAAACCTCTGAAAATTGAAAATCTGCAGGGAAAAATAGGTTGCAAAAGCTTTATTTCCGTACAATTTATCATTTTGGAGATAACAACACCCCTAAAGTCAGGTGAAATCAGAAAACAAAGGTTCATCAAAAAAAAAATCCCTTTTGCTCCATAAAAAATTCCCTTTCGATATTTTGCCTAAAAATCTTCAACAGTTGGAAATTTGTAGGGACAAATGGGTTCCAAAAGTTTTATTTCCATACGATTTATCATTTTGGAGATGACAACACCCTTAAAATCAGGTGGAATCAGAGAACGAAAATTTGTTAGAAAAAATTCCATTTTGCTCCATTGAAAATTCACTTCAATATTTTGCCTAAAAACCCCTAACGGTTGGAAATCTATAGGGACAATTGGGTTTCAAAATCTTTCTTTCTATACGATTTATCATTTTAGAGATCACAACAACCTTAAAAGCTTTATTTTTCAAACAAAGGGTGTCTTCCGCATGAACTAGAACAGATACCATGACAAATCTACATGGACAAATGGGTATTTTGGCTAAAAATCATTTTTAAAGGCCTTATTTTTCTGTACGATATGCAGGTTTTTAGGGAGCAGAATGATAAATCGTACGGAAGTTTTATAGTTCTATAGAAACCTCTTCATTCCACATAATGGCTAATCCTCCTGCTGTTCCCATTGGATTCATTGCCACAAGGTTTTAGAATTGAAGATGTCACCTAACGTGATCCACTATTGTCTCTTTATTCTTTGTCTCAATCAAGAATACCATATCGAGCCTTCCAAGAGCCACTAAAAGTGACTGGAATGTTAAGGTGTGGCCAACTCCTTGTAATTCGAATTCAAAAGTTTCATACATGTCTCAGTGGCTTCTTAAGGCTAGCTTGAAAGCCCAATCCTTCACTCCTTCAACCACTAGACTAGGATTATCAAGTAGCTGATCATCATCAATGAAGTAGGAATCCCTCCCTTGATTCGCATAAGGACTGAATCTCTTTTGCTTTTTCAGCAAAGAGGTTTTTAGCCCAATTCTTCCTCTCTTTTTTTCCAAGATCCTGAGGAAGAACCCAAGCTGAGAGATCCAAGCAAGAAAATTTGTGTTCCCTGTCCACCTTTCTCTGTAAGTGCAAGTGGGAGAATTTCACTGCTTGTTTTCTCCTGAAGAGGTCCTCCTCCCATTAGTTGCTTCTCTACTATTATGAAGATCATGATATAAAATATACCCGGAACTACTATAATATTTATGGAGATCAAAAAGTAAAAAAGCAATAAAAAGATAAAGTATGCTTTGTTGATTTATCAAGTGAATTGAAATCTAATGATATTATAAAATTTGAGCAATAATGGATTATCAAAACTTGTGAATAATATCGAAGGATTATTTTGTTGTATTCGGTGCATGTGAGCCCAAACTTGTATTTACTATTGGATTAGGTGGGATCTGAGCAAAACTCACCTGATCTAATAATGCACATGAGTTGAGCTCATTGGAATGGTTGTTCGCAATGCACACAATAGAGAAGTCTTCAAGTGCAAGCTCCTAGCCAAATTTGTGCATCCTTTCCCATTGTTCATTTAAAAGACAATCGTAAAGAGATTCCTAAAATTTGTTACGATAATACATTTGAATCTGCATTTGAATCTTAAAATTTGTCACAATCTCTCACTTCAGTCCTTATGTTGGCTTTCATTAGATATTAGGATAGCCCAAACAATAAATAAGCATAATTCTTGTCTCTTTTAACTCTCCTCTTGTATTCTTTAAAAAAAAAAAAAAAACTCTCCTCTTGTTCCCATCTCGCTCTTCCTATGTTCGTGAGAGCCTTGGGGTCAATCCAAATGCTTCAACCCACCAGTCGTGGGCCCATCAGTTTTCCATGTCATTAATTTTACTTTAAGGCTGCATTTGGCGATTAAGATTAAATTCAAAATAAGATAAAATTTATCTTATATTACGTTTGGAGCTTGTTCAAAATAGGATAAAGTTGGATATAAATAAGATATAGACCAAATAAAATTATCCTATGTAGAATGTGAGACAAAGGTGGATATGATTTATAATATTCATAATATGAGAATTTTTCTCAAATAACATATTTCTTAAATTAACAAATTAAAATTATATGTCAATATAAATAAAATTTGAATTCTAATATAAGAAACTCAAAATAACAACAAACAAATATTGAGTTTTTAATTTAATCTTATTTTTATTTATATATTCGTATTTAATTCTATCTTATAATATAAATTCAGCGAGTTGAGTCGAGTGCTATAAAAATCAAACTCAGCGAGTTCCTTATTTATATACGAAAGCATGAACATCAATACAAGTATGTATCTGTATATACCAGAAACATAGAGGCGACAGCCATAACAAACGTCCTAATGTGCCGATAATGAAAGAATAACGCAAGCGATGGTATCAGCATGACCAAAAACTAGTGACCCCAAGAAAAATCAATACATCAGCCATAGAATGATCATCTAAAGATCCTCCAGTCGATGTCGCACTTCTCCGTCTGGAAGGTGGTGGCGGCTGACCCTGACGAGCTCAGAGGGACCTTCAACCCACACTTGACCCTTGGCTTGATGCGGAACGTCTTGATCTTGCCAAGCTTGAACCGCACCCTCAGGTACAGCTTCATATCGATATTGTAGACACCAGTCGCCTTCTCAGAGTTGAAATCGGATTGCTCGCTCGTGCCAAGCGCCACCAGCTGCTGGCCCTGGAACGCCGCGCTGAGCGTCGTCGTGTTCTTGTGGCCCTGATAGAACGGGGTCAGGTAATCGGAGGCCAAGCGCTGGCCCCCATATAATGCCCGCGCCTCGATCCGGTCGTAGTAGATCCCAATGCGACGGTTCGGGTTCCGGATGGTGAGGTTGAGCTTGAGGTTGTAGCTGAGGTTGTTGGTGGTGGTGAAGTTGAACTGGGTGAGCTCGGCATCGGTGACGTGGAACTTGACGAGGTTGGGGCGGAAGATGAGCCAGAAGAGGAGGGCGAGGAGGCCGACGGTGAGGACCACGGTGACGACGATGTTGAAGATGAGCTTGAGGAGGCAGAAGCCACAGCCACAGGCACAGCCCCTGCTGCGGCCAGGGCGGAGGTAGGAGTTCTGCTTGGGGGGCACGGCGGGGCCATAGTAGGCGCCGTTGAGGTGGGCTTGCTTCTCCGCCATGGGGGAAGTTGCAGAAGAAACGATGGAGACGCTAACTGAGAGGAGATGAATATGGAGAAGGAGATGCGGATGGAGAAAAAATGAGGGATGAGTATGGACTCGGTTAGGGTTATATATAGGGGTGGAATGCGAAGTGGGGACTTGCGTCGACGAAGTGTTCACGCGTTAACGTGGTTTCGCCGCGAGTCCGAGTGGGAAACTGCGGGAGTTGGTGTTGTGCTTTTAGGAAGGGAGGATGGTGCGTAGAAACTCCCGTGGAGTCGTTGTCTCAAACTGAAACAAGACAAGGGTAAGGTTTCATCTGCAAAATAGTTGTTGAAAGTGGGACCTACCTTGGTCTATCCCGCGTAGTCTTCCCCCTTGATATTTCTATAATTCTCGATCATTGTTTTAGGAAATTAGGGTTTCTTTAATCGGGGATTGGAATTTATTGACTCCATGTGAAGTACAGGATCTTCGTCCCGCCAATAATAAATTCGGTGGATGATTCAATGCTCATTTAGGAGCGGTGCGTAAGTTTGGTAAACTAATTTTATGAGTCGGTTTTGGTATTTATTACCATTGTTCTACTCCAAGTTCACTATATCAAATCAAATTAGTCGGATGTGAAAAATTATAAAAGAAAAATCACGACCTTTCAATCTTCTACTTGGTTACCTCCAACATAATTTGACTTCAAAATTCTTATTTTATATAGTGTAATTTCAAGATTTCACATTTTATATCTCTAAGTTGGATAGAATTGTTACACACTCAAATGCGAAGCAGAAACCTGATTCTTTTTTCTTCATCGAAATAAATGTGGCATCCCAAAATTCATGGCGACGTCCAAATATATTAAGGCCTGTGAATAGGTGATGGAAGTACCATCAACTTGTATTGTAGCCATTTAATCTATAATTTGCAATAAGATTTATGGTCAAGCTTTTAATGGATAATTATTTGATAGGAAAGAAAATTATATTCTTGGCTCTGTGGTTTATAGGCTGGAATTTATTAATTTATGTTGCAAGCTTTATGGCCAAGTAAATAAGTGTAATTAAGTAATTATATGATGGGTAATTAGGTGATGATTAAAGGGAAAAATTAGAAGAGTGGGTTGAATTTTATTGGCCCAAGATCAGCCTCACCATTCGGCCCTTTTGGCCTGGCCCGCGAAGCTCAAAGGAAAGGAGCTGCCGTCGACCAAGGGGGAGGAGGCCCGGCCCATGAAGCCCGTAGAGCTGTCGATGAAGGAGGGGCGGCCCATGAGAGGCCCATCCTCTTGCATGGCAATTACCAAGTGGCTTAGGGGACTTACCAAGTGTCACCTGCATGCAAAGAAATGATTACATGCTAATCATGAGGGGGAAGAAAGAAGAAGGGGCGGATTGAGCAAGGGGGTGTCGCACAAAGAGAAAGGAGGAAAGAGAGGGAGAGTGACCGTCCGAGAGAAAGAGAGAAGAGAGAAAGGGAGAGAGCGAGCGAGTGAGCGAGCGAGAGAAGGAGGGGAAGAGGGAGGCCGATTGCTGCTGTTCGTCGCCGCCGTCGAGCCGCCGAGTCCCGCCTTGCCCCGCTGTCTTTGCTCGCTGTTTTGTGCTCGAATTAGAGGCAAGTAGAGTCCTAAAACCTACCATTTTCTTGCTATGATATGTATTGTAAGGGATGATAAACTTTGGTTGTGGTAGAAGTGAAGAAATTTGAAACTCTAGGGAAAATATGGTAGCCTTGCATTCTGTTTTCTAAAAAGGCAGTCCGACCTTTGATGAATTCTTGAGCTGCATGCGATTTTTTAGTTGGCATCTCACTTTGACTTCTTGATGAAAGTTGTATAGAACTTCTTGCTAAGTAACATATCAAAATTTCAGAAGAAATGAACAAATATAGGCCGGTGAAATTATTTTTCTTTGAAGAAGTTAGATCTGGAAATCGTAATGCTGACCTAGTGTGATTCTGTGAATTTTATAAAATTATCCGGTTGAAATTTGATCTCGTTTTCTGAATGAAAGTTGAAGATGACATGTTAAGGAGTAACATACTAGAAATTTAGAGCAAATGGATGAGTTTAGGTTGGTGAAACAATCTTTATTCAAAAAAGTTAGAACTGGAATTCGGTGCCCAGGGTTATAGACGGTTATGGTTATTATAGATTTTAATATATCATGAATCTGGTTTTGAGTTCTGCATGAAATATTTACTTCTCAATTTCTTCTATAACATATAAAAATTTCAGAATTTTTGGAATTTATTTAGGTTTTTTACTGAATTTGTGAATAAAACTGTGTATGGCAATATTCCGAAATTATAAAGAATGTGATGTGTGGACTGTACCGAATTGTATGATGTTCTTTTGATATGGTGTCCTTCATAGAATATTTTCCTCTAGATCTTGTATATAACATGTCAAATTTTTAGAATTTATTAAGGCTTTTTACTAAATTTTCAAGAATTATGACCAAATGAGTGCAATCTATTTTTATCCGAAATTGTTGTATTTTCAAAAATAAATGAAATTATTCCATGTGATATAATGTTTTGAGTGGTTGATTATGCTGCATATGTGGTGACATATGGCATGTTATATGACATCAAAAGCTGGTTGAGAACCTTGATATTGTTGCATCAAATGCTATGTTGAAATTGAAATACATGTGTAAATATAAATTGAGATAATAACAAGACCATCGGAGGTGTGAGCCAACGATGCCTCGGGAGTTTCAAGATGCCCGAAGTGTGTGTGCCGAATGTCCGGAGTGTGTGTGCCGGTGTCCTCGAGAGTTTCGAGATGCCTGGAGGTGTGTGTCGGAAGCCTTGGAGGTGTGTGCCAGGGGGATACCTCGTGATGCTAGTTGGGGTACGATATGCCCGGTGTGTGTGTGCCGGATGCCCGGAGGTGTGTGCCGAAGGTTCCTCGCAATGCCAAGTTGGATGTGAGCGATAAATTGTGGAATGCAAACATTGGTCCTTATAAAGAAAAATGATGTGATCTAATTGAAAGATAAAGATCAAGAATTGAATCATGCACATGGATGTATGCTTGATAGCATGGATAATATGAATCTTGGTGATATATGTTTGGCTGCTTGATGATACATGTATAAGTGCATGGTGGTATATGCACATTGCATGATGATATGCATGGCTGCTCGATGATATAAGTACAAGTGCATGGTGATTTATGCATGTTGTATGGTGATATATGCATGGCTGTAAGGTGAGGTATGCTTGAATGCATGAATGATATGTGTTTTATTCTTGATACCTTGATTGTTTTGTTTAACGCATTGTGTAGTTTGGTGATCTTTACTGTTGAGTGGTTGTACTCATCCCTTTTTGGGAATTAACATTTCAGATTAGAAAGATGCATTTGCTACCAGTTGCACGTGGTACCTATTATGGATTGCCATCTGATGTTGAGGTGGAGTGCACAGAGCATTCCTATGTTAGTTTGCCTGGTCTAGTGTATGTCCGAGTCCGTGTCTTAGTGATGTACGATGTGGGTCTTGCCAATAGCTCGGTTATCCAGGAGTTTTTGTATGTTCATGTTTGGCGTGGTGGAGTGATGCTAGGGATGCTGCCATCACCGCCGCCCGATGCACTGAGTTGAGTGTGTTGACACGTATAGCTGGTGGGAGCTAACACTTTTTGGGGATAGCCGACGCTTGTTGATGGAGGGGTGTTGAGTTCTCTTTTGAGTTATAGCCAAGTATAGTTAAAAATCTTGGTCTTTTGCTGTACCGATCCGAAATATCCATCGTGAAAATATAAATAAAAGTGACTCGGCTTTGTCTTTTCATTTGGAGTGTAGGTGGTGTGCATTGCATTATTGTTATTAAAGTGAAGATTGGTGAGATACGTTTATGCTGCCCGCTGATAAACTGTGCTGGGACCTTTATAAAAAAAAATGGAAAAGTATTCTATTGATCAACCCCTATGAACTATGGTTTCACTTTAATAATAAAAAAAACAAAAAACAAAAAAATTTACTTTACTGGTATGTAGTAGGATGAGTGACAAGTACCTGTAGTGACCCTAACGAATCAGGGGCCGTCGAGGGGTGCCACAATTAAACTATTTCATTCAATAAACAACCTGAGTAGAAAAGAGTTGATAAGTTTCTAAACATAAAATGTCCCTTAGAGGTTGGGAGGCTTAGATAGCCGATCAATGGAAGGGTTCCTCTTCTTTGAGCTTTTGCAATATACTCCGAGAGTTGGTTGATTGCCCAGTGCAATGAATTATTTTGACTGTTTTTAGTTGGGCCAAATGCGCCTTACACTCTTCTATGACGTTCCACAGAGCCCCCGGGGTTGGAGCCGTTCCCAAAAAATAGTCTACAACTGATAAGCTGTCGGTTTCCAACTCTGCCCAGGCCAAAAGAGGATTTAAGATCCTCTCTCTCGGTCAAGTACACCAATGGCTCTTTTAAAGCTGGGGTTTCCACACACAGAGTAGAGGGAGCTCTTACCATTTTAGCAAATCCAACGACCCATCATCCTTGTGAATTGTGACATACTCTGGCAGTTGACATTCCGAGGAGCTATCAAGCCACGATCCATCGATGTTGAACTTTATAGGCTCTCTAATCGGTGGCATCCACCTTGTTGAACTTTATAGGCTCTCTAATCGGTGGCATCCACCTTTCAAGTAAGGAACTTTGCCCTTTGTCTGCTTTCCCTGAACTTGGGCTCCATCTAACAAAGATCTTGTGCGAAGTAAGTGCGGCATCCATAATTGAAGACGGAACTGGTTTGGGGGATTGAAAACCTAAAATATTCATTGCCTTTGAAGGGAGCCATAATACTTCTGTAAATGTCTCTCTCGAGGATATGTCCATGCAAGAGGTAAGATTTTCGAAAACCCATTTATCCATCCTGGTGATGTCCGTCGAAGAGATGTTGATGTCAAGCCTTGTGTCTGGCCGAACTTCTTTTGTCCAGTGACAGAGATTAAAAAGGTGTTTCGTCATTTCAAGGGTTAAGGCATAGAGAGCAAATCGATTCAAGTAAGATCTTCCTCTTGCACAAATTCTCTCTTGTTGGTTGTGCATTTTGGCACATACTCCACATAAAGAAACGAATTTTAGGGTAAGTATTCAGCTACCAGATTATTGCCCGTAGAGCCCAGGGTGTTTAATAAGATGATGATGCTTGATATGTATTTGGTTAAAAGATTTGTTAGATGTAACCTTTTCACTCTATAGATTTCTGATTTATACCTGGACCACACTAGCTTATTTTCCATAGGAATCGGACTTAATGGAGTCGCAAGAATTTCATTCATAGTTTGCTCTTCAAACAGATCATATAGCTTCTATCCATTTTCTTTTTTTCTTTTTTTTTTTTTTTTTGGTTGAAAAAGAAAACTTCATATATTTAAGTTATAGTACCGGAGCAATCCATGGCTAGGGCTTCAAAATACAGTAGATCTAAAAGTGTATGGAGAGGGGACGTAGCCCAGTTCGGCGGTAAGGTGCCACTCCTATGGGCCTTGGTGGCCCAATCGGCCACAAAATTTGCTTCACGCCTGCAGTGTTGAACGCGTAGGTTAGGGAAATAGGTGAGCTCGGCTGCCACTTCTGCAAACAAAGCTCTCGCCTCCCATGGTGTCGACTGGGGATCGTGCACAGCTTCCACCAGTACAAGACAGTCAGATTCAATCACAAGGGAAACATGAGCTTTACCGTGTTGCAACAGAAGGTTGAGGGTAAGGAGGAGTGCCTGGATCTCGGTCTGCAAGGCCAAAGCTGCTGGGAAATCGCAGGTAAAGCCTTCTATCAAGGTTCTTGTATGATCTCTGCAAATACATGCCATAGTGCTTATAGTACTTGCTAGTTGATATGTCTCATCTATGTTGATCTTCACCACACCAGGATCCGGTGGCCGCCACAACAATTCAGATTGGGGAGGAGTTCGCCCTATTCGTGATAGTGTCCGAGTGGAGAGCTGAGCGATGCATACATGGTCGAGCGCCGCCTCCACGACCTACATTGGATCTGTGCGCTGTCGGTGGAAGATGAAATTGTTGTGTGCCTTCCAGATCTGCCACAAGATTGAGGCAATGGTCTCCAGTCCAGGTGAGTTCTGCCATTGCTCAATCCTTGCTACTAGCCAAGCATCCATCCTTTGTACTGACTGTGGTGAAATCTGAATACTGACCTGAGGGTGTGACCATATTCGATGTGTCCATGGACATAAGAGAGAGATGTTTTGTAGTTTCGGGTGTGTGTTGAGAGCAGAGATGACATGTCGGATCTGTGGTGATGCATTGGTGATATAGATTATCTTTCGTTGACAGTGTGTTATGGCATAAGGACCAAAGGAATGTATGAATTTTGGGGGTGAGTTTCACGGTCCAAATTCTTTTCCATAGTAGCCGAGGGGTTTGATAGGAAGACAATGCTCGGTTCTGCCAATTGCTGGTAGCTGCTTATCTGATAGTGTGATAGCCGTTTTTCACAGTGTATTAGCCATTTTGTGTCACTATCCACATAAGTTGATCATTAGTGTAGTGAGTGCTTACCTGCATGGTAAGTATTTCCGCGACTATTGAGGCATCGAAATGTCGATGGAGTAGGGGGACATTCCAGATGTTGCTGTCTGGGTACAAAAGATCAGCCACTATATCAGGTTCACCTAAAGCAGCAGGTTCACCAATAATTCCTCTAGGTAGCCATCGATCTTCCCGGATTCTAATACTGTGTCCATTGCCAACTGACCACTGAAGTTGAGGTAATATGGACTCCCTCCCAAGCAGTAGACTTTGCCAAACCCAGGATGGTCTAGCGCCCTATCAGCATACCTAAAGTCCTGTGAGTGAAAATAAATCCCTTTAAATAGGGTGCTCAATAGAGATGTTGGGTGCTGGATTAACCGCCGCACTTGTTTCCCAAGCATGGCTTTGTTAAAGTCAATTAGATCACAAAATCCGAGGCCCCCACTATCCTTTTTGCACTTAAGAACGTCCCAATGCTTCCAATGTATGCCTGATTTACAACAGTCACTCTGCCACTAGAACCTAGCAATTTTAGCTTCTATCCATTTAACCCCCGAGTATTTTGATTAATCAAGTCCGCCACTATTTGAGAATCCCCTCTATTTGCTGGTCCATCGATCACTCCAATTGAAAGCCATTTGTCCTTGCGAATATTAATGTTCTTTCTTCCATGGCCCACCAACCATCTAATCTGAGGATGAATCACATCTCTTCCCATTGACAGACTTTGTCAACCCCATGACGGATGGGAACACTTACAATCTTGGATAATAAATGCTTTTGAATTACAAACTCCATAAAGCCAATGAGGATTGTGATAACCTCCATGCTTGTTTGCTCAACATAACTTTATTGAAGGTAATGGGATCTTTGAAACCAAGACCTCCACAATCTTTCCTAGTCTTTAAACTTTTCAATTTTTTCCAATGAATACCCAATTTGGATGTATTTTTTTCCACCATAAAGTGGCAATCCTCTATATGCCACTACTTTATAAACCCATATGAGGATTTTCAATATTGACATTACATATTAAGTTAAGGCTTGTACAATAGCTTTCTCAAGGATCTCCTAATCAGAATTAGACAATAGTTTTTCTTTCAACCCTCCAGTTTCACATTGACTCATGCTAGACTTTAAGCAAACATCTATTTCTTTGACAAGTATGCCTAATTGCTCCCTGTCTTTTTCAATGATGAGGAGTCTAAACTCTCGTGACATGTTCCTCTTGAGGTTATATGGGTAGACATTACTAAAATAGATTGCTGATTTATTTGTATTAATGGCTTGACCAAAAGCAAAGCAATATTGATTCAAAAGAACTGCTAAATTTTGACATTCCTTATCGTCCCATCTAGAAAGAAAATGACATCATTTGCTAATAGCAAATGAGATAAAGTAGGGTAGAATCTATTTAGTTGAACTCACTTGAGAGTTCCATCCTCAATTGTTTGGTTCAAAAAACAAGAGAGGACATTCAGCACAATGATAAGTATGAAGACAAAGGATCTTCTTGCCTAATATCTCAAGAAGGCTGAAAGTACTATTAAGGTTCCCTATTAACTTTAATGCTAAAAGTGACAGTGGAAACACATTACATGATCCGATAAACTCTCTTGTTAGAAAAGCCCATCTCTAACATGCATGCACTCAAGAAGTCACATTCTACTCTATTGTAAACTTTCTGCATATCTAGCTCAAGTACCAATTGGAACTTTTTCTTTCTTTTCCTAATCCATAGTCGGTGCAACACTTCTTGAACTATCAAAATGTTGTCTTGCACTTGCCTTCCACTAACAAAATGCACTTTGTTCAATAGCAATTAGTTTTGGAAGCCAAGGTTTTAACCAATTTGCCATAACCTTAGAATTAATCTTTTTAGCTACAATTGCACAAGCTGATAGGTCAAGATTGACTTATATTCTTAGGTTTTGAAACTTCAAGAATAAGTGCAATGTGTAAATGTTTAGATCGGGATCAAGAATACCTGAGTCAAGGAAATTTCAAACCATTCGAAACACATCATGTTGAATATCCTCCTAGTGATGCTGATAAAACTAACCATTATGATCTATCTAATCATGAAGCCTTCAACACACCCATTGGAACGTGACTTCTTCCCATTTGGAATAATCACTACAAAGTTTTGGAATTGAAGACGTCGCTTGTTGTGATCTACTACCGACTCTTTATTCTTCATCTCAATCAAGAATACCACATTGGGCCTTTCAAGAGCCACTAAAGCTCTAAGTGATTGGAATGTCAAGGGTGTGCACAGCCCCTGATAATTCTAGCTCAAAAGTTTCATATATATCCAGGTGGCTTATTAAGACTTGGCATCAAAGCCCAATTCTTCGCTCCTTCCACCACTTGAATGGGAGTATCAAGTAACTAATTATCATCAATGGGGTAGAAATTACACCGTTGATTTCCATAAGGATTGAATCTCTTTTGCTTCTTCGACAAAGGGGTTTTTAGCCCAATTCTTCCTTTTCTCAAAGACCCTAAAGGAGAACCCAAATTGGGAGATTCAAGTAACAAGAATTGTGTTCCCTGTCCACCTCTCCGTAAGCGCAAGTAGGATAGTTTCACCACCTGTTTTCTCCTAAAGATATCTTCCTCCCATTAGTTGCTTCTCCATCACAGGTGTTACAATTTTTATTATTATAGAGATCATGAGATAAAATATACCCAAAATAAAGAAGTAATAAATAATAAATTATGTTTTGTTGATTTAATCTAAAGATATTGTAAAATTTGAGCAATAATGTATTATCAAAACTTGTGAATAATATCAAAGGACTATTTGACTTCGTTACCTTTGGTGTATATGAGCCCAAATTCATATGTACCCTTTGATGAGGTGGGATCCAAGCAAAACTCACCTAATCTAGTTCTGCACATGAGTTGAGCTCACTGGAATGGTTGTTCAAACTGATGGGAGAACAGTAACAATTCGAACAATATCAAATTAACGCGGTGAAATAAAATAATCTCCCCTCTTTTGTAAACCTATTAAGAATCGATATAATAGAGTAAAATAAATACCAAGCACATGAACACAAGATGTTTTTTTATGTGGAAAACCTCCTCAATGTGAGGTGATAAAAAACCACAAGACCGGAGTCCACCCGAAAATCTTCACTATCAACAAAATTGGGTGAATAATATTCTTCTATAGCAAATACTAGAGGTACATAGTGACAAAGACCTCAATAACATAATTATTGGCAATACACATGAATTTCACAAGAGATCAAGGATAAATCTGACCAAAAACACAGGTTTTGATCAATCCACGAAAAACCTAATGTAGGGAGCTTCAAACAAAAATCAAATCGTTCAGATTCAAGAAGATTGCGCCATGAACATGCTGACAAAATTTCAGCTCAATCGGACCACGAATTGACCTCCAATGCCAGCTTGATGTAAATCAAACTTTGCCCCAACTCCAGATTTTTTGCTTTCTCTTTTTCTCTTGTTACTATATCTTTTTGCGGCTACCAATTTAAAGATAGTGAGAAACCCTATTTCTAGTTTTCATATGGGCTCAAGCCCTTTTTAGGCTTGCAACTCATTGAGCTTCCTCCACATAATAGTAAACCCAACTAACAAATCTCCCCATCACAACAATGTGGAGGGATTCACCATCCTTACTATCAATTGGCAATGTTCAAGCTTCTCTCTTGGTAGAGTCTTCATCATCATATCAGAGCCATTATGAGCCATATGAATTTTCTCAAGTTCCAACAACTTTCCATCTAAAACATCCTTTATCCAATGATATTTAACATCAATATGTTTTAATCTAGAATGAAAAGATGAAGTCTTACCAAAATGAATTGCACTTTGATTATCATAAAATAGCACATACCTCTTTTGCTTGAACGCAAGTTCTTCTAAGAACTTCTTCATTTATAACATCTCTTTACTAGTTTCAGTCACTGCAATAAATTCAGCTTCAGTTGTAGAAAGTGTAACACACTTCGCAATCGTGACTTCCATGACATAGCTTGTGACATCCTGAAATTCGACCCCGTTTCGATAAAGTGAAATGGGCATTTCGTCGACATGTTTACGGTCCTTTTTCTCTCGAGCGATCACTCACGAGTTAACTAACCTATTGAGTGAAGCCGTTAAGGGATGTATCTGCAGTAAAATCCCTAAAAGCTACTCAATTTGTTGGATCGGACTAAAATCACGTCTGATTGATTTTTAACCACGAAATTGAACTCGATTTCGGGAATCGAATTTTAAGCGCGTCATAATTCTTATTTTTAGGATCCTGTCTCATCGCTCGTCAATTTATTGCCGAGTCCGAAATCTCAAGAAAGAAATTATCGAAGGAAAAATCGAAGACCGGAAGAAAATAAAAAGGGAATGAGAAAAGGAAAATAATAGAAATAAGAAAATTGGGTTTTCTTATTAAAGTATTATTTTCTTTCCCTTTTTCTTTTTTCTCTCTCTCTCTCTCTCTCTCTCTCTTTTTCTTTTCTCTCGTGCGAATCCCCCTCCCCACCGCCAATGACCCTTGCCAAATTCAATTTGGCTTCTCTCTCCTTCTTTTTCACTTTGACTAGTCAAAACTTCTCTCTCTTATCTCTTCTTCTCTCTCCTCTCTCTTCTCCCTCATCCCACGTGACCTTCTTCTTCTTCTTCCTCGTTCTTCTTTGTGCGAACGAGACCAAAACCAGCAAAGAAGAAAATCAGCTCGCCGAAGCTCATCGCCGCCGCACCGGAGCCGGACCACCACCCGCGCAACGCTCGCCCGCGCACGCCGCGTGCTCCGCCACCGCCCCTTCGCGCGTGCCGTCCTCGCCGTGCACCGTTCAGCCTCTACTCAGCCCTGTTCGCCTCTGTTCAGCCCCCATCCGGCCACCTCCGGCCGCCGTTTGAGCTCGCCGGACCTCCACCGGCCTTCCCCCGCGCCTTGCCGCCCTTGCTGTGGTTGTAGGTTGCTGTTTTGTGTGTTTTTCCAGCCATTCCAGCCACCCCGCCGAGTGAGTATCCAGCTGGTTCGAGCTCGTTTTGGGCCGTTTCCGGGCCCCGAACCCGAGCCATGCTTTGGGAAGAATCGTTCCTCGCGTCGCCGCCGTCGGATTGATCCGATTTGCGCGCGATTTGGTGAGTAATCTCACTAATCCAGGATTAGTGGCTAATTATGCTTTAGGTTGGTTTAGTTTTAATTAATTATGTTTAGGTTGTTAGATTAGAATAAATTAGCAATTATTAGTCAATTGTTGTGTGATTTAGATAAATTGATTGCGCAATTAGCAAGTAGACGTGGTCTACTATTTATGGGAAGTATCTCGGGAATTTTCCGATCCCTAATCGGGCTTCAATTTGGCGATTCGGGCCTAAGTGGGATTTTTGGCATTTAAATATTATTTTTCGGAATTAAATTATTTATTTATTTATTTTCCGAAAAATCAACTGAGATGGCCTGGAACCGGAAAATTATGCTGATGACCGTGGTGGAATCCGTTTGTTTAATCGGGCTTTATTTTGAGCTAAATTGAATTTTAATATTAATTATTTAATTTTCGAAATTAATTAATTAATTAATTAATTATCTTCCGGAAATTCAACTTGGATGGCTAGTGGCCGAATTTTTATGCTGATGATCGTGGTGCAGCCCGTTTATTTAATTGGGCTTTAATTGAGCTAAATTTGATTTATTGAAATTAATTATTAATTTTCGAAATTAATTAATTAATTAATTATTTTTCGGAAATTAAGATTGAGATGGCCGGCGACCGGAATTTTGTGCTGATTGTCGTAGCGCAGTCCGTTTATTTAATTGAGCTTTATTTTGTGCTAAATTGAATTATTTGTGAAATTGGAAATTATTCTTTAATTGAATAATCTTTGGTTATTAATTGAAAAATAACCGGGCATCGGTTGATGATGCCAAAAATATTTGAATGGACTTCAGAAAATGTGGGAGTTATGGAAAGAAAAATATTATATTTTGGCTAAGGCCAGCCGTGTGCCCACGCACGATATTTTATCGAATATTTTTGATACGAAGAAATGAGGCCAACATAGTGCGAGGCACAATGCCATTGGGCCGTGAGGGATTAACGTGTGTTGGCTTATAGTTGAAGCAAGATGATTATCGAAAGTGATGTGATGTGTGTTGTGTTGAGGGAAACCAATGGATCATGAGCAGGTAAAGGACTAAGTACTACACAAGTAGAAGACTTCGTGTGAGTTACCTCTAGCGCCTTATACCATTGCTTATTGTAGTTAAGGACTAAGTATTACATGGCGACCTGAGTCGCATGGGAATTACCTCTAGCGCCTTGCTGCATTGTTGTGCATAGTGGAGGACTAAGTGCTACACGATGGGAGATCTCGTGTGAGTCACCTCTAGCGCCTTACCCTATTGCATTTTGTAGTTAAGGACTAAGTACTACACGACAGCGAGATTTCGTGTGAGCTACCTCTAGCGCCTTATACTATTGTTATTTGTGGTCAAGGACTAAGTACCGCACGATGACGAGACTTCGTGTTGGGGTCACCTCTAGCGCCTTGAGCCTATATTTGAGCGGGAATGTTGAATGGGAATGTTGAGATTAATTATCGAGTATAGATGGAATCATTGATATGATTTGATCCGTTTGTCATGGATTGATTGATTGATCTGAATTGGCCGGGGAATGGTTTTCGTTGACATGTAATCGACTAGGTCGATTGATCATTGCTTTGATCTGATGTTGTGAAATGATTGATTGAATGGAAATGACCGTGAGTGGTCTTGTTGGCATTTAATCGACTAGGTCGATTTGATTGACGCTTCGATTAGTGATATGATTGCTTGGGTGCCTATTATGAATGGTACTGACTTGCAGGTGGGACATGAGGCCAAGGTACGTCTTCTGCCCTATGCGTGCATAGGCAGCTTATAGTATAATGGTTTACTAATCGGGCTTAGTGGGGTAGAACTCGCTGAGACGTAGTCTCATCCCAGTTTGGGGAAAAACATTTCAGGACCCCGATGAGGAGCTGAGGAGGAGGAGTCTGGGAAGGAAATCTCGGAGGTGAAACTTAAGGAGAAGGACTTTTTGAAAGAAGCAGATATTATTGAGAGTGGCCTTGAGTACGGCCCGGATGGCTGAGAGTCTATCTTCTTTTGAGAATTCCTTTTGAAGTGAATAGCTATGAATTGGTTTGTGTCATGTACAAAAGTTTGGTTATAAATTTCAATATGAAAAATATGGCCCTGCTTTTCTATCCCATCGTTTTATTGTCTATGGATTTTAACTGCTTCCGCATGTGCTTAATAATGAAAGGGTCGGCGATATATTGTCCTGGGATATCGCATTATAAAATCGACCAAGAGTGAAGGATGTGCACGTGCCCAAGGAGCGGGGCGTGACATAGCTTCACCCTCAAAAGAAATCAAATAACCAGAAGTAGATTTACAAGTATCAATATCTCCTGTCAAGTCGAAATCTGTGTATCCAACTAACTCAAGTTTCCCGGTCTTGAAACTGAGTTTCAAATTTGAAGTTCCCCGAAAATACCTCATAATCCAAGTCACTGCATTATAGTGCTCTCTGCCTGAATTTGACAAACAATGATTAACAATGCCAACTATGTGCGCCAAGTCTAGGCATGTACATACCATCGCATACATTAAGCTTCCTACAGATGAGGCATGTAGAATACTTTCCATATCTTTCTTCTCTTTATCAGTTGTAGGACTTTGCTTCATATTTAACTTAAAGTGGGCAGTAAAAGGATACTAACCACTTTAGCCTTGTCCATGTAAAATTTCTAAAGGATCTTCTCAATATATTTCTCTTGCGACAAAAACAATTTCTTAGCATCTCTGTCTTGAGTGATTCTAATGCCAAGAATCTGCTTCGCCAAGCCCAAGTCTTTCATGACAAAAGACTTGCTCAATTCTTGAAACATTCTTGCCAACAATCAACATATCATCAACATAAAGCAGGAGAATAATAAAGTCATCATCAGAAAATTTTTGGACAAACACACAGTTATCCGATGAAGTCTTTTTATAGCCTTGTTATGTTATAACTAATGCAAGCTTTTTGTACCACTACCTCGATACTTGTTTTAGGCTATAGAGACTTTTCTTTAATTTGCACACATAATTCTCTTTCCCTTTCACTTTAAAATCCTCGGATTATTCAATATATATCTCTTCCTCCAAGTCACCATGTAGAAATGCTGTTTTGACATACATTTGTTCAATTTCCAAATCTAGGGTAGCTGCCAAGCCTAGTACCACACGGATAGAAGACATTTTCACTACCAGAGAAAATATATCATCAAAATCAATACCATTTCTCTAACCAAATCCCTTGACAACCAATTTAGCTTTGTACCGCGGTTGTGAAGTATGTTCATCTTGCTTTAACCTATATACTCACCCGTTCTTCAAAACTATTTTACCTTTAGATAACTTCACCAACTTAAAAATATGATTATCATAAAGTGACTTGCATTTCATCTCGCATAACACCAAACCAATTGATTTTATACTCATCTTTTATTGCTTCTACATAACACTCTGGTTCACCTGCATCAGTCAATAATACGTACTCATCTTCAGAATACCTAGTGAAAGGTCGTCGGTTTCTAACAGATCTCCAGACTGGAACATCCAGTAAAACATCTAATTGAGCCTCTGGTTTAAGAATAGTATTATCTGTTTCAACATGTTCAAGAACATGTGCGTTATTTGGAACATTGACTTCCTGCTGTTCTTCATCAACCTGTGTAGGAATATTTGTAAGAGAAACTAGATCCAAATCAACCAAATTATCACTAACCTATGATGCTGAAATCATCTCTACTTCTCAACATCCTCTATTGTTTGATATTTCATAAATACAACGTCTCTGCTTCTTACAATTTTCTTTTCAACCAAATCATAAAATTTGTAACCAAGCATATCCTATCCATAATCAATAAATATGCACTGTCATGTTTTCACATCAAGTTTAGACCTCTCATTCTTAGGAATATAGACAAATGCTTTGCACCCAAAGACACTTAAATAATCATAAAAAACATCTTTACATGTCCAAACTCTATTAGGAACATCAAACTCTAAAGGAATGCATGGAGTAAGATTTAATACATGCACAACTATACTTAAAGCCTCACCCAAAAGGATCCACGTAACTTTGACTATGAAAGTAAGCATTTTACTCTTTCAACCAGTGTTATGTTCATTCTCTCAGCTAAGCCATTTAACTGAGGCATCTTGGGAGATGTCTTTTGATGTCGAATACCTTGTTGTCTGCAATATTCATCAAAAGGTCCAATATACTCTTCCATGTTATCAATTCTGATGCATTTCAATTTCTTTCCCGTCTGTCTCTCAACTGAAGCCTAAAATTGCTTAAAAGCATCTAATACTTGATCTTTAGTTTTCAAGATATAAATCCAAATTTTCCTTGAAAAATGATCTATGAAGGTAACAAAATAAAGAGAGCCACCAAGTGATTTTGTTTTCATAGGATCGCAAACATCATATTGCACTAAATCCAATATACCTAACTTTCTTGAAGGAAGTGAGCTTTTAAATACAACTCTATTCTATTTTCTTGCTAAATAATGAGCACACTTCTTTAGCGCCGAACTTTTCAATCCTGAAATGAGCTTCTTCTTGGCCAATATTGACAAACCCTTCTCGCTGATGTGACTAAGCCTCTTATGCCATAACTCAGCTACATATTTACTATCTACTGCGTTAATTTTGTATATGGACAACTTTGCTTGCATAATGAACAACGAAGAATATTTTACACCTCTAGCCACAACAAGAGAACCTTTGGTAAGCTTCCATTGACCATTACTGAAGGTATTGCAATACCCCTCATCATCCAACTTGCCTGTAGAAATCAAATTCAAGCGGATATCAGGTATATGTTTAATATTATTTAATAATAACCTTGTGCCATTACTGGTTTCTAAGCACACATCACGAATGCCTACAGCTTGAGCTAGCCCATTATTTCCTATTTTCACAGATCCGAAGTCACCTAACTTGTTTGATGTAAAGAAATCCCTACAAGACGTAGCATAAATAGATGCACCACTATCAATTGCCTAATTGGTCTCATGAGATACAAAATTCACCACATCACCATTAAAAATGATGAGAAAGTCTTCTTTAAGTGCAGCAACACGATTGTCATCATTTTCATTAGCACTCTTCTTCTTTTTACATTTCTCCTTTTGTTTCTCCCTTTTTAACTGGCGATAAAATCTCTGAATGTGTCCCTTCTGATGGCAATAATGGCACTCAACATTAGCAAATTTATTATACTTACATTAGCAAATTTATTATACTTACCTATGTTTTTATCTCGACTTTTATCTCTATTTCTCGGACCTCGAGACTCACTTCTTCCCCTTTTCTCAACAACCAAGGCATTAGAATGTGAAGAGGATGATCCTTATGTCTTTCTTCTCATCTCTTCATTCAAAATACTACTCTTGACCAAATCCATGGTAAGCATACCATCCGAGGCAGAATTAGACAAAAATGTTCGGAACGTCTCGCATGAGTCCGACAAAGTACCAAGCAACCATAGTGCTTGTATCTCATTATCAAACTTGATTCCCATCACAGCCAACTGATTTATAATTCTTTGAAAAGAATTTAAATGATCAGTCAAATGAGTACCATCTTGATATCTCAAAGCTATCATCTGTTTTATCGAAAATAACTTATTATTCATAGTATTTCAAGCATATAATTGTTCGAGCTTATCCCATAAACTACGTGCATGTATTTCCTCAATAATATGGTTCAAAACATTATCATCCACTCACTGCCTAATATAACCACACACCGAGATGAAATATAGATCATTTAATATCAGTTTTATTCTCCGGTTTCTCCTCGGCAAATACGGACAAATAAAAATCTTTCACATATAAAAGGTCTTCCATCTTCCCCTTCCAAATATGATAATTCGAATCATTCAGTATAATCATTCTACTCGTATTTGTTTCCATTGTTTAACACAAGGCAGAAAAATCAAACAATAACCAGAAGCTCCGATACCACTATAATAGAAAAATAGTAACAATTTGAACAATATCAAATTAACACCGCGGAATAAAACAAACTTTGAACTTCATAGTGCACACAACAAAAGGGAAGTCTTCAAGTGCAAGCTCGTAGTCAAATTTAAGCGTCCTCTCTCCATGTTAATTTAAAAAATAATTGCAAAGCTATTTCTAAAACTTGTCAAGATATTACATTTGAATCTGCATTTAAGTCTTAAAATTTGACAGGATATTTCACTTTAGTCCTTCCCTCATATTTCGTTAGATTTTAGGGTAGACAAAACGATAAATAAGCGTAATTCTTGCCTCTTTTTAACTCTCCTCCTTGTTCCTGTCTCGCTCTTCCTAGCTTCTTCGGAGCCTTGGGGTCGATCCAAACGCTTCAGCCCAGCAGTCATGACCCATCGGTTTTCCACGTCATTATTTTTACTTTAGAAAGAAACCGAAAGGCTATTCTGGACTTATAGAACGTCCAACCTACACTTCACGATGTCCCCGATTGAAGCTTTCAAAAGTCCTCCTACTACTATTTCAACTATTGAATGAGTCTATGTTTCTGGTTTGTTTTTTATGTGTTAATAATCTATTAAGCACTTTTATTATGTGGATTTGTTGCTGTACGTGTGAAGTTAGTGGGGTGTGGTGGTTATTTGTTTTTGTAAAGCCTATATAAAGCCTATGGTGTCAGTTTTTTTTAATGCGTGGGTGTAAAACAAGACGTTCCTCTGTTTTTTGTGCATATCAGAAAATTTCCTCTGTTTTCCTCTGTTTTTAACGCTATTTTTGTGCACATCTGCATATATGCATCTCCTCTGGTTTTTAACATTGGTATCAAAGCGAAGGTTATGAAGAAAAGTGTGTGTTTGAGTGCTGTAAAAAGGTGAGAACCAAAAGAGAGTTTTTATTGCAGCAAGTACTTTCATTTGCAGCAGTCAAGGGAGAGTATTGCAGCAGGTTATTTTCGTTTGTAGCAGCAGCAGGTTGCTTTTGTGGTGATTCTATTTTGCAGCAGCGGTAATGGCCTCAGAAACATTTGTACAACCTGCTATTCCACACTTTGATGGTCATTATGATCATTGGAGCATGCTAATGGAGAATTTTCTTAAGTCCAAGGAGTATTGGGATGTTGTTTCTTCGGGAGTTGCTGAACCTGATGAAGGAGTTGTGTTAACGACAGCGCAAAGAACGGCTTTGGATGCGTTAAAATTGAAGGATCTCAAGGCCAAAAATTATCTTTTCCAAGCAATTGACAGATCCATTTTGGAGACAATTCTTTGCAAGGATACCTCCAAGGAAATATGGGATTCCATGAAGAAAAAGTATCAAGGCTCAAGCAAGAGCAAAAGAGGCAGCAGCTTCAAACGTTTCGTTCGGAGTTTGAAATGCTACGAATGAAGTCGGGAGAGACAATAATAGATTTCTTCTCTCAGACAATGGCAATAGTTAATAAGATGCGGATTCATGGCGACAAGACGGAGGATGTCATCATCGTTGAAAAGATTCTTCGATCGTTGACACCAAAATTCAACTTTATTGTTTGTTCCATAGAAGAAGCCAAGGACATTGAAGAACTTTCCATTGATGAGTTGCAAGGATCCTTGTTAGTTCATGAACAAAAACTCCTACAACAAGAGACGGAAGAGCAAGCTTTGAAGGTCTCAACTGGAGATCATTCTTCATCAGCAGCAAGGGTGAACAAAGGAAGAGGTAGAGGAAGGGAGAACAACGATCGCAATGGCTTCAGCTTTGATCAAAAGTCTGAAAGCTATTCCTATCGTGATTTCCAAGGGAGAGGAAGAGGTCGTGGAGGACGACATTCAACTGGTTTTAGGCCAAGGTCAGCAGACAAATCCAAAGTGAAGTGTTTTAGATGCCACAGGTATGGGCATTACAAATCTGAATGTCGAACTAATTTGAATAAACAAAGAGTTGAAAGAACTAACTTTGCTGAAAAAGAAGAAGTATCTCTTTTGATGGTGTGCCATGAGAAGGAAGAAACTCAACCAAATATGTGGTATCTCGACACTGGTTGTAGCAATCACATGTGTGGAGACAAGAAAATATTTTTTGATCTAGACGAAACGTACAACAACACCGTAAAGTTTGGTGATAATTCCATTGTGTCGGTGATGGGGAAAGGAACAGTGGCAATTCATCCAAAAGGGACTTCGGTACAAACTATCTCAAATGTATTGTATGTCCCTGAATTGAAGACTAATCTGTTAAGTGCTGGTCAGCTGCAAGTGAAGGGATATGAAATCTCTATTAAAGGTGGGATTTGTAGAATCCAAGATGAGAAGTTGGGTTTAATTGCTAAAGTCAAAATGACGGGCAATCGGATGTTTCCATTATATCTCCACAACACTACAAATTCATGTTTCTCTACAAGATTGAAGGAGGAAGCCTGGTTATGGCATTTTCGCTATGGGCATCTTAATTTCGGTGGGTTGCGAACACTATATAAAAAAGAGATGGTGGAGGGTCTTCCTCAAATCTCTGCTCCTTTGGAAATTTGTGAAGATTGTGTTGTTAGGAAGCAACATCGTGCTCAATTTCCACAAAGAAAATCGTGGAGAGCAAAAAGTCCGTTGGCGTTGGTTCATTCAGATATTTGCGGACCAATATCTCCAATTTCCAATGGAGGTAAACAGTATATCATTACCTTCATCGATGATTTTAGCCGGAAAATTTGGGTGTATTTTTTACAAGAAAAATCTGAAGCTTTTGTGGCTTTCAAGAACTTCAAAGCACTTGTTGAAAAGGATGGAGGAAATCAAATAAAGGTCCTTCGCACGGATCGTGGTGGAGAGTACAACTCGCTTGAGTTTACAGATTTTTGTATGAAGCATGGGATCAAGAGACAACTTACAGCAGCCTATACACCACAGCAAAATGGCGTATGTGAGAGGAAGAATCGTACCATTTCGAATATGGTGCGAAGTCTCTTGAGGGGAAGTGGAATTCCAAAAAGTTTCGGCCCGAAGCAGTAAATTGGAGCATTCACATTTTAAATAGAAGTCCCACTCTAGCTGTTCAAAATATGACACCGGAAGAAGCATGGAGCAGCCAAAGACCGTAGTAGATCACTTCGGGATTTTTGGGTGTATTGCCTACGCCCATGTTCCCGACCAAAAGAGGAAGAAGCTAGATGACGGGGAGTCAAATGTGTTTTTCTTGGCATTAGTGATCAATCAAAAGCCTATAAACTTTATAACCCTATGACCAAGAAAATCATTATCAGCTGTGATGTGATATTTGATGAAGAACAAACTTGGCCGTGGGGTGAACAAGGTGTTGGTAAGCAAATTTTAACGAATTTTGAAGATGAAAATGGGCTGGTGCAGCAATCCACAACAACCCAAATCGCCACAAGCAGTGTCCAAAGTACAGCAGCAGCTGTAGAACCTGAAAATCGGCCTCATCGTGTTCGACGGAGGCCTGCATGGATGAGTGATTATAAAGTAACAAGAGTTGATCAATATGAAGATCCACTTATCCATTTTGCTTTGTTTTCAGATTGTGATCCAACAACTTTTGATGAAGCAGTACAAAAAAAAAAATTGGAGGATAGCAATGGATGAAGAAATTGCAGCTATTGAGAGGAATAACACTTGGGAGTTAACAGATCTTCCAAAATGGTACAAAACAATCGGAGTCAAGTGGGTGTACAAGACAAAATTGAACAAAATGGTGAAGTTGATAAGTATAAGGCGCGCTTGGTGGCTAAAGGCTACAAGCAGGAATTTGGAGTGGATTACAAAGAAGTATTTGCACCTGTAGCAAGACTTGATACAATCAGATTGGTAATTGCATTAGCAACGCATAATTCATGGCCTATCTTCCAATTGGATGTGAAGTCAGCATTCTTGCATGGTGATCTTCAAGAAAATGTATTTGTTGATCAACCTTCTGGTTATGTGAAGCTCGGTAGTGAACATAAAGTTTATAAATTAAAAAAGGCACTATGAGTCTTATAAGCAGGTATATGGAGCACCCAACTAAGTTACATTTACAAGCTGCAAAAAGGATTTTTTGCTATTTGCAAGGAACTAAAAATTTTGGGTTGTTCTATAAAAAGGGAGAAAAGTCGGATTTGTTTAGGTTTACAGATAGCGATTATGCTGGAGATATTGATGATAGAAGAAGTACTTTAGGATATGTATTCATGCTTGGTTCAGGGGCGGTTTCATGGTCTTCAAAGAAGCAATCAATTGTTACTTTATCAACAACTGAAGTAGAATTTGTTGCTGCAACTTCATGCGCTTGTCAAGCCATATGGTTACGGAAGATTCTTGAAGAGCTTCAATTCAAACAACAAAAAGCAACTATAATCTATTGTGACAACAGCTCAGCTATCAAGCTGTCCAGAAATCCAGTTCTACATGGGAGGAGCAAGCATATAGATGTAAAGTACCACTTCTTAAGAGATCTTACAAAGAATGAAATAGTTGAGCTAGTTTTCTGTAGAAGTGAAAATCAAGTGGCTGATATATTCACCAAACCCCTAAAGTTGTCCATGTTTCAAAAGCTGAGAAAGCTCCTTGGTGTTTGTTTGTTGGATATTCCAAATTGAGAGAGGGTGCTTTAAACTGATTGTTTGCAACATCAGTTTAAGGGAGGGAATGTTGAATGAGTCTATATTTCTGGTTTGTTTTTTATGTGTTAATAGTCTATTAAGCACTTTTATTATGTGGATTTGTTGCTGTACATGTGAAGTTAGTGGGGTGTGGTGGTTATTTGTTTTTGTAAAGCCTATATAAAGGCTATGGTGTCAGTTTTTTTTTAGTGCGTGGGTGTAAAACAAGACGTTCCTCTGTTTTTGTGCGTATCAGAAAATTTCCTCTGTTTTTAACGCTGTTTTTGTGCACATCTGCATATCTGCATCTCCTCTGGTTTTTAACACCAACGTCATCTCTCAACTTCTCCTCTTTGTCCGATTGCTCGTTCTTTAATGGTCGGAAGACATTGACAAATTGCGCTCCTAGAAATCCCACCACCAACTCCCACATTCCACGCCATTTTCTCTTCACGAATGAGAAGCAATGCATGACGAAATTCTATTTCGAAAATTATGGCACTGTAACGAGTTGAGCCGACTGCTATAAAAATCGAACTCAGCGAGTTGCTTATTTATATACGAAAGCATGAACATCAATACAAGTATGTATCTGTATATATACCAGAAACATAGTGGCGACGGCCAAAACAAACGTCCTAATGCGCCGATAATGAAAGAATAATGCAAGCAATGATATCGCCATGACCAAAAAACTAGTGGTGCCCAGAAAAATCAACACATCGCCCATGGAATGATCATCTAAAGATCCTCCAGTCGATGTCGCACTTCTCGGTCTGGAAGGTGGTGGTGGCAGCTGACCCCGACGAGCTCAGAGGGACCTTCAACCCGCACTTGACCCTCGGCTTGATGCGGAACGTCTTGATCTTGCCGAGCTTGAACCGCACCCTCAGGTACAGCTTCATATCGATGTCGTAGACGCCAGCCGTCTGGTCAGAGTTGAAATCGGATTGCTCGCTCGTGCTGAGCTGCACCAGCTGCTGGCCCCGGAAAGCGGGGCTGAGAGTGGTCGTGTTCTTGTGGCCCTGGTAGAATGGAGTCGGGTAATCGGAGGCGACGCGCTGGCCCCCATATAATGCCCGCACCTCGATCGAGTCGTAGTAGATCCCGATGCGGCGGTTCGGGTTCCGGATGGTGAGGTTGAGCTTGAGGTCGTAGCTGAGGGTGTTGGTGGCGGTGAAGTTGAACTGGGTGAGCTCCGCGTCGGTGACGTGGAACTTGACGAGGTTGGGGCGGAAGATGAGCCAGAAGATGAGGGCGAGGAGACCGACGGCGACCACCACGGTGAGGACGAGGTTGAAGATGAGCTTGAGGAGGCAGCAGCCGCAGCCGCAGACGCAGCCCCCGCCGCGGCCGGGGCGGTGGTAGGAGTTCCGCTTGGGGGGCACGGCGGGGCCGTAGTAGGCGCCGTTGAGGTGGGGTTGCTTCTCCGCCATGGGATGGGGAGTTGCAGGAGAAAACGATGGAGGCGCTGACCGAGATGGAGATGGAGATGAGGTAGGAATAAGGACTTGGTTAGGGTTATTATATAGGGGGTGGAGTGCGAAGTGGGAACTTGGCGTCGCGGAAGCGCTGATTTCGTAAGGAGTTCGCCCGCGTTAACGCGGTTTCGCTGCGTGTTTTAGGAAGGACGATGCTGCGGGGTAACTTCCGTCGTGGAGTCGTTCTCTGCAACTGGACAAGGTTTTCGAGAAAATATTAGGTAGTCCCGGACCGCCAGGTCATCGTGCGCCCACCCAATGAAGAAGCGACACATGGTTCCACGTGGAGACGGGCCCACCATTATTTTCGGTCAAATTTTTGCACCCCTTCCCCTCTCTCTTTCAAAATTCTCTCTATATTTTTCTCCATCAAAGCCGCACGATGCCCGCCCTCTCTCTTTTCAAAAATCTCTCCCTCCCAAAAGGTTTTCGACCTCTGACCACCTCCGCGTCTTGGTCATGGTCGCCTCCGGTCCTAACTCCAGCTCCTCCGTTTTGTGTGGAAGAACGGGTTTGAAAAATCCTCCCGTGCTATTCCGAAAGACAGCATGTCCCCGCGGGTGAGGAGCCGCGCCTCCTCTTCTCCGGCCTCCGCCCAGAGCAGCAACCACTGCCCCCCTCCCCGAAGGGCGATGAGCAGCAGAACCCCGGCCCGACAAGCTCCTCTTCAAAGAGGACGAGAACTGGCTCCTCAAGTCCCTCTCCAAGCTCACCAACCCCTCGTTGTACCCCACCTCGGATCCTCCGAAACTTGACCGAAGATCCGGCAACTTCGGCACAAGTACCACAGGCAGGCGCGGACCAAGAAGCTGAGCTATCATGCTCTTCTGGAGGCCTCTGAACTATCAGCAGCAGGAAGAGAACCCAGCCTAGCATGATGTGCTTGCCAAGTGATGTGTTGCTGAGTCGATTTCTTTGTAGGATCACGACTTGTATTGTCTATGATGAGTGTGTACTTTAAAGTTGTATAGTTATGGTGGAACGAGATTGGTTCTGTGCTGGGGTTCCCCTTTCCAGAGGGTTGCTCTGGCTTCGCTATGTGAGCAGCGCGATGATCATCTAGCACCATGCAGTAGTGATTGCTTAAAAGGATTCGCAAGTTCACCTGTAGGATTGTCTACTGGTTTATTATATGTGTATATAATGTTTTGCCCAAGAGGTATTGTTTGCCAATGATTTTCTGAGGGTATCGCCTTTGAGAGCTAAATCTGGATGAATTGGAACTGTTTAATTCTAATGCTTCCTGTAATTTGAGTTCTTAGACATTTCAACGAGAGATCATGCCAAGGTTTGAGGAATTGGCGTGAGTTCCAATTAATTGTACGGTTTGCACGACATTTCTCGAGGTAATCCTCGATTGCTCATCTCCCTATGTCGTGGTATTTGTCTATAGATGCAACTCATCCGAATAGGAACGAGGTTTTTCCGACGTTACACATGATCCCCGGCTGTCCAATGGTCTTGGCATGGGTTTCTCTTGCTTGGTTCTTGTTAATTCTAAGGGCCGGTTGCAGAATGAGGCGAGAAAGACTGTCATAGTATCTCTGTCTGCATGCACGTCTGCTTTCCCAGACCTACACATTACAGACGAAACTTTCTTGCCACCTAAAATTTTCTCCTCGTACTGGCATCGATGTAAAGAAGAATGTTAAAAGATCGACGCTGGTTTCTGCAATCCTGGGACACTCAGCTTTTGGCGAGTGGTCATGTTTCATCGCTTTGGTTGTTTCTTTTTATGCATGCAGCGTATTTGTTGCCTCAAAAATTGTAATGAGATCCTCTCAACATGCGATCAGCATAGACTCGGGTAGATACATCAAATCTTGCATGACGACGGCGACGACCCCCCTCCATTCTCCTCGCCGCCCAGAATCTCGCCCTCGTCTTTCTCCCTCTCTTCCTCCAAATTCGCTTGCTACTTTTACGCCTTGCCTTTTCTCGCCTCCCTTGAGCTCAGCTTCTTGGTCCGCGCCTGCCTGTGGTACTTGTGCCGGAGCTGCCGGATCTTCGGTCAAGTTTCGGAGGATCCGAGGTGGGGGACAACGAGGGGTTGGTGAGCTTGGAGAGGGACTTGAGGAGCCAGTTCTCGTCCTCCTTGAAGAGGAGCTTGTCGGGCCGGGGTTCTGCTGCTCATCGCCCTTCGGGGAGGGGGGCAGTGGTTGCTGCTCTGGGCGGAGGTCGGAGAAGAGGAGGCGCGGCTCCTCACCCGCGGGGACATGCTATCTTTCGGAATAGCACGGGAGGATTTTTCAAACCCGTTCTTCCACACAAAACGGAGGAGCTGGAGTTAGGATCGGAGGTGACCGCGACCAAGACGCGGAGGCAGTCAGAGGTCGAGGTCGAGACCCGACAGCTATGATCGGCGCGGCTCTTAGGAGCGAGAGAGATCGTTCACAACGGCGGCCGCGGTGTCATCGCAACTCGCAACACCCGGCCGGTAGAGAGAGGGAGCGAGTGGCTCCTGGCGGCGACGGCGGAGGTGGCTGAGCTCGGAGGCGATGGGCGGGCTTTTGGGAGGGAGAGATTTTTGAAAAAGAGAGAGGGCGGGCATCGTGCGACTTTGATGGAGAAAAATATAGAGAGAATTTTGAAAGAGAGAGGGGATGGGGTGCTTCTTCGTGCGAGCGGGAGAAGAAGTGTGCAGAGAAGGATAAAGCATTTAATGAAGAGAGAGATGGGGGACGCATAACCTTCTCTGAAAAGTGATGGTGGGCCTTGACGGAATAACGAAACATTTAATGAAGAGAGGGAAAGGATGCAAAAATTTGACCGAAAATGATGGTGGGCCCGTCTCCAAGTGGAGCCATGTGTCGCCTCTTCATTCGGCGGGTGCACGGTGACCTGGCGGTCCGGGACTACCTAATATTTTCTAAGGTTTTCAGGTTTTATCTGCAAAAAAACATACGTGTCGAAAGTGGGGCCTACCTAAGGTCTGATCCCGTGTAGTCTTCACCCCCCCTCCCTTTTAACATGTTAATAAATCTCGACTGCCCGATTTAGGAAATTGGTGTTTCTTCTAATGGCCGATCGGAACAGTGGAAGATCTTATCTTCGTCCCTTAAAGCCGGTTATGAATGGTAAATTGAATGCTCATTCAAGAGCGGTGCATCGGTTTGGTGAACTAATTTTATGAGTCCGTTTTGGTATCGATATTTGTTAACATTGTTCTAGTCTAGAGTTCCTTATATCAAATTAAATTGATTATCAATTTTCAGCATAAAAATCTTATTATGTTGTCTTCTCTAAACTATATTAGCATGAAAATATTTCATATGTCTAGCTCCACATTTGAGCTAAATAAATTTGTGATGTCATACCCAAATTCATTTTTTCCAACTTCCATAATCTTTCGATTCGGTCTATGATTTTCTAAGTAGCCTTTATGGTTGAATCATTTGTTTTACTCTTAGTAAGATCCGTGAAGATTTTCCTAAGCAAATCGATATGGCAATATGCATTAGAGAATTTCTTTTTGCTCCATTCTATCAATTCACTAGAAACCTTTTTGAATTTTCCCATAAAGTCTATCTAACTCAAACTTGGTTCATGCTAGACCTTTCTAATAATCTCACAACGCTATATATTTCTAATAGAAGGCTTCGAATTTGAGTTCTTTCCTCTATTTCATCAAAGCTGGAGACAAAGAGAGAAGTATAGGACTATAATCAGAACCAATTGCTAAAAAAACATAGGCTTCTACATTAGTAAACATCACCTCCAACCCAAATTTTATAGGACCCCATCTTAACTCTTTTTTAACCGGAGCATCCCCATCTCTGATGTTTTCCCAAGTGAACGCACAATTTATAAGTGAATAGTCATTCAAATGATCATGAAAGGCAACTAACCTGTAATAGTCAGCTTGTATTTACCCAACCTTCTCTCAATGATATAAAATTTGATTGAAGTCATCAATACAAACCCAAGGGAGATTGTTAATGAAATGAATACCATGTAATGTTGCCACAATAGGAGTCTCTCCTAATAATTTGGAGATGCATGTGAGAAGGTAATCCTCATCGAGTTTTTATATTTCAAGATCTTTAATTATCACTTCAATAAATTCCCCATGCTGGGTTGTACATATAGAAACCTCTTCATTCCACAATTTGCATTGGAATAATCACCACAAAGTTTTGGAATTGAAGACATTAGAAACCTCTTCATTCCACAATTCGCATTGGAATAATCACTACAAAGTTTTGGAATTGAAGACGTCACTTGTCATGATCTACTACTGACTCTTTATTCTTCATTTCAATCAAGAATACCACATTGAGCCTTTCAAGAGCCGCTAAAGCTCTAAAGTGATTGGAATGTGAGGGTGTGCACAACACTTGATAATTCTAGCTCAAAATTTTCATATATATCCAGATGGCTTATTAATACTTGGTATCAAAGCCCAATTCTTCGCTCCTTCCACCACTTGAATGGGAGTAGCAAGTAACTAATCATCATCAATGGGGTAGGAATTACACCCTTGATTTTCATAAGGATTGAATCTCTTTTGCTTCTTCAACAAAGGGGTTTTTAGCCCAATAATTGCTTTTTTCAAAGACCCTAAGGTAGAACCCAATTTGGGAGATTCAAGTACCAAGAATTGTTTTCCCTGTCCACCTCTCCGTAAGTGCAAGTGGGATAGTTTCATCACCTGTTTTCTCCTAAAGATATCTTCCTCCCATTAGTTGCTTCTCCATCACAGGTGTTACAATTTTTATTATTATAGAGATCATGAGATAAATATACCCAGAACTACTGTAATATTTATGAAGACCAAAAAAATAAAGAAGTAATAAATAATAAAATTATGTTTTCTTGATTTAATCTAAAGATATTGTAAAATTTGAGCAGTAATGTATTATCAAAACTTGTGAATAATATCAAAGGACAATTTGACTTCGTTGTATTTGGTGTATGTGAGCCCCATTCATATGTACCCTTGGATGAGGTGGGATCCAACCAAAACTCACCCGGTCTAGTATTGCACATGAGTTGAGGTCACCAGAATGGTTGTTCAAACTGTGAACTTCACAGTGCACACAACAAAAGGAAAGGTCTTCAAGTGCAAGCTCATAGTTAAATTTCCGCGTCCTCTCTCTCCATGTTAATTTAAAAGATAATTGCCAAGCCATTTCTAAAACTTGTCAAGATATTACATTTGAATATGCATTTAAGTCTTAAAATTTCTCAGGATATTTCACTTTAGTCCTTCCCTTAGATTTCCTTAGATTTTAGGGTGGACCAAACGATAAATAAGCGTAATTCTTGCCTCTTTTTAACTCTCCTCCTTGTTCCTGTCTCGTTCTTCCTAGCTCCTTGGGAGCCTTGGGGGTCGATCCAAACGCTTCAGCCCAGCAATCATGGCCCATCGGTTTTCCACGTCATTATTTTTACTCTAAAAAGAAAATCGAAAGGCTATACTGGAATTATTGAACGTCCAATCTCCACTTCACTTTGTCCCCGATTGAAGCTTTCAAAAGTCCTCCTCCTACTATTTCAACGCCATCCCTCAACTTCTCCTCTTTGTCCGATTGCTCGTTCTTTAATGGTCGGAAGACATTGACAAATGGCGCTCCTAGAAATCCCACCACCAACTCCCATATTCCAAGCCATATTCTCTTGACGAGAGAGAAGCAATGCATGACGAAATTCAATTTCGAAAATTATGGCACTGTAACGAGTTGAGTCGACTGCTATAAAAATCGAACTCAGCGAGTTCCTTATTTATATACGAAAGCATGAACATCAATACAAGTATGTATCCGCATATATACCAGAAACATAGTGGCGACGGCCAAAACAGACGTCCTAATGCGCCGATAATGAAAGAATAATGCAAGCAATGATATCAACATGACCAAAAAACTAGTGGTGCCCAGAAAAATCAATACATCGCCCATGGAATGATCATCTAAAGATCCTCCAGTCGATGTCGCACTTCTCGGTCTGGAAGGTGGTGGTGGCAGCTGACCCCGACGAGCTCAGAGGGACCTTCAACCCGCACTTGACCCTCGGCTTGATGCGGAACGTCTTGATCTTGCCGAGCTTGAACCGCACCCTCAGGTACAGCTTCATATCGATGTCGTAGACGCCAGCCGTCTGGTCAGAGTTGAAATCGGATTGCTCGCTCGTGCTGAGCTGCACCAGCTGCTGGCCCTGGAACGCCGCGCTGAGCGTGGTAGTGTTCTTGTGGCCCTGGTAGAATGGAGTCAGGTAATCGGAGGCGACGCGCTGGCCCTCATATAATGCCCGCACCTCGATCGAGTCATAGTAGATCCCGATGCGGCGGTTCGGGTTCCGGATGGTGAGGTTGAGCTTGAGGTCGTAGCTGAGGGTGTTGGTGGCGGTGAAGTTGAACTGGGTGAGCTCCGCGTCGGTGACGTGGAACTTGACGAGGTTGGGGCGGAAGATGAGCCAGAAGATGAGGGCGAGGAGACCGACGGCGACCACCACGGTGATGATGAGGTTGAAGATGAGCTTGAGGAGGCAGCAGCCGCAGCCGCAGACGCAGCCCCCGCCGCGGCCGGGGCGGTGGTAGGAGTTCTGCTTGGGGGGTACGGCGGGGCCGTAGTAGGCGCCGTTGAGGTGGGGTTGCTTCTCCGCCATGGGAAGGGGAGTTGCAGGAGAAAACGATGGAGGCGCTGACCGAGATGGAGATGAAGATGGAGATGAGGATGGAGATAGAGATGGAGATGGAGATGAGGTAGGAATAAGGACTGGGTTAGGGTTATTATATAGGGGGTGGAGTGCGAAGTGGGAACTTGGCGTAGCGGAAGCGCTGATTTCGTAAGGAGGAGGAGTTCTCACGCGTGAACACGGTTTCGCTGCGTGTTTTAGGAAGGACGATGCTGCGGGGTAACTTCCGTCGTGGAGTCGTTCTCTGCAACTGGACAAGGTTTTCAGATTTTATATACGAAAAAACATAAGTGGGGCCTACCTAAGGTCCGATCCCGCGTAGTCCTCGCCCCCCTTAACATGTTAATAAATCTCGACCGTCCGATTTAGGAAATTGGTGTTTCTTTTAATGGCCGATCGGAACAGTGGAAGATCTCATCTTCGTCCCTTGAATCGGGTTATGAATGGTAAATTGAATGCTCATTCAAGACCGGTGCATCGGTTTGGTGAGCTAATTTTATGAGTCCGTTCTGGTATCGATATTTTATTAACATTGTTCCAGTCTAGAGTTCATTATATCAAATTAAATTGGCTGGACATAAAAAATATAAAAATAAAAAATACCAAGGAAAATGATACCATTTCCAATCTTTTAACATTTTAGCACTCTGACATAATTTGATTTTTAAGTTATTGTTTGATATGGTTTAATTCCTAGGTTTTACACTTTACATCCGAGACTTTCCGTATTATAAAAAGAGTACACACAATTCATTTGTGTGAAGCAAACTGGGTCAATGGTTTTTTGTTTGTTGCCGTACGTCTTGGCATCTTAAATTCACATGCCTTGCTTGACTTTTTCCGGCGCACGTGGCAAACTGCGACGTCGACGCTGACGTGGGATAGTGGGAAGGTGGAGAAGATTTCTCCGTTCGCATAAAGAAATCGAGGGCGGAAGACTAAAGCAGCAGATGACGTGAGATCTCAGCGGCGTAGCAGGAAGCTCCTCCCTCCTACTCATCGAAAAGTTAGAGGTCAAAATGATGGGGTCAATTAAAAAAAAAAGCACTAATTTTAGGTGTTGTCCAGGATCTAATCCGAACTTTATTTTGTCTCAAAAAAAAGGCATGAACTTTAGGGGTTATCCAAATCTAGCGCGAACTTTATTTTGTCTAAAAAAAAGCATGAACTTTAGATATTGTCCCAAATCTGGCCCAAATTTTATTTGAGACAAAATAAAGTAATTTTATTACAAATAAGCTTCACATCTATATTTAACTACAAGATGCACACGCTTTTAATATCTCGCTTTAAGGCAATGTAATCTTCTGCTTTCAACCTAGCTTCTAACATTGCAAACAGTTTACCAATTGTTAATTGATCTAATGGCCCTAGCTATGTGCCTCTTCCCCTGGAATTGAAGCTGCTGAATTATTTTTGCCGTGAGAATCATTTATAAAGTTCACCTCATTGAAAGACAGGCTTAAATTTAACACTTCCTCCAAACACTCGAATGCAAAATCATTTTGCTATGTTGGATATTATTACTGATGTGGAAATGTTATGTCGGATGACTGTGGAATGAAGGTTAACGGATGGCAGATTTGGGATATAAGTGAAAATTTATGCCTTTTTTTAGACAAAATAAATTTCGGGTCAGATTTGGGACAATACTTAAAGTCCGTGCTTTTTTTTATAGATAAAATAAAGTTCGGGCGATTTGGGATAACACCTAAAATTCGTGCTTTTTTTATAGACAAAATAAAGTTCGGACCAGATTTGGGAAAACACATAAAGTTGATGCTTTTTTATGGAATTAGCCCCCAAAATGATGGTGGTCCGGTTTCGACCGTTTCCTTCGCCAACGTATCGACTCAAGAATCCACTTCGTTCCCTCGTGTTTTCGATTTATGTTTAGTTTTTTTTATCGGCGTCACATACATGATTGGACATCTTAACGGACGATGGAGAAAAGAGGTTCCTGCTGTCATGCGCTGTCCCCACCACTTGACACCATTTCTGTTGTCGCTGTTTACATTTATTTTCTGCCGAGATTTTCACCAAATGATAGCCGAAAAGTCCATCTTAGAAAAATTCCGATGGAAGTGTGCAATTAGATAATGCTTCGCATGACGTTTCTTATGGTACTTAGTTCGCCTCGAATTGAAATAGTCGGATGGCTGGAAAATGCAATTTTTTACTGTAGCTATCCGGTCTTAAAAAAAATGATTATCACAACTTTGATAATGAGATCACAAAGATCTGCTCGGAAGCTTCGGAGAATCACTCTGATCATAATTTCCTCAATTGAAATATCGTAACTTTTTAGACTATTTGTTTGATGTATTTCACTAAAATCTATGATCCTAACACTTTCCAGAAAACAGATCATAATTTTGAAGAAATCGGGTAATTTGTGCCCTTTTGGAGGACAGACCCTTTGAAAGGATTTTTCCCCTTTTGGAGGGCCAGTCTATCCCCTCAAAGGGTTGCCCTCCAATTACAGAATGACTATATATAGAGAGAGGCTCATTTATCTTCTTTTTTTCTTCATGGTAAGTGGAGACTTTGCTGCTCATCCTTGAAAAATCAATCTTAAGCTTTTTTAAAATCCAAGCAACGCAAGGAATGTTAGGTCACCAGATAGAGTCTAAATCCTACCGAATCTAAGATTAGTCCTCATTATGCTCAGATTAACCTAGAATTGTCATTAATGTTGTTTAGTTCGAAAATTTGATTTTAATAGAAAATAAGTTCCGAGTGTACTGAAATTTTATATACATTTGTAGAAAACCCCATAAAATAAGTCAACCTTTATGTTCGCAAACCGAAGGATCAAGCCAAACGGACTTGAGGGAGGAGTCTTCCGAGCCTCATCGGTTCCGTGAACCGAGGCCCCATGTACGTGACTATTTTGATATGTGTTTTTGAAAAATAAAATTAAAAATTTGGTATGATAAAATCGGCTCCCTTATTTAAAAATTGCATTTATACTTTGAAATTAGGCCATGAATTGAAATTGTGAATTTGCTGCTTTGTACGCTGATCAAATATTATTGGGTTTGATTTTCAATATTGATTGCAATAGAATAAGGGAAAATTGAACTCCTTAACCTATTGCATTTTTGTCAATTCAATCTTAATCTTTCAATTTTATCAATTGAGCCAAAAACATTTTCACTTATTGTCAATTGAGTCCATCCAATTAATTGTGGCCCGAAATCGCTGACATAGACGCCAACAGTGCCATGTAGGTCTGTCAACGCTGATGTAAATAAATTTTTATAATATTTTAATTTTTTGAATTTTTATTATTTTTTCTTATCTTTTTTTTTTCTCTTTTTTCTTTTCTTTTCTTTTTTTGCTTCTTCTTCTTCCATTTGCAAGGGGAGCCCCCACGAGGCTCGCCCTTGCCCAAGTGAAACCCGACGAAGGTCAGCCCCACTCAAACCAAATCGGGCGAGGCCGACCCCCGTTGGGCCTTGCTTGGGTAGGCGAGTCTCGGCAAAGGCTCCCTCGCCAAATCTAGCGAGGTTGACCTTTGCCCAAGCCAAAGCAATCTTGCCGAGCATCTACGACATCAATATGAAGCTATACTTGAGGGTGATATTCAGCGAGGCCACCTTGGTCTAGGCAGGGTCGACCTCGCTCGGTTGCACCTTGATTGTGGCAAGCGAGGCCAATCGGCTAGGCATGGCTGATGACTAGCCACCGGCAAAAGGAAGAAGAAGAAGCAAAAAAAAAAAAATCAAAAAATATTATTAAAATTTGTCCATGTCAATATCAATAATCCTATGTGGCACCGCTGGCTTCCATGTCAGCGATGTTTGGTTAAAATTGACCGGATGAACTCATCAAAGACTAAATTGACAAGAAATGAAATGGTTTATGACTCAATCAATAAAATTGAAAGGTTTATGATTGAATTAACAAAACTACAATAGGTTTAGGACTTTTTGGAAATTTTTCCGATAGAATAATAATGAATAGCATGTTGAATGTTTTTATACGGATACACCGATGATAAAATTGAGCCATAATCATGCACTACTTTGAAAATACGTGCTGAATTTAAATTACTTACTGTTATGATAGAAATTCATGTGAATCAAGATCGTATGTATTGATTACAAGAATACACGCTAATGTGACAAAATCGCAGGCTGCTATGAGATTCCATGTTAAGGATATACACGCTGATATTGAAATTGAATTTTGGGATTAGATCTATTGTCATTACCAATTAGGACAAGTAATTTATAGATTTGGCATTAGATCCATGCCCGTTTGATTGAATGTTGCTTCGATGGGATTGGATTCATCTCTACTGTATTTTGGAATGCACAAGGTGTGTTGGTTGTGGCCTTTTGTTGGTTTAGAATGGGATAAGTGCATTGAAAGTCCTAAAATTTGTTGCGAATGTGCAATTGAGTCCTATATTTTTCAAAAAGTACAATTAAGTCTAAAACTTATCAAACCGGTATAATCAATTCCTTTTGTTGATTGCATTTCTAGAAAATTTTAGAACTTGGGTGTATCTCTATGACAAGTGTTAAGACTTGATTGCACTTTTGTAAAGAGTTTTAGAGCTTGATTGCACTTTTAAAAATTTTAGAATCAATTACACTTTTGCAACATATTTTAGGACTTCTAGCGCATTTACACCCTTTTAGAATTGTCTATTTTGCATGATGGATTGGATTTGTCCCTGTTTTAACGATTTACATTATACACGATGTGTATAGGTTTTGCATGTTGTTTGGATTGAATTCTGTCCTGTTTTGTTTGAATGTCATTAGGATGTCTATTTAATAAGAATTGGATTTTATTTTCAATGCATTGCATATTTTGAAATGACTACAATGGAGTGGATCGTTGTCTACCCAATGATGCAACGGTTTCACTTGAGAGTAGTTGGCGAAATATATATATAATATGTATGTGTGTAAATTAGAAAATTCAATGATTTTGCATGATAGAACTTATTAAAAGAAGGTGATACCGAAAGGGCGATGTGAGGGGCTACTAACACCTCATGTTTAACCGAACCCTTGGATCTAGATATTTAATTCTAGCAGAACCCTCGGTGATTAGTTGACTTCGCTGTTATACCTTGGATTTTATACTCTCAATACCAACAAATAATTTTTGTCAAGGAGTGATTAAAGATTTGATACACGACGCACCCCACCATAGGATAGGGAAGACTCTAGGTCGTAGATCAGGACAAATTTTCTGAAATTGGGAATTATATTGTTTTGAGTTCTTTGATATTTATTTTCAAAAGCAAAACTTTCCTCTTTTTTGGAAAATCCATTAAAACTATCGTCCCGCAGTTCAACGGGAAGTGAGACGCTAGAAATGACATTACACGTGGCCGTGTTTTCCATATCCCTAGTAAGGGAGATATTTTCTCTAGCTAAGATTTTGATTGATATTAATGCAAACATCACCCACATACAACCTTAATAAAACAAAAATGTGGAAAAGTTCATGTTTGCGTAGCCCACCAATAAAAGTAGTTGAAGAATGTTTCTTCTAATTAAAAATGGGGAAAATGACCTTTCTACAACCCTTTTCAATCCTACCTATCAATGTGTTAAATGAGGGTCTCTCTATTTCTTTTTCTTTTATTATGTTAGGTTCTTCTCTACATTAAGGATGAAATTGAGAGACCCAACATGCATTCCACAAAACCAAGAAAATGGCCATAATAATGAATTCCAATGTACGAGATCTATGTATTCGGAATTTGAATAACAAATTCATTCAAGGCCTACAGATATTTGAATAAAAATTAAGATTTTCAATTATATACGTTGGATTTTTCCAAAATGAGGTAAGATCTATTCAGTTAAAGATAAATCGAACATATTAATTTGCTTCTAAAATTGAAAAATAAAAATAAGAAGCCTATTTGCCAACGGCGTTCACAAGGAAAATATTAAATTACTAGTTCTACTCGATTCCTCTTCCACTTCATTTAGGCCTCCCCGAATTTCGTCCTAAAGAACGATGTTGACGGCTGACGGCTGACGGCGGGGTTGCGTTTCCTAGTTCCATGCGAGAAGCCACAGGGCAGCTGTCGCGTGTAGCCGCGTTCATTGAAATATGGTAGCTTTCTCGTGGATTCTACGCCTGTCCCAAGTCAAAAGTTGGTGTCGACGAATTTGTCGTCAACGAGTTTCCATGATTTCGAAATCTGAACCGTATCAGAAATACTTGAACGAACTTTAGGTTAGTAAATTTATTATTAGGATCATTCTACCACGCCAAGCCAACCATTACTTATTAAGTATGATTGATTTTTCTCCTCTTTAAAATTTTTAGATCTAATCAAACATGCTAGTCGGATCGAAAACAATTCAGCCCAGATTGACACACTTAACTCATTTTAACTCATTTTCCTGAATTACAAATATAATAGTTTATACTTGAATCAACTTATACGTGACTTAATCCATATTATTAGAACTTTTAGATTTTGCTTAATTTAGGAAAACTCATACCCAAACTAAAATAAAAGCACGGAGCGAGCGCGAGATTAAATGAGGGCAAGAAAGGAAGTGATAAGAGTCATAGAGGAATGTCAGGTCTAAATAAGTTGTAAATCCATTTAATATCCATATCAAACTCATTTGTGACCCATTTACCAAATGTATTTAACTATATAACAACCGAGCCCATCAAATATTGGTTAAGAAACGAATTTATGATCTATTTATTGACGAGTGAGATGGCCTAACTTTGATTAACCGAAACATCGTGCTTCCAACATATCTAAAATTCTCACGAGTTACCCACGTGCTCAGTTATTAATTATAATTTTTTTTGGTGCGGGTTTTGCAAATTTGTAAGCTCGACTATCTTAATCGTCATTTAATGAAGTTTACTTATAGGCGAACAAATCAAATTATCTTATCATTTATATTGTTCTGACTATAGAATTTTAAGGAAAAAAATAGTAATAGGATCATGACAACAAGTCAAGATAACGTGGGGGAGTTGATGAAGATAATCTGTTTCTGTATGGAACTATCCCAAATAAATTAACATATCCCAATGTGAACCATCTTATTTTTCTCGTTATAATAGTAGAGATGTGAAAGCTATGGGCCGACATCCACAGAATACGACTGGGACGATGGATCCACACCGTGGACGGAAGAGAAGTCGTCCTCTACTTCCTCACCAGTTTCATCTTCCTTCTCTCAAGTCCCAAACCAGTTCAATTGGAGTCGCTCCGGGATAGAGAAAGTATATTGACACTCGCGACGAAATGTTCGGTTTAATAAGAGCGATAGTATGAGGTTTAGACCTTCGAAATCATTTAATTTTGTTATAATCGCATTCACATTTTGCCCAAATTTGGAGATGGAATTTAGGGCCATGTTTCATTTTGAAGGGAAAAATTCAATTCTCAAGAGGGTTGATGTTTTGATTGTTCGCACGAGTGATACAGTGAATTTTGAAATTATATCTTTTGCTTACGACTATTTTCATTTTGATTACGGAAGAACTTTGTAAAATTCAAGTTGAAGTAGGTAGTCATAATTTATTCAAGGATCTCTTTCATAGTGACATAGTTGGAAGGTTCGATTCTTCCAAATTAGTAATATTGTCATGTCAAGTTTTAAAATCATCAGCAGGCTCTGTCACCATTGATAGATCCCAGCTTCGTCCATTACGTGAAAATTGCTTTGCGACCTCAGTCGAGGCCCATTTCATAAACCATAACCACTAGTCACTGCAAGTTGATGGACAAAAAGAAACTGGTGGCGTTGGTGCAAGTCGATCAACACTAGCCTCAAGAATTACATGTACTATGTTGTCAACTTGTCACTGCCCATTGGGTAGATGAGGATTGGGAATCACGGCACCAAACTGTAACATATAAAATGTTTATATCTCCCCATGTTTATTCAGATGTGGTCTCTTGACATTATGGGAGCCGTCAATCCTACCGGACGCTGACCAGCTTGAAATCAATGTACCCAAAGTTGGGTAACTGACCGAGAGAAAGAGGCACTGACATATGGAAAATTTTCGAGATTAAAAAAAAATTCTGGACCTGGGCCATTGTGCAGTGTGCAAACAGTGTAATGAAACATTTGGGCAAACCAAACGATGGGCCGTGACACTTGTGGCAGAGCAAAGGGCAAAATTGCCATCAAGAGGGGCACGTGGGTACGACCGACGAAGTGTACCTATGTCCAATCAAATTTAAATATTACTAGTGTACTAATATGTCGCTTTTTTTTTTTTTTGGATATCTTTTTACCAAAAAAAAAATATGTCGCGTTTTACAATGTATTATGCAATGTCTTAGTTATCCTAACAAATTTCATAATATTTCCATTTCTTGCATTTTTTTTTATCGAATGAGATAATATATAAATCCAACTTTATTTCTTTGAATTTTTCTTCATAGCTTTTCTTTTTTTCATTTTATTTTTAAGAACTGTGCCAACCATGACTGGGCCCACGACCTGGCATGGGACACTGCTAGATAGAAGACATAATGGAGTGGTCCAAGATAAAATTACGTGATCATTCAAGAAGCGAATGTACAAAAATTTTAGTAATAATTCACGAATTATATTAAATAAATTGAAAATTTATGAATCACATTATACATTAAATTAAATTTAGAGATTATTTGTACCATTTTTTTTATGACCCAGGGAATCCGCGCACCATACCAATACAGACAAATTTCAGTGAGCCGGGGTGACGGGGGCAGAACATGTAAAAAGACGCATGGGAGGACCCATCACCCCCGTGGAACGGGTAAGACGCCAAGCGTCTCCGCGGAGAGTCGAACCCTCTCCCTCCTAGAAGGGGTCAATGGGTCCCCCCACGGTGGGAAGATTTAACCAGCGGAGCCATCGTGACCGGTGGTGAGATTATTTGTAACATTATCTCTTCTCTAAATTACTATTTTGACAAACTCATGTTTAAATGGCAATTATGGTTAATACTCACTTTGCCAGGAGAAAATATTCAGTGGTTAGTAATCACCACGTCATCGGCTGACGCGGCGTGCATATTCCATTGAGAAATCGACATCTGTCCGTGAGCTGGAATATGTAAAAATTGAAAAATAAAAATCGGAAGGGCTGGACGCTCTTTTCTCTCTCATCTGCCAAACCACTGACACAAGGAATAATAAATGCCTGTCTCCGCTCAAGCCCTCTCTCTCATCTTTTCAATTTTTCGATTACCCGCGCGCTCTCTCTCCCCTCTTTTCTTTCTCTCTCGTCTTTTCCAGTTTTCAAGCGATAGGCTCTTCACCTGCTCTCTCTCTCTCTCTCTCTCTCTCTCTCTCTCTCTCTCTCTCCTTTTTGGAGAAAATATTCGCTTGTTTCTCACTGCATCAACAAGAAGACGGCATTTTTCTTCCTCCATCTTCTCCAGAAAATCGAATGTTGGAGCGATTTCCATCAACGCGGATCAAGCAACAAGCATGACCTCGGACGACCAGCGCACGGGGATTGGGAGATTATTTGCAGTCTCCAAAAAGAATGGGGTGCACGCTGTTGGTCCTCCTCTCTGATGTTGTTCATCTTGTTTCTCTTGCTAGACGAGTATGCATATACTCTGGTTGTTGGGGGCATAATTTACACCATCACAGATGTTGAAGAACTGGGCGAATGGATGAAGGGCTGTTTGGAAAACCACCCATGTTTGAGGCACTGACGGAGGAAGAACTCGTGAACAATCCGGTGGTGAAGATATTGACCAGCGACCGAGGAAGGCCAAAATGTTGCCGGGAATGGTGGGCGGACATTTCAAGCAGTGTGCAGACGCATTGCCCCATCTCTATGATAGAAATCAACTAATGGCTTTATGTTTGTGTACCAGTAGTAATTTTTTGGGACCATTCTAAGTGAACTTTCATGCATTTTTTGGGATCCTTTGAAAGATTGAGATATTCTTTATAATGCAAAAGAGAAATTGCATACCCGTTTCTTCATTTCTTCTTATGCCTTCCTTTTTTTCTTTCCTCTCGCCATTCTGTACTTTATTTTTTTGGCCAACTATGTATTCACGTTATCATTGCATTTAAGCTTCGCCACTTTGAAAATTCCATCAACCAGAATTTTTTTAGCAGCGATAAAGCTTTAGTATCAAGACTTGATAGGGACGGCATAATTAGCCATCTATTTCAATCTACAAATATACATTATTAACAAAATGCTACGAGCGATCGTAAAAATTTGCCCTTTTCAACGTGCTTCTTCTCACATCCGACGATAGAGCTTTCATGCTTTTAGAGCATCAATGGTTAGAGTTTGCTATTGTGATGTCAAAAGGCCAATCTCTATGGTCTGAGATAGAGGTGATGAAGAAGGAACTGTTGTCATCGATTTGTGCACATAGGTTCAATTCTTATTTGCTGGTTCATGCCGTGACGTGCAATCTCACATCCGACGATAGAGTTTTCTTCATTATTGCTCATCAGAGAAGCACAAACGCACCCAACCTCATCGACAAAGTGCTCGTTCCACTAGACTTAGCTCTCAAATATACGGTGACGAACTGCTTCCACGAGAAACCCACACTAGGTAACAAATGGTGGTAGGCAGAGACTCGATGCGCTTTGAGCGTCTTCTCGTACTCCTCGATGGACTTGAAGAGCTCCGAGAAGCTGAGCTTCCCGAATCCTCCTCACCCGCCCTTATGATACACTTTCCCGTGATCGTCCGTGAGCATGCACCCCACTCTTTGTATGATCTCTATGAATATGGTCGGCCTGCCCAGTGATGCAGCAAGAGAAACAGCCCAGTGATGCAGCAAGAGAAACAAGATGAACAACATCAGAGAGGAGGACCAACAGCGTGCACCCCATTCTTTTTGGAGACTGCAAATAATCTCCCAATCCCCGTGCGCTGGTCGTCCGAGGTAACGCTTGTTGCTTGATCCGCGTTGATGGAAATCATGCTTGTTGCTTGATCCGCGTTGATGGAAATCGCTCCAACATTCGATTTTCTGGAGAAGATGGAGGAAGAAAAATGCCGTCTTCTTGTTGATGCAGTGAGAAACAAGCGAATATTTTCTCCAAAAAAGAGAGAGAGAGAGAGAGAGAGAGAGAGAGAGAGAGAGAGAGAGCAGGTGAAGAGCCTATCGCTTGAAAACTGGAAAAGACGAGAGAGAAAGAAAAGAGGGGAGAGAGAGCGCGCGGGTAATCGAAAAATTGAAAAGATGAGAGAGAGGGCTTGAGCGGAGACAGGCATTTATTATTCCTTGTGTCAGTGGTTTGGCAGATGAGAGAGAAAAGAGCGTCCAGCCCTTCCGATTTTTATTTTTCAATTTTTACATATTCCAGCTCACGGACAGATGTCGATTTCTCAATGGAATATGCACGCCGCGTCAGCCGATGACGTGGTGATTACTAACCACTGAATATTTTCTCCTTTGCCAGACATCGCCAAGACACAGCCCTTTTCATCATCAGAACCCATCTAATCAACTGCTGTAACACCGTCATCCATGTTACTGAATAACCATCTCAAGGCTCGTCCTCATTCGTCCATTTGATCGGGGTCTCACGTTATATTTGCAGTTTTCTTTCGAGTGTGGAAGGCATTCGAATTGTCCAGATCGTCATTATTGGTGGAAGGAAAGGCGAGCTGAATGGGAGTCCCTTTCTTTCAGATCCCATGATGGAACACCAGATAAAGCGCGAGTGACGGTTCAAAAGCACCACCGCTAAAGCCATGTGAGAAACATGTTACTTCCTCCGCCGCGCGATTCTTTATTGCCTGGTCAGAAGAATTACGCGATATCGTGTGAATGCTATTTTAATCCTAATTTTTTATTTAAAAAAATCTATTTTAGTTCTAATTCTTTGCTTGATATTTTAATATAATTTTTCTAATTAATTTTCGATGGAAATTTTATGATTAAATTAACATCTACACAATATATTTCGAATTGATTGGATAATTTCCTCGTTAACTTCTTTGGTTGTTTGGGCCAAAAATATTCAAATCAATTCTCATTTGAGGTAAATTTTACTTGCTATTAACTATAGCAACATCTTCTCCCGTCAGATCTAGAAGTTAGGAGCATCATGATGTACCTTATCGTAAACTAATATTATTGAGGATTATCGATCACTGAGTTCATATTTATTTAAAGAGAATAATGCTAGTTAAGTATACTAGACCGGTGACAAATAACAAAGGTATTATGTCACATGACGTGATATATTATTATTACATCAAATATGCACTCTCTTTAGAAAATGCTTGTGATTTATCATATCATGTAGGCCCCATTTACTTTGTAAAAAATTTAAAATTTAAAAAAAAATTTCCAAAAATTGATTAATTATACTACCTATAAAAATGAATGAATAAAAATTATTTCATCATTCACGAAAATATTTAAATATAAATTATTATCAATAATGAAATGATTTTTTATTAACTAAGTATTTCAAATTATACCAACGATTATTTTAAAAAAAATAAAATTTTCAAATAAATTTTTTAGGCCAAATAAACGGATTAATGTATTATACTTTCCACTGCTCATCTAAAAAAGAGCTGCCATGTGCAGGAATGGCGTGCTAGCCAATAGGGCAGACATTGGTCCGGCCGTGGTTTGGCCCTGCTACACATTTTCGACACGGATAGAGGACCTATGCATTATGCAACATAACACCCACTCTAAAAAGTCTTAAATTAACCCTCTTTTCTCGCTACAAACCACTCCCATCCATCTTCAATCCGGTATACAACAGACGAGCGTGAAGAAACCATTACTGACTAAACGAAAAATACACGCTAGCTGGCTGCCAAAGGAACTAGAACTTGATAGAATAATGTGCTGCTACTGTCTTTACCTAGCATCTTATTTCTGCTCTTTCTGTCTCCATATCATCCTGCGCAGTTTCAGCTTTGCCCAACATGTCATTTCCCAGCTTATTCCTCCACAAAATGTACAATTCAGGCAGTTCCACTCCTGTCCATAGATGTAGCACATAGTGAAGCGTTACATACACGGCTAGGAGAGCCACATATCATACGGCGACGCTGCATTTTTGGAACATCTGCAGCTTAACGACGGCACCGTCACTGGAGGCGGCGGACTCCTGCGCCGCCGTTGCTGTGCTCTTGGGGAATACTATGTAGGCGGGGCACTTGACGTACAGGTGGTAGCGCCCGGAGGTGAAGGTCCCGACTTTCCACCTCACCCGTCCGTCGATCTTGACCATCAGGAAGATGGTCCCGGCCGCCTGCTCTTGGGTTAACGTCATCGAGTTGAATGGCGCCACCGGCACCTCCGTCCCGGAGATGAATGGCGACCACACGTCCACCTCCTTGTGCCCCTGATCTCATTGCATCCGAAATTCGATTAAATAAACAAGAACATTTTACGCTACTGGCATAGTCTAATGTCGGGTACATTAAGGTCCCTGGGAAAAATTTCACACACGAATACACACGCGTGTGGCCAAAAGGGTACAATGAAGTTTGTTGTTTTATGAACTAATAATCTGAATAAACATTTCTACAAAACAAATTCACCTCAATCTCCAATCTTCACAAACACCTCGTTAAATTATTTTATGCTGGGAAATACAAATCACGCTCATTAATTTCTGGTCCGAAAATACCTATAAATGGGGTTGTTTATTTCATAGAAAATAAATAATTTTAAAATATATATTTTTCAAAAATGATTTATTATATCTCTCGAAAAATATATCATCCTCGAAGATATTTAAATTATATATTATTATCACTAATAAAAATATTTTATCATAATTAATTATTTCAAGTGATACCAAAACAAAGAAACCTAAAACATAAGTATTCACTTTGCAACTAATCAATACTGTTAAGCGAAATTTTTTATTTGTGGACATATATTAGATTACTAAATCCCTCACAAGGGCCCAAAAAAAAAGAAAAAAACAAAGGAAAGACAGACAGATCAAGGGGAGTAACAGAGCTCAGTTCACCTGGTAAGACGGCGGGATGGAGGAGCGGAGCGTGATCTGCTGGTTGCGGTAGATGGCGTAGATGTCGAGCTTGTCGTAGTAGACGCCGATCCGGTGGTTGGGATTGCGGGACGAGATCGTGACGTGGATGTTGGTGGTCAGGAAGTTGGGCACGGAGGCGTTGAAGGCGTAGACGGTGACGTCCTGGAGGACGAACCGGGGCTTGTGGGGCCTCAGGATGGCCCACACCAGCAGGATCACGAGCAGCAGGACGAAGTTGAAGACGAGGAGGCAGGCGCACAGCCGCCGGCCGGTGCTCCCGTCCTCCCCATCGTGCTTCGGGCAGTCCTTGTGTTTCATCGAGAGTGGCGATGCGGCAGCGGCAGCGGTGGTTGTGGTTGTGGTTGTGGTGGTGGCTGTGGCGAGTGGAGATCTGCACAAGGAAGAGAGGGAGAGCAAAGGACTCAATAATGGACTGAGTGAAGATGGGAACCGAAGTGGGTACTATATGTGGCAGGCTTCTTGAATCTTCTTTTTACTTTTTTTGCCTTTGCCCAAGGTGGGCTGCTTTAAGAGAGATAACAGGGATGATAAACTAGTTCAAGCGCATTAAATGCGCAGCGAATATCTATTTTAAAATGCCTGACAGACATGTTAATGTGCAAAGAATCGGAAGACTATCATACAAAGTGAGAACTAAAGTGGATTTATCGATGGCTTTTTGAGTAAAGTGTGAAAGTTGGAAATAGTGTAGCCTTCTAGGGATTCGCGCCCGAGGATCCTGTGGAGGAGAAAATTCAAAACAGCGTCGGTGGGGCTGTAGGCATCTGGGCTGACAGCAGCATATATAATTGGGTGTGTATCTGTTTTGTTTTGTTTTGTTTTGTTTTTATTGGCTGGGGGATTTGCATATATGTAATACCTTAAGAACAGATCTGATTTCAAAATACAGTTGTTTTAGTTCGGACGACGTTTTATTACTAGATTACTCTAAACCGGTTATGTTGGTTTTAGTTTTTGTCCTGTCGCCTAACATGGTGTGTTTTCATACCAACAAAGTTTGTATTAATATAGATTTAAATGGATCATTTCACGTTAAGTTTGACGAATCTTTAAAAGGAGAACCGGATGAAGAGCAAGTTTAACATGCAAGTGCAAATGCTTATATAGAGTCAATTGCCTCTACAAATCAAACTCCTATGACAGACTAGAGGAAGAGCCAATAACTGAATCTATCCAATGCCAACACATTGGAGATTTTCAATGCCATAATCGAAGGAGCAAGTTATTGATGATGTTTCCAAATCATTCAAAGCTAAAGCACATCAATACTCTTGTCTGAAATAGAATTAAAGTCTATAAGGGAAGCTGTATGTAATAAAATGTTGGATCAAAGTAATGCAAGAGGAACTTTATCGATTCAAAATAAATCAAGTTTGGGAACTTGTTTCGAGACCTTTTGATCATCTTATAATTGGCACAATGTGGGTCCATCAAGAGAAGCTTAGGGAAAAAGGTAATGTTGTAAGACATAAAGGCCAGACTTGTTGTACAAAAGTAATCTTAAAAAGAAGGCACAAGTTATGATAAAACATATGTACTAGTTGCACAACTAGAAGCAATATGACTATTACTTGCCTATCCATGTGATCATGATTTCGAATTATATCAAATGGATATGATTTAAATGGAGTTAGTAATAAAAATTCTATCTAAATCAACCACCAAGTTTTGAAGATTTCAAGAGAAAAATTGTGTTTTTTATGGTCTAATGCAAACCCCTGGAGTTTGGTATGTGAGACTACAAAGATTCTTGGTTGAAAAAAGTTTTCAAAAAGGTAAAGTAAACAAAGTAGACAACTCTGTCAGTACAGATGTTTTATTCCACTAACGTGAAATAAGTGCAAGAATTTCTCGAAATTTATGTGGAGTGACTTCAAGATGAAGATGGATGAACTAAACTTCTTCCTCGGATTTCAAGTAGAGCAAACAAAGGACAAAATGGGCCATAGGTTAAGAGATGTATTTGAAGGAATTGGTCAAGAGGTTTGGGAAGGAAAGTTTAATAAAGAAAGTGAAATTATCCATCTCTCACTCTACAAATTAGGATTAGAAGGAAAAAGAGCTTTGCCTTCGGCTTGGAGAGCAAAGAGAGCGTGAGTTCCCGATACAGGTCGTGGAGCACAAGACGTTTGTCATCTCTAGCCAGTTGATTAGGCAAGTATGGCAAAGCTCGATCCTAATTTGATATTTGAAACACTTGAACACAATAATGAAATTAGAATGTGTTTGTTTGAAGGAAAGAATTTTCAGCAAATTAATTTTATGAACTTTCACGCATTTGATTTATTGAAAATGATCATTTAAATGAAAACCATGCACAGTAAAAAAAAATATGCATCTTTAAATTAGAAAAATAAATTCCTTAACAAGAAAAGAAGAAAACATTTTCTTGAAAAAGGAATTTTTGGAAAGTATTTTCTTTTTTCATGAAATTTACCCCAAAACAAATAAATCCTCAGTTTTCTAATTAATAAATCATACATTAGTAATCCAATAGTAATATTATTTGCATTTATAGACAAGTCGTTATAGGTTTTGTGACACATTAGGTGCTATGACTTGATAACATTGGTGATTTTTAAGGTACAATAGTACAAAATACATAACTATCATCTAAGATTAATGGAAAAAGTATCTAAAAAGTCATAAATATATTGCATTTATGCCAATTTAGTTTTAAATCTTTTATTAGTGTCAATTCAATCCTAAAATTTTGATATTGTGCCGATTTAATCTTTTTGGCTAATTTGAGCAGATATTGCTGACATGAACACTGACCGACTTAGAAGGCATTATTAATGCCGACATAAATAATTTTTAATAATTTTTAATAATATTTTCTTTTTCTTTTTCTTTTCTTTTTCCTTTTTTTTTTCTTTTATTTCTCTCTCTTTTTTTCCCTCTCGACGACCAATTGGAGAAAGAGGAAGAAAAAAAAGAGAAAGATAAAGAAAAGAAAAAAGAACAAAGAAAAAAATTGAAAAATTGAAAATATTATTAAAAGTTATTTATGTTAGCATTGGCCATGCCACATAAGTTAGTCGACATTTATGTCAGTAATATTCTGCCAAAATTAATCAAAAAGGCTAAATTGACTCTAGATAAAAGATTTATGACTAAATTCACATCAATAAAAAGTTTATGATTAAATTGACATAAATATAATAAGTGTAGGACTTTTTTGACATTTTTCCCTTGGATTAACACTTATCAATTAGTTGTACAATCGATGGTATACTGTATAACATTGTACGGTATAAAATGGCGGAGCAGTTCCTATCTAGAAATTCTGTCTTTCTTGCTTGATGCAAGTCTGACAATAATTGGGACAATGTTAGATGAATACAGGGTCCCCAACTTTAAATGGGCGGCTTGTGCAGTGTGAAAAGGAAACAAAAGGGATCGCTTTTCGACAAAAATGAATCACTATTCTTAAGGCACCATGGAAGAATCGCTTTAAGCGTAGGTGGAATAACTTTTAGCTTTGCCTAAGTATTCTATTGAAAGAGAGAGAGATAAAATAAATAAATAAAAAGGGGTTGGCTTTAGCAGGTGGATCCATTAGATTGGGCAATGCTTTGTTTCATCCATGCTTGGATGGACAATAAATTTTTTAATTGGTGGATTGCAAACCAGGATATTATCCATATTTGTATTTAGTTTAAGTTTTTATATGATGATGCTCATAACTTGTAACTCATTGATCAAATGGGTGATTAAAAGAAATTTTATTCAATTAAAGATCAAGGTAAATATACAACTGCAAGAATTGTGAGTCCCTTATAAATTGACAGATTGATGAAGGAGCTTCTGGCAATGTTTCGTCCAGTAGTACTTAAACCAAGCTATGATATTGGATTCCATGATTCCATTTTTTTTCTCGCAAAAAGGATAACAGTTACAGAAGAACAAGTGCATGACAAGAGAAAATGTGATTGAGAAAGGAAATGGGGGCTTTTGGTCACTTTATTAACTTGCAATATGTGTATTAGATTGGAAAATTTGGAAGAGAGTTGCAAACTTTTTAGTTTGAAAAAGATATGCGTTACTTTTCACGTGCAACATATTCATAAAACTGTTTGGAAAAATACATTCCTCATGTTAAATACAAAAGCGTGTGGAATAAGTGCATAAAAACTCTTGACAAAAAAATTTGCTCAAAAAGTTTATAAATCATTTGCGAAAGTGCAATTGAATGTTAATCTTTTTTTTTTTTAAATGTAATCGACATCCAAAATTTATTCAAATTCGTTGAACTGAGTACCTTGGTTAACTTCATTCAATTTATTTGATGAAAAACGTCGACTTGTCCAATTTAGATATTTTTTGGGGCAGGTTGAGGCCAGAAGGCACTAATATGGCTCAGAAATGGTGCCACGTCAGAAAAGCCTAACTTTTTTTATTAGAAAAAGGAAACAGAAAAGCCCAAAGATAAAGAGAAAGGAATACGAACAAGATCAAGTGGGGGTTCTTCGTAGAGATCTTCAATGGATTCGCGCGTTGGTGTGAACGCCGTGAAGGGTTTTGAAAGGATGCCGTCGCCTCCCCCAAAAAGGGAGGTTTGTCGGTAATGGCCTTTAATCCTCAGAAGGGACCAAGCAACGGCCGACAACCCTCAGGACCCGCTCTGGACAAAGCACTCACGAAGAAAAATACCAAAAATATTTTAAACATATAATAATTATTACAATTCAATCTTAAATATTTTAATTATGTTAGTTCTAAACATCTTCACATTTTGTTAATTTAATTTATTTGGCCAAGTTTAGTTGAAAATAACTTACGTAAAAGTTGATTGTCCAACATGACACGACCGGTACTAATGTAGATATTTTAAATAAAAATTAAATAATTTTTTTAATCTTTAATAATTTCCTTTTTTCCTTTCTTTTCTTCACTTTTTTTTTCTTGGACATAGGCCAAGACACCATCATTGGCATTGTGAAAGGGTGTCGTGGCCATTGCCCAAAGCCGGCAAGGGCCACAATGCTCTCACCCAATACTAGAGGCTGACCCTTGCCAGCCTTTAGTCCAAGGAAAAAAAAGAAAAAAGAAAAAAAGGAAGATGAAAAAAGAAAAATTATTAAAATGTTATTTAAAAACTATCATTGTCAATGCCAACCGTGCCACATAGAATTACCGATGCCCACATCAGCATTTGTTGATCAAAATTGGCCATATGGACTTATTTAGCAAAATATGAAATGTTTTAAGACTTAATTGACACAATTAAAATATTTATGACTAAATTGATATGATAGTAATAAATTTAGGACTTTTTTGGTAACTCTTCCAACACTGGTATGGTGGTGGACGAGGACTACACAATAGTGGGTGGGGCTCGCATGGTGGTTCTATGGTCTCTGCTCCTTGTAGGTGGTGCTACCCCGGCTTGTTATGCTTGAGCAAGAAGGTTGTTTTACTTAATTATTTTGTTGTTATTTGACATTATTGACTAATTGTTTCTTGGGTGTATAATAGGATTAACCTCCTACTTTTCTCTTTCATTCTAATAATCCATTAAATTGTTTTTTCAACCAAAACAAAATAAACAAACATAGAGGAAGAAGAGAATCGATTGAAGATGTCCATAAGAGCCACTGGTTTATTTTAAGAGTATAATTAGGTCTTTCCTTAGCCATCCCATGATTAAATTAGATAGACATTGAAAAAAAAATGAATCAAGCGATTAATGTTTTAACTTTTGTAAGATTAGGACTTTTAACATGGAGTTTAATTCTCCACTTGTTTTTTGTGTTAGGAAAGAGGACTACATCATGACCTTCAAATAAATTAAGTTTTTAGCTAACCAGTATTGTCTATTCATTTTGCCTTATAGCTTTCAATTCTTAATCAAAATAAATAGCTCGCAATGCAACTCGAATATAAGGTCGAAACAACTTTATAGGGATTAGGGACCGATTCCATGGACCTACCCAGGAACCAAACTGGACCGACAATCCAATTCCTAGGTGGATCCATGGAACCAATGGTTGGGTTTCGGTTTCAATTTTTAGGAGCCAATCATTAGTGGATAGTTTCTAATTCCAAGATGGAACCCACCCAGACCATACTCACCCCTATTAGCTAGGGCTGCCTCCCGCATGTCAGAGTTGGCAAAGATAATGTCATGGTCTTTAAGGACTTCACGGGCCATCGTGGAGGAGCTTACCACAATGACGATCTTCTTACCTAACCGAAGCTTCATGATTGAGCTGTAGGTCCGGGCAGGGCGCCTCAAGTAGGTGTGGAGCATCGGCTCAAGAAAGGGAAGGTTCCCGACTAAGGGAAGCCCACGGGGGCCTGGTGGCAGCGGTGGTGCTCGCGAGCTCTGTCTCGCAGACTTGGTGTGAGCCCATGTGCCAGTAAAGTAACAGACGAGTGCAAAAATGGAGAGTGTGAGCAGTATTTCTTTGAGTTGACTGTTTGCTGGCTACCACGACCACGCAGTGTTTGCGAAATTGGACAAGCAGGAGGATAGGAGCATTTGGACATCTCGGACAAAGGTATAGCCCAAGTATAAAGATCAAAGTCGGTAAGTTCTGGTGATCTAATCTTTGTGTTGACGGTTGTATATGTAGGGTATCTCTTGTGCTTAAGATAATGCTACATTATAGTATTGAGGATGAGACAGAATGAACACACAATTCGGACAAATAATAGCAGTAACTTTTATGTTAATACGTTGGAGAAGGGATCTTGAGCTTTTCTAAATTTGTCCATAAGCAAGTGGCATTAATTTGAGAAGTCCAAGGTAACTAGTAACCATCTTATCCATGGGCTTAAGATAATGTTACAGTAATGTGTTGAGGATGAGACAGAATGAATGCACAATTCAGACAAATATGTACAGTCACTTTTATGCCAATTCATTTGAGAAGGCATCTTAAGCTTTATAATTTTGACCATATGCGAATGGCATCACTTTTAGAAGCATTTGGTGTCTAGGGCTCATCTTATTCGTTCATAAGTAAGAAAGCTAAAAAAAAGGGAAGAAGCGCGCCCAGATTTGAAACTTCACTTTTTCCTACATACATGAGGTCGTTTCTTAATACTGCAATTCTACGGTAAGTTTTCGTATCCTTTGCATAATAGATTTAGATAAAAAAAAAAAATGATAGTCCAAATTTCTAGTTTTATTTTCAAACCAAAATTTGTACTTGAGGTCAATAAAAATAAACAATCAAACACAATAATAAATAGAACAAGGAAATGAGCCAGACACTAGACTTGCGTAATTTGGTCAATGTGACTTACTCCACGAGAAAAGTAATACAAGATTTTGGATCAATTGATCTAACGGAAATTGCAACCGTACTCCAAAAATATTTTGGTATTTTCCAACCCCAAAATACACCCAATAACTCACACGGTGATTAGACCTCACAAAATTCTCATGAAATAATATCTATCAATCTCACAAAAATATTCGTGATGTAATTTTCAAACACTCCGCACAATTGATTGTTACGCCCAAAAAACCAACAAAATCCAGATCTTAATTTTTTTGCCCAAAAGCTCATGTGCTCAATAATCGGTACCCTGCCTTTTTCACCATGAGGGCCGCTTTCCAAATAGCGTCAGTCCATCCAGTGACGGTGAGATTGGACATAGTCAGCCCGGCGACTTGTCAACATTGGATAATCAAGCCTAACAAGGAGGCTAAGAAAAAAAACAGAAAAAGATTACCCTTGTGCAAGAGGTAAACACGCCAGTCATCCTTACACAACTAATACACGTATCGCACATCCATCTGTTGGACATACTGCATCTGCATCGTGGCTGCGGATTGGAAGGGGGGCCTGCGGCTTAGGCGGGTGGGGACTGTGAGGAAAGTCAGTTTTTTTTTTTACAGACAGATAATGTCCCCTCGGCAGAGGATCAGGAACTGGGTAGCCCATGACGGCTGTTTTCGGGTCAGAGGACAGAGGAGGAAGAGGGATGCCAAAAACTGACTCTGGAGGACGCTGTGATGCTTTGAGTGAGAGTATAGAGAGGCATGGACCCGGATCAATATCAACGGGTTGCTCTTGTGGGCTGCACGAGTTGGACCAAGACCAATTTTGCCCTTTTTCTTCATTTGTCATTCGTTACTTATCTTTATATCTTTTTATTCTTTTTTTCAATTTTCTGCTCTTTTTACTACTAGTTAATTATTTTTTTAAAAAAAAATTTACAAGTATGTATTGCTTAATTGGTCAACTAAAATTTACGAGTCGGAACAAAGCCAGAGTTGCTCCAATAATCGCCGTGCGCCACACGGCCTAAATTCAACCGATAATCATTAGTTAAGTGATTTGTTATCCTTACACATCTATCACTCATTAAATTTAAATTGAAATCTAAATATGGATAAAGAAAAGCATCTTTAAATGTACTCGATCAACATCATTGATAAAACTAAAGATACAATATTTTCAAATAAATTTCTATAATCCTTCCCCAACACTTATCTCTTTGGATTTATCTCATTGATTTCAAATTTGAAAATATCAAGTAAAAATAAAGCATCTTTAAATATATTAGTTTATCCAGTTAGTTTGTACTTATGTCAAAACAAAAAATATATATTAATACATGAACAATGCACATACTATGAAATATAGCTTCTGTTAATGATGGGATAGATGCATTATTTTTCAATTCAATTTATAGATTAGATCAAGATAATTTCAAAAATAACTTAATTTATTACTTTGAAAAAGATTTACTTAGTATTCACTAAATTTAAACACTACAATAAAAGAACAAAAACTTTAATTTGAAACACACATGCTCCCATTTCACTTAGTTTTATTTCCTAATTTTAAATTAGCTTATATGATTTGAAGAAAATTTATTTAGCAAGAAACGAAAGTGAAACTAAGTTTTTTTCTAACAGCCACTTTATTTCGAATCGAAATATTTTTAGATTAAAAAAAATAAGAGATAAATTCATGAGTTTTGGTTCATTAGTTTACTATTCGACAATTAATCGATTGCACAAATTAAACTGACACTTATAGTGTCAGATAAGAAAAAGATATGATTTTTACTTAAGTACAATATGATGGATAAAAAATCTTGAATCAGCCTCACCTCCTCTTTATTTTTTATTTTTTTATTTTTTTGGTCCGAACATCTCCTCTTTATAAATAGGAGGTTCTGCCATTTATTTGGACAATCGTCAAAGACCCATGGAAAGTCTATCGTATGATGTTTCTTAAGAAAATGAAATTTTTCCAAGAACGCGGAAAGATTCAGGTCATAGAGTTTGGACAAGGCCCTTAAGCAATTGCAAATGCCACTTGTCAATTTTTTTTTTTTTTTGGGAGTTTTGAAAAGATATGATTACATTTTTAAAGAAAATCCATGGAAGCTTTGAGCTTTAGTATTTCCAAAATACTAACACATTTTTTGCTTCCAATTTTGCTCTTGCTAAGTTCTTGTGATTGTTTCAATTTCTTTTCGTTGCTTTCATAGTATGATTTGTCTTTTTCCATTTGCCTAGTTGAATTCACTTTAGGATCATAATTAACCTAAAAAATGCAACATGGACTCTTAGTGGACGAGAACTTAGGACTCATAATTTGATAATGGATTGCATGCGACACATAGTTACTAATCAACCAAGCTAAGGTATCAAAAGGGCATTAATTGAATAAATTAGTGTAGTGAAGTCCTCATACTAAAATCTTTAGTTGCATAGGGATTTAAATATACTGACATGTCTCACTTGTCTCATGGCTAACCTCAATAAACTAATGGCGACTCTCACATAAGATAAAACTTTTAAAGGTTAATTAATCTCGATAAATCTTCTCAACATTGCGCAAACTAAGGATTTGGAATAACTTGTGTCAATTAAGAACTTTTGATCCACTTTCAACATTACCTCTTAACCCGCTTCCCCAAGCACGAGGTTTGCTTTGGGACGATCACAACAAGCTAATGCTAACACTGACAAAAATAACACGCAAAAATATCGCAATATGTCAACAAATATATATATAGACAATCAAGATTATGTTTACATGTACTTGTGTCAATTAAGAACTTTTGATCCACTTTCAACATTAACTCTTAACCCACTTCCTCGAGCGCGAGGATTGCTTTGGGAAGATCACAACAAGCTAATGCTAACACTGACAAAAATAACACGCAAAAATATCGCAATATGTCAACAAAAATATATCTATCGACAATCAATATTATGTTTACATGTACTTGCCATATGGCAATTCGCTTTGGCTCTATGCTTGTCCTAAGGCAAGACACCTCCAATAATTTAGCGATGTGACTCACATTATGTCATTTAAGCAAATTCTGTTTGCCAAAAAAAAAAAAAAAAAACTATATGATTTCCACGTGGCAGGGCACATGACAGACTTTTATACTTAATTTGAAGTCGATTTTTAAAAAATCGAATAAGAGAGCAATTCGTGAGTTTTATTACTACTTTATAGTTCAACAAATTTTTCTTTTAATTTTACATGTCAAACAGAATTTAAATAACGGATGGCGAGAGATGTTCTTTTAATTTTAACATAGTTATTGAGATTCAAAAATATGACACTGAAATCTAGATACTCTCAAATGAAAATAAAAAGAATTTGTGAATAAGCTAATAATATTCAAACTTTTCTTTACATTATATGTCTATCTCGGTTAATTTTAAGTCTAATTAATTCAATTTGACAAAAAAAAATTACTTGGTATTATCTACACTCGATGAGGAACAACCTTAGATATTATACATGCTAAAAATCATTGATGATAATAACAAAAAGGAGAAAAATATATTAAAATACTTCCACTAGAGCGGGCCCAAGGAACTAGCTTAAAAGTTTAAAAGAACTCTCTAGGTGTAGTCATTACTTACTTGAGTTTTAGTCCACAACTTATTTCCATGGATTTTTTTTTTTTTTTTTTTGTCTTTGGAGGAACGGAACTGCGGCCCGACAACCGCGCCGTAAACCCCCTGGGTGACACTTAAGCGGAGGAACCACCACCCCGAGTCACACTTAATACACCTAGCGCCTCCCCTGGGTTTTGAACCCTTCACCTCTTCGTTGAAGATCAGTAGAGTCTTAGCCAGTGGAACCACCGTGGCCGGTGGTGAAACGTTTAACTTAACATTAAAACCAGCTGAACATTCATCAAACAACTTTGTAGTTCATATTTTTTAAAAAAAAGGAGTGAGAAGTGGCCGAATGAATAACAGAGAGAGAGAGAGATTTAGACCGAAAGAGAGAGAGAGAGAGATAGCGATATTAGCAAATATATGGAACTTTACCATTTAATATGATTCTGTGAATATATCCACATGCAATATCTTCCCAGCACATAAATGCACGAGATTAGAATTTGAAAATAATCAAGATAAGTGCAAGGTATTGCCACGACTATATCTATACATGTCCCAAATTTATATACAAATAGCTCTCATGTGATAATAATCTAAATTCTTTTTTGAGTATTGATTAAATAGTCCAAATTATATCATCCTCTAACATTTATAAGCTCTTCCCCAATTTTTTGTACAAAAAAAGTCACCAAAAATCCAAAACTATACTCACTACAACATATTTACCTTAAGCAGTTTCTTGTAACAACATAAATCCCAATCTTGTGTCCATATGTCACATTCACCCTTCGTCAAAATTTCGTCAATGGACATAGTTAGAAATTTATCCACATAGATGACAGAAAGAAAACGATATTGACATGGTGCCCACATAATTTAAGTCAAATAAAAATAACGTCATTTTCGTTTAAAAATCATCTGAGAGAATTTTGACAAAAGATACATATGTCACATGAGTATAAATTTTGGCTTTGTGATGTTGTAAGAATAAGTTTAGGACAAATATGTCATAATAGACATAGTTTTGGGCTTTTTATGTCACGGAAAATAGTTCTAGATAAATGTGTCACAATGAATATAGTTTAGGTTTTTTTATGACGCTTTCTCTCTTTTGTATATGGATAAACTGCGTATTATGTAAAAATCAGTTTCGAATTTAATTGCATCTTTGAATTTTATTACAAAAATTCCGCCTTTTGTTTAATTTTACGCATTAGCTAGGGAGATTAAAAAAAAGGTAGGCAAGAGAGAAAGCGAGAGATTCCTAGCCCTTCCCAATCATGTTAGCCAAATAGATGATGAGATAGATGAAAATAATTTTAAACGGAATGACTTTATAAATCCGACATGTGAAATTTTATTACCAAACTAAAGTCAATGAGTGAGCGGTCAAGCAGTGTTTGGGTCAAATTTCGTGCATCTTAATTAGTCACATTCCGAGCGATCTTAAGGGTGCGCTCATCCACCGAAATCAATAAGATAGGATAAAGCTCTTTTATCATCTAAACCAACACCTTGGTCAAAAAAAAAAATAATGCCTTATGTTATCAAACTTTTAAGAACATATATGAATGAGATGAACCTGTAATAGAAGATATCTTCAAAATATTTCACGCGTGACTTTTCCTTTTTTTAAGGAGATTTTTCAGCTTCTTTTCCTAAATTCCCTAAAAGATCTAATAAATAAAATGGACGTAAATGTTTAATTAGCAAATATTTGATCAAACAAAGTATAGCTGATCAATTCCATCCCACCGTTTTCCTTTTTCAAGTTAAATATTTCGATTTGCTGGAGAATTTCGCTATCTATTAAATCAGAAATGAGATATCATGTTTGACTCAAATGGTAAAATTACAATATTGACGTAGTTCATATTATGAACGAAACAAAATTTCTCAATAAAAATCCGATCATCTTGGCCCTGGCTCGTCTTTGACTTGTTCCTTTTTAATTAATTTTTTTGTGGATTTAATCCGGATAGATAGCAACTACTAACAATTTCGGATCAATCAACGGCCCTTTGTTTACCTTTACAAAAAAAAATTAAAAAAATTTTCGAAAGTAAGAAAAAAAAATCATATGAAAAATCGTTTAGATGACTATGATAAATTCAATTATTTTATATAAAAAAAACCATTATAATTTATTTTTGGAAAACACATTTTTTTACTTTTCATATTCGGAAAAAGCAATTCTTATGATTTCTTACTCTAGATTAAGGGAAGGAGAGTTTGGCTTAAAAGACTCTTTTATTTAAGAACCTACATTCTCAATACAAAGTCAATAATAGCATAGTTTCGAAAGTTAGGCTAAAAGAACTTACTTAAGAACCTACGTTTTTTATACGAAATCGATAAATGCATAGTCATCGGGTCGAGATGGAATCAAAACACCAATTAAGTGAATCGAGAATTGGGAATCGAACCGATTAGTCAAATTTGCATTAAAATGTTATATTTTTATATTTTTTAACTTAAGTAAAAATCACGTAGTTTGCGTATGAACGAATTGTACTTATCCATGAAACCTACGGATCAATTACAAGCTTAAAAACCTTTGACGTGGGCTTGATGGATTGTTTACCTATGTGGTACCCGATTGACGCAATTGTAGAGAATTTGAAAAAAAAAAAAAATCACTCTTGAAAAATGATCTCTTATTGTAAAAAGATATATTTTCACCAATATTTGGGCAAGAAATCGTTGGGATCTTATGTTTGATATTTAAATTACGAAATTAAGATCTTTAAGATGATGAGTATAAAACCATCCATTAGGAAAATCTTATGAATTATTACAAATTCACGATTCTCGTGTGTTTTTGGTGCTCTGAAATATACATACTATCTCGGATAAAAAACAAAAAAGAACTTACATATCATAATGCCAAAATAAAGAAGATTACATATCAAAATGCTGAATCAACAAGTCCATCACACGTATTTAATGATTATGGATTTTTCTAACATTTGATTTCGAATTTACCATGAATAATCATAACCATTGTAGGAACATGATGGCAGATTATCGGACGGAAGTGTAACTAAGTTATTGCCAGTGACCAAACTTCCCTCGCCGCAAGAATTTGCCACAGCAACTCTCAAGTTGTCGCAACGTGCTTCGATCTGGCCATAGCGCTTCTTCCGCCAATATCCAATCACGTAAGTGCCCTGCATCCTCAATTCCAACCCTACGGCCACTGTCCCCACGGACCTGCACTCCCGGTGCATGTTCTCAACCACCGCCTTCGCCGGCCTCTCCATCCTTATCTTCACCTTGATCTCAGTCCTGTCGGTAGACCGCAGCACGAACGGCTTTGCCAACGCCAATGCCAAGGGTTGCTCTGCGTCCCTCTGCGTCCCCCTGATAGTAGAGGAAGCAGTGGACTTTGTGGAAGAACAAGTTCCCAAAATGTTCTGGTTTTTGCACCAATAGGGCAGCTTCCCAAGTAGCCCCGGCCGATGCCATGACCGTCAGATTGGACACGGTCAGCCCAGCAACTTTCAACGCGGGGTATTCAGGCCCAGCAAGGACGCGGATGAAGAAGGCTAAATTCCATACTACTATCACAAAGGTCGCCATGGCAGTCATCGCGACACCAACACACCATAGCTCGGACTTCCGGTTCCGCATCTGCTGCATCGTGGGCGGGGATTGGACTGGGGGCCATGCGGTCGGGTGAATGTTTACCTGGCTGATGTCCCCTTGGCAGAGGCTGAGGAGGAGCGGGATGGCCCATGACCGCTGCTGCTTTCAGGTCGGAGGGTGGAGGAGGAGAAAGTAGGAACAGAAGTGATGGGCGATGGGGGGAGGAGAGAGGGAACCGACGAATTCTCTCTTCTGAATATATGAGAAGATAAGTTGCGGGTGGTCCTGTTAAGCGCCAACATAGCGATTCGAATACCCATATTGTGAATTTCCGTTCCTTGCATTGCGGCGCGAAAGAGAGATACCGAAAACAGAACGATCTAACAAGCTTCCAGCCCTTCCTTTTGTTATTGATTTTTATCTGTTTATTATATATTTTTCATTTTCTTTTTTCTTTGTTCTCTAGACTACTACAAGAATGCATTGCTTAATTCGTCCACTGAAGTCAGGCGTCAACAAAAGCAAGAGCTGCACCTAAATTTTAATTTAGTGATTTTATCATCCTTTCCCGTATATCGCATATTAAAATCGAATTTGAATGGTAAAATGGATAAAGAAAGGCATATCCAAATGCATCTGATCAATAACGTTTATAAAGAAACGGATAAAATCTCTTCAAATAAATTTGTATAATCCTTCCCCAACGCTTATCTTTGGATTTATCCCGTTGATTTTAGATTTGAAAATATCAAATAAAGATAAAGTATCTTTAGATATATCAGTTTATCCATTTAGTGTCTAATTAGGTCAAAACTAGAAAAATATAATAATATATGCATGATGCGCAGACTTTGAAAGATAGCTTCTGTTAAAATAATATGATAAATGCATTATTTTTCAATTCAATTTGAAACAGACATGCTTATTTTTCATTTAGTTTTATTTCCCAATTTTAAATTAGATTATATACTTTGAAGAAACTTTGTTTAGCAAAAAAAACTTAACTGAAACTAATATTTTTCTAAATACCATTTAATTTCGAATTAGGATATTTTTAGATTAAGAAAAAAGTGATAAGTTCATGAGTTTTGGTTCATTAGTTTACTATTCGACAATTTTTTGATTACACAAATTAAATCGACACTCATCAAGTCAAATGAAATAGATATGGTTTTTACTTAAGTAGAATATTATGGATACAAAAATCTCGAATCAGCCTCACCTCCTCTCTACAAATAGAGGTTTCACTATTTATTTTAACACTTGCGTCGAAAGTCTATCGGATTAATGTTTCTTAGGAAAATGAAACTTTTTTCAAGAAGGCGAAACTCTCTAAGAAGGCAATTATGTTTGTCAATTTTTTTGGAGAGTTCTGAGGAGATGCAATTGCATTTCCCAAGTACATCCATAAGAGCTTTGGACTTTTAATTTCCAAAATGTTAAATCATTTTTTCTTCCAATTTTTCCCTCACCAAGTACTTGCAATTGTTTCAATTTCCTTGCGCTGCTTGAGGACCATTGGCTCACCTTCGACATTACCTTTTAACCCATTTCCCCCGAATGCAAGGATTGCTTCAGGAGGGTTGCAACAAGCAAATGCCAAAACAAATAAAAATAACACGCAAAAAAATCGATATAGATGAACAAAACACATATATTGACAATGGATTATATGATCACATTTATGTCATTTAAGCAAATCCTTTTAGGGAAAAAAGAAGTCTCTGTGATTTGTACGTGGGAGAGCGCATGACAAAATTTTGTACTTTATTTGAAGTTGATTTAAAAAAATCGATTAGGAGATAAATTTATGAGTTTTATTTTATTAGTTTATAGTTCGACAGGTTCTTCTTTTAATTTTATATGTCAAATAGAATTTAAATAACGAATGAGGAGAAATGCTCTTTGAGTTTTAACTTAGTTATTGAGATTGAATTAAGATGTCATTTTAAAATATAACACTAAAATCCACATATTCTAAAATGATAACAAAAACTAATTTGTGAATAAGTTAATGATGTTCAGACTTTTCTTTATATCATATGAATATTTAAGTTCATTTTAAGTCTAGTGAATCCAATTTGAGAAACGTTTTTATTTTGTATTTTCTACGCTCAACGAAGAACAACCTTAGATATTATATAGATTAAAAATTATTGATGATAATAGCAAACAGGAGAATAAATATATTTAAAAATGCGGTCACTGCGCGGGCTCAAGTAACTAGTTTAAAGTTTAAAATAACTCTTTAAGTGTATTCTTTATGAGCTTCAGTTTTAGACCCCAACTTATTTCGAATGGATTTTGTTCATTGTACTGTGATGAAACGTTTACTTAAAATTAAAACTGACTGTCAAACATTCATAAAAAATATTTGTGGTTCACAAAAAAATTAGAGAGTGAAACAGTGGCCGAATGAAAGAGGGAGATTAGCGAAACTATGAAACTTTATTGTTATATATGATTCTGTGAATATATTTAATATCTTCTCAGCACTTAATTACGGATAATGCACAAGATTGGAATTTGAAAATAATCAAAATAAACATCACGCAGTGAAAAAAATCATTGATCAATAATAAAAATTAAAGGAACATTATGGCTAAAAAGCGTCCTCGGATCAACACGATTATAGGAACATGACGGAAGACTACCGCCATTGTCACTTGTGACTAATCTTCCTTCACCCGTAGAATTTGCAAAGGCAACCTTCACGTTATCGCAGTATGCTTCAATGTGGCCATATTTCCTCTTCCACCACGAGCCAAGCACGTAAGTGCCTTGCATCCTTAAATCCAGTCCGACGGCCGCAGTCCCTACGGACCTCTCTGCTCACGATTCATGTCCTCCACCACTCCCTCCACAAGCTTCTCCATTGTTATTTCACCTTGATTCGGTCTTGTTACGGCTCCGCTGATGTCAATGCCAAGGGTTGAGTTGCGTCCCAATGATAGTAGACAAAACACTCCACTTCGTGGGTCCGAAATCCTCTCGGCATTCCAAATGACCCCAGCCGATGCAGTGACTGTGAAATTAGACACAGTCAGCTCGGTGACTTTCACTATTTAGGCCCGACAAGCATGCAAATTAAGTAGGAGAAAATCGATAATAATACCAAAAGGGTCAACACGGCAATCATGTAAACACCATAACACTATAGCTCAAACTTCCAATCGTCATCCATTATGCATATGACACATTGGCCAGGGATTGGAGTAGCGAGCATGCAGCCGAGGCGGGTTAGATACACATTGATGTCACCTTGGTGGAAGACAAGAAGCCAGATAGCCTATGACCGCTGCTTCCAGGTCGGAGGATGGAGGAGGAGATGCCGAGAGCAGGAACAGGAGCTATGCTATCTACCGTTTCAGTGATGGGCGACAGCGAATTCTCTCGTCTGAATATATGAGATGAGGCTGTGGCGGAATACCAATATTGTTGAATTCCGTTCCTTGCATTGCGGCACGAGAGATACCGAAAACAGATGGAGCTGATAAGCTTCAAAGCCTTTCTTTTGTTATTATATTTATCTGTTCATTATTCATTTCTCTTTTTCTCATTTTTTTTTCTTTTGTTTGCTTCATTGCCATTTATTCTTCTTTTTTATCTTTTCACGAGAATGTGTCTAATTTGCCCACTAAAATCTAAGTGTCAACAAAAGACAGAGCTGCACCTCCACTCGTTATGTGCCACACAGCCTAAATTCAACTAATTAACATTAAAAACTCAACTAATTATTATTAATTTAGTGATTTGTCATCCTTGTGTCACGGGCCGATCGATCTAGCGTTCCCTTGCCCGTGCAGCCTTAGAATTTCTCCCAAGTCAGCCTTTCACACACTCAACTCACAAGAATTGTAGAGACAATCGATCTAGCATTCCCTTGCCCATGCAGCCTTAAATTTCTCCCAGGTCAGCCTCTTACACACTCAACTCACAAGAATCAAACTCTCTCTAGAGAAGCTTTGAATTTGTATTACTTGTGAATGAAATAAGTACAATGAGGGGATGAGACCCCTATATATACAAACACAAGGCAAACCGTATCCGTAGATCTCTCATTAATCTAACAGTAGAGATCACATCTCCCCAACTGCCAACTACCTGCATTTATTACATACGAATACAATTACCATATCGCCCGCCCCCATGAGTATTCTAGAAGACTTGAGAAAACCCTAGGTCTCGAGAATACAAGCCGAGGGTCGCTTGATCCACGGATGTGTCACACCCATCCCTTCTCTTGGATCAGCTTTCTTTCGGGCCGTGACACTTGCACATCTATCGCTTGTTAAAATTAAATTTGAATGTAAAAATAGGTAAAGAAAAGGATCTTTAAATATATGAGATCAATAACGTTGACAAAGATAAAGATAAAATTTCTTCAAATAAATTTCTATAATCCTTCCCAAACACTTATCTCTTTGGATTTATCTCATTGATTTTAAATTTTAACAATATCAAATAAAAATAAAGTATCTTCAAATATATTCGTTTATTGATTTAGTTTGTGATTAGGTCAAAACTAGAAATATATATTAATACATGAATGATACTCATACTTTGAGAGATAGCTTCTGTTAATAATGTGTTAAATGTATTATTTTTCAATTCAATTTAAAATTAGATCCTGATAATTTGAAGGATGGCTTAAATTAGTACTTGAATAAGATTTACTTAGTATTCATTAAATATATACGCTAGAATAAAAGAACAAAAACTTAAATTAGAAACACGCATGCTTACATTTCAGTTCGTTTTATTTTCCTGATTTTAAATTATTTTATATACCTTGAAGAAAATTTATTTAGCAAACATATAAAGAGAAACTAAAGTTTTTCTAAAAGCCACTTAATTTAAAATTGGGATATTTTCAAATAAATAAATAAAAGTCAAATAAGAGATAAGTTCGTGAGTTTTGGTTCATTAGTTTATTACTGGACGATTAGTCAATTACACAAATTGAACTAACACTTATCAAGTCAATTATGAAATAGATTTGATACTTACTTAAGTACAAAGTTATGGATAAAAAATCTATTTGTACACTTGTCATACTGAGACATATCAAAAGTCTATCGGATCAATGTGTCTTACGAAATTGAAACTTTTTCCAGAACGTGAAACTCTCTAAGATGAGCTTTAGGCTTTAATATTTTCAATATGCTAATACATTTTCTCTTTCAACTTTGCCCTTGCTAAGTTGTTGTAATTGTTTCAATTTCTTTACGTTGCTTTCTTACTTTTGTTGTTTTCATTTGCTTAGTCGAGTTCCCCGTAAAATCACAACCAACCTAAAAGCATCGCATGGACTCCTAGTGGACAAGAATTTTAGGACTCATAATTTGATAATAGATCGCATGAGATACATTATTAATAATGAATCAAGTTAAGATACTAAAAGGGCATCAATTGAATAAATTAGATCTCTAGTTGCGTAGCGAATGACATATCATTCTCTATCTCATTTAGTTCCTAGCCAACTCTAATAAACTAGTGGTGACTCCCATATAAAAGGTCAGTCAATTTAAGTAAACATTCTCAATGTCAGCATGAGATAGCTGTTTAGGAGAATCTACACTAATTAAGGACCGTTGATCCATTTTCCACATTAACTCTTAACCCGTTTTCTCCAAATGCGAGAGGGCTGCTTCAGGAGGAGGGTCGCAACAAGTTAAGGCTAACACAAATGAAAATAACATGCAAAAATATCAATATATGTCAATAAAACACATAAATCGACAATCGAGAATATGTTTACATGTCCTTGCCCCATGGCAGTTCGTTTTGGCATTATGCTTGTCCAGTGGCCTCCAATAATTTAGCTACTAGGCTAACAATTATGTCACTTAAGCAAATCCCTTTTCGGGGGAAAAAAAGGAAGCCTCTATAATTTTCACCGTGGCAGGGCGCATGACAGAGTTTTGACCTTAATTTGCAGTTGATTTATTAAAAAAAAAAATCGAATAAGAGAGAAATTCGTGAGTTTTAGTTTATTTGTTTATAGTTCAAGAGGCGTTTCTTTTAATCTTACATATCAGATGGAATTGAGATAATGGATGAGGAGAGATTGTCTTTGAGCTTTAGCATAGTTATTGAGATTGAATTAAGATGTCATCTAAAGAACATGACACTAAAATCCACTTACTCTAAAACGAAAATGACAACAACGTTGTGAACAAGCTAATAATATCCAGAGTTCTCTTTATATTATGTGTCTATTTCGGTTCATTTTAAGTCTGATCAATCCAATTTGACAAATGTTTTTACTTGGTATTTTCTACACTTAATGAAGAACAACCCGAGATATTAATACATGTTAAAAATTAACGAACAATAATAACAAAAAGGAGAATAAATATATTTAAAATGCATTCACTAGTGCGGGCCCATGTAACTAGTTTAGTGTATGAAAAACTCTCTAGATGGGGTCTTTACTTACCTGAATTTAAGCCATGACTTATTTCAAATGGATTTTGTTCATTGTACTGTGGTGAAACGTTTAACCAAAATTTAAAAGCAACACTTAAACACTCATCAAATAATTTTGGGGTTCATAAAAAATTTTGGCAGTATTTTTTTTTTTTTTTTTGGTCAAAAAATTTTGGCAGTTAAAAGATGGCTGAATATATCTATATGTAAATCTTCCCAGCATGTAAATAGGGATGCTACATGAGATTAGAATTTGAAAATAATCAAGATAGGTATAGACCTTTATGGCTATACATGGTTCTGTGAATATATTTACATGCAATATCTTCGCAGCACATAATTAGATATACTCCACAAGATTAGAATTTAAAAATAATAAAGATAGATGCAAGGTAGTGCCACGATATATATCTATATATTTCCTCAAATTTAAATACAAATAACTCTCGTGCCATAATAATATAAACTCTTTTTTAAATGTTGATTTTAATATTCCAAATTATATCTTCTTCTAACATTTTGAAGCTCTTCCTCAAATCTTTTGTATATGCATAAGCTATGTACTACGAAAAAATCAGCTTCAAATTTAATCTGACCATTGAATTTTATTATTTTATTACAAAGATGCCAAACCGTTTGATTTTGCTTTTAACTTTACGCATGACTAGAAGAGCGAGACCCCCACCCCTACTCAATCATGTTAGCCAAATAGATGATGACATTGTGAAAATAGACGATGAGATTGATGAAAATAATTCTAAAAAGGAATAACTTTATAAAACTAATAATATGCAGAATTTTATAACCAAATTAAAGTAAATGGGCGATGAGACTTTTTTTTTCTCCTTATAAACGGTGAGGTCATACTCGGATCAGTTTTCATGCATCTTGACCGGTCACATCCTCAGTAATCTTGAGGGTCCATTCATCCACCAAGACCAATAAGAAAAAATCAACGCCTTATTTGAGGGTCCATTCATCCACCAAGACCAAGACCAATAATACTTTCTCACCATCTAAACCAACGCCTTATTTGACAAAAGAAAAAATCAATACCTTATTGAATGAGACAATTTTTTAAGAAAATATATGAATGAGATAAAAATTTTAATAAAAGATATCTTCGAAATAATTCATGCATGACTTTTCCAACTTTTAAGGAGATTTTTCATCTTCTTTTCATAAATTCCCCTTTAAAATATCCAATAAATGAATCAATGCGAATGTTTAATTAGCAAATATTTGATAAAACAAAGTATAACATTCCACTATTTTTTTTCAAGTTAAATATTTCGGTTTTCTCGAGAATTTTGCTATCTATTAAGCCAGAAATGAGATATCATGTTTGATTTAAACAGTTAAATAACATTATCTATGTAATTCATTTTATGAACAAAACAAAATTTCTCAACAAGAATCGGATCATCTTGGCCGCAGCCCGTCATGATTTGAACTTGTTCTTTCTTAACTAATTTTGGTGGATCTAATCTGGATAGATAGCACCACTAGGCTACTAATACATTCGGACCAAGCAGTTCGGTTACATTTATGAAAGCAATCTTTTTAGTTTTCGAAAGTAAGAAAAAAAATTCATATCAAAATACCGTTTGGATGACTATGATTAATTCAATTATTTCATAAACATAAACCAATGTAATTTATACTTTGGAAAACACAATTTTTACTTTTCATATTCGAAAAAAATGATTCTTATGATTTCTAATTTTAGATCAGGGGAAGAAGACTTTGACTCAAAGGACTCGCTTATTCAAGATCCTACATTCTCAATACAAAATTGATAAGGCATTGTTTGGAAAGTCTGGCTTGAAAGAACTTTATTTAAGAACCTCGATTTTCAATACAAAATTGATAAGAGCATAGTCATCAGATCAAGATATTTATCCGGAATCAAAATTCTAATTTAGTGAATTGAAAACTGGGAATCAAATCTAATCAAACTGAATCATACGATTTGCTTAAAAGTGTTGTATTTTTATATTTTATCTTACATAAAAATCACATATTTATGTGTATGAATGGATTGTACTTATCCATGAATCTAGGGATCAAATCCAAGTTGAAAGTTTACCTTTGTGGTGGTGCCTAGTTGATGGGATTGTAGTGAATTTGAAGAAATTCACCTCTTGAATAAAAGATATCTTATTGTAAAAAGATATATTCTCACTAATATTTGGGTAAGTAATCGTTGGAATCTTATGTTATTACAAAATCAAGATTTCGAAGATGGTGAGTATAAAACCACCAATTAGGAAAATTGTATGATTCATTACAAATGCACCCACGATTCTCATGTGCTTTCAATCCTCTTAAAATATACATATCATCTCTGACTAGAAAAATAATAATATGCATATCATCATAGTGTTGAATCAACACATCTTCGTGCGTATTTAACCATTATGGATTATTTTACATTTGACTTCAAATTTACAACGTAAAAACAATTTAATAATTTTACAATGATAGTTCGTAATTGATGTACCAAAAAGATTACCAAAAAAACATATAGTTAATAGATCTATCATAAAGAATCCAAACTCTTGTGAAACCAATAAAAACAAGGGAAAAAGTAAATGATACGAAATTTATAGTATTCGATATTTTCTATTTTCTTTATCACTCCCCTCGTCGAGGACCAAAATCTTCTGAGAAAATATACACAAATATATTTTTTTCCTATGTAACTTTCCCTATTAATCAAAAGCTGGGCGGGCGTACATTCCTTGTGTACACTCAACCACACTCGATCTCAACTCTTCCTATTCGCTAATCGCTAGAGAGCGCCCTACGCTACCTCGTCCGGGCCCTCGCCGGGCCTCTTGGCGGGCCGGGCGATCGGGCCGGCCCGAGTCCTGAACCCGCCTTCGACCACCGGGTCGTTCGGGCAGCAGTGGAACGCCGAGGGGCTGCCCGACCGCTTCTCCTCCTCGCACTTCTCGCAGACGCGGCCGTGGCCGGCGCTCCGCCGCCGCCTGCTCAGCTCCTCGAGCGCCGCGCTCATCGCCAGGTACCTCTCCCTCTCCGCCTGCAGCTCCAGCTCCCTGTACTGCTCCGCCACCGCGGGGCGAAACCCGCTGACCGGCCAATCCGGAATTCGGCCCCGGTTCGGACTCTCCGCCGGGCGGTCCCGCCTCAGGAGCATGGCGTTCTCCGGCGGGCTCCTCGCCGGCTCGTCCCGCCCCCGCCGCCGCTGCCCTTCCTCCTCTCCCTCCTCGGCCGCCTGAGGACGAAGAGGAAGCAGCAGCGGGCTGCCCCCCGGCGGGCGGCGGCCGCGAAGTCGAACTTGTCGGTGACGGGGACCCGCGCGGGCCAGGAGCGAGGGGGGTCGCCGCCGCGGTCGGCGAGGAAGACCGCGAGCTGGTTGGGGGGCACCCCGATGCGCTGGGCGATGGTGAGCTTGAGATCGTGGAAGCGGAGGGAGGGGTGGACGAGGACGGTCCCCAGGAGGGTCTCCCTGTCGCCGTCGGAGAAGAACGCCGGGAAGAGCGAGCCGGCGGGTGCGTTCTGCATGGCTCCGGCGCCGGTCGATGGTGCCCGGGGCGCGATCAAATTCAAGGAAGAGCGAGGGCAGCGAGCTGTGCATATATATATATATGGGCAGGCGCGGAGGGGAGGCGGCGAGGGCAAATGCGTAAATACGGAGGGGCGTTGCCGCGGCTCCGCGGCACGGAGAAGCTGTGAAGGTTTTTTTTTTTGGGGGTGGGGGAGGGGTGACTTGGCGAGCAAGTTTTTTCTCGAGGGGGATCGCGACTCGATTTCCTTGCTTCTTCTTCTCTTCTTCCTCGCTTTGGAGGACGGGGAGGGGGATCCGCGCTTTCATCGCATCTCGAGTCCACGTCATCCCCTTATCCGGGGACTATTTTCCTCGCGATCTCTCTTTTTTCTTTTTTTTGTCCATTTCTGGAAAGGGTATCTTTTTAATTCGTCGATCGATTTTTTTTCTTATTGTTTATATTTTGGTAATCTTACGGAAGATTATAGATATAAGACAAAAATAAGAAGAAGAAGAAGAAGAAGAATCTTCTTTTGAATAGGCCTGAGTGTTAAATCTGAAATCAATCTCTCCCGTGACATTGATTTAAGATCTTCACAAATGTAAGAATGAGAAGGACCTGATAAGATCATTTTATCATGACAAGAAATTTGAAGAAGGCTTTCAATAGAGTAGAAAATCAAACTAGTTAGCACTTTGAATTCCGATCATTAAGAATATTTTTCTGAAAATGATCACTTATATCACTTTGAAAAATCGATCAATGAAAAAAATATTTTAAATGTCCGCAAAATTTTTTTAACATGAATTGCCACTAACAATAAAAATATTTTCTATAAACTAATTAGTTCAAAATATAAAAGTGATTATTTTTTAAGGAACAGACCCTTACATAAATATTATAAAACATATATAACTCTGGAACTTTTGACTACTAAAATACTACGATTTGGATTTTGAGAAAATTTCCATTTGGTGGTCATGGTCATTACGTTTGCTGAATCTTCGTTGAGAGGTCATTTAGATATTAATTGCGTTCATTCAATAAAGTAAATGCGGGAATTAGCTGTAATTAATATGCTTTGACCGGGTCTTGGGTCAATTTTTTTCGGCCACGTAGGCCAACTTTCTAATAGAGTAAAGCGTCCTCCGCTGGGATCCAAATCGACGCTAGTCCCAGAAAAGGACGAAAAGAAAGAGAGAAAGCGACACACGAAAAGACTAAAAGTTTGATCCTGAAGGCTTCCAGAAACATTCGCGATGGCTCCACGAAGCTCAGTGTCACGGGACGATTCTTTCGATCGCAAACGAACCCGGAAATGACTTTGGACTCCATCAGGAAGAGCCATTGCTCCTCGGTTCAAAAGAACCATCTGAGTTTAAATAGCTGGGATCGGTAAAAGAAGTACAGACCGAATGTTATTGCGGATTCAGATGGTTACAGTTAAAAATGCATACATGCTATTCATCGACTATGAAGACGACGGCCTCAGGGTTCCGATCTGTCAGCCTTGTAAACAAGAAAGTATTCAGTCCCCATGTAATGGGAAGCCAATGCCTTGCCGGCGGAAGTCGGTTGAGAGAATGCCATCTTAGAATGCTCAAGAACAGTACCCGAGCAGAAACTACTCCTGCATCATCAGAACATGAACAACATTCGTCAAATTATGAATCGAATGTGATTCAGGTCCAAGCATCTTGCGATCGACTGCCATGTCAGAGGAATGACAAACTTTCCCAAGTCGACTTTGTGACTCAAGATTGCCATCGACAAAGAGAAGCATATAAAATATGTCAAAAACAATGGAGCCTAGCAGCAAACGGTGGATACCAGAGATGTGGAGATAAAGACAAACGATACCTAGCAGCATCAAGTAATCGAGTGGCTACGTGCTTTCTTCTGTTGGAGGGAGTGACCCAGATGGCTCTTATGCCACAGACGGCCGATACAGCTTCTTTTTCACAGCAGACGACTCCATTTAGTGGGTTCCCCTTCAATTTCTTACATTTCCTAAAGGAAGTGCCTCTTTTTACTGCTTCCCTTTGGAAGACCACATTCCCAAATTGAAGGGCAGCTGACTTTACTCTCGTATCCTTAACGGCGGCGCCTTCTGCTCTTCTGTTCTCTCCAAAGGAGATGATTTGAAATGCCTCTTTTATGGGTTCCGCAACTAAACATCCAGCAATTCTCTGGGAAACTACAAATAGATATACCTGCAAACCAGATAACCGAAATGAACATGAAGTAATCTTCCCAGGCCCCATTTCACAAAACAAAGGCTGAAACCATTTTTCAAGCATAATGAGATGTCCAATAAAAATTCAGAAAATGGAAAGCGAACTGGAAGGTAATTAAAGTTCAGAAAGGCCAACGTGTCAGCTAACAACTGCATATGAAATGCTCAAATTCTTGTTTATCCCTGGAAGAGCATTCATACAACAGAACAACTTTGCTTGGATAGCATTTGTACCATGTCAAAAGCTCAGTACTGAAAAACGAACAGATGCAACATGCATGAACAGGTCAACATCCATATCCAAAATTTTCCCCATAGAATAGTAAAATAAATCATTTCCTTTCATCTGAAATGTCAATATAGTAGCGTAGGTAGAATTTATATATTAAATCATATCAGAACTTCCAACAATGATAATACAGAAAACTTATGCTGTAATCACCTTACACTGCCTATGGTAAATCCATCCAGATCCAAGCTCCACCTCCATCATCTTCACAACCTCTTGTACCTTCAAACACAAAAGCAATCAAGATTTAGTTTTTTCATGCCCTAAATAAACATCTTTGCAACATTTAAGAAAGATCGTGATAATGGAGGAGTTTTAGTCTAGATGTCTCTGTCTCTGTCTAGTAAAACTTGTAAACCAAATGGGTTTAAATTCATCCAATCACTTTGAAACATTTGCTTGTTGTTACTACTGGCTACCCAATTGGAGCAGTCATTTCCATCTCTTTTAACCGCCAAAGTTCAAACCAGGATATATATTTTGTCCTCTGATTTCCTCTAAAACAGGCTCACAGGTCCATCACTTGTTCAAATCCAGTTGCAAAAAAGCTTTTTCGCGTCAGTTTCCACAGTCTCTCCCCTCCAGCCAGCCTTTTTAGCTAATTGCATACCTTAGCAAATAAAAAGTGCTCATGTAGTTTCAGTGTCAGAAGCATGAACCTGCTTTACCCACTCCTCTTAATAAATCAAAGCTATCTCTAGCTATTATACCAACAACAGCACATGAACCAGCCTTACCCACTCCTCTTAATAAATCAAAGCTATCTCTAGCTATCATACCAACAACAGCATCTCCATCAACACAATTTATTCCAATGACTTCACATGTAGGTTATTCTCATTCAGTTTTAGCATTTTCTGATGCACTTTCACTTTTTTTAGGCTGATGTACTCAACTAGAGCCTGTTAAAGAGCCTGCATAACTCCTGGATCTGGGGTTAACTATTTAAAGAGAGCTTAAGTTCTGCCACTCCAAATGCACCAACACATGGCAATGATCCTAGAGAACTCCTTTTCCAATTCAGCTTTCCCATCCTGAAGTAATTGTTAAAACCATTGATCAATCTCCTCCCCCTTTACTCTCAAACTCGACATACCAGACCAGATGCACTCCCACATAGGAGATAGCAGAACTAAATGCTCAGTGGTTTCTTGTTCCCCCACAAAAAGGGTATTTCTCATTAGATGTAATCTCTCTCATGAAGGGATAACTGAAAGAGACAAAAGCATTAGAGCAGAGTTTCCATAGATGAACTTTCAATTTAGGCAAACAATCTACGCACCAGATCCATCCCCAAATACCATCATCCACCTTTCTAGAAATGAAGATTCACGACCGTTGATTCTCTAACTATTAATTCTCTTTGCAAAAGAATATGCAGCTCTAACTATTAATTCTCTTTTCTTTTTTCTTTTTTTTGTCATGAAGAAACACAAATTGCTTGGCAGGCTTTCCTTTTAGGAAAAGGACTCACACATACATCGAGTCAGGAATAGGCAATAGCTCCTAAATATCAAAAAGAGAAATTTTAAAGACAAACCTTGTTTCTTTGAGCAGGAGGGTCACTATCCAATACCATAACGATACGCCCTCGTTCAGTGGAAGGTGTGCTTACGACCCTTTCACTGCGCCAACCCTGTTAACAATTACGAAGCAAGACCAATAAGTGCACATCCGTCGAAGCAAAAGGGACAAGCCAAGGTTTCGAATTGGCTCACCTTAAACTGTAGTCCTTGAGTATAATTCTTGTGAAATGCCGCGTGAGCCTTCTCATCTCCTTCGTCCCCGGGCGCATACTTGATCCCGCACTCAGAGCATGTCCGGAGAAGAAAATCGGACTGCCCCAACTCCAGATGAAACTGAGCATAGCTCCTTTTCTTGTTTCTGTTGACCACTTTCGTACCGCCAACCACTACTGATTCTGGGTTTAGGCCAGGTTCCACGGAATCGAGTTTCGTCGCTTCTCCGCTGCTCGAATCCTCGAGAATTTCAGACCTATACCCGAAAGAAGAGCGGCAAATATCAACGAGAAAGAATCAACAAACTTGAGCCTGACGGGTACTCAAAATCAGGTCGAATGCAATCAATCGTAGCTGAATTCTCCACACAACACAAGCTCCATCGCATCGAGCGATCCACTCTAGTTCGGAAACCCCCCAATTTCACGTCTCCAGAAAGACCCAGAATCTCTTTTCCGTTCCTCGAACGAAGACCCAGGCAAAAAGCAAAAAGGCAATGGCGGAGGGGCGAGTCGTACCGGAGCGACTTGGGAGCTCTCCGCTTGTACGTCGCGACGAACGCGTGTTGGGTCCTCTCCCAAATCGCCAGGTCGTCGTCGCCGCCGTCGTCTGGGAGGAGCGGAGACGGAGCTGGAGGGCGTCTCGGAGACGGAGGCGGAGGAGGAGGAAGAGGAGGAGGAGGCGAGTTGAAGAAGAAGGAACTGATCTTGGGCTGCATCGCGATCGCGTGCGGAGCTCCGTCGGTGCAAGAAAGACGCTCGCGCCTAGGTTTTCTGGTTTTGTGCTTCAAATGGATCCGGCGCCAACCGAACTTGCGCGCGCTTAAAATTTATTTTTTGAAATGCGTGACGAGTTCAGCGGATCCAACATCAATTTCTTTAGAGAGAATATTAAATTAATGTAAATTTAATTAGAAAAATAATAGTCGAAACAAGCTCGATTTGGGAGAAAATTAATATCCAAGTCAACTCTTTGCAGAGAAAAAAGATAGAAAAATATATTTGCAACATTCATGAAAATATTTAGATGTGAATAGTTATCGATTATTAAAATATTTTTTATTGATCAATTATTTCAAGCGATACAATTGAACATATTTAGAAAAATACTTTCGAAATTATTTATTTTTTGCAGAACAAATACACCCTATAAATTGAACCCTCCCATGGATGAGATCATCCCTCAACCTTCGTTCTTATGATAACGGCACGAAACATATGCTGATTCTATTATTTTTTGTAATTTTTAACGAAAATGTGTTAATATACTGATTATTTTATAAACGGGACATTTTGCTAATTTTGAGGAAAAAATATCTCGTCATAGTTTTGTGAATAACTCCTAAGGAATGATTTCCCTTTTCCCGGGATAATATAAAGACGAACAAGTCTCGATGTACGATACACACATGTATAAACAACGAGACCTAATACTAATTGCAGGACCATATCCCATGAAGCTCAAGAATTGTAAATCGCAATCCAAGAAATCATCAATATTAGAATGAATATTGCAATCATTCTGGAGAGGCATATGGCACGTGCTTGAGATATCCCATGCGGCTTCTAGTGAGTCAAGAATGCCAAGCCAACCTTCCTCTTAAAGATTGTTTCTAAGAATAATACAACGAATCACATTCTCACATTGGATTATACTATGCCCAATTTAACTCATGCATTTAATCCATTGAGCGAGACATATAAAACACTTTGTTACGATAATTGGTTTTTGGCCTGTTGTGACCTCATGAGAAGAGTGACATCAACTCTCAATTAATTTGTCCACAAGAGTTCAACCCCGTCTTGAAAGATCATCTAAGATGATATTCATTCTACTATGAGACTTCTAGCATATATACTTTGACGTCATTCTCACAAATCAGTTGTATCATCCATTCCATGCCAATCACTCCTCACCCCAAAACTAAAAAAAAACTAAAAAAAAACTCCACTATTTAGCTCATAAGGGTATAGGAGAAGTTGATTTGTGACATTCTCGCTCGCGCAATTATTAACACCCTTGTTGCAAGCTACTCTATCACTTCCTTATATTCCACAACCATCAATACCAACTACTCCCTTTGGACTTAGACGAATGACAAAAACTCGCCAACAGGTCAAGTTACTCCACTTTGTTCATAGCTTCCCCCAATCAAAGTTGTAGGCGAATCTCCGATCACTTGCGCTTTCCTAGGCAAGTGTGGCATGTCGAGTTAATTACACTTCGTTGGTAGCATTTTCATTTGCCCACTAGACTTTTCTTGATTTCAACATATCAATGGATGTTTCTTTCCTTGTGAGAAACGCAATAATAGGTCTCCTTTTGAGATTCACCCATGATCTAAGAACGTTTTCCCTTTTTGGTAAGTAATCCAGTACATTCCTGTTCCCCTGTGGCCATCCTAGAAACTTGACTAGAGTTGCACCTTATTCAATCCCTCTTAGCCCTAGCAATCACTCTTTGCCTTCATAGAACTAGGTAGATTGCAAGTATTCCCCAAATTATCCACCTATTGGATGGATCTCACTTTGATATCATTTGTTGCGGGTCAACAATTTCTTGGTCAAGGAATAGCCCATGCGACACCTGGAAAGTCAAGAACACCATGCTAGCCTTCCTTTTAAAGATTGTTTGTAAAAACAATATGGTAAATCGAATTCTCATATTGGATCATATTACGTCCAGTTTAGCTCAAACATCAAATCCTTAAGTGGGACATATAGAATACTTTTATACAACAACTAGTTTTCCCCTACTATGACCTCACAAGAGAGTAGTATCTGCTATTGATCAATTTATGCATGGAAGGTCAATTATGCTTTCAAAGATTATCTAAAATAGTATTCATTCCTTTCTATAACTCTTGGCACAAATATCTTGACATTACTCTCATCAACAAGTTGTATCATCCTCCGCATGAGTTACTCTTTACACCAATACTACAAAACTTCATTCTTTAGCTCACAAGGGAGCAGGAGAATACAATTCACGACACATACATGTTAAAAGAATTTTATTCAAGAGCATCGTAAAAACGCTCATCAGGTAATTAATTATATGAAATCAACATTTTTTGTTGAATCAACTCTTGTAACGTAATGCACAATAACCACATTACAAATAAACTATTTAAAGTAAAAAAAAGGCTTAATAAATATCCGAAATACCCATCGACACCATCTTGATATCAATCGAAAAAAAAAAAAATAGGACATGACCCTTTGCTGAAAACCTTAAAAATTGGAAGGTCAGAGGTAAGTTGTCGCCCGCCCGCGAACCCTTGATATACGTAAATTCGCCTCGTGAAAGGTTGAAAAAAAATTGTCCAAAAACCGGCCGGTTTGAATTCAGATTCGACGGGGAGCGACTCCTCCGGCCGACCGAAACGGCGAAAGCCGGTGCTCCCGCAGAAAATATGCAGCAGCAGCAGCTAACGGCCCAAGTGGCGTCGCCGCCCAACCCGGCTCCGGCTCCGGCTCCGGCTCCGGCTCCGACCACGCCGCCGGCGAGCGAGCCCCGGGCGGAGGCGCCGCCGAAGCAGGTGGCCCTGGCGATGGATCGGCTGTCGCAGGCGGCGCGCCTCATCGCCGACGTGAGGCTCGGCGCCGACCGGATCCTGGAAGCGCTCTTCGTGGCCGCGCAGCCGCACCAGAGCACCAAGCCCCACCGGTCCTTCACCAAGGAGGACACCTCCATGCGTCAGCACCTCCAGGATCTTCGCGCCATCGGTACCTGAATCTTGACCTCCCTCTTTCCTGGAATTAGGGTTTCTACTTCACATATTGCATCTGCTCTTCAGCTTGACAAGGGCGTCTGTGCTGCATAGCGTGGATTAGGAATCTGCAATTTCTCTTAGATTCTCGTAGGCCGTGTTGAAAGATTTTGTCTGACATGCTTCTCAAGTCTGTTTTCCTCCTTGCCTTTTCCAATTTTTTGTTTAGGGAAGCTGTTGGAAGAGTCGGGGGTCTTAAATGAGTCTCTGCGATCGAGGAGTAATTCGTGGGGTCTGCACATGCCGTTGGTTTGCCCTGACGGTGCCGTCGTCGCGTATGCTTGGAAGCGGCAGTTGGCTGGACAAGCCGGTGCATCTGCTGTCGACAGGACCAGGTTGCGATCCCGATATTCCACATTTATTCTCTTCCATGGTTTCAAAGTGAGTAAGGTGTGAGGCACTAACAGAGTCCATGCCAGACTGATGCGAGGCATAGCTTGTATTCATAATAGGATAAAATTATAGAATTTTTAGTCACCAGTAGCGCACAATCAACTAATGTCTGTCAACAGCTCGTTAGTCGAACTGAAAAGCTCACTATGAAAATTTGTTAAGACAGAGTGTCCAGTTATGAATTTTACACGGTGAACTTGCTTATGGGGATTTGCTGATATTTAGCACTATATAGCGCACATTAACATCACAGTATCTATGTATCCAATTCCATTTGGATGAATGTGCTTAACTGCTGGTGTTGTGAGTTTGTTGTATGATCGTTCCGCTCAAATTTGAATTTGAATTTTCAGTTCACCAGAGTTAGCTTGAAGTCTGTACATATTTCGAAACTTTTGGAGTTCTATATGAAGCTTGACAGATTCTGTTTTTAGTGTGATAGAGTTCTGTTTCCTCTGTAGAACAATATAGACATCAGTTTTAGTTGTGAAAAAATGCTGGTATTGTTCTTTGTTCTCTTTCGTTTCCTGGAGAATATCCTTGTTTACCCTTTTCTTTTCTTGTTGCCTTTAGGAGCTTGATGAGGATTCCTTATATTGCTGTCTTGGGTTTTTCCTAGTATTTTGCTATAGGGTCCCTAGTCTTTTGCAGATATACTTCCCAGTCTTTTGCCGATATGTTCCCAGAAAATGTTTGAAGCTATATTGCTAGTATTTTGCTATAGTGTCTGGTTAATCTCAGTTTAGATTTTAGCAATTTGGAATGCCACAATATCGTCGATCTCTTTGCAAGTTGATCAGCACTGCTAATCTGCATCTCGCTAGTCTTTCCACTCCTTGATTGTTAATTAGTTTAGAGAGATTTCTTAAATTCTTCATGTACAAGTGACATCACATGGACCTAATACCAAAACATAGGACTACTAGTATAATACGTAGAAACTTCTCTTCAAGCTTTACGCTACAACTGGAAATAAAGTAAGGGGGAAATCGAATGAACTGTTATATGGTTTACTATTGTCAATGCTCATACAGAAAAAAAAAGGTCAACCATGATGACCATTCTGACCCATAGAATGTTGATTTAGTGAAGAATGATGTATAGAACTCCCTAATGGAGTTGCAGCAGATTGAAACAATGCTCTGCAGTATCATTTGACAATAGCAACTAAATTAATCTGAACTGTGAGTGAATGGCATGATAATAGTTACATTAACCACAGTTCTTTGAAAACTTGCAGAGCTGGAACAAATAGGATTGAGTTTATAAAGGAAACTATCATTTTTCATTAATAAGACTGGCCAAGTAATGACAGTATGGTTTTTTGGAAGTGTTCTATTCCATAAACAATCTAGTGTGAATGTACTTTCATTATTACCATGTTTACCATTGCTTCTTGAAGTCATTTTTCTAGTAGCGTCCATAATATGATTATCTTCTTATCAAGAACAGAGAATGAAGTTTGTTGGGTTTAAGAATTATATAATGTTATGGTGTGTTGTGATTCACTTCTTGAGTGTTATGATTAAGAAACTCTAACCTTGGTGCTTAGGAACTTGACATATGATGCCTAAAGGAACTTACTCCTCGAGAATCATCCAACGCAGCAATTTCATTTGGGAATTTATATCCCTGTATGACTGATTATTTTGTCACTGATTATCCTATTTCATAACTATTCCATGCTTCCCACATTTTTGTAGGTTAGCTCTCAAGGCTTTCACTGATCAGAAGCGACGATTTTTCCCTCATCTTGATGATGGTCTTAATGGCCAAAGTCTCGAATCAGAACCCAAAAGGCATTGTGGTTCTCGAGTATCAACAGCAAGTCAGGAGGATGACCGTAGTAATTACAAGACACTATCTGATGTTCTTATTTACATGGAGAAAGAGATGCCAAGTGTCAAAGTTTTGACACATGGTCGATTGGATTGGCTGAAAAGAGCTTCTTCCCTGCCATCTTCTGCAAATGAGAATCTTCTAGAAACATCAAAAGAACACAGTTTTCACGGTTTAAATAGGCTAAGGCCTTCTCCTGTTGGAACTGTAAGTGTTAATACTGACAAAGTTGCCGTGATTGAGTTGCTGGTTCCTTCGGTCTTCAGAGCTTTAATATCATTGCATCCTGCGGGTTCTGTTGACCCAGATGCAGTGGCCTTCTTTTCTCCAGATGAGGTAATCTGTTTTCCCTGGCATGCTTTTCCTCTGTTGTTTCTCTTAAGATTCTTCTTGAGATGTTTTCATCATTTAAATTGCATAAGTTGAGTAAGCTGCTACTCTCTTTTTTTTTTCCTTCATGTGCGTTTGTGAAAGATGGGTGGTATTGCATGCTTTTCCTTGTTTTGTTTAACACTTGTTAAGCAGATTTCTCATTGCTGCTTGACTTTACTCTGCTGGTGACAGCGCTACAAGTGTTGTTTTGCTTGTAGTCTAGCACAGTAACTGTTGTGCTTAATAAAGCAACACAAATGTCCCAAAAAATGCTGACATGTCTTGATGGTGAAGTTTTTCTACATAGCACAATAATGGTATATGGTTTGCTGAGGCTATGGAGTAGAGTTGAAGTGGACAAACTCGATATCATTATTGTGAAAGAAATTGTTACTTTCTGTTGCATTGACTTAGTCTTTGAATTAGTTCAACCCTGTTGTGAATAGTGTTGACAACCAAGTCTGCATGTTTTTACAAACAGAAAATTGCCAGATGATAAATTTTTTTCATCAAGAAAAGGGTCATTGGGAAATTTCTTATGTTGGGATGAGGGAATCGATGAGTCGTTCCAGTTTTGGCAGCTTTACAAAAGCAGTTTTCTGCATTGGGTAACAGAAGCGTGTGGCAACAAAAGAGCAGCCTTATGAGCGGAATCACTGGGTGAGATTGGAATAACTGTGTGTCCCAATGATCAAAGAGTGATTTTCTTTCAGTTTTAGCGATTGTATAAAAGTGTGAATCAACAGTGGCTGGAGTGGAGTCAAAAAATCTGCAAAAAGATGAGAGAAGGCCTTATAAGTAGAAACAAGAACCAGCATTTTTTAATGAGACAAGAACTGAAAACCTATCTCCTTCCTATAATGTCTTGACAATTTAATGATTTAGTTGCTTCAATTAGCACTTATACCTTATATCTGACCCTGCTTAGTGACCAGACTAGCATTATCATAATTAATGCCTTCTTAGTTTTTAGCTTTGCCATCATTTGTTCTTTTCAGTGGTGTCGATGTCATTAACCAGCCGCAAGACAAGAAAGTGTGGTTTTTTCTTCTCTGCCACTTAAAAAAATAACTGTGACTTGCATGTCTTATAAAGATGGCAAAGACAATAAGTTATACCCCGATACTCTTCCTTTTCTCCCATTTTGTTGAAACTAAAATTGCAAAATACTTTAGGGGGCAATCCGTCATTGGTATGGTGGTTGCAAAATCTTATTATTTTGTTATTTCGGTTCTTGGGTATATGCCTGCGGTTGATATTAGAGCTTATACTTGATTGGTTAACTCATTAATTTTGCAGCCTGTCATATACTGTGTAAACTATATATGACCTTTCTAGAATGGTCCCACAATTTTCAAATCTAAGTTCCCAAAGTTTTTTAATAGCTCAAGATGTCATGAGGCAATACACGAACTGTTCATTTCCATTTCATTGTTTAGCCCGTCATAGACATTTTACACAAGTTTGATTCTGCATTGAGGGCTTGAGGCTTAAGTTTTTGTTCAAAATAGGGGCCTGGCTTATTCACTGCAGTCTGGAGGACAAGTTTCTAGCTGAAATATTTTGATCTTTTGTACCTTGCCTTTTGTTTTAGCTGATGTTACTTTTGTTTCCTTGGAAGCTATTGGCTATAAATACCCATAACTGTGTTATTTATTCATGTATATTTAACAGGGAGGTAGCTATGTTCATGCTCGAGGTCATTCAGTTCATCATGTTTTTAGGCATATCACGGTAAGGGCTGCTGTTTTTGATTTAATATTTTCCTGTTGTTAGATGCTTGCACCCGTCTCTCCAAATGTTTATTAGCAGTGTTTTTCTTTTCAGGATCATGCTGCCATGGCCCTACAATATTTTGTAGGAGTCAAAGCTGAAACTGCTCTATTATCTCTTTTGGTAAGCGCTATTTGGCTTACGTGTCTTTCATCGTTTGTTATACAATCTTTGTCTCAGTCTAAAATGTCTATGTTTTATTGACTTCTTCCATGATGTTGTAGCATTGGATCAGCAGCTATCAAACTTTATTCACAAAAGTTTGCAGGTGCATAATTCACCTTCTTTCCATACATTACTCTTCTCTGTTGTTTTGAATGACTAACATCAAGCATTCTGTCTCTCGCAGCGAGTGCGGACGTTTGCTAACCATGGATAAACGATCGGCATTGTTGTTACCTCCTGTTCATCGTCCGTACATGGACACTCCAGTGTCTTCAACGAAGGACCAGAGTGCCAATCTTTCTAGGGCTTATCACCTTGCTTGCTATCCTGAACAAACGTAGCGAAATTATCGGATCCAAGGCTAAGCTGTACCCATAGCTGAAGAGGAGGATCAAAATCCAATAGTTTTCTTTTTGTTTTTCAGAAGTCCTAGGTGCACGTTTTCCTTATGAGGACCAACGTGAAGAAAAATGTACAGCAAAGTTCTCTGTTTCCAGATATTAACCCTTATGCTAGCGACTGACTTTTTCAGCCATTATTACTTGGACGTAATGATTCTATTGAAGCAAGTTAGAGGCTTATGTACCTATAGCTCACTTCAGAACTCTTCAATCTCTGAGAGAAAATGTGTTGTACCACTCTTCTCCTGAATGCAATATTAGGAAATATGGAAATGAAGGGAAGAAATCAAATATGTGTGAGAGAGTGAGAGAAGGGTTTTAGTATGGTTGAGGGTATATTGGTCTTTCTAATTTGGGTTTGTCTGAAGGTGCGAATTGTACATTTGAGGAAAGCATAATCTTTATAAAAAACTCTTCGCAAATTTTAAAATTTATATTTTGTATCTCCCAAGACCTAAAAAGACTTGTTTGTCCTCATGGACACCCAAAATTTATATTAAACCCGCCTTTCACTTCTCCCTTTTCCCCTACCCTTTCTCTCTCCTCCACTCTTTCATGGTCCGGGTGGGCGATTACCATCCTAGAATTGGGAATCGCCTGACTAAGGATTGGTTTTGAAAAATTGAAATTGAGAATTGGGAATTGGTTGCATGGATCCATTCGGAAACTGGACCACCAGGTCTCATCTAGTTTCCGATGGTTCGATTCTCAGATAGATCCATGGAACCGATCTCACAAAACATCAACAAAATATTGTCAATCTAGGCTTGTGCAACCAAAATGAGGGAAACCAAAATTGGCAAGATAATGAGAAAAAAAATTCCGTGCGCTTAATAATGTTGCAAGGAACTAATGGGCAAATTTGGCACTCTAGTACCGGAATGAGAATGCGCAAGAAAAAAGTCATCCTTTTATCTTATTCAAAATTTGCCTTGAATAACATTTTCTTGATTAAGATGAAGGTTTTTAATTTAGAGATAAGAACCTTTGGAACCCTCTAGAGCAAAAGTATGGTGAATAAATTTAGACAATTGCTTGTTTGACTTGATTGAGCTAGATAACAATCCAATCAAGCTCATCTCTTTTATTCAAGTCAAAGCAACTAAAAAACTGAGAGAGAACAACGTGAGCCCTCAATTTTAGATTTACTGATTTCGAATTTTTTAATATTAAAAATTAATATATTATTATAATATAACCGATTCGGTCTAAGTGAGCGGGTGGACGGATTTGCCTAGGGAATTGAGAACTGGACCGGTACCCATCGGTTCTCATGAATTGGAATTGGGAACCCGACCGATTCCCTTGAGAACCATTGGTTCCGGGCAAGTCCAGTCCAGCTTCGGGCAGATTGGGCAAGTCCTGGTTCCTTTGCACATCTCTACTTATACTCCTATTGCTCTTGTGATGCTAATTCTTTTACAGATTGGATTACCACAGCCCATCAAAGAAATTCTCTCCCCTAATTGGATTACTAATCCTTTGGAGCCTCTTTGAAATATCTTTTTTCAGAAACTATTATGTTTTATTTTGGAACTACTTGAGAATGAGTGGATGACTTATTTTGAATCCACTTTTTTTTTTTTTTTTTCAATTCTTAATAAAGCATGCTCCAGCTTCGTTTGAGTTCAGCCGTGGCTTGCTAAATAAGGGTCATTGCAAATGTTCTTCTTTAATAGGTTCCCAAGTCATGCCATACTTGGAAGAGTGAAAGGTGAGGCCACTCCATAAAAGTTCAAAAACTTATTTGCTTTGTGAACGGTTTGGCCACCATGTGTCGTAATATATCACATTCATTACGATGTAATGAGATTTGTTATAAACAAATCAACACTTGTCATGACTCGATGATCATCTTTACACACTAATCCGATAGGTGAAAATAGAGAACTCACAAAATAGTTATTTAGAAGCTAAGAAATAGGTTTTGAATTTTCCAGTTTGATTAAATTATACACATTTTCTCTCCTCTACATTATAATTTAAGCATTGTGGGGCCAATCCGGGTGGTGAAATCTATTTTTCCAACTAGAAAGAGAATACATAGGTCAAATGCAAGTTTCTCTCGATTCTCTATGTTTTGTTGATTTCTTTTGTGTTGCTGTAGTGTTGGATCTGTAGTTTGATTTCATCTCACACTTAATTGTATTGTAATTTTACGATTTTTGCCAATCTTACTGGTTGTCACGAAATGTGATCGTAATTGTGATGGTATTTGCTGTATAGATTCGAAAAGAAGTGTTCTTTTTTGCTACTAATGATTCTATTATGGTTTAACCACTAGGGTTTGCTCAAGTGGCTACCCTTCTAATATGGAAGGGGGAGGTGGAGGGTTCAAATTCCCATCTTCTCAAGAAGGTGGAGTGGGGACAATTTAGTTTCAAGTGTGGATTTCGACTCCTATATCCTGCAAAGAGCCTTGCAAGGAGGCAGGACAAAAGAGCACCCCATTGGAGTGAGGTGCGATTCTATGGGCTAGAATTTGCCGTTAATTTAATTGAGCTTCAAGAGATTGAGACTTTGAGGAACTTAGACAGGGTGCATTTGGTGTAACGTGAATGTTGAAAGTCAAAATTATTTGGGGAAATGCAAATTGTGTTTGGTTAAAACCCCTTTATAAATGGATTTTGAGTTGAATGTGTGTTTGTCAAAAAAAAATTTACAATGGGATTTGGGTATATTATGTGTGTGTGTGTTATAACCAAACTCTTGGCCAGACTTGTGAAGGGTTGTCTTCTTTTTTTAATAAAAAAATTTACTAGGGACAAAATCGAAAATTTGAAAAATTAGTGAGGATAGTTTTGGAAGAAAAAAATTAATTTCAGCATTGGGCTTTCGGCTTTTCCAAAACCAGCATTTGGTTGAAAACTTATTTAAAATAGTTATCAAACGGTTTAGCATAGGGGTTTAGAGGACTGAAAGTTTTTTTGGAATGCTGAACAATGCAACTAGAGAGGTTTTGTGTGTAAAAGTTTTCGGAGACGGGAGAACATTGGTTTTGGAAAGAGAAACCCAGCTCTAAATAAGCAAAGATGGATGAATGAAATTAGGGCATTTGAAGATATGTGATTGCCGCATTATAGATCTCGTCTATTTTCATATCTTACGTGTTGCACCCGTTGAGATTAAAAGCGGGGCGAGTGATAACGACATGTTGACAAAATCGTTAGATCTCGGATACACGTCCATAGTAACCTCGCCACATAATCTAATCGTATGCCAACGAGAAGGCTGACCCGAAAAAGGCCATTGGCTCAGTTGCTGAGTTGAGGCAGGACAACCCATCGAGGAACATGTCGACATGACCCCCCACTCGTAAGTCATTTTACTGGAGGAAAGAACGGTGAAGCCGTTGCTTGAAAGATCAAAAACCCATTGGCCTTTGAATGGTTTGACCACCACATGCCATCATCATACATCATGCTTGTCACGATGTATTGCCATTTGTCATAACAAACCGATATTTATCAAAGCTTAATGACTATCTGTTAGCATTAACTTGACAGGTAAAAATAGAAAATCCTATAATTGGAAGCAGACAAACCGGTGTAGAATATTTGACTCTAATCTAAATTATATACACTCCCTTTCCTTCTCCAATTTCTAACTTGAGCATCAGAGAGCCAATTTGGATGATTAAAATATGATTTTCTATATATATATATATATATATGCAAATATGGATCTAAGCATGTCTTTAAAAGACTTCATTCTGGTTCCATGCAAACCTTGAGACTTTCAGGATGTAAAGCAACTAGAGGGTATTCCTTCTTTTAGGAGAAGACAAAGATATAAAGGGGAATTAGGGAAATAGGGCATGCAGACACCGAGACATTAAAATAAGAAACGCAGTCAAGCGTCCACCTTATTGGAGGATGAACGTTGGTGGTGCTTGTTGGTTGGCAACAATCCTTGTCTTAGATGAGGTAACCCTACAACCAAGGATCCAAAGCTGGCCCCGTCATTGTCCTGTACCTAGCCTTGTACACTAGGAGAAGGGCATCGCGGGACTCAGGAGGGGTTCCCACTTCGTAAGAAGTTGGTCGGGAGAGCCTTTGGGGACCTTATCCCTTGTTTTTACCCCTCACTTGCTTTTAAATGGCTTATGGGGGGAGTCTCCCAAGAATGTCCTATTCAGGGAGAAGACCTTTTAAGGACATGTCCAGGTCCAATATTTTCCTCTCTTTACCTCTTAAATGAGACTTCAGAGTCCAGCCCAGTGAATCAAAGCGGGCCGAACCCAGATTCACAACCGGCAAAAGCCCAAATAAATTAGAATCCCCTTCCTTTCCCCCTCAGTTTCAATTTAGGGTTTACGAGCACTCTCTTCCGGCCACACCAGTACCGCCGTCTTCCTCCTCCACCCGCCGCCATGGTAAGCTTTTTTCTCTCTGAATTCTCTGCGCGATTCGTGTTCTTGATCTCGCTCGGGCTTCTTGAATTTCTCATCAAATTCGCCATCTTCGCGCGGTTCCCGTTTCGCGTGGGGCGGTGTTGGTGCTGTTGTTGCTTGTAGCCGCAAGGAGATTACATCGAGCGACACAGGAAGCTCCATGGCTACCGCCCTGACCACTTCGAGCGCAAGCGCAAGAAGGAGGCTCGTGAAGTCCACAAGCGCTCTGCCATGGCCCAGAAAGTACGCATTCGTTTTCCCTTAAGCTCCGTTTCTGCTTTTTTTTTTTTTTTTTTTGGCATATGCATGATCTCATGCCCTGTTTCTGAACGACGCAGGCTCTGGGTATCAAGGGTAAGCTCTTCGCGAAGAAGCGATATGCGGAGAAGGCTCTCATGAAGAAAACGTGAGACTTTTTGGTTTTTTTTAATGCTCTTGCTTCTAATTGATGGAAGAATTGTTTCTTTTTGGATATCCTATGGTGATGTGAGGTTTCAGTGGGTTGGTTAGTTATTTCAACTCACCTTTGGTACCTAATCAGTTCTGTCTGGGGGAGGAAATGGGGCATTCTTGGATGTGGGTTGAAACACGGCGTTGCTTTGATTACTTCGGTGCCCATTGTTGCACATCGCTCGATGGTGTCATGTTTTTATATTTTTATCAGTCTGATTGTTTGCCTAGTCGTTCTATTGGCGAGGAGTTGCATGGGACAATAGGTTGGAGGGTGCTTTGCTCTCTGTTCTATCAATGGATGGTCTGATGTCCAGATTTTTTTGCAAGTAAATGAGGTGGCTCTTTACGGATGTTCATGGTGATACTTAAGATTGTTTTATGGCGTTCAACCTTCTCCCTTTCCCGAGTCTGGATACAACTCTAGAACTTGTTTTGGTAGTCGTACTGTGCTTTCTTCTGTGAATCTGTATTCCTTATATTGATCATATCATTTTATAACATGATGTCCATACGATTTTTAATAATTTCCTGCTTGTTGGATCAGGTTGGCAATGCATGAAGAGTCCTCAAGTAGGCGCAAAGTGGATGATGATGTTCATGAAGGAGCAGTTCCTGCTTATCTTCTTGATCGTGAAACTACTACACGAGCTAAGGTACGTATCTTATATGGATGGTATGATTCGATATTTTGACAGCTCTCTTCTAATTTGATAATGTTTACATTCTGTAAAATTTAGGTGCTTAGCAACACCATAAAACAAAAAAGGAAAGAGAAAGCTGGAAAGTGGGAAGTTCCTTTGCCCAAGGTAATTTCATCTTCTTCTTGGTTGTATCTAATTGAGGAATTGTTAGCATGAGTTTGTTCTTTATACTGTTTTCTTGTGATTCTTTGTTATCTCTTATTCCTGTCTCATGCGAATATTAAAGAGTCAGAGTCATCCCATTTTTCTATTTTGGATAGATTGTTGATTAATTCATTGAAAGTGTATGTCGATTTACAATTACTCAATGGCATTGTGACTTGATTGCTGCCCACTCCAGGTTAGGCCTGTTGCTGAAGATGAGATGTTCAAAGTGCTCAGAACTGGAAAAAGGAAGAGTGAGTATCTCTGACCACCTCTTTGGCTGATTTTTTGTTTGTTTATGTTTGTTACTTGGAAGATATTATAAGTTTAGCGAACTAATATTTGTGCATCACTGTTGACTGAGCTGGGATGGATGCTTATCAGTTTGAGAAGAGAGTTTCTTTGTTGGTGATTGGGCTTGGCAGATTAAGATTGTGGCCTAGACAGTGTTGATAGGCACGATCTGATTGGAAATGAATGTTGAACCTGATAAAAGAGACCTAGTTGAGTGTACCATTGAGAGAATTAATTTTCGCCTACCTGAACTTGCTAGTGTTGCATTATTATTAAGAAGGTGCAGCACTTCTTTAACAATCCATGTTGTTGGTGGCGTATTTTCAGCCAAACAATGGAAGAGGATGGTCACAAAAGCCACATTTGTTGGCCCTAGTTTCACCAGAAAACCTCCGAAGTATGAGAGGTTCATCCGTCCCTCAGGGTTGCGTTTCAACAAAGCCCATGTGACACATCCGGAATTGAAGTGTACCTTCAATCTCGAGATAATCGGAGTTAAGAAAAACCCTAATGGTTCAATGTATACATCTCTGGGTGTTCTGACCAAAGGAACCATCATTGAGGTAGGATTCCACAACCCCCCCCCCCCCCCTTTCTTTTTTTTTCCTTGAGCTTGTTTATTAAATTTGATGGTTCTGTTGACAATTTAATTGCTATGAATATCAGGTTAATGTGAGTGAACTTGGTCTTGTTACACCAGCTGGGAAAGTTGTTTGGGGTAATTTCATCTGCCTTACGATGGTTTTACTTAATGGCTGTCCTTTTCATGTTGCTTAAGCTGATTTCTGTGAATGGAATTGCAGGGAAGTACGCCCAAGTGACCAACAATCCTGAGAACGATGGTTGTGTAAATGGTGTTTTGCTTGTATGATGCTCACGGCTGCTGCAGTTCCAATTTTGTTCGTCCTATGATGTTATACTTGGTTTATTGGACCAAGGCAATAGTTTTTGTATTAACAATTTCTGATAATTTATGTATTGAATTCATGTCAACCTCAAATTTCGTAAATGAGAAAATCCTCCCCAGTAGTCTTAGAATTGAGTGACAATTCTTTGGTTTTTTCTCGCTTCATTGCTTCATGAATTGCGGAAAACGATAGGATCATTAAAATTCCAGCAAATGACACAAAGACTAGGTATTGTCTGTCACTGCCTAGTGTGCGCAACGACCTTGTCACTATGGCGTTAAGCCAAGATGCTGTGCATATACGGCTGATTGTCTTATACGGGATGGGAGTTCCCTAAGATTCAATCATGTTGGAAGGTCTTCGAGCGAAATTAGTCATGTGCAGGGTTTTAGAATCACCTCAATTTTGCAATCCATTAGTGTTAATTATAATTCAAAACTTCTAAAAATTAAACTTTTCCCCATGGGAATCAAACTTCTATAGAAAAAGTGGGAATTATTTGAATTAGAGACTAGGCTTCTGATGTTTTTTGCCATCCTAAGTCTTGATGATCAACACAGCAAAGGTCAATATATCTGGCGATGCTTTGGTAAGTATATCAGCAATTGGAAAATGGAGTAATCGTCGATGTCGCCCTCGCCGAGTTACTGGAAAATGAAATTATCTTTGTATGTTGCCCCCGGAGCACGTAGGTTGACACTTCCCTTCTCTCTTTGCAGTAGCACTTCAAACTAGTACTTGAATAATTACTTTGGAATAGCTACTAAGTACTAGCCATTCAAGAGGACATCCAAAGAAAACCCCACCGTGCCCATCCAATTGTGTAGCAAATCAAAGGAGAAAAAGAAAGTGCGAAACTGATGACGCATTTCCAGATTCATTACTAAGAGATGGATGCAGTGCATTACATCACCATCACATGCAATTTCTGAATCCAAAGGCATTGTAACTATAACAACTTAACAACTGGGTGAAACAAAGAAGATTACATGTGCTAAGCGATCAAGTTAAGATCCTTGTGCAAGCATCAAGGCGAAGACGTAACATGAAATTTGCACTAAATATATCCTCGGATTGATTTGGGATTCAAGACTTGATAGGGCAGGTGAATTCAAAATGCAGTGGCAGGCATGTAAATCGATGACGGATGCACTTGGAACTTGCTCTTCTAGTTTCAATTTTCAAGCTTTGATGCAACATATCCTAAAAACAATACAAATAGCCATTGGCAATTGCTTAGAAAGGACTTCCAAACCCATCATAGCACAGCACTGAGAAAGAGATACAGATCAGGAAAGCAGTGACCTGAATCGACAAAACATCCAGCAAAACACAGAACAGTGACTCGTGCTGCTTAAGATTTTCTCAATGGTGGAATCACACAGCATTCAGGTTGCCTATTTATGATAAAACAATGGAGAACGACTTGCAAAATCAGCAGCATGATAAAACAGATATTAAGAGTCAGGTGCTGGTAAGCTCAGGGGTTCAATCACTTGGAGGAGGCCGATTGCGAGCCTCCTTGTAAGATCCTCTGCAGAAATCTTCACCACGTCTCTCCTCATGCCACTCCCGATGTCAGCAGCATACCTACTTGCACAATAGACTACCACTGCTGAAGCAGCCATTCCATAAATGTTTGTTGTGAGAAGGCGGAGAGGTGCAGATAAAACAGCGGCAAGGGGCCCACCAACTATGGACACTGCCTGCCCGCCTTGCCCGATTGCTCCCTGGTCCAACACCAGCAGCCCAGTCTTGCAATAGATGGCAAAGTCTTCGCAATTGTTCTTGAAGACATTGTAGCAACCAAATCCATTTTCAAGCAAGTAATTTGCTCGGTGGACCACCACATCAGAGGGATCAGAATCTGCGAGAGTGCAGGTTCCTCCTCTGGCTTTTGCGAGGAATAACGCTGGGGTTACTGAATAGTCAAATCGGTACAAGATCCCACCGGAGAGGAAGCAGTTTAGGCAGGAGGAGACAACACCGTGGCCCTCTTCAGGAGGAGTACATGTTTCGCAAGGTACTAGGGATCGAGATGGCCCAGAGCTCACCAAGAGGAAATCCACAAACGTCCCTGTTCCTACTTCTCTTCCCCTTCGAGTAAAATGGATGACTTTATCATCCCCAACATAAATACCTGCATTTAGACCAACAATATTGTTGTCAAAGTATGGAGATACGTTCACCCAAGAAAAAGGACAGAAGGTTATCGCAGGGAAAATTTGATGCACCATAGAAATAAGTCTAGAGCAAGTTTACAATTACCCAGGTCATCCGCGTTCTGAGAAAAAGGACCAACAATATTGTTGTCAGAAGTATGGAGATACGTTCCCGCAAGTAAAAGGACAGAAGGTTATTGCAGGGAAAATTCGATGCACCATAGAAATAAGTTTACTTTGAAGTGATAGAACAGCACGCATTGTCCAGGATTTAATAGAAGAAGCGAGAAGAAAATTGGAGCTAAATGTAATTGAATCAGACAAAACTATGTGGTCGTTTATCCAAAAAAAACTAGACAGTTAAGCATCCCTGGCTTGTATCACCAAATGCACCACAGAAAGATGTGAGAGTCTGGTCTGGCATCACAAACATAATTACAAAGAAGACGATATTCAAACGGTCGAGCTGTTCGCAAGTGGAAGACCACCACTCCCCTATTTCCTCAACGAGTGAAAGGATCCACTGGTTTATTGGACAATACAACCAAAGAGTTGTCCTGTCAAATCATGGGGATGTAAGGTTCCTACTCAACCTTTCTGGTTAATATACATTATCAAGGCAGGACGACCTTAAGCATCTAGGAAGGTAGGTGTTTTTATTATTTTTTCAGTTGAGAGGAAAATTATGATTGTGACATTCAGGAGAATTTCAAGGAAGAAAGAAGAAAAATACAGTTGATCCTCCTAGTTTTCCTACCACCAATAGCTTAGCATCTAGTGTTTGGTTCAATTCCTCCAAGTACGAAATGCTAATCCTGACCTTCACCAAATCACTAGCAAAATCCACAGAAATACCTGTTCTCCAATACTTGTACCTATGCAATCTAATTTATGATAAACTTCTGAACTAACTTAGTAATCATGGAAACAAATGTATCCTGCAAAAGACAACAGCATCGATAATCCTACTAAAGATCTTTGCTTGGCTCGCTCCTTCTGCAGGGCCAGAAAGATTATTTCTAGTGAAAAGGTCCGTATATAGAGAAGGCCTGCAGCATATCCATCATTATGCAGGGCCTGATCAAGAAAAAAGTTATCCACCTGTTCCCAAACCTTTCGAGGCAGACAAAGACAATGCAGCTAAACCAAAAATGGAAAAGAACAAAACATTCAAACCAGAGCTAATTTTCTTAAACCACATATTCCTCAACATACAGAGGATTTACATGCACTTAATTTTGTTTCTAGGATGACAAAAGTCTAAGCTTCTCCATCTAATCGGACAACTGCATCTACTAAGCAGAAACCAACATAACACACACACACACAAAAAGAAAAAAAAAGAAAAAAAAAGAAAAAAAAAGAAATTTTCTTTCGAAAAAAAATGCAAATGGCAATAAAAACAGAAGGAAGGAGACAAGAACCGTGATGGGCATAAGCATAGGCGGCCCTCCAAGAGTAGATGTGATCCCCTGGTTTGAGGCTCGCCCTGTCAACTCTGTGATCACACAGTTCAAGTTCCATGGGAAAAGAACAGAAAAAAGAAAACACCGTCAAACGGGATCCATGGAAAATCCAGCAACAAAACGCAGGAAAAATAGAGGGACCCAAGTTTTGACGAATCCCAATAAACCCCAAAGTTCCAAAATTTCACCCCCTTTTGCGAGCATTTTGCTGGAAAACGAAAGAAATCCCAATGAAATGGAGAAAAGGGTCGAACCTGTTTGAGAGAAGCCCCATCCCCCCTCGTCTTCCTCTTCTGGATGGCCTGGAGATACAGAGAGAGAGAGAGAGAGAGAGAGAGAGGTGTAAGGAGGGGTGGGGAGAGGGGTTTCGAAATGACGGTAGTGCCCTCTCCCTGAAACCTTCCCGCAACACGGTAAAGGGAAATGCACGAATGCAGAGAGAGAGAGAGAGAGAGAGAGAGGAGAAGAATGCGTTTTAAATTACGTTGCCTGGGGCAAAGGTGTTGGGCACGGACAGGCCAAGAGAGGGACGACAATCAGGAGAGTCTCCGCATGAAAGCTTGGTTCTTTGGTCAGTAATCTCGCGTCTGGAACATCAAACCTTAGAACTTCAGGCAATGACAACGACAGGATGTCTTTCTTGTAAGCGAGCTCATGAAAATCTAGAAGGAAAAGGAAATTACTTTTAAGTTCTACGTACCTTAACAAGAGGATCTTATCTCACCTAATTACAATCACACTCCACACTCCAGGGTAGCCAAAAAAAGAAGAAAAAAAAAAGGAATCAGCATATCGCTGTCATTGTTGGAGGGGACATATCCAAAGTGTGAGATTCATAGCGAATTTCTAATTATTTTATGTAAAATCAGGATATGATCCATAAAAATTTATCAATGAAACCGAAAGAAAAAAATAAAGAGTTAATACTATGAAAAATCTCAAACTAATAAACTTATGACGAATTTACTCTTGATTAGTTTCTGTTAAGTTTTGTAGTTAAATTATTGAGTTGAATGGCACATGACATTTATTTAGGGGTTTTACTTTTCATTTGCCACAAATATGTTGGTTTATGATTTTTTGTGATATTAATTTAATTTAATAAGAACTAACATAGGGCGACTTTGTCACAAATATATTATTTTTGAGTTTTTTATAATAAGAAAAATTAATTTGAGATAAATTTATCACAAGTATATTGATTTTGAGTTTTTTAATGGTAAAAAAAATTAATTTGAGATAAATTTACCACATATATACTAGTTTGTGATTTTTCGTGATATTAATTTTAAAATTAAACAGAAGAGACAGATAAGATTTTATAGGATTTTTTTTCCCAAAGATTTTGTGGGATATTTACCTGGCAAAAAATAGCTGTCTTTCTTGTCCATCGAACACAAGAGTGGATAACTCTTTTTAAGGGAGTTAATACTGCGATTGTGGTATTGGTTGAATTCGAACAAACACTTTCTAAGAATTGAAATTACAAATTATTCTATTATGTTAGAATATGAGTTTATTATGCTTGCCATCACTACGAAACCATTTTCTCAACTGAGTATATGGAAAGAGGAAAAAGAAAGAAGTTCGGACTTGTAACCAATCGAAACATAAGAGCGGTCGAATGATATATTATCAAATGATTGAACAAGGAAGGTGGTGGGTCGTAGGAAAAGCAAGAATGAAGAATGAAAAAGAAGACTCTTCGGCTCAATTAACCCCGCTTAGGCGTATTCCTTACTTTCAGAAAGCATTCGCAATGATTAAACAAGAAGTTTTTAATAATTTATATATAATAACTACCAGGAAAAAATAGTTAGTAAGTACCTCAACGAATCAAGTGATGCTTTGGAATTCAATAATGAAATCCCCAATTTTCCTCTGTCACAAAGGGTCTAGAACCAGGGGGAGTGGGATACTAGTTAGAAGTGTTGGTTCTAGGCACTATGCGAAACATGTGTTTAGCCAATGGGAAGCAAACTTCTGATAGGGCTTTCAGCGGTAGTCTAGTAATCAGTGTCCAATTTGAATGTATTCTTTATTTTAACGTGCCGGTGTCTGCACGTACTGTCCCCTTCAATAAAAAAAAAAGAAGTTTTTCTTTCCTCACCTAACTTTATATCTTAAAGTTCAGATGAAATAGTTTTAGAACATACTTAAATCTTTCTCAAGAAGACAAGAAGCACTCAAAATTATCGTCTATCTTGCCCTTTTCATTGCTATTGCCATTGCACTAAAACAAAAAGGTCTCCCGAGAGCCTTTAAACGGTGGTCGACGTCTTAAAGACTCAAATTTATTTCAAACTTGCATTTCAACCTTTAAACTGTTGAGGCCAATGACAAATACTTTTCCCCAACTTTAAAATCTTCTAGTTCTTCCATAGTCTTTTTAAGAACAGAATGTGGCCGCAGAGGGGAAACTAAACATCTATTTGCTACGGTTTTTCCGCAACAATTTCGATTTTCAATATTAGGGCTTTAATTTTTATAGATGTTTAGCAATCACCTTGCAGCTGCAACACCTCCATAGCTACAGCAACTTCTAGCTTTTAAAAAGTTGCCTCGCCTAATTTTTCGCTTCTCTTTTTTCAAAACATATATTATCAAACACACAAATCACAACACTTTGTACTACAGCTACATCACCAAATGGGCTTCGATGCCTCTTTCCAGGTGCAAGGCCAATAGGCCGAGCGTCTAACTTTTCAATTTCCATAAGAAAATAAGGGCTCCCCCATTGTTCCACTTATAGATTTGACGAAATGACTGCTAGAAACTCGGGGACACCCAACAAGAACCAATAAAAGAGTAACGTATTATCTTCTAGAAGGAAGATGAAACGCCACATTAGAAAAAAAATCAACAAATTAAAACGATCTTTAAATGAAATAAGATATAAAAGATGTACAAGCACCCACAAAATAGATATACGAGTCAAATTTCGAACTGTTTATGCTTCCATCTACTATGGATTTTTTAAGAAAAAGGCGGGCGAGAAAATGATGACCATCTAAACATTCTTATACGGGTTTCGTCCGTTTTATATGAAAATCTGATTCGAGTCTCACTGTTCTACATTATTCGTGATGCAAAGGTCTAAGACTGACCAGCCCGTTACTCCAAATCCATCAAAATATTAGAGGTCTAGAAGCCGCAAATCCTCCCAAAGTCATATGCACAAAAAAAAGTAATGGAGCATGGCGGGCCGAAATGCTGATGTTAAGCCCACTTTCTGACCGCAGGCCTTCAAGCGAGAGAGTTCGAATTTTGGCGAATTGCTCATGTTAATACTTTCGATCATTTACGTTTTACTGTCTTGCGTTCAAGAGAACTAGATAAAGCGTGTCGCATTCTCTCAGTAAAAGAATCCGAGCAGTTTTTTTATTTTTGTTGTTAGTTCATACTTAACTGCAATCTCTCATCCATGGCTTTCTCTTCCACGTTTATAGGTGTTGCCCTATCACTTTCTCCTGTTTTCTCTCTATCTTCAGTGATAATGGTGCACATGGTGACAAAAAAAGAAAAGAACAATTCCGTCTATCTTGCTTTTCAGATTATAATTTTACAACATCCTTACTCATTAAGAGAATGTTACATGTCAAGAATATACTAGATATTTTTGGGGAGGACACCACATCCAAATTTGGCTTTATATATAGCATAGATGATCAAATCAAAGCTGGAATGTATGACCTCAATGAAGGTGGTTTCTGCCAATTGATCTAACTTTTGGAAAGATTATCAAAAAGTTCCTAAACCTATTGCATTTATGCAAATTCAATCCTATATATTTTAATTGTGTCAATTTAGTTTCAAATCTTTCCACATTTGACCAATTAAGTCCATCCAGCCAACTTAGTGATGTAGACGTTGATGGTTTTACGTGGCATGGTCAGCACTAAGATGGACTTTTTCGATATAATTTTTTTGTAATTTTTGATTTTTTTTTTTGGTTTTTCCTTTTTTTTTTTTTACTCTCATTTTGTTTGGATTCAAGGCCGGCCAAGGTTGAGGGCACCGGGCAAGGGGGTTGCAGCCGTCCCTTGCTAGATTTGGGTGAAGTGACGATGCCGCAGCCCTCGCCAACCTCAGGTGATGGCATTGCAACACTTGCCCAACCTTGCCTAGACTCGGCAAGGGACATGACTAGGCTAGAACGCAATGCCCAGATCTAGTGGGGGTGTGCGGCCCTTGCCTAAAGCCAACGAGGGTGTCTTAGCTCTTACCCTAGTGTCGGTGGAGGCATCCTAGCCCTCGCTTGTGGCCAGCATGGGTCGGCCAGTGACCTTGGTTGGCCCTTAGTCTAAATTGAAAAGAAAAGAAAAGAAAAGAAAAGAAAAGAAAAGAAAAAACAAAAAAAAATTATAAAGTAAATCAAAAAATTATAAAAAAGTCAATATCAACATTGATCGTACCACATAGGATCGCTAATGTCAACGTGAGGAATTTTGGGTTTAAATTGGCCAGATGAACTTAATCGACAAAACATAAATATATTTAGAATTAAATTAGTACAATTAAAAGGTTTATAATTGAATTGACACAAGTGTAATACATTTTGTATTTTTTTGATAATTTCTTAACTATCCTTTACTTATATAGATTGAAATTGTTGAAGGGTATTACGAATTTGCGAGTACCGTTATGCCTATTGTTCGCTTCTTTTTAGTGAGATAAACAAAGACATAGTCTTGGAATAACTATTTCATAATACAAAATACACTAGGGAAACATCTGTTTCATTGTTATTTTCTCTTCATTCTGTAACTATTTGGATTGCCATTGCATTATTATTTTTTTATTTCACACGTAGCATCAACATTTTCTCTAGGGTGGATTGCTTGGAGGGATAGGCTTCGAGGGGCCAAAAATGACCTATCAACCTTTTTGTTGGCTCTAGAAAGAAGTAAATGCGTTCCATCCATTATACTTAAAGATCATGTAACTCAATGAGAATAAAAAGCTATTGCCCTACATGTCACAGTCCACCAATTGTAAAATTTTGACAAGGCTTTTGTATTCTTCTGAATTGTTGTCCAAAATATTCTAAACATAATGTATGTCGATCACTTTAATCATAAACTTTTTAACTATGCCAATACAATACTAAATCTTTTAACGATTTGCCAACATAGTCATTTCAATTAATTTTAGTTGACAATCACTAATGTGTATGTTGTGGCTAACTTTATCATTTAGAGGAGGGTGAACAGGTGAAAGAACAAAGTCTGATGAAAAACAAAATTTAAAACAACCAAGTTTAATGTTACAAAAAAAAACAAAGTCTAATGAAAAACTATGGAGTGACTAGATTCTGTTGTGTGTAAAATGCTATCATATAAAACGATAGAGAGTTAAAGGGATTGAGAAATTTACACACAGTAATTATAGTGGTTTGGTTTATTGTAAGACTACATTTAATCTCCCACGCTAATAGACTATTAGTTGGATTTTACTAGAGAATAAATAAGAGCAGTCAAGTTGTGCCGCTTCTATCCAAGCACTTCTACCCAAAGTTGGCGTTGCTTATGCCAAAGCCAATTGGACTCGCTATCTTACACCAAAGCATACACTTATAATACTGTTCACACCTCTAAAATAATTACAATTTTAAGCTCATGAAGACAAGTGTGTAATATGGAAACTCTTTTTGAACTTTGGAATTTTACAATCACGATCTTGTTATCTCTTTACCACCATATCTCTTTTTATACTCCTTTATTTCCAAATTGATTGTTGGACAAAATCCATAGGATCATTCTTTCAATCAACCTATTGAACATGAATGTTTTAAAAAGATTTGGTAGCCATTTGATGCATCAGGTCAGAATCTCCCTTTGATTTAGTCACCCATACATCCAAAGCCAGGTTTCCATAAGTAAATTTCTTCGTTTGAAAGGAATATCTTCTCTCTAGATGATTGTCAATCGAACTATGAATCCTTGCATAGAAAGGACTGTGTTGATACTTATTCTTCCTGGATAGAAAGACAATCAACATTTTCAAGGAATGAAATCCGACCTAGATTACTGGCCGTTGTGCTTATATTTGATATTTCTTAGTTTTAATAGACTTCTTGATGAGATGATAAAGTTTAAACATCGTTTCTTCAAGAATATCACCTGAAAATGCTTTCATCAAATTCAATACACACTTATGGAAGGGTTTGTTAATCTTCAAAACATATTAGAAAGCTTTCTCAATAGTGTACACCGGCCATCCTACATGATGTTAACTTATGAGTAACCACTTGACTTGGTCCATGTGGGCAAAACCTCTAGAAGGAGTACTCAAAGTGGTCACGATCTGAGGAATGACCTATTCTTATGAATGACACTTGGGGTGTCACAACCACCTCCACTTAAAGCAACAATGTTGTCATTAGTGTTGATCCACATTGAAAAGTGGTACTCCACATATTTGATGCATGATTTGATCTATCTTATTTAAAAAGTCTGTTGGGAACTGCACCTTGTCCAAACCTTGTCACTTGTACAATCCTTCATAGTTCTCGTTAGATTGGCTGGGGACCCAGTCCGTCTTTGACCCACATATTTACTGGAGGGAGCGCTATTTTGATACCATCTGTAGTGAAACAACTCGATCCTTGTGTGCCAAACCTCGAAAAGTGGTAGTAAGTTAGCGACAAAGTGTGACCGGTCTTTACTATTGAATAGCATTATAGGACTTGGACTATTATTGCAACTTCAGTCTATCGCATCCCACGTGTATAATATATTCATGATCATAGGAAATGTTTCCTCTGTGTCCCCAATCCTCTTAATTGCGAATTAAAATTTTCTTAGCAGTTAATAAAGGGGTAATCAACGGCAAGCATACAAGATGCTAGAAAAATCAATGATCAAGTGGCATATATATATGAATGATTATATATAAAATGACATGAGGGGATTCTGTATGGTACCATATCTGAAGCTTGATTTGATTTTGTTTGGTTGCTCCTCCTTTTTTGCTAATGTTTGAATAACGAGTTGATGGGCAATGTTAATCACCAAACCCCCATCTTTTTAATTTTAAATGTAGCGTAAAGCCAATTAGGGCCATGCTTTATATTGGAAGGAAGAAAGCGAAAAGCATTTATCTCGAAAAAAGGGAGAGGGGGAGACATACATAATGCATATAATATGATTTTTCTTAAAACCTAATATATGTTTTTTTTTTTTTTTTTTTTTGTAATTCAAGTGAGTGCCCACTCTTACCACATGCTTTTCTAGATGCGGTTGTTGTTAAATGTCGGCAACCTTTTTTTCATGGGTATATACTAGCATGATGCCCGCATATTTGTACTCTTAAGTGTTGGTGTCAGACATGAATTTCTATAAGAAAAACAATATGCATGATATTATAACAGAATCAACATTAACATCAATCAAATTCTCAGTTAGAGTTTACTTGGAATTTTATTTAACGTGGATCCAAATCCTTCGTGTACATATATCATCTGATCAAAAGAAGATAGTAGACATAAGATTTCAATATTCATAAAATCATAATATAAGAACATGCAATATATTGAGGACTTAAAATAACATAAATTAATAAGAAAAATGACAGCATATAGTGAAGAATTTCGATTTCCCTCTCTTGACAGCTCCATTTAGTCACCAAGACTTTTAGGGCGTGTTTGGTAACTGTTCTGCTCCGAGGAACAATTTTTGATCAGAAATGATTTTTTCCGATTCTGCTCCTAGGAACAATTTATGAGCAAAAAAATGTGCTTGCTAACTGTCTAAAATTTCTATTCCTGGGATAGAAATACGTTTGGTAAAATTCTTAAATTTTTTGTTTCTTTTAATTTTTTAATACTTTTATTAAAATTTTCTTCTTTTTCTCTTCTTCCTCCTTCTTCTTTGTCGTGGCCGGCGACCTGCTAGGCGAGTTCGGCAAGCTCGCTTGGCCACCTTACTTGGCCACCGGTGAGGTCGAGCCTTGCCTTGGTTGGGTTGGGCGAGGCAGAGCTCGCCCAGCCATTGACGAGCTCAGCCTCACTGAATTTGGGCAAGGTCGGCCTTGCCCAGTCCAACCAAGGCGAGGTCAAGCTTCGCCTAGCCACGTCGAGGCTTGGCGTCGCCGGGGGTTGGTGAAGCTCCGGCGAGGCCACTGGCCCTCGTTTGGCTGGTCGTCGGCCATAGCTGAGGCCGGTGACCAGCCAAAGGGAAGAAGAAAAAAGAGGAAGAGAAGAAGAGAAAAAAAAAGAAAATAGAATAAAAGAAAAAAAAATAGGAATTGATTGTAGGCATTGTTCCTAGGAATAAGAAGCAATTTTTTTTATTTTATTTTCGTGAACAAAAATTTTACCAAACAGATTTCTATTTTTTTTTTAATTTCGGGGAATAAAAGAACAAAATCAGACACTATTTGGAGTAAAAACAAACAGGCCCTTAGCGACCAAATTTGGACTTATCATAGCAAATATTTTTTTGTCGCAAGAGGTGGGAATTTTTTTTTTTTTTTTAGTGACCTTTTGACTTGACTAGTCCTTGCATGGAAACTGCCTCTGTTCAAGTGCATTGGGTAAAAGCTCCACTCATAAAGTGATGGACATAACTTGGGATATATAGAGTGGAAGACGTTTTAATTTAAACACGGCATTTATTTTTCATTCAAATCAAATACTATACTTACGTAATCTCTTGAGGGGTTTGATTTATCATTTTAATTATACTTATATATCCTTTTCTTATACCACTAGCAATCAACGTCGGTCGTTCCTCTTCATGCTTTTAGTCATGGAAAAGGGCTCCAAATGTTGAAAGTTCTGTGGTCGTATGTTGTCGTGTTAGGCGATGTAATATTTTGATGGGTACCGCACTAAACTAGGGGAATCAAAGTAGAAAAAGGAACTATTTTATATGGATCCAAGTTGGGATAAGATATTCTACATATGGGACCCTCGCAAGCACTTATTTGTTTAAGGTTATCGAAGACAAACAAATGGCATTGGTATCTTTAGACACTTTGTCAAAATCAAACCTATGGATGCTCTTCGTAGGATGATCTAGTTTAGCCCGCTCGTTTGGAGCACCATTGAATTATTAAAGAAATATCGTGCGAGACAACTTGAAGTGCCATGACCTAAATTTCCCTATGATTTTATTTGTTATTTTCTCTTCCTTTTTCGAGACTGCTGTTTGTCTCTATGCGGTTTAATGTGGGGCTGTGGATAGAGTGCCAATCGGGAGGCAGTATCATGGGCTTAACGTTCCACGTACACCAGCTAAGTGAGTTAACAATTGAATTTACATTTTATTTATCAAGAATATTTGAGCCTCAAAATTAACTAATATCAAGATTGCATGCAAATCATCCTATGAAAAAAACTCGGTAGACTCATATGTACCCGATGTAAAATAGGGTCTCCATTAAAAATTGATGATGTGGCGATACTTTCTATATGGCAATTTATGTCAAATATCTTGGGCTTCGTTCGTTTTACGAAAAATGACTTATGAGAAAACGTTTTCTGGATTTTCCAATGTTCGTTTTACGGAAAATGAACTAGTCAAGGAAAATATTTTTCATCATTAGAAAAAACAACCCTTACAAGCGCGAAAAATATTTTTCACTCTTCAAAAGTGAAAACCATTTTCCATGACTTCTTCCACCTCACTTCTTTTAACCAGACACATTTTCGTTTTATTTTTATGCTTTCTTTTTTTTTTTAAAAAATCTAATTTTAATTTTTTCTTCTTTTTTTTTCTTTCCTTTTTATCTTCTTCCTTGGCCTTGGCTGGTCGCTGGCCACGGCGGTGGCTGGCAACCAGCCGCAAGCCAGCTCGAGCCTTGGTGAGGCTCCACCTAGCTCGATCTGGCAAAGCCAAGCTTGCCTGAGCCCAGCGAGCTCGGGCTTCGCCAGATCCGGCGAGCTGGGCGGCACTTGTGCCTCGCCCGAGCTTGCCAAAGGTTTGCTGGATCTAGTGGTAGAGCTCGGGCTCCCGATCTAGGCATATCCGGCAAGCTTGCGGCTCGCCGGATTGGCTGAGCCTTGAGCTTGCCAGAGGTTTGTCGGGCTCGGGATCTAACGATCGCGTCTTGGTCGGCTGCCGGGTAGCTGGTTGTTGTCAAGCATGCAACGGTGGAGGAAGAAGGAAGGAAAAAGAAAAAGGAAAAAAAAAGAAAAAAGAAAGAAAAAGGAAAAAATAATAAAAATTTATATTTTTAAAAATACAAATAATTAAAAATTCATTTTAAAAAAAATAAAAAATAAAACTAATTTTTGGTCAATTTAAAATATTAAAATTTAATTTTTTGATAATTTTTCCCAAACAATTAAATTAGCTAACGAATAGTGGAAAATATTTTTCATTCAAAGTTCAGGTTTCAACCGAATACCGGAAAATATAATCATTTTCTAAGAAAATGACTTCTTAAAAAATATTTTCCAAAAACGTGATATTTTCCGTTGAACGAAGGAACCCTTAGAAAAAAACCTAGTTCCCTCTCAGTCTAGTCCCTTTACCCAACCAACAGCCACGACCATCGTCGACCGGCCACTTGTTCGACCAACCAATAGGCGACGACCAACGCGAGAGCTGCCACCAAGTTGCCGCCAACAATGTGGCCCCTCCCCTCTATGGCCTGCTCTCTCATCTCTCCCTCTTTCCACCCTCTCGTCTCCCTCTCGTCTCCTCTCTCTCTCTGTCTCTGTCTCTGTCTCTCTCTCAGGTGGGAAAACCTACTATTAGATTTTAGAGTTCACAAAACCTTCCTTGATTTATCTTGAATCTAATAATTGCATAGGAGCATCTTCTTACAGGAAGTACTGATGAAGAGAAGTTTATTCAGATCAATATATTGCTGTTTGAGCGTCGTGATCATGAAGAGAAGCCTATATCTTGAAGTTATTCAAACCCTATCTAATGTTTGTTCAAATATCGTGTCTGAAGATAATTACGTCTTGGATATCATCCTGCAACAACATGGATATTGGCAAAGCTTGCATGTGGAGATCATCAAAATCGTGAAATATCTTTTGAGTCTACTACAGCTGGATGACATCAAAATCTAAAATCTGTATATATTCGAACGCAAGCCCCATTGATCACACCAACATAGTTAGTAATTTGGCTAGGATTTTCTATATAAAAAGTAATGATAAATCTTCAATCTTAAGAATAGTTTTGCTATGAAATCTTTTATGGAAGACATCAAGATTAATTGACAATCGTTAAAAAGACAAGTTGCTTTCCTTAATTGAAGGACTCTACTTATAGAAATTGAATATTTGATTGTATGGGCGACCAAATCATTGGGGAATCAGATTTTATCTCTCAATGATTGCTAAATCTTCTTTATAGATTTCGTCCAACGTATTGATTAGAGAATGATCCTAAGATTGTCCAACGGGTAGATTATAAGTAAAGGAGTATAAAAGGAGACCAAAGTGTAGAAGAGTACAAAGAGATCTAGAGTAAAAAATTCCAAACTTTGAGAAAATTTCAATCTTTTATACTTGTCTTTGTGAGCTACAAATTGTAATCCTTGAGGGGTAATGAAAAGAGTGATTGACCTATTATTTACTTGAAGACTCTCATTCAAGTGTGGGAAAGTGGATGTAGACTTACTAAAGCCGATCCACTATAACTTATGTGTGTAATTTCTCTATCTCTAATTTAGGTTCCGTTCGTTTTATGGAAAATGACTTCCAAGAAAACGTTTTCCGGATTTTCCAACGTTCGTTTCACAGAAAATGAACTAGTCAAGGAAAATGTTTTCTATTATTGGCAAAAATAACCTTTAAAAGTGAGGAAAATGTCTTCCACTTTTCAAAAGTGAAAAACATTTTCCATAACTTCTTCCACTTTACTTCTTTTCACCAAACACATTTTCGCTTTACTTTTATGCTTTCTTTTTCATTTTTTTTCATTTTTATATTTTTAAAAAAATCTAGTTTTTAATTTTTTTCCTTTCCTTTTTTTTTTCTTTCATTTTCATCTTCTTCCTTGGCAGTCGCTGGCCATGGTGGTAGATAGTGACCGATTGCAAGCCAGCTCAAGCCTTGCCCTAGGCCGGCGAGGCTCTGCCTAACCTAATTTGGTGAAGCCGAGCTCGCTCGAGCCCGGCAAGCTCGGGCCTTGTCATATTGGATGAGGCGGAGCCTCGTCGGCTTGGGGTGGAGCAAGGGCCTCGCCAAATTCGGCGAGTTGGATGGGGCTCGGGCCTCACCCGAGCTCGCTAGAAATTCGCTGGATCTGGTGGTGGAGCTCGAGCTCCTGATCCAGGTGAGCCTGAGCTCCACCACTAGATCCGATGAGCTCGCGGTGTTAGAAGATATGCGGGATCCCGAATTGCTCAAATCAAGGATCCGATTCATTTATTGATTTGATTGAAGATTAGAATTATACGCATAATCAATTAAAATAGATATAGGCATAGATTGATTCGTAAGAATCATTTATTTCCTTTATTTATTCATAGATTGTATTATATTTACAACAAGAATTGTACAGATTCATTATTGAAGTGAATAGAAAGAAAAGCTGTTCCTTCTTCAATTCTCGCATCTCGCAGATTTCCACCTTCTTTCATGGTATCGGAGCGGTCGAGTTTCGAACCTTCTCGAACCTAGCTTCCGCTTCCGCCAAAATTCTTCTCCTTCCCGTGACTTCCTGACCTGCAAAGAATTTTTTCTTCTTCAGGCATAATATCACACTCAGAATTTTTTTTACTTACCATGGCAAATCTGCAAGATGAAGCATCTATCACCAGGAACCAATCTGCCGGAGAGATCATCCCTGCTATTGGAACCGCTCCTCAGGAATCGACTTTGCTGTTACAACTCGGACAACGAGCAAATGTTATTTCCGAATCAGCCCGTGCAATGGCGGCCCACACAGCTCGATTTAATATGGGGCAACCCATGATGGGCCAGCCTTTCCAATGGATTCCGTATCCAATTTATGTCGGGTCAAGCCCAAGCTCTTCATCGCCCGGGTACGTGGGCCACCAAAGCCACGTCCAAACCGACGGGGTCCACCAACTACGAAAGGGCAAACCCGACCGACGGAATGGAGCGGATGCACGGGTCGAATGAACCGGGTGCGGGTACGAATCCCTACCCGGGATTTTTTAATGCGGATTTTTCATTCGGGTCGAATGAATCGGGTCAAGGGACGAATCCCTACTCGAACCATGCGCCCGGTTTTTGCCGTTTTCAGCAGCGGCCTTCGCCGGACGGCCGGAACCCGGCGATCCTCTCGTTCGTCTCCACGGCCGACGGACCGGAACTGCGATTGATTAGTCAACAACCGACCGGGCGAGAGACTTACCCCAAGTGGTCGCAAGAATTCCGACGTGCCCTAGCGACAAAGGACAAGGATGGATTTACGGGACGGCACCATCCCAATCCCTTCCGACGAGCGTCTAGCCCGGCTCTGGAGGAAGAGCAACCGCCTGATCCGAACTTGGATCGGCAATTGTCTTTCCACAGATGTCGCGGCCGGACTCCCACCGACAGAAGACGCGAAGAGGATGTGGGACAATATCAAGGAGATGTACGGGAGGTTGGATCAAGCAAAAATATTCACCCTCATGCAAGAACTCAGTGAGTTAAAACAGGGGAATTCGACGGTCACGGCTTGTTTCAACAAGCTATCGTCGTTGTGGAACAACCTCGAAGCAGCAGAAGAAAAACTCGAGGGCCCCGAATCCACACTCCGACAGTACAGATCCATCAAAGACAGGGAGAAGGCAACGCGTTTTTTGCTGATTTTAAACGACAATTTTCTTACCTTTCGCTCGCAGATCTTGGCTATGGATCCCATGCCATCAATCGGGCGAATCTATCAACTTGCAGTGCAAGAGGAAAGCCAGCGATCCGCATCACCAGAGAACGCGAAGAGCGGCGAAAGTATCGCTCTTGCCATCCGTGGGGAACGAAGAGATGGACTCAGCAAAACCCTAGCAGAGAAAAAACGCGGCGTGCTAGGGTTACGCGGAGAGGGATCGCGCGCTTATAAAACCGATGGGATGAACGGTTCTGATCGAGCGCGCGCATCCGACGGCTCGCAGGAGACCGATCCTTTAAAAGGATCGGATGGCCCAGATGAAATCGCGACAAGAGGATCAGACGGACAGATTTTTGCCACGTCATCTAAAAATTTCGGGCAATTCGGACAAAATTTTAAGGGGAAAGGTAGATTTTTTTGTGAGTATTGCAAGCGTTCTAATCATTCAATTGACAATTGTTGGAAGTTACATGGGAAACCAGCAGAAAAGGGGAAAAGAATTTCAGCAAAGCATACCGGTTGAATGGACCTTCCGGTCCAAATTCGATCATGCCATTACCTATGGGCGGTACCAACAAGCGATGCGGGCTCTACGTAAATTGGACGTTTCGACAAAGGAGGCAGTTTTTCAGGTATCACACATAGCTTGATTAACTCTATATCAAGGAAAGCATGGATTATTGTTTCGGGGGCAAGTGATCATATTATATGTGACAAAAGTCTTTTCTCCAGAATAAATGAGGAGTTGAATTTTCCCATTTCCGTACAATTGCCTTATGGAAATATTAGTCATATTAATGTGACAGGAACGGTTAATCTCAGTCCTCAAATTATTCTTAAAAATGTCCTCTATGTCCCAGAATTCCAGTTCAATCTCATTTCCGTGTCAAAAGTTTGCCAAGAGAATTCATGTCGAGTAATATTCAATGCGATACTGTTTATTTCAGGCCCTTTCGATCGCGTGGATGATGGGTGGGGTAGTATTTCAGAAGGACTATTTTTTTGGTGAAGACTCCCAAGTAATTTTGAATTATCCCGCTTTCCATTGAATAAATTCTCCTTGTGTAATTTGAGCTTGAATGACAAAAATTCTATTATGCATATGAGATTAGGCCACAGTGCTACTTTTCCTTATCCCAAATGTTCTATTTGTCCATTAGCAAAGCAGTCTCGTTCTCCTTTCCCATCTAGTAACTCTCGTGCCAGCAAAATTTTTTCCTTGATACATGTTGATATATGGGGACCTTATCATAAGGTTAATTATGATGGATCGCGTTATTTTCTCACAATAGTCGACGATTATTCTCGTGCGACATGGATTTTTCTGATGAGATCAAAGGATCAGGCTTACTCTTATTTAAAGACATTCATTGCCTTATCCAAAAATCAGTTTGGGACATCAATCCAGCGGATTCGAACTGACAATGGAGCAGAATTTTTCAGTCACAATTGCTCCATGCTTTTCTCATCTCATGGCATCCAGCATGAGAGTTCATGCACTTATACACCCCAACAGAATGGAGTAGTTGAGCGCAAACATCGGCACCTTTTAGAAGTTGCACGTGCTTTGAAGTTTCAAGCTTCGGTCCCGAGATGATTATTGGGGACATTGCATCCTAACAGTGGCTTATTTGATCAACCGCATGCCCACCAAGATACTCAATGGACGAACACCATTTGAGCTACTCTATGGAAGAAGACCAGATTTACAACATCTCAAAATCTTCGGTTGTCTTTGCTATATTACAACATTGGGCTCTCGAGACAAATTGAGCCCACGTGCTCGAAAATGCATATTCATGGGGTATCCTAATCTGCAGAAAGGCTATCGCGTTCTGGACGCATCAACAAAGGATTTTCTTATAAGCCGTGATATCTCTTTACATGAGGACATATTTCCTTTCTCCAACATGGAGTCATCAAATGAGAATCTTGACATCAGCGCTAATCCTCATCGTCCTTCATATGACGACACATTCTCTCCATATCATGGTTACATACCACTAGTTCCATCACGGACTCTTCCCTCCAATTCGGAAATCATTCCAAGGGAGATACCATCTCCAGTGGAGAATTCCCAATCATCAGCAAACCTAACAGAAGAAGAAGTCGGAACTGCCCACAATATTGAAGAAGAGATCAGCCATGATGTCCCAACACTCAGCTCAGAGGACACAATTCCCACTTCTGATGAAGGCCATCCAAGACGATCTCGGCGGGCAACTAGACCTCCGACGTGGACCAAAGACTATATTTGTGCCGCTTGCAATTCTCCAGGTATTCAATATCCCGTCTCCTCCTATGTTTCTTTTCATAAACTATCAAAGGAACATAGATGTTGCATTAGTCGCCTCTCGAAGCACAAGAACCATATAGTTATGATGAGGCATTGTTGATCCTAAATGGCAACAAGCCATGGCAGCAGAGTTAAAGGCACCGAATGACAACCACACATGGGATCTTGTCTCATTGCCACCTAATCGTAAACCAATTGGGTGCAAATGGGTCTACAAGATTAAATACGTGCAGATGGATCAATTGAACGTTACAAGGCACGCCTGGTAGCCAAAGGATTTACTCAACGTGAAGGTTTTGACTACCACGAGACCTTTTCTCCGGTTGCCAAGGATGTTACAGTCCGCTCTTTTTTGACCGTCGCCGCTATCAATGATTGGCATCTACATCAAATGGATGTGCATAATGCCTTCCTCCATGGCGATTTAGATGAAGAGATATACATGGATGTTCCTCAGGGTTTACGGAGACAGGGGGAGAATAAAGTATGTCGTCTCCGCAAATCCCTTTATGGGTTGAAGCAAGCATCCAGACAATGGTATGCAAAATTTGCAAATGCTCTTACAAAAGCAGGCTTCCAACAATCAAAGCATGACTATGCATTGTTCACAAGGAACAGGTACGTCATCTATTCTTTTGATGATATATGTCGATGATATTCTCCTTATGGAAATGATAAGGCTGCCATAGAAAGATTCAAGGAATATTTGCATGCCACCTTTCATATTAAGGACTTAGGAGCACCTAAATATTTCCTTGGAATCGAAATTGCTCGATCCAATTTAGGAATCTCCCTCAGTCAACGGAAGTTTGTATTGGAGATTATATCGAAGCGGGGCTATCGGGATGTAAAAGCAGCAATTCCCATCGAGCAGAACACCAAGTTGACTTCGCAGCTTATGATGAAGGCATATCTAAAGATGACGACCCCGTACTCAAAGATCCATCTGGATATCAAAGGCTTGTTGGGAAACTTATATACCGACAATGACGAGACCGGATATTTCTTATGCGTACGAGACATTGAGCCAGTTCATGCATAGCCCGAAACAATCCCATTTTGATGCAGCTTTGAAGATTGTAAAGTATCTAAAGAAATGTCCAGGACTTGGGATACTTTTGTCAAAGAAATGTGACATGAAGATGACGGCATCTTGTGATGCAGATTATGCAACATGTCCTATAAGTCGAAGATCGGTCATAGGATACCGCATTAAATTTGGGGAATCACTTCTTTCATGGAAGACCAAGAAGCAACCCTTTGTGTCTTTATCTTCAGCTGAGGCGAGTATCGAGCTATGGCCAAGACCACATGTCAAATAGTGTGGATGCGAGGTTTACTTAAGGACCTCGGGATAGAAGTGCAAGGACCAACCAGGCTTTATTGTGATAACGATGCAGCCCTAAAACTTGCAACGAATCCTATAGTTCATGAGAGAACTAAGCACATCGAAGTCGATTGTCATTTCACTCGAGAAAAGATACAAGAGGGCGTAATTGAGACAAGAGGAATTGGGACGATGGAGCAGCCAGCAGATATCTTTACTAAGCCTCTATGTCAAAGACAACACGCATATCGTTGAGCAAGCTAGGTGTCTTAGACATATACAGACCACCAGCTTGAGGGGGAGTGTTAGAAGATATGCGGGATCCCGGATTGCTCAAATCAAGGATCCGATTCATTTATTGATTTGATTGAAGATTAGAATTATACGCATAATCAATTAAAATAGATATAGGCATAGATTGATTCGTAAGAATCATTTATTTCCTTTATTTATTCATAGATTGTATTATATTTACAACAAGAATTGTACAGATTCATTATTGAAGTGAATAGAAAGAAAACTGTTCCTTCTTCAATTCTCGCATCTGCAGATTTCCACCTTCTTTCACGCGGCTCGCTTGGATCAGCCGAGCCTCGAGCTTGCCGGATCTGGCAACTGTGTCTTGGTTGGTTGCTGAATAGCCAACCATTGTCAGGCATTCGGTGGCGGAGGAGGAAGGAGGAGGAGGAAGGAGGAAGGAAAAGAAACAAGAAAAAAAGAAAAAAGGAAAAGAAAGAAAAGATAATAAAAATCTCAAAATTTTAAAAATACAAATAATTAAAAATTCAATTTTAAAAAAAATATAAAAAATAAAACTAATTTTTTGGTCAATTAAAAATATTAAAATTCAAATTTTTTGATATTTTTTCACAAACAATTAAATTAGCTAATGAACGATGGAAAATATTTTTCACTCAAAGTTCAAATTTCAGTCAAATATTAGAAAATATAATCATTTTTCAAGAACATGACTTTCTAGAAAATATTTTCCAAAAATGTGATATTTTTCGCGAAACGAATGGACCCGTATTGTTTGCTATTTCTGATAGACTTTTGTACACCAATATATATCATCACATCACTGTCAATATTTAGACTTTGACTTTTGTGTTATGGTGAAAATCGAATTCAGATTTAGATTTCACTTGAGTTTGACAATACTTATTTTGATTGTTTTTATTCCCTCATTAAATAGTCAAGTATTTTCAAAATCACCTATTCTTTCTTCTAGATGATACTGCTAGCTCCATCAAAGCATTCTATTCTAGAGGGGTTGAACTTCCAAATTTCGAGGTTGAACGCAGCCTCCAGATTGGAAGGCTCAGAGATTGCCTTGCAATCGCTGTGATCTCGAAGCCGACCTTGAGCTTGACGAGATCTTGATTGCGATGGAGGCCGAGGTGCAAGAGGGCACCTCGCACGGGCTAGGGAGGCAGCGAGAAATGGAGAGGGAGTGGGAGCAATTCGGAAAACACGATGTGATGGTCCGTAGCATTTTATCTTGACTAGTTATCGTTAAGTTAGTAGTCCATGTCGAGAAAAAAAAAGACATTCAACATGTTGTTTTATTTAACAAAAGGGATCAAATTGAT